>CM046875.1:533765335-534390335 GCA_025667525.1 Glebionis coronaria | reverse complement strand
ACTACTAGACCCATCATATTAAGTTTATAAACCTTAAAAACCAGTAGTGTCATTTATATAACCATGCCTAAAGTCCCCGAGACTCGACCCAAAATCAGCCATAATTTCGAATTGTACCGATTTGCGTCTCCCGGTACACGAATACTCAAACTAGCATAACTTTTGATCAGTAATGAGTTAGAAACTCTATCTTATATCAAAACGAGCGTCTTGAAAAACTATACAACAAAGTCAATTAATATCCACCTATATCCAAACTTAAACCCATGAAAATCTGTTATAAACCTGCTTATGTAATATACACTTTTAGAAATCATATCAAATCAATGTTTGGACCCATTTTAACATAATCCATGCCTCTAATATTACCCTACTATCATACCCATAAACCAAACAACTCCTAAAACACTTGCATGTCAAATTTAACAAAAATCAAAGATAAAATAAAACTTTTCATGATGAGAACATGATGATCCTACCAAGATCATCACATGCATGATGATTAAAACATCATCCAAACCATAAAATCATAAGTACATGAAAACTTGATGTATGTGATAAATTTTTATACCAAAAGAATCACAAGATGGTTTTAGAGATGGGACATCACTTGGTTTTCTTTGAATTTGGCTAGGAACATGTTTTTGATGGTGTTTTATGGTGATGTTGGTGGCGGAAATCACAAGGGAGGGTAAGGAGAGAAGAAAAATCTTTTTTGTGTGTTTTTGTGTTAAGAAAATGAGGTGAAGTGGTAAAAAATGGCTTATATGGTGGGGTTTGGGTGTAAATTGCAATTAGTGAATAGTTTTAGACTTAAAAGCATTTTATTTGTTTAAAGGGTATATAATGACAATTAGTCAATTTTGAAAATATTTACGAGGCTCGGGTTTCGTAAAAATACTTTTCAAAAGTAACAATGCATCATAAATATGATAATATGGTTTCCCGACACGACTTAATACGTAATTAAAACGAAATCGTCGAAAATATTAACTATCGAAACAATCGACAATGAAATGTGAAATTTTGGGCATCCGTCGGTATCCCAATCACTAGGAATTCTCGTTGTTCATTGATTTTGAGTAAACTCATTGTAAAATGTACGCGGATGATTTTAAATCAAAAACTTTGATTTAAATAAATATGAAAAAATAGAATAAAAATTTTATAATTCCATGTAAAGTATTATCAATGATCAGAAAATACTTAAAAAGTATAATTTATTAAAATTATAATGATCTTAGGATTTACATATAAGAATACAAGAAAATATAATACGTTGGAAAAATCAAGCATCACGAATAAAATAACAAAATAATACTGAGAAAGTACGGGTTCTTACAGTCTATCCCCTAAAGGAACTCTGGCCCCTCAGAGTTCTCCTGGAGATAGTAGCAGATGCAAACAAAAGGAGGTACATAGTTTAGAACTAATTCATTGCTTCCCAGGTAATTTCTGCACCACGGCGAACCTTAACAATTAGAATTTACTATGCTTCAGTTTTCTTAACTCCTTTTTGTGTAAATGTTCAAACTTGGGCTAGAATAATGACTATTCAGTACGGAGAAATGTCAAGAGGTAAAATGAACACAAGAATTGCTTGAACGGACAAGTTACGCTAATAGAAGTTAAGACTGTTAATCAACAAGGAATCACAAATCGCGAAAATTGTAAGACATGAACATCTTAGAATGTAACAATCTGATTACAAGAGAAATAGAAGGGAAAATGAATTACATATGAACATTTGAAATACAAGTGGTCACAATTACCTTCTAGGACTTTGTATTACTTTGAAACTCTGTTTAGGTATTTTCTTGATTAAAAGAAAATTTTACAAGGTTTAGTGATTTAAAATCAAACTATCTATATAGTGATTACGCAGTTACTAAATCTTTTTCTTGATCAGAATTTCAAAGCCAAAAAGTAGAACAGTTCAAAATAGTTAACTTGTTAAGCTTAAGAACTTTTGAATGACAGTATGAAATTATTGTTAAAAACTCAAGTTTATCGTTACCATTAGTGAAAATACAGTTTCCAAGTTATTTAGAATCATTATTAGAAATTATAAATTAATTTAATAGTTTCATTATATTGAAAGTAAAGTATGATAAAATAATATACTTTAAAAGATACAGCTTGACATATTCTGATTTTCAAAAGGTGACAAGATAGTTAACAAGTATGATGTTGGAAATACGTTTTACGTATTTATGAAGGATCGGTCGCTCCAACGATAATTATGTAATGGGCTCGTGGTCCACTTTATAATGTATAGTCCATATAGCCCACATGTAGGGTGGGCTATATATATACCCCTCCTAGCATGTTAGGAGGGGTTGGTTAGTTCATTCATTCACACACTTATCATTAATCTAATCCCTTTCTCTCTCTACTTTTCTTCCCTCTCCTTTCTCTCTCTACACCTAATCTCCTTCTTCCCCATCTCTTCCACCAAATCCATAGATCTAATCCATCATTTAACAAATCCTTAGATTACGTAGGCCTTCAATTGGTATCAAGAGCCATGGTTGAATCTTAGGATTTGCATTTTTTATCTTTTGATTTGGTGGTAAAAATTCTTTCTTTTCTAATTTTCTATCCATCTTTTCATCATTCGATCAATTTTTTATCAATTTTTTATAAATTTTATCAATTTTTATTTTTTATTATCAGGTTTACTTTTTTCGTGTATCCGTTTTTTATTTATCATTTTTTTTTATTATCATTTTTATCAATTTTTAAATAATCAGTTTTTTTTATATATCATCATTTGTTTAATCAAGTATCATTTTTTTTTATCAGTTTTAATCATTTTTTTTTATTAGTCATTTTTTTTAATCACATGTTTTATATCATTTTTTAATACGTTTCTCAGTGTCTCATTTTTTTTTAAATCTTTTAATCCGTTCGTGTTTGTCCATTGGTCCATATTTGTCCGAGTTTTCATAACAGTCCATATTTGTCCATCGGTCCAAATTGTCCAAAACAGTCAAAACAGTCCAATCCATCATGTCTATCAATTTTTGAGATCGAGCGATTTCATTTTTCAGAATAGACCAAACTTTCCGAATAGACCAAACTTTCCGAATAGACCAAACTTTCCGAATAGACCAAACTTTCCGAATAGACCAAACTTTCCGAATAGACCAAACTTTCCGAATAGACCAAACTTTCCGAATAGACCAAACTTTCCGAATAGACCAAACTTTCCGAATAGACCAAACTTTCCGAATAGACCAAACTTTCCGAATAGGAAAAAGTTCCGAATAAGAAAAAAATTCCGAATAGATTTTTTTTAAAAAAAGACACTTTCCGAATAGAAAGTTTATTTGGAATATACACCAAAAACTTGACTCGACCGCTCGTCTCACACAAACACCAACACCTCTCGAACTCAAAACCACACCCTAGACTCGATCCTCACACAGACCCTCACAATACCCCAAAACCAACACCCTCCTTCAATCTCATCTCTCGGACACCAGACTCAACGTTTTCTTTTGACAGACTCACAAAACAATTTTACACTCGACACAACAAAAGCTAGCCGAGACACACTCATAACTGACTCCACACTGACTCACCATTAATTTGACTCGACTCCAACACTCATAATTGACTCGAATTTATTCTGAAAACAGAAACCAAAACCATCATAAACACAAAATACCACTCCCTCACTCCCTCTCCGACACCATCTCATATTCTGACTCACACTATCCCTCTCGAACACCTCATCAAACCCTCTCATACAAATCTCTCATCCTCTCATCACCAACCCACCACCGATTCATCCTCGACTCACAATCACCCTCGACCCACCCTCGTCACGTACACACCCCTCACACATCACTCAACCCCAGACCTCATTAGAAAGACGCTACAGAAGAAGAGAGACTCAATTACTCAACAAAAACGTTAAATTTTAAAGAACCTACCCGAGACCGTCTTTACACGATCTTGAAGTTGCTGCTATTGGAGTTTCTGGTTTAACTTTCTTGGAGTTCCTTCGGTGGGTATTCTTGATGACTGGGTTATATCATTGTTTATGATTTCGATGGAATAAGATCAGGTGATGTATGAATTGAATTTAGTTTTGAGATTGTGATCTGGTTTGATTGTGAAAAGGAGGCTGCTTTAGTTACTGTTTCTTTGTGTGAGAGAGAGAGTTTAGATTTAGGTAAGAGAGAGAGAGAAAACAGGAACGACGCTGTGTTTTTTTTTTGTTTTAGTCAGAGAGAGTTAAATATTCAGACGGAGATAACAAGAAAAGTGAGGGGCGGTGATATCTATTTTTTTTGGGCCACGTGGTGTAGGGCTTTAAATGTGACGGAGTAAACAAGAAACCAGTAGTTTTTAAAGAACACGTGTTGTAGGCGGACTAAACAAGAAAAGTCTTTTATTAATTTAATTTTTAAATTAAGTAATTTTTTTTAGTTAGCGCAATTTTCAAATTCATTTTACAAAAATATATCCGATTTTTTTTATATTTTCAAAAATAAATCAGTTTTTTTTTTCTATTTTTAAAAAGTGTTATTTTAGAAAGTTTTTTTTTAAGTTACGTTATTTTTTTTTTATTTTGTACCTTTTTTATTTTGAAAATTTTATTTTTTTGGATATTAACTTTTCTTTTTATATATTTTCTTTATTTAAATTGTTTTTATTTTTATTTTGTTTAAATAAAAGTGTTGTGACAAAAGTGACGTGACAACGTGATATAGTGACAAGGATCATTTCGCCGACGGATTGTTGAGGCGGTTATTCTGAAAGTTAACGTGGAAAAATCCTGTGAATTTCATTTTCTTGGTTTATCCACGTTTTGTCAAGTATCGTATTGGTCTCTCGACATTTACCACGATTATCTTTCTTCGACTTTCAATGGAGTCTTTGAATTCGACACTTAAAGAGGGAGACTTGCATCGAATGCAAGACAAAGCTCGAGAAAGTGGTGTACATTCATTTCAAATGCTTCAGTGTCATCTAGTCACTCTTTCACGAATTCAAGGAGGGAGCGAATTTGTGACAATCTTTGGTCAAGATCGTCACATATTCATGGAATCAATGTTCACCATCTTGACCCAACTCGCAGAGCAACTTAACAATGAAAATTTTAATCACTCTGCATCGGCACCTGCTTATAAGGCTCTTGTGACACAACTCACGCCTTTCCTCCGATTCAATATCATCCAACCTGAAAGTTCATTGATTTGCCAATCATTTCTTCGAGATACACATACCGAGTTTAGAGCTTTCCGTGATACAATTTTGAAACTCATGACATCGGTCTCGTCTTCGATTTATGAAAGATCTCGACTTCAGCAAGGGTATGATAATGGAGTGCAAGACTCTTCAATGCAAGAGGAAACTGGTCATACGGTTGACAACTTGGAGCCTAAAGATGACAAGAGCACCGAATCAGGAGCACAACATGATACCAGTGGTACGTCAGGGATTGTTCACGAGATCACTCTTGATGACACCTTACCCGTTTATGACGAAGAGCCTACAAACATGGTACAATGTGATGTTAATTATGATGTATATGCTGATGACATACCGCATATTGAGCATTCGAAACCTAATTATGACAAACATGGGATGGAAAAGAGTGATAGAAATACCACTTCTGATTCATCCGATGTGAGTCATAATGGGGGAGAAAGTATTCAAAATGCTAAACATCATGATAATTGTCCCATAACTGCTTCATTAATTGCTTCTGATTCCAAGATTAGAGAGCTCGAAATGATTGTAGCTCAGCAATCAAAAGATCTTGAGGATGCCAAACTTGAATTTTCTAAGAAAACGGACAAATTTGAAACATACTTTGAAAAACTTGAAAAATCAAACGTTGTTCTTGAAAGAAAATTGGATCAAACTGTTCTAGATTCTAAAGCTGAAAAGGATAATCTTTTGAAACAAATTCAACTGCTTGAATCTAAGTTGGCATCCCAAGATATCGTGCTCAAAGAAAATGAGACTTTAAAGGCCCAAGTACAGGAAAAGGTTTTTGCTATAGCTGCGTTGAAAAACGAGTTAAGGAAAAGTAAAGGACCTAGTGTGGACACTAAGCTTGAAAAACCATCAATCTTGGGGAAACCGCCTACAAATCAGTTCGTCAGACAACCGACTGTCAGACAACCTACTGCATTTGGATCCGAGCGATCACAATCCTCGAGACCGCGGTTTGCCTCCCAAGTTGATTTGGGTCATATTTCTAGAACTGTCACTCCAGCAACTAGGCCCAATGTGATCACTCCAGCTTTAGCAAGACCAAATCATATGATTGCCTCTAGTTTCCCTAAAAATACCAAGACCACGTCTAGAACTAGTTCAAATGACGTTTGCCATAAATCTGGTCAAAGGGAAGCTATTCAAAAGACACATGTAAGAGATAGCAATGTCCAACCTAGTCAGATGCCTTCTAGATTACCCAACACTGCTAACCGTAGCATGCCATCTTCTAGGAGCATCGATCAATCATCTAGGAATTATTCAGACATTAAATATGCTACTTGTAAAACATGTAGAAAATGTGTCTTTACGGCAAATCATGATGCTTGTGTCAAGAAATTACTTGATGAGGTGAACTCCCGTGCTCGAATTAAGTCCCAGTGGATAGCTAAAATCAAACCCTTTGGTAAAGTTTGGCGCCCCACTGGTAGAACTTTTACTCTTGTAGGAAACGAGTGCCCTTTAACTAGGATAGTCTCTGATTCTACGGAGACTACTAGGGAGGAAATTGCAAAGGATGATACATCACTTAAGCCTGAACTTAAGATTTTCTATAAAAGGAAACGTTTGCCAACTAAGACAAGTGAATCATCCCCTCAGGCCACCTCTGACACAAGTAAAGCCAACTGTGAACCCCCACGTGCTTCACAAATAGATATCTCTAACCCATGCAAAAGTATACAAACTCCTAATGAGAATGCAGGTACCAAAGTTGATGTTCCAAAAGAACGAAGCGGTCCAATCGTTGTATACCGTTCAACTAAGGACACTCTTAGAGTTTGGTTGCCGAAGAAGCAGATATCAGAGAAACAACTGTCTCAGGAGATTCATAGTTAAGTTGCCACAAGGACTTATAGTCACATCACAGACTATAACTCGATCTTCAAATTAAGGAAAGTTTATCGCCGATGATAAACTTATCCTAAAAACGAGAAATTCATTTTTCTCGGGCATGAGCTTATATCAAAAACATTCCAAGTTTTTAAGCTCATGCATTAAGGCTTATAGATAAATAACAGTCTATAACCCGTTCTTCAAAGGTAGGAAAGTTTATCGCCGATGATAAACTTATCCTTACAACGAGAAATTAATTTTTCTCGGGCATGAGCTTATATCGAAAACATTCAAAGTTTTTAAGCTCATGCACAATGACTTACAGTTAAATGTCAGACTGTAACTCGAACTTCAAATAAAGGAAAGTTTATCATTAATGATAAACTTATCCTCATAACGAGAAATTCAATTTTCTCGGTCATGAGCTTGTCTTAAAACATTCGAAGTTTTAAGCTCAGAAAGGAAAGTGTATCTTTTAAATAAGAGAACTTTTCCTCATAACGAGAAATTAACCTTTCTCGGTCATGAGCTTTCCGTTAAAACAGTCAAAGTTTTCAATCTCATGAAAAACGACTTCTAAGTAAATGTCAGCTTAGGACTCGTTCTTCAGATAAAAGGAAAGTTTATCGCCGATGATAAACTTATCCTTAACAACGGGAAGTTTACAACTTCTCGGACTTGAGCTCGTTTTATAAGATATTCAACATCTTAAGCTCAAGTAATTGGTTTTCAAAACTTTGAACACAATTTTTCGAGAATTTCTCAAAAGGTTTTTCTAAATCTTTCAAAATTGTGTGTTCAAAAATGTTTTGATAAAACGAGCATGTCTTCTGGAATCGATAATATTTACGAACCTAGAAATGTCATTCAATAATGACACGGGGTTGTAAATAAAGTTCGAGCAGAAGTTTAAAAGATTTAAAACATGCTCCATATGGTTTGCTATTATTTCAGATAGTAACCCGCTTTTCATAATCAAGTCAAGCATTTCACCGGAAAGCTTTGACTCAACAACGGGAATTAATTTTCTCGGGAACGTGACGAGGAGGCCAACATTCGTGAACAAGAACCATGTGCTTCTTTCATATGCTGTTCTCCATTATTCAGGTCCAACCTCGTACATTGCTAATTTTGTGAATTCATTATCATATATTGATCTTTGCACGTGTTAAATACCTTACACTTGTGTTTAAAAGGTATTTAATTTACGTTTCAAGTACACCCTCATTAATTTGAGGGGGAGCTTGTTAATATCACGAAGATAATTGGACTTGCATTTTTCTTCCCAAATTTTCTTAAAAAACTATTAAATCAATTGATATTAAAAACATTGATTGAGTTAATATTTTTAATATGGGGGAGAAAATGTGATTTAATATGGGAAATGATTAATCATAAATGGTTTGACTTAACGTGTTAGCTCATCCCGACATGTGCGAAATGTTTTCGAATATCATAGCATATGTTAAGGGGGAGCAAAATGGATTTGCACTTCAAAATGGATTTCATGGTGATTTATACTTACCCGCAACCCATTTATTTCACGACGATGACGATTGTGGTGACATAAGGATGGTAGGATAGGTTAAAGTCCAATGATTTCTCTAGAACCGGAGGAATCTTCCCAAGGACATTCCATAGCTAGAAATAGTAGTCCTTAGGAAAGATGGAGAAAGATTGTGAACGTAGCTGAATGCCGACCAAGTACTTAAGTTAGCACTGGAACAATCACAACAAGGTGCTAGTTATGACGTATTGGTAAGCATTGAAGGGGTTGAAGAATGAAAAAGAATTGTAAAGATAAAGGGTGTAAAGAAAGAAGCCCTCCTTACAACCTTAGGCAGAAACCGGGTCAATTCATATGCTATTGAGATCATTTTTAATGATTCTTGATATTGAAGAAAGACATCATGGACCCAGTGATGCAATGCACAACCCTTCCCAGCTAACTCAGATATCTCTTAAAAGATATTTGTTTTAATCACACGGAGACAACACATTATCTATTGATTTATTCACTCCGAATAAATTGGTATTGAAAAGCTGGCACTCCTCTCCAGCCTCCGATCACTAAAAATCCAAAATGCACGATCGAGTCTAGAGCCATTTGAGATCATCAAATATCTCATTAGGACACACTTTCATTATTCCTCGCTTGTTCATACAATGTGAAAAGTAAGAAAGATATTAAGAGTCCTACGCAAAATCTTCATGATCTTGCCTGAACATCCGAGTAATACGAAAGTATTTACAATGAAGATGGAAATCCTTCTTGAGCGAATATCAAAAAGCTCATGGTAGGTGACTTGTGCGATTCTTTATGAATCAAACTTGTGATAACTGGAAAGCAACAGTGGTTTAATTCTTAAATGAATTTAAACACGTTCCAGGCCTCTACGCATTATCATATGATCTTGCCAGAACACTCAGAGTGACTCTTTATTGATCACAGTGACGAGTGGAAATCCTTCTAGTGTTAACATCAAACAGCACTTGGTAGGTAACTTGCAAGATTCTTTATGAATCAAGCTCGTGACAACTGGAAAGCAACGATGGTGCGGTTCTTAATTGAACTTCACTTGTTCCAGGAACATGAATTGACGGCTTCAAATCATACGGATAATATTATCCAAATGATTCACTCTTTACGTTCGCAGTCAGCTTTGGACGGTCGAGTAAAGAGAACGGGTTTACCCGCGAAATCTTGTCAAGGAGGTTCTTAATTGAAACTACCTGCCACAAGTACGATATTTAATATCGTCCAACGGTCTTCACCGACCGGAGGTAAAATGCTACCGAATTAGAATGAAATGTTCAAGGCCATTTCATCCGTGTATATTGTTTTGTTGCTAACTGTCTTATGCAGCGTAACAAGAAGGTGGCATTGCGGTGTATTATCCAGAAGAAGTCGTCACCACATGCTTATACTACATACACTTAGTACTTCAACAAATTCAAGAAAGTCTGAAGGTCAAGTCTTCCGCTGTCTCAAACTCTGAAGCTTTCAAGAATTTAAAGGTATAAGTATGTGGAACATGAAGTCACAAAGAGGCAAATTTCACAAGTGATGAATGCACAAGGTCAAGGCAAGGAAACATGCTCAAGAACTAAAGTCAAAGATCACTTCAAGCATATTCACAAGAACAAGATCGAAGACTCAAGCATAGATGCTAGGTTTAAGATTTTGTAAAATGGTGTGACCTCCCTTAGGGGGAGATTGTTGGAAATGTGTTTTCCCAAAGAAAGTCTCGGTCACATCATTATTAGCATAGATCACGAGCCATAGAATATTTAGAACTTTGTAACTTGGAGCGACCTCCCTTAGGGGGAGATTGTTGGAAATACGTTTTACGTATTTATGAAGGATCGGTCGCTCCAACGATAATTATGTAATGGGCTCGTGGTCCACTTTATAATGTATAGTCCATATAGCCCACATGTAGGGTGGGCTATATATATACCCCTCCTAGCATGTTAGGAGGGGTTGGTTAGTTCATTCATTCACACACTTATCATTAATCTAATCCCTTTCTCTCTCTACTTTTCTTCCCTCTCCTTTCTCTCTCTACACCTAATCTCCTTCTTCCCCATCTCTTCCACCAAATCCATAGATCTAATCCATCATTTAACAAATCCTTAGATTACGTAGGCCTTCATATGAAACGAATAAAAATCAACGATTAGAATACAAGAAACAATAAAAGGGAAATAAATGAAATTCATACCATTTTCTTAATGAGCATGATATAATAGATGCATCGATGATAAGGACAATAAGAAACAAAAGATTTAGCTCATGGTTAATTCACGAGTGTGGTTGGTGTCACCAACGATGGCTTATTAAGTTCTCAGTGGTCGATACACGATCGAAAGAGAAAAGCCACACAACGAATTTTCGAATCAAAGAAAATTCTTAAAAAGTCACTTGCTAGTAAATCCAGAATGAGAGGCGAAATCAATACGTGATTCACACGAATGAATTTCAAGACGATATAGTCTAACATACATAATGACGGATAAAGAAAGTCATTATCCACGTCCAGCGATGTTTCGAAGGTCTACCAACATAGATAGAGAAAGTCGATCGATGTAGAAGCATCACAACGTTGAAACTTTCAAGTGTGGTATCAATGGTAAGAAATTAGACAATTGGTCACGAGAATTATCTCATGAGTTTGATGAGGTAACAGGTAAAACAAAGATCATTGAGTAAGGAAATATGTGCTTACATGCATGTACTTTGTTCAAGAAAATAAGGGTTCATATGTGTATGTCGCGAACGGGTGCTACTCGCATAAGATGTAAAAGTTTTCTAAACTTTATTTTATCTAAATTTTTAAGGAACATGATTAAAAAGTTGATTTTTGGTCAAATATTTATGGTGACTACTATTCGGCCTTGCATGTCTCCTTCTAAATTACGCATAGGTGATCAGGCCATGCATAAATTAGGACTAGCAATGCGATGCTCAGCTTCGTCAAACCAGGTATTACATGTCATATGATTTAAAATATGTATAAAATGCCATTTATAAAAGCAGGAATCAAAATAATTTATGAAACCCTTCGCTAGTACCTATTTGGCCAAATGTTTAAATCAACCATTTTATTGTTACAAGAATTCTTTACAAAACCAATTGTTAAAAAAATTGTGAAATTACATCGTAAAACAATGACCAATGTAGAACATTTGGTAAAACTTTCACAAACAATAACAGTTTAAATTCATATGGTGACATGATGATAGCTTACAAGATAGCGAGTGGGTTACATGAGGGTAACTAAAGAGTAGTTCAAGACAATCAATGAAATAGTTACAAGTTGCTATAGTTTCGAGAGGTTTAGCCGGAATCGTCAGGAGACACGTGTCAGAAATGATAGCAAACGATATGAAAGCAAGAACTTCAAACCTCGGCCCAAATCAGTGGTACGATAGAAGCAAAGAAAGACAACTTAGAATGACAGTTAAGTCATATATAAAAGAAAAGATAAAGGAATCCATATGTGCTCATGTTGTAATTTATTTGACATAAATATACTTTTAATAAAACTAGATTATCAGTTTTCGAATGATACAACTACTCCGAAAATTTCTATTTTAAGAAGGTTTAGAATCTAACACGTAAATAGTGAGCATAAAAATGTACACATTTTTTTAAACATGTAGTTCATGATCAGTTTATCCAATCACTTGGTTCCTAAAAGTTCAAGATTTATGTATGTATGGTCGAACTCCAAGTTACTAATTTTAAACGTTTTCAAACGCAATCAATGTTTTTAATGGTAAAATATCATTAGTTATAGTTTTACGAGCGCAAACGAACTCAATAACGCCTAAAAACCATATCTCAAAATTTCTACCAGCTTTGACTTTTTTTTCTACTTTGACTTTTGGTGTTTGACCGAACCAATTGACTTGCTAATGACATTATTAACACTCGAATTCTAAAGCAATTTGATGTAAAACGACGTTTCAAACATCTTTTCAGATTTACTCGATACTTGAAATGGATCATAAATGGACGAAAATGCCCTTGCATTAAATCGGTCAACAAAATGATATTTTGAAACACGTAAAATTAAGTTCTTAAATTTTACAATCCCAAATGCGTGTAACTTGCTCGTTTTTAATATTTTCTGGTCGAATTTTATGTCCTAAACGGACGTCTCAACAAGTAGAAGTATATATTTTTATGTCTAAAGTTATAAAAATATTTTCTCGACATCGTTAAATTACATGCAACTTTTCTGCAGAAAGCATATTTTTCGACACACCTTGAAATTTAATCAAACGTTATAATGACCCAGAATTTATGTACACACATGACTTGTGGATTCCATAAAGGCGAAAGAGAATAAATTGTAAAGTTAATCATGTAAAGAAAACACAGTATAAAAATGGTTCAAGAATACCAACGAAAATCTAAGAATTTAAAAACGACGCATGACATTCATGTCTTCGATTTCAAGATGTAATGAAGGAAGGTCTCTTGGCAGCGTGATTTTCCAAAATCACAAGACATACCGAGAAAGAATTGGAACATTAACGGGTCACACTCCTGAAGCGAGGATGTTTAATGAAAATGGAGGATACAAGTTTATAGAAGTACAATCGTGTTCCAAACAATCGTCACATAATAGAGGATGAATTAAAAGATGACGATGATGTTTTCAAGATACAAACGAAGGTTGTAATTCGAAGTCGAAACGTAGAATGGTCAATGAGGTAATATTTAATCGATATACGAGTGTCGTGTAAAACGGTGACGTAAGGGTCAATCAAACACGGATTTCGAGGAATGCTTCGAGATGTGTGACTCACACGATGTCCTTTAGTCTTTTTCGGAGACATATTGAGCTACACAATGGTCGATAGACTATTTTTCAAGACATCTAATCACAAATGGTCGGAAGCAATTTGGATATCTTGAATAGATATCTTAAAGAGGTTTAACAATGGGAGTAATGCACAGGGTAGAAGAATGAAAATCAGAAGTTTCATCAAAAACAACACTTATTTAATCCCGAATAATGGTATCACGAGAGTATGCGTAACATGTAACAATAAGTCGGAAAAACAGACGGTTCAAAACGAACGAGTATATAAGGTCAGTCGTAACACGCATAACAAGAGAGCAATAGTACTCAGAAAAGTAAGTATGAAAAGTCGGTAGCATACACGCTCCGAACACAAGTATGTAACGTCATAACAAATTAAAATCATAGTAACAAGATCAAGTTTGCATGAACAAGAATTCAAGAATACGGTATAAGTAGATGTAATCACAGTAATATCCAGGGATAATTCATTGAGCACGAAGGCTTTGAAAAGACATAGTAATTATCGTCATTAGGGCAATGTAATATTTCAAAATGTAATCAAGAGATGAAATACTACAACAATAATTAAAAGTAAATAATATTAATTAGAGAGTTACCCGCGCATATATTGAACAAAATGGCAGATTCTGTGTTTGACACTTAGAAACATGAAATATTTGAACTTTCGGTTATAGACTAAGTTTTGAAAAATGACTCAATTCCCTATAACCATCGCTCTCATACCAATCTGTGAGACCCCCAGAATCAGGCAAGGAAACAACTAGGCAACAAGGGGGTTCCACTTCATGGTACAAGGAACAATATAATACTGTTGACACAAAGCTGACGTAATAAAAACATATACATTACATCATAAAAGATTAGAGTTTTACTACAAAGGTCCCAGAGTTTTATAAGCGGAAAATCTATTATTTAATCATAGTTTATAACATATAGTTACCAAAAGACAGAATAAACTTCTGACAGCTTTTAGATAAAAACCAAAGTTTAAATACACAGAAATCTCCAAGCTACGATAATATCTTGCGGGCTCCCATCCAAGCAAAGCTAAGTAATAATACTTGATATTAAACATGTAAAATCGTCAACATAAAGTTAAGTGATATTCATAGGTTTAGCAGTAAAGGTGTGGAACACAAGCATTCATTTGTAAACAAGAAATAGAAGAAATGGTTATGTACATTAACCATAGTCCGAAACATTATTATTGCTGTTTAGTTCATGAACCGAAGCTTAACTCAGTGTAAGTTCCTCTAGTGAGTATTCAGCCTAAATACTCAAGTAATAAACAAATGTAAATGCGTCAAGGTAATCAGGACGGGGATTGTCAATCCGATGGATCCACCCACAACATTCGCGCTTAGCAACATAAGTAAACTAACGGTTCATGATCAAGAGAGGGAACTTATGGCTATAGACTAAAAGCATTAATATCAATGAAAATCTGTTGGAAATCCTCAAGTTCTGGAAAGCATACAAGTTCTGGATAGCATATAAATTCTGGATAGCATACAGTTTTTAAATGGTTGTATTCCACCATGTAAAATCTCACCCCGCGTTTAGAAACCATGTACAAGTAAAAGGGGATTTGAACTCACCTTATCCATGAGGTAAGTGAATCACGGTACTCAGAATCTGAGTAGAAACAGTAGTAGTAAGATGTTCACCGACGATATAGATGCCCGGGAAACACGAAAACCGCAACCTATCAAAATAAGGCGCGTGTTAAGACTCAAACTCAAATATCGATATATACCAAAGTATAACATGACTTTAAATATTTTCAACGTATTCATACTTCATGACTAACGACACGAACCAAATGAATCCATATTAACCCATTTATCCAACACTACCCGTTTAAACACTTGTAGACTTGAAACTGACCCGTCATAAGACGCCAAGTCAACGCAAGTCAAACTATCCCTTTACCTTACTCGGACCAGTAGTTAAGTTATTTATATAATGACTAAACACTTGAGTAAGTCACCATGTCCAATAGTGAATACTCAAACTCACGGCACACGAGCACTGAACTATGTGTCCAAAATACAAATCAGCAAGTACACTCCCAATGTACACACCGATCTACCCTATCCAGACTTGCCCGATTTGGACGAAACTTGGTGTCAAGGTCACTTATAACCTGTATAAGACCTTATCAAAATTTGAGCCAAATTTCACACTTTAAAACTGTTGATTCCAAACTTAGATCGATTTAGCTTGTGTAAACGAGATTAGATCAAGTTATACACGTAGAGAAACTTTGTTTATGTATAAAGTAATCTAAGTGTTATGCGGAATTAACACTTAAACAAGAACACACAAAGATGTAAAACAAACTTTCACTTGATTGATAATAACGAACTTGCTTACAATGAAAGTGTTTAACGTATGAAAACTTATTACGAAACATAACCTAAAGGTCTTCTTTTCTAGACATAAGAAGCCTTGTACAAGAGTCTACGTATCAACTATTCTAGGTAAAGATAATTATAGAAAATACAATGTTGATCCTATCTTTACTAGAAACAAACTAGAAACAAAATACGCATAGACCATATCTTTCTATCAGTGCTTGTCTTCAACCTATCAACGCTTGACTTCTTCTTGTCAACGCTTGATCTGTCAGTGTTTGTTTCTTTCTTATCAACGCGTTTTTTCCTCTTGTCAGCGCTCAAGTGGACTGGCTACATTTTATTCCCAACAATCCTCCCCTAAACTTGATATCTACTCTAGTAATCAAGTTTCTGAATAAAAATTAAGAACTAGGAGGAATCTTACAAATCTTATCATATTGGTAATAAACATGTCTGATCAAATCTTTGGCCACGTCACTTGAATAGTCAATCTCCAGCTGTGTTGTCTTCATCTTCTCCAAAACTTCTTTGGACATGGAATACTGACCATCTACAAGAAGATACTCAGCAAACTTTGTAGAGCTCAAATAATACACACTAGCAGCTGAATACAAACGCCATTGAAGACCACTGAGATCATCTTCAAGATCCTTCTAGACAGTAGGATCTTCTTCTTTTGGTCCACACATTCTCTTGAATGTTGACCAAAGTTTTATTCCATTGACTGAAGTAGGATCTTCAGTCTCATACTTAGCCTCCAACAACCTCCAAAGGTCTACCAAGTCTTCTCTATCCATACTTGCAAAGAGAGACACAAGAGTAGTAAATGTGTGTACCTGTTTCCCATACCTGCCAATCTTCCAAAACCCACTTGCATTTTTTCATAGCTTATGATAGGGTTTCTGGCATCAAGAGGTAACACTTGTACCATATCTGAAGCTTCCAATGGTGAGAGCTTGATGCTCCTTCTTATAACAGCTTCACTAGGCTTCAATCTATCTATATCTTTAGGAAACTCAAGAGGAACTCCCTTCTTCAAAGGTCTTGGAACAATCATTGCCTTCTTAAGCTCTATCTCTTCTGCAAGTTCTTCTTTCCTTTCATTTGAAAGAAGTCTTAGAGTGTTCATTTCCTGCACTTTTACCCAAATGGGATAAGCCTTTTACTCCAACTCTTCAAAGGATAATCCCAACAATTTCTTATAGGTCCATCCTATTCCATGACATCTGAGTAGCATGTAGTAAAGCTCCCTTCCATCCCTTTTCAGCAGTGAAAGAACATTGCTAGCTTTGTGTTTCAGAATTACCTTGCAATCTTGTTGAACTCTTAGAAGAATTTCCAAACCCCAAATTTGGTCTGAAATAGTCAAATCTGGATTCTCCATACACCTATCCTCCCAAGCATGGTACATTTGAGCAACTTCTGGCATATCAAAATCTAGTTGCAATTTCAACTCTCTAAGCTTCTCTCTAGCCAAATCATCACCATATTCAAGTCTTTCTGGTTGTTCTATTACCATCACACTTGAATCTGAACTTGCTTCATCACTTCCTTCTTGTTCCTCTGAAGTGACAACAAATGGTGATTCACCAACCTTCTTCATTTCTTGTTCCACAAGTTGTGCAGCCAACCTTCTATCAAACTCTACTTGTGCTACATCCTTTGGAACTTCTACTTCTACCATGATTCCTTTACCCTTATCTAATGGATCAATGATTGGTAAGGATGATGGTAATACCTGTGAAGATACATCTTTGATGATAGCTGATGACTGGAATACATCAACTCCATCTGCAGGTCTGTCAACGCTCAGTTTTCTTGTGTCAGCGCCCAATTTACTCATGTCAGCACTTGATGTGTCAGCGTTCAAACTTTGCTTGTCAACGCCCAAATTACTTGTCTCAGCGCCTCTTGTAAATTGCTCCAACATAGCTGTAAAAGACAAGTTTCAATTGGTAGGAGTTACCAGAGATCTATCAAAACCTGGTTGCTTTTTCAATTCAGTTAGGGCCTCAGCAATATCCAAAGATTCTCCATCATGTGAGCCTTTATCACTCACATTAATCTGCTCATCCTCCCTTTTGGAAGATTCCTCCATCCCACGCCTTGTGCTAGCATTCTCCAAAATAACAATCATCTCCCTCAATTGCTTGAGTTCAAGGCCTTGTGTACTGACAGTTTGTACCAAGTCTGCATTTTGCTTTTGTAAGCTAATGCAGACAGCCGTCAATTCCATTAATGTGTATGGTTCCAATCTGCCCTCCTCTAAAATGGGTATTTGACCTCCCAAGTTAGATTCATGGGGCATGGATGAGGTCTTAAAGATGTTAGGACTGTCTTGGCTTGCATCTAAGCCAGAACCAATAGTCCCAGCCTCATCCATAGCACCAACCACACTTGTGGTGGTGGTTCTCTCTGCTACATGGCTAGGACCACTAGAGGAGAACTCTCCAGTAGTCCTTTGGCGTTTTTGCAACCTATATTATGGTGGGGTAGAAGATGATGTGGATTGGGTGGATGTGGGAAGGTTAAGGTGGTTAAGGGGTGTTTGGGTCTGTGAAGGAAAGGTGTCAACATCTGGATTACTTGTGTCAACACCAACATTTAAAGTGTCAGCGTTGAAGGGTTCTTGGTCAATTTCCATGTGTTGAGGTGAAGGTAAAGGTTCTGGTATTGGGTCAAGTTGTGGTTGTGGGTCTGGTTGGGGTTGTGCTGCTGCAATAACAGCAAGCATAGCTGGGGTGAGGAGTAATTTACGGTGAGGGGGTGAATTCATCTTGGTAAAAATAGCTTTCGTTTGCATAGGGATATCATAAAAGTCATCATGATCCCTTGTGCGGTAATTTTGCACATCAAAAACCATTTGTAAAAATCTGGGATAAGCCAAAGTCATCTTATTCCCTTTGTTTTTACACATGCCATCAAAAATCATTTTAGAATGATTAAACTTTTGCCCATTTGCAATGCACACAATTGCACTAGCAATTGATCTATTAATTTCATTGTGTGCAGTACATTTGGGACTCAAACATTGTAAGATGACATGTATGAGGTACTTCCAGGATGGGGGAAACTCCTGTTTATGATATTTGTTTAAAGTGTCCCAATCAGGGAAAGGATACCCCAAAGCCCTTAGTCCTTGTTCTATTTCATTAATGGGAAGGGTGGTTATACCATCTGCATAATCAAGATGCAAAGCCTGGCGAACCAAGGCTTCAATAACCACCCATGTACGCCCATGAACAATAGATGATAATGTAGTCACATTATTAACTGTTGAGGAACTAACAACTGCTTAATATGCGTGACAGAGATGAGAGGAGCATGAGAAAGAGCATACCTAATAGGAGACGCATTCAAATACGCCACCATTTGGGTGTATTGTGGAAACAGAGTGTCATCAGCGTCCAAATATGCAATCATGTTGTGTTGACTCCTAAATCCTAATACCAAATCACTTGGTTTAAATTTTGGTGCCATTGTTGAAGAAAGCTGTTTGTGAATATTTAGAAAGATGAATTATAGGAGAAAATTTTTAGACAAGAATATGAGGTACCCTGTTTAAAAATAGGAGCCAAATATATAGGAGAGATAGGTGCATGTGATTGGTCAAAAATGAGGCAACTATTTTCAAAATATAATGATGAAAATATTGAAAGAAAAATAAGTTATCTCATGCATTAATTAAAAGTTATCTGCTCCCAAAATTACGGCCCCAAAATTCGTCAAAAAGTAACAACTGGGTAGGTCCCAATAGGTTTCAACGGTCGAAAACAACCCATCAACGCCCAACGGCTATATTCTTGTCAACGTTTGCCAAAGCCATGTCAGCGTCGAAATTAGTCATAACAACGCTTGGAAAAATACTTGTCAGCGCCCAAAAATAAAAGTAATAAAAATGAAAAAGAACCTTAACAAAGTAATTTATCCTAGTGAAGATAACCTATAAATTGATAATTATTATAGGGCGGCAAGCATTGTCCAGTTATGCACACTTGCTTATGCAAGATAGACATAACAGTCCTCTAGTGTCCCTTGCTAACCAAAATTCTTAACAATTAAGTTACCTCATAAAATTCCTTGTAACTCCCAGGTAAAACCCATAAGAAATCATTCCCAAGTCTCCCAACAGACCACAACCAATTCTAGGCCAAAAATGTCTTGGCAGCATGCATAGTATATCAACTTTACATGCTATAGTGCCTCATGATTTAGTAAAACCATACTCACCTGTGGACACAATCTAGAATTGTGATAAGAGTATTATAAGAATACCCAAAAATCCTAAAGGTTCCTAAAACCTCCCCTTAAACTGTGATACATATGTTGCCCAAAAATATGCATGAACATAAAAATTTATGTCAAGATAGGAATACAAATATTCCAACCATCATCCATAAATGAAAACATGCTCAAATGATTCTCCAAGGATCCATAAGCAACTTTGTATCCAATGGTACAATGCTAACACCACCTGCACACTTAGATTAAAAACCACAAAACTAACATTGTTGCTGACGACGCTACGATAACACTTGTCAGCGTTAAGGTAACCTTTGTCAGCGTTAGAAAAATATAGTGGAAAATCTAACTTCAAAAGACCAATAACAAGCATCATCCTATACATACTTTTACATTAAGACCCCAAAACACATATTATGTGAGATTGATCATTCCAATACTTGTTACCAAGTATTGAAACCTTCCAGCATCAAAAGGTTTAGTTAATAAATCAGACACATTTTCTTCTGTGTCAACCCTATCTGGTTGTATTAAACCCTTTTCAAAACAATCCCTTATAAAATGATGTCTAATTTCTATGTGTTTTGTTTTAGAATGATGTACAGGATTTTTAATAATGCATAAAGTGCTGTTATTGTCAATAAAAATCTTGGTATGCATGAAATTACACCCATAATCCAACAACTGGTTCTGAATCCATAAGACTTGTCCACAACAAGCAGCTGCAGCAACATACTCTGCTTCAGTTGTAGAATTGGCCACCAATGTTTGTTTCTTGCATTGCCAAGATATCAACCTACTCCCAAGAAACTGACATCCACCAGTTGTGGATTTTCTATCAAATTTATCACCACCATAGTCACTGTCTGAATATGCAATAAGCTCCAATGGTGAATCTTTTGGGTACCACAAGCCAAGATCTGGATAACATCTAAGGTACCTAAATATTCCCTTGACAGCATAAAGGTGACATTCTTTAGGAGTCACTTGATGGCGTGCACATGCACACACAGCAAACATGATGTCAGGTCTTGAGGCTGTGAGATACATCAATGAACCAATCATTGATCTATAGTGCCTGACATCCACATCTTTTCCATCTGCAACTTTTCCCCAAGGGTGTTCTCTATCCATAGGAGTAGTATCCCTCGTTTCATGTGGAGAAAAGCCAAACTTCTTCAAGATCTCTGCTACATACTTATCCTGAGAGATGAAGATACCATCTTTTTTCTACTGAACTTGTAACCCTAGAAAGAAGTTCATCTCCCCCATTGCACTCATATTGAATTTGTCTGTCATAAGCTTAGAAAAGTCTTCACTCATCTTTGGATTGGTGGAACCAAAGATGATATCATCAACATAAACCTGAACAAGTAAGACATCCTTACCAGCCTTCTTTGTAAATAATGTCTGGTCTATGGTGCCCCTTTTGAATCCATTTTCCACCAAATAAGTGGACAATGTGCCATACCATGCTCTTGGGGCTTGATGAAGTCCATACATAGCTTTCTTGACTCTATACACCTTGTCTGGATTCTCTTGATCTTCAAAACCAGGAGGCTGCATAACATATACCTCCTCAAAAATTGTGCCATACAGAAAAGCACTCTTCACATCCATTTGATAGACAGTGAAGCCCATGCAGGAAGCATAGGCTAGAAATATCCCTATAGCCTCAATCCTTGCAACTGGTGCAAAGACCTCCTCATAGTCTATCCCTTCCTCTTGTGTATATCCCTAAGCCACTAAACGTGCCTTGTTCCTGACCACAATGCCTCTTTCATCTTTCTTGTTTCTAAGAACCCATCTTGTCCCAATAGGTCTGACATATCTGGGACAATCAACCAGCTCCCAAACATCCTGAATAGCAAATTGGTGAAGCTCATCCTGCATTGCTTCCACCCAACTTGGTTCTTTGAGAGCATCAAAAATCTTCTTGGGTTCCTGTTGTGACAGAAAACAGGCAAACAAACATGCTTGAACAAGAGGGGTATCAACCTTCTTATGTATATTGGCAATAAATCCTCCAAGACTCTAATGAGATCTTCTAGTCTGAACAGGAGACATGAAATCTCCAATAATTTGAGAAGTGGGGTGATTCTTCATAGTGGAAGTAAGAACTCCTCCCTCAAAAAGTCTGTTGTCTTCAATCTCATCCTCCAAGTTGCCAATATTTTCTTCAGACTCTCTTCCATCAATATCTGTATGAACCTCTCCATTTTTGTTTGAAGGTTCACCTTGTTCAAAATTTGAAGAGAAAATATGCTCAAAAGAGTTGTCAACGCCTGAACCAAGGTTGTCAGCGTTTGGGTCATCAACGCCTGAAATGGTGTTATCAACGTTTGAGCCATCAACGCCTGAATTTATCTTGTTAGCGCCAGATTTTCCTTTGTCAGCGCCTGAAGGACCATGCATGTTGTTAACTGGTGATACTTGGGAACCACCATTTTCCTTTCCAGTAGCAGCAGCAGCAGCAAAAGCATTTGTCCATATGGGAATAGTGACATACTCTTGTATGGGAGGTGACTTGTCTACTTGTGATCCAACCTCTTCATTAACCTGTGTACCTGAAACATCAACAGCTGGTTCTTCCACAACATTTGAAGTTACCTTCATAATGTCTGGATTAGTAACAGGCATATAGTTCAAAGTCCTAGATAGAGGTTCCAAGTCAAACAACCAATTTGGACCACTTTCAGGATCACTAGGTTTACTCTCTAAAAACCTAACATATACTTTTTCAAGTATACGTTTTTCCTTCTTAAGGTAAACCCTATATCCCTTACTCTGAACTGAATAACCCATGAAGTAGCCTTCATCACCTTTAGCACTAAATTTACCTAAGGCATCACTAGTATCTAAGACAACTACATGACAGCCAAAAGGTTTAAGAAAACCAATATTAGGTTTCCTTCCCCAAAGTAACTCATAAGGTGTTTTGTTGTGTATCTTATTAACCAATGCTCTATTCTGAACATAACAAGCTGTATTCACAGCCTCAGCCCAAAAAGCTATGGGAAAATGAGCATCAGCCAACATAGTCTTGGCTGCTTCAATTAGGGTTCTATTCTTTCTCTCAGCAACCCCATTTTGTTGTGGGGTTCTGGCAATACTAAACTGCCTAGTAATCCCTTTCTTGGCACAAAAATCATCCAACAGTTTATTTCTAAACTCACCACCATTATCACTTCTAAGCATCTTAACTTCATTACCAGTTTTCTTTTCTATTTGGGTAATAAAGCTAATTAAAGTATCAACAGTGTCACTTTTCATAGCTAAAAAGAAAGTCCAAGTAAACCTAGAAAAGTCATCTCTGATGACAAAGCAGTATGATTTACCATTCAAACTCTCTATATTAGTTGGACCAAACAGGTCCATATGCAGCAAGTGAAGTGGTTTAGAACTAGAGTGCACCTGTTTAGACTTAAATGAGACCTTGTGCTGCTTTCCTTTAAGGCATGCAACACAAGAGTGGTCATTGTGGAAAGCCTTTTCAGGCAAGCCATCAACCAAACCAAGTCTCACAAGTCTGTTTATATTTTTGAAGTTTATGTGCCCTAGTCTCCTGTGCCATAGATTACTCTCATCAACTGAAGCTTTAGCATAAAAACATGACATATTATTATTCATCCTAATACCATTAAGATTCACATTATAAATGTCCTTATGCCTAGGTGTTCTATAGTCAATATATTTCTCATCTGGTATTTTAAAATCCTTGCTCAACACCAAGCATTCAGTATCAGTGAAAAGAACCTTATTTTTGTTATCACAAACTTGTGATACACTAAAAAGATTGTAATCAAGTTCTTTTACCAGAAACACGTTTTCAAAACGCAAGTTCTTGGTGAGAAGAGTTCCTTTGCCTGTGATAGTTCCATATCCGCCTCCAAAGTAAACTTCATCACCATCCTTAATAGGAGTGAAGTTAGTCAGATAATCTTCCTTCCCAGTCATGTGCCTAGAGCATCCACTATCCCAATAGCCATAATCATTTACCTGTTTTTGAATGCCCTGCACATAAAGAAAAAAAATTAGTTTTCTTTGGGAACCCAAGCCTGAACAGACTTGGATTCATCTGGTTGTTCAACAAGAACAAACTTAGTTCTCATAACAACCCCTTATTCATCCCTTTTTGGATGAAATACCTAGTTAACCCCAATTGGCTTTGTGATGACCTTTGAAATATAATTAAATCTGTTGCAGGTCGTAGAAATCCCATTAGAATTAGGGTTTTGATCTTGCTTAGGTCTCCATGTCAAGCTAGAAGAAGCTTTAGACCCTTTTCCCTGTGGTTGCAAATATTTAGGTTTGGCAACGTTTCTGTCAGCGTTTGATTTGGCCTTGTCAACGCTGAATTTACCCTTATCAGCGTTGAAACTAGGTTTTGCTACAGGAACCCATTGCCTATTAGACCATGTATTGGTCTTCTGAAAAGGTCTTTGTCCATGAGTGTTAGACCCTTTGGTGAAGAATGGGGTTGGTCTAACAACTTGTGGACTTTGCTCCACATAAGTTTTGGGTCTGACAATGTTTGACCTTTTAACAGCGTTGACCTTGGAAACGTTGACACACTTATAGGCTAAATGTGAAAAGCTACCACAAGTGTAACAGGCTTTTCTAGACACAACTCTAGGTATAGAAGAGAAGAAGCCTGTTCCATTATCACTAACTTGGCTTTTAGGTGACCTAGTATTCCTATACATTTCTGCATACTTAATGCTAGGTTTTCTAACAGTGTTTGAGCCAAGGTCAACAGTCTTGCCAGGGATTAGGGTTTTTTACTTTAATAGGGGTTGACTCATTTGGACTATCACAAAGCATGCCACCCTTGACAAATAAGGTAGGGTTGGCTTTCTTCCATTCATTCAAGTCAGTCAACTTTTGCCTATACTCTTCAACTGGGGTAAGGACTCTTGGTGGAGGAATAAATTCCTCTTCTTGGAGTTCTGGTAAACCAGTCCAAGATAGGTCCTTTCTTGGACACCATAGAAGTCCCCAGCTAATGGTGGAACAACAGTATAGTCTTTCATCCTAATCCCAGTCATGTCCTTAGGATCCCTCTGTTTACTAACACATTCTCCTAGGGTTTGTGAGGCGTTATCAAACCTCTGAATTTTAAGGTCAACATTATCCTTATTCTTGATAGCCTCATCTAACTTAGCCTGTAATTCAGCATTGACCCTTTCCATGATGTTTCTAACATCATTACTAGCATTTAAATCATGTTTTAAGATATTTATTTTATCTTTTAGGTCAAGCTCCATTTTCTTATACTCAGAAACTGTCTTTTCAGTTTGAGTGAGAGCAATTTGATAGTTAGACAGCTTGCATCTCTCAGTACTCACATCTCCTAACAATCTTAAAACCTCTTTGTTAAGTTTTTCAGTATTTAAACGACAACCCTTACTACAAAAAGCATCATCGTATACCTCATTGTCTGATGAAGAGGAGGAGTGTGCCATGAGAGCATATTGAACATGCTCTTCTTCTTCTATCTCAGCAACCAAAGCTTTATCATCTTCCTCATCCTTAGCCAAATAGCTCCAATCCCATCCAATGCCATCAATTTCTTGTACTGCCACCATGGCCTTAGGATCCCGAGCCTTAACAATTTGGCTTGAGGGTTTTCCAGCATCAGATCTTCTTGGAGATCTGCATTCCCTCATAAAGTGCCCCATATGATGACAATTGTAGCACTCAACCTTGGATTTATCAAATCCGGCAGTGTCCTTTGCATTAAAGGTCATCTTCTTCTTAAACCTTCTATTCCATCTGTTTGCTCTTATACTTGCAAGAGCCATGTTCCACTTTATATCCATCTCCTCCAAGTGCTCATCACTTATTTGCTCAAGGTCCTCATATGTAATCACTGAACCATTGGGCAATGAAGCAATGTATGCACACACAGTATCCAGATCCAAACCAGCAGGCTTAACTCTTGGTGAGTCATTTTTGTATGTGTTAGCATCTGAATGTGAGGCGTTGACAGGATATGATCCAGCATTGACACATGTTGATCCAGTAACTGGGTGCATGTATGAGTCCTTCTGATAAAATTGACCTTCACTATGTGAGAAGAAGGCCATGTTACTATTGGTAGACTTACTTCCATGCTCCAAAAGAGTTTCATTCTCCAACAGCCTTAATTTGTTGTAGATATCATCAAAAGTAGAACTTTTGTGAGTGTTATTGGCAATTATAGATCTTGCCTCAATCTTCCACGCATCACCAAGGCTTTTAAGAAAAGTGGCAATAATGTCAATATCACCAACTTGTGTCCCCATGAAGGACAGCTTGCTTGTAATGTCAAGCAGTCTGCTTCTCACACTGCTAAGCTTCTCATTAGGTTGAGCCTTAAAAACAGTATACTCATGCAAGAGTTGCTTCTTCTTCTCTTCCTTAGTATCAGCATTACCACCATATGCAACTTCAAGGGCTGCCCAAAGGTCTTTTGCAGACTCATAACCTCTGTATTTGTGCTGATTTTCTTGTCCCAAAGAGAGTTTCAGAATGTTTGAGGTTTTCATATCAACCCTTTTCTTTGCTATGTCATCAGCACACACAGCTCTACCATCATCAGGTTTTTCTTTCTTATCTTCTTCTGAACATCCTTAAACAGCTGATCTTGTAGCAATGACATCAGCAATCTTTGGAGCTTTATTGAATGTGTTTCCATATTCAATAATCTCCCAGAGAGTGTAGTCATAGATCCCCAGATATTGCTCAAAGTTGAATTTCCACAGCTCAAAGTTGTTTGCATCTAGCATGGGAATCTTGATGTTGTGGTTTGAGGAGGAGGAGGTTGCTTCTGGAGTGGACATGATGTTTTTAGGGTTTTGTGAAAATTAGGGTTTTGGTGATTTTTAGGGTTCTTGTGTTCTTTTAGATCAAAGTTTCTCAACAAGCTCTGATACCACTTGTTGATTCCAAACTTAGATCGATTTAGCTTTTGTAAACGAGATTAGATCAAGTTATACACGTAGAGAAACTTTGTTTATGTATAAAGTAATCTAAGTGTTATGCGTAATTAACACTTAAACAAGAACACACAAAGATGTAAAACAAACTTTCACTTGGTTGATAATAACGAAGTTGCTTACAATGAAAGTGTTTAACGCATGAAAACTTATTATGAAACATAACCTAAAGGTCTTCTTTTATAGACATAAGAAGCCTTGTACAAGAGTCTACGTATCAACTATTCTAGGTAAAGATAATTATAGAAAATACAATGTTGATCCTATCTTTACTAGAAACAAACTAGAAACAAAATACGCGTAGACCATATCTTTCTATCAGTGCTTGTCTTCAACCTATCAACGCTTGACTTCTCCTTGTCAATGCTTGATCTGTCAGCGTTTGTTTTCTTCTTATAAACGTTTGTTTTCCTCTTGTCAGCGCTCAAGTGGACTGGCTACATTTTATTCCCAACAAAAACCCATTAGCTCGACTCTTTACTCGACTCTAAAATTTGGGACATAATTGTATGCTTGTTTCATAAAACCATTTAGACCACTTTAAAAGTATTGTCTTGACAATCCGCCTTTTAAACCCAATACTAGACCCATCGTTTTAAGTTTATAAATATTAAAAACCAGTAGTATCATTTATCTAACCATGCCTAAAGTCCCCGAGAGTCGACCCAAAATCAGCCACAATTTCGGATTATGCCGATTTGCGTCTCCCGGTACACGAATACTAAAACTAGCATAACTTTTGATCCGTAATGAGTTAGAAGCTCTATCTTATATCAAAACTGAGCATCTTGAGAAACTATACAACAAAATCAATTAATCTCAACCTATATCCAAACTTAAACCCACGAAAATCTGTTATAAACCTGCTGATGTAATATACACTTTTAGAAATCATATCAAATCAATATTTGGACCCATTTTAACACAATCCATACCTCTAATATTACCCTACTATCATACCCATCAACCAAACAACTCCTAAAACACTTGCATGTCAAAATTAACAAAAATCAAAGATCAAAATAAAAAAATTTATGATGAGAACATGATGATCCTACCAAGATCATCACATGCATGATGATTAAAATATCATCCCAACCATAAAATCATAAGTACATGAAAACATGATGCATGTGGCATATTTTTGTACCAAAAGAATCACAAGATGGTTTTAGAGATGGGACGTCACTTGGTTTTCTTTGAATTTGGCTAGAAAAATGTTTTTGATGGTGTTTTATGATGATGGTGGTGGCAAAAATCACAAGGGAGGGTGAGGAGAGAAGAAGAAAAAAATTATGTGTTTTTTTGTGTTAAGAAAATGAAGTGAAGTGGTAAAAAAATGGCTTATATAGTGGGATTTGGGTATAAATTATAATTAGTGAATAGTTTTGGACTTAAAAGCAATTTATTTGTTTAAAGGGTATAAAATGACTATTAGTCAATTTTGAAAATATTTACAGGGCTCGAGTTTGGTAAAAATACTTTTCAAAAGTTACAATGCATCATATATATGATAATATAGTTTCCCGACACGATTTAATACGTAATTAAAATGAAATCGTTGAAAATATTAATTATCGAAACAATCGATAATGAAATGTGAAATTTTGGGCATCCGTCGGTATCGTGATCACTAGGAATTCTCGTTGTTCATTGGTTTTGAGTAAACTCGTTGTAAGATGTACGCGGGTGATTTTAAATCAAAAAGTTTGATTTAAATAAATATGGAAAAATAGAATAAATTTTTTATAATTCCAAGTAAAGTATTCTCAATGATCAGATTATACTTAAAAAGTATAATTTATTAAAATTATCATGATCTCAGGATTTACATATAAGAATACAAGAAAATATAATACGTTGGAAAATTCAAGCAGAACGAATAAAATAATAAAATAATACTGGGAAAATACGGGTTCTTACATAAATTCCATAAGCCCCAAGATAATAAATTTTACAATAAAGTAAACTCAAAAGCGCTAACAAAAATGAAGAATGACAGAACATACCATCTTATTGAACATAATGTGGACTCTTAAGAACAGTGGCGTGTGGACCCTCAACATGAGAAATCATTTGCAGCCGAAAATGAAAAAGCACATCACCTGCGAACATTCACATGAGAATAAACATCAGTAATTCTACTTATAAAGACTGCAAGTAAGATGAGGGTTAATGTTTCAACTTTACATTATTTAATAGATTTATCGTTAATATCATTCAATGATAGGCATTATTTAATTTTGCTGATTTGGGTGCACCAACTACGACACTCATAACTCATTTTGACTAACAGAGCTACAATTGACACCTAAAATAAAAAAAATAAAAAAACTGATTTGGTACCTATTATTTCTCAACATTATTCTTCACACAACAACCAACCATACTCATAGTGTTTCAATCTTGTCCAGTTTTTGATATTGTTATGCTCAGAGTAACTCTGGTAATCGAAAAAAGTGCCCACATTTGCCATGGCTGCAAACTTAATAGTTTGCCCCACCAAAGAGAGAATGTTTACATCTTTAGTCAAACCCCATTAGTATTCATCGCAGGATCCGATTTTCAAGATATAACTCACAGAAAAAACCAACTGTTTTTCGAATTAACAGCAAGCTTAATAAGTTTTTGACACCATAACATTTTTTTTATATATGCTCAGATTACTGTCTAGAAATCATGGCCTAGAATAGTTAGGCCTGGAGTTCGCGTATAAATACAACGATAAGGCACATCTAACATGGATGCAAACATTTAATAGACTGATGTGAACATCTATAGTATAAGATAATTCACTATTACCAGTTATCTAACACGTCTGTCTTCTTTACCTATCTTATTTTCCACAGCTACACACATATAAACCGGTATCCCACTACTGATTTCTTAACAGGTCATAATTTTACCCAAAAAATAGTAAAAAACAACATGACATTACGACAATAAGATAATAGGTATACTTTTTATGTTGTCTTAATTATTATCATTCATGTATCATATAGCAGTGCAAACTATATGATTTAATTTTTAATTTTAAAACCCATGAAATCTTATATATTTTTGGTATTATTTTTACCTGCATGAACATCCAAGTGCTACTATCACAATACCTAACAGCCAAAAGAAAAAGCACCAAGCAATATAATGTCAACTAACACAAATATATTATATTCAAAGAGATACTAAACATATACGGAGTACGTTGCAACTTACCGCTCGAATGTATGGAGAATCGGGATGCTTCAGCAACCCGTGCATCTGTTTCACTATAAGCTTCATCATAAAAAACTTGTAAAGAAGACAAAACATGGTAGAAGGCCCACGACAATTCCTAGTCATCCACGGCTCCACATGATCCACTTGATTATATATCTCATCAATCACCTCATGATACGTTTTGAAGCGGTAAAGCTCTTTAAAGTAATCAGATGAAAGGACATTCATGCAAAGAACCCTCTCCAACAGTTGATCGACCGGCTTAATCAGTATCTCCATTTCTTTAAACAGCACAATCACCCCCTTATTATCCAAAATTCACCTCTTTTTACACCAACAAACGTCTCATCTCTGACAACAATAAACAGCAAAAGGAATCAAATTTTGAACTTTTTTCCTTTATTTCTAAACAGCTAGCACGGCATAAAATTGCTAAAACATCCACAATTATCTTTAAATGACAATACTACTTTCATGTATATAGATAGAAAACATAGCATAAATTATAGTATTAACTTTTGACTCAACTTGGTAGCATAAAAGCAACTCTAAAAACCTTACCAATAACAAATAAACCTGTTTTTAGTGGACACGATCCAATAGGGCTTTCATCGCTAACACATAAAGAACGATTTAATGAGACTAAGTGACAGCAGGCGATATAGGCATGTGTGATCCTTCAGTATAAATCAACACCAAGGGGTGTTTGGATTAGCTTATTTTACAACTTATCATACATTAGCTAACCATCCTTATTAACCTCTTATCATGGTACAAATTTACCCACTTCAAAGGCAATTATGTTAACTTATCGAAGTTCATAAGGTTTCGTCATTTACTTATTTATATTTTCACAAATTTCTCAAATGTGAATGAATGGGTCTAGACTAACAAAGGCTGTTAAAGCTTCAATAATTAATACAAATGTTCAAATAACGGAACACCAATTATTTGAAAACTAAAAAAAGGAAATTGATGAGGCTTACTGGTGGTGGTAAGGTTTGTAACAAAACTAAATCTTCAAATGCTCAACACCTACGAAAACCGAATCAAAGGATATGTGACCAACCACGGCTGCAAACACCAGGTTCGTGTTGCTGCCTCGCCAAGTTCATGGCCATTTTCACCTGACATGATGATAAGAAACGTACCCACACTATGAGCATAATCAAATATCCTTTTAATACAATACATGGCTGTTAGCGCTTTTACCAGTCGTAGTTTACACTTACGATCACATATGTATTCTTATTGCAACTCTACAATTTGATCTCCATCATTTATGGAACATGTAGCAAAGTGGGCTCAGACAGGCTACCCTTCATGGGAAACCGGACACACATGACATGGCTGCATCCTCAAGGGTTGCCTTGTCAAGGTCCGTGGAGTCTTGGGTTTAACCCGGGCTTTTTTAAGGTCATCACAGCCACGTGTACTCATCACAGCCCGCAACCATAGGTGTTCCTAAACAAAAAGCATAAAACGTGTCCCAAAAAATAAGCTCATTCAGTGAAGTGTTCCTTCCATATTTTTTAGGCTCAGATCTGACATTATGGGTCCACACAGGACACCCGCCATGGCTGCAACCACAGTCTTAATGTGGCATAAAACATGAGCAAAACCGCTTACCGGTTGTTCTATTTTTTATTTCCTATAGGTTTACATTCTAAAGTATTTTTAACTAATAAGTAAAAAATTGCCTCTTTGATAGCCTTCGGTTTCAAGTCAAGGCTGTGAGGCACAGAAAGTGGCTACACTCGCCATGGCTGCAAACGTAACAGTTCTCCCCGCCAAGACACGAATGTTTTTAGCGACTTAGTCTTACTCAAAGGCCATAACTATTGATCGCAGGCTCCAATTTTATTGTCCCACGAACACAATCAAACATATGATGAACACCAAAACTGTCAATAGTTGCATATATAGGATCAATATGTGGCCAGCGCAATCATCACACAATCGTCACTATCGCTGCACGCCAAAGATAGGGGCAACGAAAGCAATGGTGGTATCTAAAGCTTAATTTAAAGCAAAAACACCATTATACGTCAAGACAATGCCTGCAAGCACATTATTCTCTACTTAATAAAAGAGGCAAATATCAGAACCTAATTTATGGAGACATAGCAGTTCTATAAAGCAGCTAAATATACAAAAGTAAAGCAAATGTTACAAAATTTGCTCTCTTTTTTAAAAGTTTATACCCCCAAAAGCCCTAATTAGAAAACCCCAAAAGTGAAACCAAAACCTAATCTAATCTTAACCTCAATAAAATTTACACGAAATATTTATACCTTTTATATTTTGCAGGTGATTCCCGATTCTATAAACACAATAAATCAAATGATTCATATCAACTAAATCATAATCAGAACTTACACGAAATAACCAAATAACTGTAGACGAAACCCAGATCTAAAACCGAGATCAAAATTATTGGAGATAGTACAATATATATATAGCAAAGGATTACTGTAGCCACTAACACAATCAGACAACCAAAAATTTAATGAGGGGACAATAAATCATCAAGGGGAAATCGTGAAGGGGCAACCCATCATTAATTTTGTAACGGAACATGGGATGAACAGGGATGGAAAAATGGAACGGTGTTAGAGAATGGTGTGTGAAGTGTGTGTGTAAAAGTTGTGAGGGAAGAGCATATATGTGAGGGGGAAACAAAAACGTTTTTTATTAAGATTGTGAGGGGGATCATTGTTCTTAGGGAACCGTGATTCCCCTCTATAATAGAAATGTTAATGTTTAAAATTGGACATCCAAATGTTAATAGATCATTAACACTCACTATCATGTTATCACTTAAACGTAAACTAATTTTGAAGTCCTTAAACGACTTTTGATTGCTTGTCAAAATAAAAAATCTAATTAGTAAAATCAAATATCTATATCTATATCTATATCTATACTACCTATAAAGGAAAAACCCTCATTACTTAAAAATTAAAAAGTAAAATGTGAAAACTTGAATTCCATAAATAGTTAAATATGATAACTTAAATTCCATAAATAGATTTAATCATTAATTAGTCAAGCTTCTTCCATAATTTCACTACTCCTAATTTCGACAACCGAGTCATCGGTTCGACCAACGGGTCAACGATTCGTCCACCGGGTCAATCCGCCCACCGGGTGTATCAGGGTTTCAAAAATATAAGACCAGGTTTTATTTTAGCCGTATTTTCAACTGGTTGAACCGCTCGGGTTAAACTAGGTTTTCAAAGTATTTGGGTTAGTGAGTCAAAATATCTTACTTCTACAACAGGTTATGAATGATAATTTAAAATTTTTATGTTGTTTTACTTTAACACAAGGTGAACAACTTGATCTGTACACGTTTTATTTTGAATGTCAACGAAACACTTACCACAATATAATATATCGTTAATTATTTATCGTAATGAATATTCGCCGCTATGCGTGGTTAATCGTCTAGTAGAAAACAAAAAGAATTTATAAAAACCTTTCTAGACTAAGTTTATTCATGACTCTCAGCCAACCGCTTGGTGGGGTCTATCATTAAATAGCATTTATTAAGTACAATGAGTATTTATTGTAGTAGTAAAAACACTTCAACCTTCAACGACCAAGTCGTGGGGTGATTCTCAAATCACAAAGCATATCTGCCATGTGTCACCTTCTCACTTGTTATGTATATTTCTGTTCATTAGTTTAGGATTTTATTGTATGTAGATAACTTGGTAGATAATGGTTAGTAATTTTTATTTTTATAAAAAATAATTATACCATTAAATTTAATTTTTAGTTCTCTATATAAAGAATCCAATAGCCATATTTATATACACATTCTTGAGTTTTAATTTCTTACTTTCTTATATGTTTATCTATTATGGATTCTACAAATTTTAAATTATTTTCAAACTCTTCTAAATTCTCAGTCTCATGAAAATTAGCGGTTTACTCTTCCAAACTCTTAATCTCAAGAAAACACTCAGTTTTCTTCGAATCTAAATCAATGTCTAGAACCAAATCGCGAAACTTCACAACGTATTTTTAGAAATTTGTTTGAAGATTCTCATTACCAAACAAAAGTACCGAAAAAGTTTCAAAATGAAAAACCAAAGAAGATATAGCGCTAATGTTAGCATGGTGTCACGCTAGTAGTGATTCTACATGTGGAAACAATCAAAGAAAAATTTTGATGTGGGCAAAAATTATTTTATAAAATATGTCTATATAGTAAATATCTTTTTATATATAATATCAAATTTCAAAGTAATTAAATTAAATATAATTTTTTTATTATATGTTAAATGGGTTAGATTGTTGATAAATAGTAAAATAAATTATAGATTGATTGTATGTATTGGTTATTTAAGTGAAAAAAATAGAAAATAATATCTTAATAAGAGGTTGTCTTGGGTTGAGTCGAGTTGTGAAAGGTTGTGAATAAACATACTTTAAGCATATAAACTTTTTATAATGTTAATAATGAGTTGAGATCAATATACTTTAGTATAAATTCACTCAGTCAAAAATAAAAAAACTCACTTTTTACATCTTTTTAAAAAATTAAATATCTTTCTATAGAGGGTATAGAGGGGCAGGGCACACCGCACATATATAAACTTTCGACAAACTCTTTTTCGATTTTTATTCAATCGCATATGAGAAAATGATATATGATTTTCTAAAATGATATATGATTTTCCCAAACGTGGCTTGAGAAAAAAATAGAAAAATAGTTCGTTGAATGTATATACATGTGTCTTTCTATAACGGTTTGTGAGATATTTATTTTTTGCGACGATATATGTTTCATTTTATATATCAAATAACTGTTTTTGAAATATTTCATTTATAAAAATAAAAATAAGTTTTTTATTGATGAGAAAAATAGATGATTGAGATTGTTTCATTGGTTCTATGTTGAATTAATAAGTCGCGTTGAACAATTTTTTTTTCATTCTATAAAAGTACGTAGTAAAGATCTTCTTACCATATAAAAATATAATTACACAAATATTGCTACCATAATACGCAGATACATTTTAAACTTACTTGTTTTTAATAAAGTTACCCCGATATTTTAAATTTACTTTTTAATTAACATTTTAGCTTTCCTATTTATTTTGTATTTTAAGTTTGACAAGATATAATAGAAGTTACATTCACCAAGCACCTAAAAATATAGATCTAACAAAAGAAAAAGTTATAGATCTACCAAAAAGAGCTTAGATGAATGTATATATCTTCTTTATTACTGATTAAATCATTTTTTTTATCGATGACACATGTATATACTTTCGACAATTTTTTTTGATTGTATAACTTGTTGCAGTCTACCAGTTTTAATCTTTCAATATGTTTGTCTGGACCTAACTATATAAGGCCAAACTACAAGTATTAGATTGAGTGATAAACAGATTGATGTTAGCTTGCAATAAAGCTGATTGTTATAGTGAACAAGCATTTGGCTATTAGTCGCATACAGACATACAGTCAAGTTGCTGCTAATGAGCTTTATTTTCAATTTGTGGAATAGTTTGGTCTATATAAGGGCTAGGCAGGTTACTCATACCACAAAAGTATTACAACAAATTTATTAAGATGTTGAGGAGGAAAATGATAGTCATGGTGACATCACAAGCAATGGAAGATTGACACGACAATCAGTGAAAAACAAGTTCATCAGAAGACGCAGGATCGTTGGAGCTGGACAATGGTGAAGGGATCAGGACATTTGATGGTGACAATTGTGAGATTAAAAGAAACCCACTCGGAAGCAGAAACGGAAGCAATGGTATGATTTTAGTTTAATGGATATTGCATGTATAATGGATTAAAAGGTAGGCTTATTGTATCGGCCATATGTATAGTTTAATGGCCTTTGCCACTTTCCAGAATTGCGCCTAAGTCTATCCATGTTGCTGCTTGATGCAGTGTTTGGTTTTAAGATGTTTGGTATGCAAAGTGTGTAATTGATATGGTTAAATAACAATCACAAATGACACAAAATATACTAAACTGTAAAAATGGATTGATATTGAATGTTTACAGTGTTTCCCCTATATATATGTTATGAACAGGCACCATGAAAAGGTACGATGGTTCATGCCTGTTCAAGATAACCGTCATATAACTAACTAACTGTAATTGACAGGTTTTAACTATCAAATACCTAAATATCCTATGAAATTCGTCTAAGGCCTTAGGCCCATAATAATCTATATTTGCAGGCCTTTATTCTAAGAGTCCTAGCCTGCATATAATGCTAAAATAAAATACAGATAATTACAAACATCAAATGCTGTAATCTTAGTCCCAACATCACCCCCCTAAGATGAAAGGGTTTGATGTCAATCCTTGCTTTGTGTCTTCATGTGATGATGTTGAAGTCTTCATTGGAAGTGCTGGTGGAATCCATTCCTTCCTCAATCTTTGGTGCAGAGATCTTGTATGATGCATACATCTCTTGGATTTTCTTCTTTTCCTTCAATGGGCATTCAAATGCATAATGCCCATAGTTTTTGCATTTGTAGCATTTTGTCAGGTCTTCAATCCTTTGCTGTGCAGTCTCTGATTGCTTGTTCTCTCCTTCCAACATAATCCCAAAGTGCTCAATCTTTCCTTTCCCTTTTCTTGCAGCCTCTGTAGCAACCTTCTCTTCAAGCTTCCAGTCATATTCTTCCAAGCTTTCTGATCCATCATTCTTCTGTATTGGATCCCGTGGTGCTCTAGCCGTCTTAAAGTAGGAAACAAAGACTTCCAAATAAGTCTGATAGCACTCTCTAATCTTTTCTCCATCTGATTTTGTTAGGCCAAGGATCTCAGCAATCATTCCAAATTCCAATCCAAAGTGCACAGATAAATATCCACCCATGTTCTCCATTAGTTTGTAGAAATCAAATAGATGGATAGTGATCCCATCTATTGTTGGTGGTATCTTTCCTGGTAATTCTCTTTTGAGATAGTTCTTATAGAACCACTCCAATACCTTCTCAAACCTGATTCTGTATGTGTCCCATTCTCTATTGTCTATGTTTTCTGCTTTTATCAAATTCAGAAAATCCACAAAACCATGGAAGTTGTGTACTTCTGGTTCTTCTATAACCTCCAAAGGTTTCTCCTTCTCTGCCTCCTTTTCTTTCCTGTCTTTATCTAATGACTCAAAGTAGTCATTTAGATAGTTGTTATGCATTTGTTTCATCTTATCAACATCCAGTTTCCTTCCTAGTTTGGTTTTGAACATGTACTCCAAAGTACATTTTCCTTCATCAAATAAGAGTTCAAATCCTTGTTGCCTTAAAAGGTCAATTGAAAGGATGTTGAGTGTGCTCTCAGGGGCATAGTGTACCCCTGGGATCATGCATCCAGACTTTCCATTGTCTATGATGACTTCTCCTATACCATAAGTAAAGAGAAATTTTTGTTGTCCCTCTATTTTTTCTACTTGAAACTGCTCTTTAATATTCACGAAGAAATCAAGGTTGGATGTTAAGTGCTTGCTTGTTGTTGCACTAACATACCAATAGTTATTCCATGTACCCTCATCTGTACCCTTAACAATACTCGTAGTTTCAAAGTGAATGAAATAAGGATATTTCAAACTTACAGTTGATTGTATTTGATTCTTTGATGGGCACTTGTTGGCAAAGTGGCCATGATTTCTGCATCTAAAGCATAGGATCATGCTTTTATCAACAGGGTATTTCTTTTGAGTGATTCCCAGTGCATCATCTTTGATCTTGCTTGGACACGTTTTTGTTATGTGTCCATCCATGTTGCAATAGAAGCAGTTGTAGTGCATCATCTTATTTCCCGTCTTTGATGCATTATAGGCCTCGACTTCTCCCAGTTTCTTCTTCAACATTTCTCTGCAATCCCTTGTTATTTTTTTCACACACTTGCCAAACCTCTCCTCCTTGTCTCTTTTGTTCTTCCTTCGTATGAATTCTGTCTGCACAATTCTCCTTGGTGGCCTCCCCAGACTTGCGCTCTGATACCAATTATTGTATCGGCCATATGTATAGTTTAATGGCCTTTGCCACTTTCCAGAATTGCGCCTAAGTCTATCCATGTTGCTGCTTGATGCAGTGTTTGGTTTTAAGATGTTTGGTATGCAAAGTGTGTAATTGATATGGTTAAATAACAATCACAAATGACACAAAATATACTAAACTGTAAAAATGGATTGATATTGAATGTTTACAGTGTTTCCCCTATATATATGTTATGAACAGGCACCATGAAAAGGTACGATGGTTCATGCCTGTTCAAGATAACCGTCATATAACTAACTAACTGTAATTGACAGGTTTTAACTATCAAATACCTAAATATCCTATGAAATTCGTCTAAGGCCTTAGGCCCATAATAATCTATATTTGCAGGCCTTTATTCTAAGAGTCCTAGCCTGCATATAATGCTAAAATAAAATACAGATAATTACAAACATCAAATGCTGTAATCTTAGTCCCAACAAGGCTGACTAACGGGTGAAATTTGGGTCTATACCTTTTTAGAAATCCACTTGTTTCATAAAACTATAGTTCTTAGAATAAAATGCTTTCGGGTGTGTGTGTGTGTGTATGTCGGCTTTCATTTCATCTTACTCAACCTTAAAAGTGTTATGATGGAACAAGTAGACTTCAGATGTCGCAATTGAGGGAGAAACCGCTTGAAAACTCTAAAAACCCGTACATGTAATTTCTGAATGTTACTTCGGCCTATTTGTCCTGCTTTCATTTCATCTTATTCAACCTTAAAGGTGCTATGATGGAACAATAACTAGACTTCAGATGTCGCAATTGAGGAAAAACCGCTTGAAAACTCTAAAAACTCGTATATGTAATTTATGAATGTTTCTTTATGCTGTCTTTAAAAGCAATTTGTACATGCAAATTAAGGCAGAAGCTTTACTTTCTGTAAGCCCTGTTTTTTTTTTGGGTAATTTTCCAAGTGATGACCGTATTGATAATTTGATATCGAGTCTGCAAAGTAATTCTTTTGGCCCAAATGGATGTTGTTTATTTAGGCTTTTTGGTTAATCTTTTAGTCTATTTTTGTGAAACGGCATAACCCTTGTATCAATTTTTTTTATTCATTTTTTTCTTTTTCTTACCTCATACTGCAGATGCAACGACTAATATGATGAGATGGATGAAAATTGTGAACCTGGTCCCATCTCAAAGAAGTCCACAAAAGAAGATGTACTCAAACTAATCGATGAAGATGATCTTCATGGTGAAATCACAAGAAACGGAAGATCAACACGACAATCATTGAAAAACAAGGCCAACACCTTCTTAAAAGACGTATAATTGGGAGTAGGGTAATGGTGAAGGAATCAGAACGTTTGATGGAGAAAATTGTGAGATTAAAAAGAAACCTACTAAGAGCGAAAGCAAAGGTATGATTGTTGCTCCTCAGGTGTCTGCAACGATCGAATAATTTCTCGGGCTTAGTCAAACACAATATAAACATGAAAAGCAAATGCCACACATTTGCACATAGGAAGAGTCATAAGTCATAACTCGTAACTCTGCTAAACGAAGATCTTGTTCACTTGGCGATTGGCCGCTCTTTTTTTTTCTTGCACCTCGGTAACATGAGGTAAGCACAAAGCTTGCTATGTTGATGCACCTTCACTTGATAGTGTCTCGTGGCCTCATCCCAATCGGTTGAATCACTAAACCGACGCGGGTCAATAATGTTAGCTTCTTCGAGAGTGAGGCGGATGTTAATTGGTTAATCTTGATACTCATGTGCAACTTCGGAGGTGCTAAACAATTTATTGATCAACAAACGATCATGCAGACTTATCCAATTGTGTTCAAACTGGTTTATCGATTGAGGTTTTTTTCCAAATCTGTGATGGTTAATAGAAGATGTAGATTCGGGTCGGAGTTGTTCGGTTGTAAAGCTATAATTGGTAAAGGTTGTTTTGGAAAGTTGAGATTGGTGGACACACCTTGCGTGAGTGGTATTTTTACCCTCATCCAAGACTACAACAATGTTAATGATGGAAGAAACATTTCATTAAAATTTTAATGAACGGAAGAAATAATTTTAATGAGATGTTTTTTCCATCATTATAATTGTTGTAGTGGGTGAGGGGTTCTAGAACGCAAGGCGTGTCCACCCAATTACAACTTTCCAAAATGGCATTTACCAATTATAGCTTTACAACCGAACAACTTTCACCCGAATATACATCTTCTATTAGCCATCACACATTTAGAAAAGAACCTCAATCAATAAACAGTTTAAACACAATTGGAGATGTGTGTGTATGACCGTTTGCTGATCAATAAATGGTCTAGCACGTCCGAAGTTGCACATGAGTATCAGGATGAACCAATAGACATCAGTCTCATTGTGAAGAAGCTAATATTATTGACCATGTTGGTTTATTGATTCAAACCGATTGGGACGAGGCCACGAGACACTATCAAGTGAAGGTGTATCAACATAACAAGCTCCGTGTTTGCCTCATGTTACGGAGATGCAAGAAAAAAAAGACCGGCCAATCGCCAATTGAACAGAACAAGGATCTTCGTCTAGGAGAGGTATGGCTAATGACTTATGACTCTTCCTATACGCAAATGTGTGACATTTGCTCTTCATGTTTATATTGTGTTTGGCGAAGCCTGAGACACTATTCGATCCTTGTGATACACCTCGGAAGCAAGAAATCAGATCACACATGATGCTAGGGTTGACATCAGACCCTAACCGAGCACCGAAATGGTTTGGTTCGGTACGGTCCTATTAGGCATAATTGACGAGATTTTTGGTACGACCGAACCGGACTGAGATGGTCCAAAACCATGAACGGAGGATCGGATCGAATTTTCGGGTTCGGGCGGTCCGGTCTGGGTCGGTTTTGGATTTGCCACGCTCATCCCTACATGACGCTACCTGTGGAGCTAAAAGGTGTTAGTCGATATCTATCCAGACATGATAGTATATTAGCTGTGATTGATATATTACTCTTAATGTACCGACACTCTTTATGAAATAACATACGAATCATTCTCAATCTTACATATAACACCAACTTACATGGTATCAGCAGCCATCGTAATCGATCCTAAACCTTAGCCATAAAACTTCGGCTTCATAAACCATAAAACACGTTCTACATAACAGCCTTACTATTCTCTTTTTTTTTTCTTTTCAACTGTGTCGATCATTGGTAGGCTATATTACCATTCGACACGTTAGCTTTGTTTGGTAAAGTTGATCGTTGGTTCCGTTGATAACCAGTCGACACCATTTGTTAAAGTCGATCGTCGGTTTTGTTGATAACCAGTCGATAATATGTGGATTATTTTCTTGTTGCTTCAATTCGTTAGTTTTCTGTTGTTTCTATTGACATAAGTTTGGTTTGAATATTCTTGTTGATCGTTGCAAAAGTTCTACCAGTTGAGGTTGAGGTGGAGGTGTTGTTATTGGTTGGAAACTATGCATCCCTCCTTTTTGGCTACGTATTGATTCTTCCTAAGAAGTACATATGAATCGATATAATACCGGTCCACCTGGTTTTTATGTTCCAACACAGGGCCAACATATAAATATTCCACCAGCCCAATCTTCTTATGTGGCCCAAACTGCGCATAAGGAACATCACCAGGCCCACTACTATATGCAGCCCACTAACCAGTGTCAATCGGGTTCGATAACCCAGGCAAGTCAGGTTCCGACGGAGCAGTCTCATCAACCATCAGGGCAAGGAACGATTTTACCTACCGCTTTTCATGCCATGCCTCTTCACGATTCTGTTCCAGGTAATTGGAACATGGACACAGGTGCAAGTTCTCACCTTAATGATTCAGTTTCTAGTCTTAGTGATGTTTTAAATATGTGCATATATCCATCTGTTTCGGTTGGTGATGGTTATAATATACCTGTCACTAATTCTAGACATAGTGTTTTGCCAACTCCTCATAAACCACTTCATCTTAATAATGTTCTTATCACCCCTAACATTGTCAAAAATTTAATTTCCGTTCGTCAGTTTGTTCGTGATAATAACTGTACCGTTGAATTTGATGCTTTCGGTTTTTCTATCAAAGATTTCATAACCCGTCGGGTTCTTCTCCGGTGTGATAGCACTGGAGACCTTTACGCGGTCACAAAACCTTCCAGTATATCTCATGCTTTTCTCACCAGTCCGTTCATGTGGCACCAACGCCTTGGACATCCAAGGAGTGAGGTGTTACGTCGTGTTCTTTCTAGTAGCTCAATTTCGTACACAAACGAGAAATCTCCTATTCTTTGCCATGCTTGTCAGCTTGGCAAACACGTGAGGCTTCCGTTTGTAAGTTCTAATACGTTGGTCAAGTCTTGTTTGATGATATTCACTCGAATTTATGGACTTCCTCAATTCCGAGTCTTTCTGGTTTTAAATACTATATTTTATTCTTGGATCATTGATATGAGTGTAATTACTCATATCATTTATATCAATAAACAATCAATAAATGCTTAAAATGAAAGAATATTGCATTGTATATGTGTTTTTGTTATATCATGTGTGTAGGTACCGATGATCACGAAAACCGGCTAAAACGACAAGAGATTTGAAGAAAGATCAAGGAAGCCAAAAATCAAGTCGATTTATTTGGGGATTTAACTTTATCAAAGGTTATTTGGCCTAGTGGGACCCACAAGTTCTTAATGGGCCTAAAAGCCCAATTATGGAGGAAGACTATCCACTTTTGGTGCAATAAGCCCAACAAAGCCCAATTTACTAAAGTATTAAATGACGATGGAAGATATTTGGACCAAGGGCCCAATCATCAAATTCAAGAAACAAATGGAACGTTTTGTTTTCACTTGTTATAACTATGGATCCTCAAGCCCATATCACAAGATTAAATGACGATGGGAGTAATACTTTCTCAAAGCCCACTAGGGTTATAACCATGAGACGGTTAAAGTAAGTATATAACTTTTATCTGTCTTTTTGGTCAAACATAAAACTCACACAACACATTTTCGATACACCCAAAGTCTACCTTTTATTTCTCAACCAAATAAAACGCAGCCACCACCTTTCCAAATAAAACCCTAGACCTAATACCAATTTGGGGCTTTGCTATTCAAGAGCAATTGATATACACATGCCCCAAATAAAACCCCAGCTTTTTCTGAGCTTGATGATGGTGCAATCAAGGTGACGTGGCAGCTTGCCTCTCTTTTGATTGGAGGAAACACCTCACTTTCTATCATCTACCAATAAAAGAGAGCCACATCAGACACGAACAAACACAACTAGCACAAGGGTTGCCACCTTGGCAATCCGTGTGATAGATGAGCATGTTTACACCGTGAGATCAAAAGAAGAAAGAGAAAATATGAAATCAATGGTCAAGATGAAGAATCTGCTCAACAAACTCTCCTTAGCAGGTTTTGGGGTATGCCTATAAAAACCCCCAATTATGTAATTTTTATCATCCCAACTTTGCTTTAGAGTTATAATGTTAAAATAGATGTAGGAAGTATTGTATTTTAATTTTCATAGTATTGTAATTTTTGCAATGATTTAATAAAAGTTTATTTGGGCACAATCTTCTAATTTTGATTATTTACTGTTAAATTCTTTTATAAAATAATTTCCAGTAAATTTGATGTTATAACATTAAAAATTATTTGATTAAGCTAAATAATAGTTTAATTTAAATAATTAAAGTGACATTGGAACAAATTCTGTCCCCACTGGATAGATTAGTTAAAATTCTGATTGAATGAAAATGGTTTGGTTCGTTGACTTTTATGGTTCGAGAATGGTGCAATGAAAGATGGTGTTGATTGGTGTTGATTCGGGTTAAAAGGCCAGCTCAGCGCTGCTTCTCTTCTACAAAGGATTTCTCCAAAGGTTTAACACGTTTTATTTCTAAGTTTTTAGATTAATGTGTTAAAAATGTTTGTGTGATTTAAGTGTCTAGTATGATTCAGTTTATTATTTGTGACGAGGTGTTTAGATGGATTTGAACTTGCAGCTATTTTTCTGATATTGTAGTAACTAGTTAAGGTTGTTAGAATTTGTTATTTGTTTTACTGGATTTGGTATTACTGATATTTGTCAGCTGGAATTGAGAGTAAATCAATAGTTGGTAAAATACTGATAAGTTTAGGAGGCTGATATGAGTTGATTTTCTACTGATAAATTTTCATAGTTTTATTTTGGTAATGTTTTGATATGAATCCATGATTGTATTGAGTTTTTTATTTATTTAGTTTTGATAATATTTGTTAGTTTCTCTTAAGTCTGCTGATAAAATTTTGTCGGGTTAACTTGGTTGCCTTATTTGCTAGCATCATGAACTGATATGGCCAATTGAGAGTTACTTTGTTTACCCTTTTATGGAATCTGTCATCTAGATTGTTAATCTGTAATTGTTTTGTTTTAGTTTTACTGATATTTGTATGTTTTGCTGATATTGTTTAGTGTGTATTTGCTGAATATTTTTGGCCAGCAGACCCTCATGGTCTATTTGATTTGTTCGAATCCAAAATCAGTTCAAAAATATTATCTCAACAGAAGTCACTTCTGTGACTGTGTATTTTTATTTCATTTTCCAAAAAATTAATTAACAAAAATCGTCCACTACTGGACTCGAACCTGTGACCTCCTGGTCACGTGCCCAATGTCTTAACATCTGACCTAGCCATCTGTTTGTGTTTAAATACAGACTAAGTTTTTAATATAGCTTTGTTAATTTAGGTTGTCAGCTTTTATATAAATATTAATACAAAGTTTTCATTTATTAAATTTATATCATTTGTTTAACATTAATTTTATAAAGTTTATATAAAATAAAAAAATAAATAAAACTAACAAATAAAAATATATTTTAGTATTTTTAGAAATTTAAATTGTTATTAAAATTAGTTTTCAAATACATAAGTTTTAATTAATTTTGTTTTAAATAAAAATAGCTTTTAATAGATTTTGTTAATTAAAAAGTAAAAGTAATTTTCAAACAGATTAATTAGTCTATATTTTTAAATAGTTTTAAAAGTGTTCTTAATTAAATAGATTTAATTTTAAATAGAGTTTAATTTTAAATAATTTTAATAAAATTATCTTATAGATTTAAATTTGGGAAACGATTCATGCACTTAGTATTTAAAATTTGGTCGAATTATTTTTAGATAAAAAATGAAACACAATTCATATCAATTGTCCAAATTAAAACGAACGTCTCAAATTCATAAGGTCCTTGTGTACAACGAACTTGGATCGCTCACGTGTTTAATTGAATTCGTCTTTGGCTTATTTATGGATTATTACCTTTTCTTAAGGGTAATTTCCTAAATTTGCTCTATAACGTATCTAATTAAAATAAACCGACATTCCACATCACATCAAAAAATTTGGCGCCACTGCCGGGGATCTTGTGTACCATTCGTTCGTGGAGATTTGTTGATCGTTGATTTGAAGACCCTCTCCGTCCTCGGAAAGTTTTGTTATTTTTCTATTATTATAGTATATATCGTTTTTCGTGTTTTTTGTTATTATTATATTATATTACGTAGAACAATAAATTTACCTACTTCCAAATAAGACCTTAGTTGAGATTTCATCACCTAGCTATTGTATTCGAATCCAAAACAAAAATAAAAGGCAAAATAGATAAATACTAATAAAAAGTTTGAACTCGATTTATACAAACTATAAGGTGAGTATAAGGCGACGAGCTATAAAAGGCCGTCTAAGGAAAAAGGTTTTTAAGTGCTTTGTGCCACCTCGTTTCCCCGCTTGCTTGTGCGTATATTGAGAGGGACGACCGATTATTGGTTTGCCGACTCAAGTAGTATTAAATCTTATTTTTGTTGTTTACTTATTGAACCTCGAGACGGTTAGGTTTTCACATACGTTTCAAAGTCGAACGAGGGTAGATTACTTCCATAGTAATTATCCTTATTCCTATTTTTTATCAATCTTTTTGATTGAGCAATACCAAATAAAAATACCAAAAATAATCTTCTTCTAATCTAATCTCTTTTCTTCAACCCTCTAAAATTCTCGTCACGTTGGTTTATGCAATTACGATCTACTCGACTTTTGATTAATCACCATAGGCTTGAAAACATTCCTCGTAGAAATAGAAATCATCAACAACGAATAGTGGAACCCGAGTTTCCACCTATTGTTGTAGAAATGGCCGATAACCGAACAATAGAGGAATTGCTCCGTGCAGCCACCGAAGGGTATGGGGAAGCAATCGTTGTGCCGGCTATTTTGGCGGATCATTATGAGTTTAAGACGGGTCTTTTATCACTCATTCGTGCCAACCAATTTTGTGGCAATGAGACCCGATAACCCGCACTCTCACATTCGGAATTTTCTTCGTATCACCTAGACTCTCAAGTTTAGAGATGTGCCGAATGACGCGATTAAGCTCATGCTTTTTCCGTACTCGCTCGAGGGAAATGCTAAGCTTTGGTATGAAAAAGAACCACCGGGTTCGATTTTGACATGGGATGATTTAGTGTCTAAGTTCATGAATTATTTCTTTCCACCATCTAAAACAACTCACTTTAAAATGAGATCACTAGATTTGAACAAAAAGTGCATGAATCGTTTGGAGTTGCTTGGGAAAGGTTCAAAGATTTGTTGAGACAATGTCCACACCAAGGTTTCTCGGAATTACACCAAATCAATACTTTTTATAATGGACTTAATATGATTGAACAAGATTCTTTAAATGCCGCCGCGGGTGGTAATCTTTTAAGAAAAACTCCGAGAGACGCGTGGGGTATCATTCAGAATAAGTCTAGAGTGCAATATTCACGAAACATACCGGTTGTTTCCAATGTGAATTCATCTAGTACCGAGATTGCTAGATTGGACTCTAAGATCGATACTGGATTTGCTACATTGTTGAATGAGATTAGGAAGAATCCTCATGGATCGATTAATATGGTTGAGATTTTTTGTGTATCATGTGGTGGAGCACATCCGAATTATGCTTGTTCAAACACGGGGTTTGATCAAGCTAGTGCTTTTTCCGTGACGGGAACTTATGGCCCTAACGGCCAAGCTCCTCGTCAAAATCATGTTGCTCCACCGGGTTTTCCCCCGGTTCAAAATAGGTACAACAATGGAAATAATGGGAATAATTTTAACCGTGGTAACCAAGGGAATTTTAATCAAGGAAATGGATTTCATGCTAATCAAAACAATTAAGGTTTTCACAACAATCAAAATGATTTGTCAAGCTACATCAAAACGAATTAGGCAAATTTGAAAGCTTTTCAAAACAATATTCAAGGATAAATTGCAACTTTGAAAAATGAATTTCAAAATACGATCAAGGGGCAAAATAACAAAATTAAGCTTAACCAACAAAAATTAGAGCAAAACCAAAACCGTATGGAACAAAGATTAGAGCAAGGTCAAAAAAGTTTGGAGCAAAGTCAAAATCGTATGCAACAAAGTTTGGAACAAAGTCAAAACAGTTTTGAGGGAAATCAAGCTAACTTTGAGAACAAATTAATTTCAATGTTTGAGACTTTTATGTGCAAACCCTCCTCTTCTTCGGGTGGCTTACCTAGCAACACCATTCCAAACCCGAGGGGAGAGATTAAGTCCATCACCGTTTACAATGATTATGATAATTTAGAAGAGGTGATCGAGTGTGATCCTCCACGTAAAGAAACGTTTCTAGATGTTACCAAGGCTACTTTTAATATGAATAGTTCCATGGTTTTCTTTGATTTCTATCCCGAGAAATTTGGAGATCCGGGCCAATTCTTGATACCTTGTGTTTTCAAAGGGTTTGAGGTATGCAAAGCTCTAGCCGATCTAGGAGCTAGCATCAACTTAATGTCGTTATCCATATGGAAGACTCTTGACTATTTTCCACTTACTCCCACTCTAATGATCATTGAGCTTGCTAATGGAACCACCGCCCATCCGGTTGGTATAGCGGAAGATGTAATTTTTTAAGTGAGGAAGTTCATATACCTTGCCGATTTTTCAATCATTGATTACGAGACCAATCCTCGTGTGCCTTTAATTTTAGGACCTCCATTTTTGTGCACGGCTCAAGTTCAAGTTGATATGAGGAAAGAAGAGATAAAATTATTTTATGGGGATAAAAATAGTGTTTTCAAACCGGAAAAAACTTCCAAGATTTGTTTCTAAAAAAGTGGAAAGTGTAAAACTTGTTAAAACTATTGAAAGTAACACAATTAAGGATTTTCTCATTTACAAGGGTGTATGGCCTATAGAACCCTCATTTCGTGAAGAAGAAAAGTTAACTTCCGGAGGGAGATGTTTGTTCCGTTGAAACGTGTTGTAATATTACCTCGTCTCCACTTACTCTTGAAGATAAGATAGATAAGGAAATTGATGATTACCTTAGTACAACATTCGATGCTAGTGAGTTTGATTGTGAGAATTTCGATCCGGAGGGAGATATTGCTTTAATTGAACAATCGTTGAAAATGGACTCATTTTCACTCTCTCCGAGGGACCAAACTGATGATCCCAAGGCACAATCTTCATTTGAAGAGCCTTTGATTCCTAACTTCACACCGAGTGAGGTTAGTGACTATCCATTAGATGAGTTCGTCAATGAACTTGTTGCTATTATTTATCTACTTCCACGGGGAAGTGAAGACGTTTTCGATCCCAATGTTGAGCGTGATCTTCATGATTTACCTACCATTCTCGAGGAGTTCTCCAATGAACTACCTTCTAATGAGAATGATGATCTTGTATCCAAGTGTGACACACTTGATACTTTGTCAGATATTTCTTGTGATGACAAGATTGATGACACTTATGTGACTTACTCGAATCCTCTCTTTGAAGTTTCAATGAACGATAATCCATTGTTTAAAGAGGATTTGGAGAGCATCTTATCTCCTTCATCTCACAACCTTTGTGATGATGAACTCTTCTTTAAGGAGGATGATGAGTTTCTTTATATAGACATTCCTTCGGAATTTGAGGAAGAGTCTAATGACGGTGTTGAAAACCCTTGGTTTGATCACCCGATTTATGACGATGATAATGTTGACCCGGAGGGAGAAATTTTCTTTACTCCAAATCTCCTTCCCACTCGCTTTGATCTTAATGTGCGGGTCATTCATAAGAGTTACAAGGTCAACAAAGTCATGCAAGTTGATACCACTATTATTGAGACCTTTATCCCACCATTACTATGTGCTTTATATGATTATGGATTAGCATGGGGGGAAGACACCGTGTTGTCTATTCCTTTCTCTCCCGAGGACGAGGTATTCGACCCCGGAATCATTGATTTAGGGAAATCTCGGCCTTTCACCGATGTAATAATTGAAAGATTTTTCGATCATCTTGGTACGAGTTTATCTCGGGGAGCATGTTATATCCATTTCATGATTATTGACCGCCATCTCTTTTTGTAGATTTATGTTAGAGTTTCATCCTTTCGTTTGTCATCCGAAAACGAGGATGTGATCTTTGACCCCGGCATCGTGCTTTATGTTGGGTTTTATTCCCTTATACCGTTTTCACCATTTTTCTTAAGGACCAATGTGGGGATCGAGTCGAGCTCATGACTCGGTTAACAAAAACGAGGTGCCTTGTGGGGGAGTCCTATACATTCTATCTTCTTTCTATTTTCTAACACTAATAAGGCTTGATTTTTCAAGCTCGTGCTCCTGTTTTGTTGTGTTGTGAATCTTAGGTATGACCCTAATCATTGAAGACTCACGTGTTCGGTTTTTGCCGGTCCACTTGATCTTCTATACTTTGATTTTCAAAAGGGGCGCACTCACTATCCTTTGATTTTTATCGACTAACGTTTTATCTTGAAGCATAATTAATAAACGGCTTATAGATTTGTATGCTCTTTCCATGTTAGGACTTTTGCATTAGACTCTTCGTGTTTTAGCAAGGGGGTGTTACTCTTGAGCTAGGAAACATTGAGGACAATGTTTGGTTTTAGCATGGGGGAGTCAATTGATATAATCACTTGCAGTTGCTTTTGTCGTGTCTAAACGTAATCGTTTTTCTTGTTTTTCATTAAAAAATTTAAATTTTTAGTGTTATTTTATGTTTAATAATAAAGAAAATAAGTGTTTTTGACACAAATGTAGGCTTTCTGTTGGTGAAAATAAAAATAGTTTTTGACTCAACGTGGTTTTTACCTTATCTTTTTCCTTAACGTGTTTAAATCAAGTTTCGCTAGACTTTTATATAAGGAACTTCAAAATGTGAAAGTCTTAACTCATATGGGTTTAAGAACGATAACTTTTCACAAGTTCCTATAATTGATCCTAGAAAGTCGTTTATCAAGGGAACTTTAAAATGCAAATTCTAAGTTTGAAAAAGTCTAAGAAGATGCAAGATCCTATAGATGACTTGAAAACCCAAAACTTTGATTTAATAGGCTAAGTATCCATTAATTTCACATTTTTGAAATTTTACAATATGGAGAACAAGAAATGATAAAGTTTAATCATAAGTTTTTAAGGTTAATTCTTCCTTGTATAAGTATTTTATGTTTTATTTAATCTCCTCGTATTCATTTTCCACACTTGAATAATAAATTGCTTAATAAATGAAGTTTTTAGCGGTTTAGGCTTAATATCTTAACTCGTAACTCCTTCTTTTTCTTCCCTTGTAATTAAAGTGAGAACACATTAAGGATGTCAGCGTCATGGACTTTTGATCATGGGATTGCGGAAATTTGGCTTACTATAAATATCATAATAATAAGAAGAATAAATAAAAACATGTTCTCTATGAGCCTTCGGGTGGGAGTCATGTAGCACTAACCTTGTCATTAGAGCCTTAGGGTGTATGGTATGGGGACGTGTTTAATAAAAATTGCTTCATCATCATGAGCCATAAGATGGGATGGTAAATGTCAATTCCCTTGTTTATGTCCAAGGAGCCTTCGGGTGTGGATTATAAATAAGGATCACTTTTACATCTTAAAGAGCCTCAATGTGTATGATGTAATTGTTGCTAACTCCAATAATAAGGTCAAAATTGACTTTGGAGGAGTTATTGTTACTTTAAGTAGACCTATTAGCCAAATTTCGGATCCGGGGATTTATCCCTCAAATCTTGTTAAGTTATCCTTGATGTGGGCTTTCTTTAGTGACAACGGTTTTTGAAGTCGAGGTTAGGTTTGAGTGTTGAGTTTACACTATTTTTGCCTTCATTTTTGGACTAATAATTATCAGATAAGTCAAATGAGCCTTTAGGTGAATGACATTATTTAAAATCTAAGATACAATTAGGAATAAAAGGAGATTGAGTTTAACACAAATTACTTGTATAAGTTGTTTTAACATTGGGACTTATGATTGACAATGATCTTGTTTTTAAACTTGGCTTGGAAAAGTGAAAAGTCGAGGACGATGAATCTATTTGAGTTTTATGATCCTAAAAGTTATTTTTCAAATAATGAGAGCATTACATTATGTCTTTGCATAATAAAGTGTCAAAAGTTGAATAAAAATGTAGTTAGTAGTTTTATTTTATCATTGCGTGAGGACACGACAATTGCTTACCAAGGGGGAGTTTGATATGAGTGTAATTACTCATATCATTTATATCAATAAACAATCAATAAATGCTTAAAATGAATGAATATTGCATTGTATATGTGTTTTTGTTGTATCATGTGTGTAGGTATCGATGATCACGAAAACCAGCTAAAACGACACGGGATTTGAAGAAAGATCAAGGAAGCCAAAAATCAAGTCGATTTATTCAGGGATTTAACTTTATCAAAGGTTATTTGGCCTAGTGGGACCCACAAGTTCTTAATGGGCCTAAAAGCCCAATTATGGAGGAAGACTATCTACTTTTGGTGCAATAAGCCCAACAAAGCCCAATCTACTAAAGTATTAAATGACGATGGAAGATATTTGGACCAAGGGCCCAATCATCAAATTCAAGAAACAAATGGAACGTTTTGCTTTCACTTGTTATAACTATGGATCCTCAAGCCCATATCACAAGATTAAATGACGATGGGAGTAATACTTTCTCAAAGCCCACTAGGGTTATAACCATGGGATGGTTAAAATAAGTATATAACTTTTATCTGTCTTTTTGTTCAAACATAAAACTCACACAACACATTTTCGATACACCCAAAGTCTACCTTTTCTCTCTCAACCAAATAAAACGCAACCACCACCTTTCCAAATAAAACCCTAGACCTAATACCAATTTGGGGCTTTGTTATTCAAGAGTAATTGATATACACGCGCCCCAAATAAAACCCCAGCTTTTTTGGAGCTTGATGATGGTGCAATCAAGGTGACGTGGCAGCTTGCCTCTCTTTTGATTAGAGGAAACACCTCACTTTCTATCATCTACCAATAAAAGAGAGCCACATCAGACGCGAACTAACGCAACTAGCACAAGGATTGCCACCTTGGCAATCCGTGTGATATATGAGCATGTTTCCACCGTGAGATCAAAAGAAGAAAGAGAAAAGATGAAATCAATGGTCAAGATGAAGAATCTGCTCAACAAACTCTCCGCAGCAGGTTTTGGGGTTTGCCTATAAAAACCCCCAATTATGTAATTTTTTATCATCCCAATTTTTACTTTAGAGTTATAATGTTAAAATAGCTGTAGGAATTATTGTATTTTAATTTTCATAGTATTGTAATTTTTGCACTGATTTAATAAAAGTTTATTTGGGCATAATCTTCTAATTTTGATTATTTACTGTTAAATTCTTTTATAAAATCATTTATAGTAAATTTGTTGTTATAACATTAAAAATTATTTGATTAAGCTAAATAATAGTTTAATTTAAATAATTAAAGTGAAATTGGAACAAATTCTATCCCCACTGGATAGATTAGTTAAAACTGTGATTGAATGAAAATGGTTTGGTTCGTTGACTTTTGTGGTTCGAGAATGGTGCAATGAAATATGGTGTTGATTCGGGTTAAAAGGCCAGCTCAGCGCTGCGTCTCTTCTACAAAGGATTTCTCCAAAGGTTTAACTCGTTTTATTTTTAAGTTTTTAGATTAATGTGTTAAAAATGTTTATGTGATTTAAGTGTCTAGTATGATTCAGTTTATTATTTGTGACGAGATGTTTAGATGGATTTGAACTTGCAGCTATTTTTCTGATATTGTAGTAACTAGTTAAGGGTTGTTAGAATTTGTTATTTGTTTTACTGGATTTGGTATTACTGATATTTGTCAGCTGGAATTGAGAGTAAATCAATAGTTGGTAAAATACTGATAAGTTTAGGTATGAGTTGATTTTCTACTGATAAATTTTCATAGTTTTATTTTGGTAATGTTTTGATATGAATCTATGATTGTATTGAGTTTTTGATTTATTTGGTTTCGAGAATATTTTTTTAGTTTCTCTTAAGTCTGCTGATAAACTTTTATCAGGTTAACTTGGTTGCCTTATTTGCTAGCATCATGAACTGATATGGCTAATTGAGAGTTACTTTGTTTACCCACTTATGGAATCTGTCATCTAGATTGTTAATCTGTAATTGTTTTGTTTTAGTTTTACTGATATTAGTATGTTTTGCTGATATTGTTTAGTGTGTATTTGTTGAATATTTTTGGCCAGCAGACCCTCTTAGTTTGTTTGGTTTGTTCGAATCCAAAATCAGTTCAAAAATATTATCTCAACAGAAGTCACTCCTGTGACTGTGTATTTTTATTTCATTGTCCAAAAAATTAATTCACAAAAATTGTCCACTACTGGACTCGAAGCAGTGACCTCCTGGTCACGTGTCCAATATGTTAACCATCTGACCTAGCCATTTGTTTGTGTTTAAGTACAGACTAAGTTTTTAATATAGCTTTGTTAATTTAGGCTATCAGCTTTTATATAAATATTAATACAATGTTGTCATTTATTAAATTTATATCATTTGTTTAACATTAATTTTATAAAGTTTAAAAAAAACTAAAAAATAAAAATATATTTTAGTACTTTTAGAAATTTAAATTGTTATTAAAATTAGTTTTCAAATAAATAAGTTTTAATTAATTTTGTTTTAAATAAAAATAGCTTTTAATAGATTTTGTTAATTAAAAAGTAAAAGTAATTTTCAAATAGATTAATTAGTTTATATTTTTAAATAGTTTTAAAAGTGTTCTTAATAAAATAGATTTAATTTTAAATAGAGTTTAATTTTAAATAATTTTATAAAATTATCTTATAGATTTAAATTTGGGAAACGATTCATGCACTTAGGATTTAAAATTTGGTAGAATTATTTTTAGATGAAAACCGAAACCCAATTCATATCAGTTGTCCAAACTCAAACGAACGTCTCAAATTCATAAGGTCCTTATGTACAACGAACTTGGATCACTCACGTGTTTAATTGAATTCGTCTTTGGCTTATTTATGGATTATTACCTTTTCCTAAGGGTAATTTCCTAAATTTGCTCTATAACGTATCTAATTAAAATACACCGACATTCCTCATCACATCAATCATTATTCATAATATTTTTGGGTTTATCCATTGGTTAACAAGTCTGAAGTTTTTTCTAAATTTGTGTTGTTTCATACCTTTGTTCGCACTCAGTTTAAGTGTGAAATCAAGTCTTTCTAGTGTGATCATGGCGGTGAATTCGATAACATGTCTTTCATCAATTATTTGCAAATAATGGGATTCAATTTTGTTTTTCATGTCCACGCACCTCTCAACAAAATGGAAAGTCTGAAAGGATGATTCGCACTATCAACAATCTTATCCGCACCTTGTTATTTCAAGCTCACCTCCCCCCTAATTATTGGACTGAAACACTAAATATGGCTGTGTACTTGTTAAATATCTTACCTTCTCGTGCCATTGATAATGAAATACCTTTTACCCGTCTTTTTGGCAATATACGCGACTATACTATTTTACGTACCTTTTGGATGTCTTTGTTACCCGCACCTAGATCCCTCTCACAAACTTGAACCCAGAGCTACACCTTCAATGTTTTTGGGACATGCCACGAATCACCGTGGCTATCGGTTCCTTGACCTTAACACCAACAAGATTATAATTTCAGGTCATGTAACTTTTGATGAGACAGTTTTCCCATTTGGCTCGATGACACCTACCTCGAGCCCTGCGTATGACATTTTGGATGAAACACCAAATGCTATAAACAATTATATTCATTTTTCTCCGATTGCTAATTCACCTATCAATTCAACAACAAATCCTACACCTATTGTTACAATCCCAAACCCAACTGGACCCTCTGGCCCATCTGAATCATCCATCTCATCTCCTATTACTGGATCCTCAGGCCCAAGCCACAATAATGATCCCATTATACATGATGATCATTCCAACGTATTACCTACAAATTCGACCCAACCACGATTACCCGGTCAACTAAATGCTCTTGATATCCCAACGCTCGCTTCCGTTTCCATTTCCGAACCTCAATCCACTACAACTTTTAACCTGAATTCCGCCTCGGTTCATCCCATGGTCACACGTTCTCATGTCGGGACTACTCGTCCTAATCCGAAGTATAATTGTCATGTGTCCACTGTCTTACCTTTACCCAAGTCGTATAATGATGCTTTTAGTGACCCACACTGGCGAAATGCTATGTCTGATGAGTATAATGATTTATTAAAAATAAAACTTGGACTATTGTGCCTCGACCCGCAGATGTAAATGTTGTTCGTTGTATCTGGTTATTTCGTCACAAGTATTTAGCATATGGTACTCTGAGTCGTTACAAGGCTCGACTTGTAGCAAATGGCAGTACACAGGTAGAGGGTATTGATGTTGATGAGACTTTTAGCCCATTTGTTAAACCTGGAACTATTCGGACGGTTCTTAGTTTAGCTATTTCTCAACATTAGCCTATACATCAGCTTGATGTCAAGTGTGTGAGGTCTCAAGTTAAATTCCCACTAGGTGCAAACAACCTTGAAGTGGCCACGCCAACCTCCTGAAAAGGGAGGGCTTTACCTTGTGTAGAATATTGATAACCTATGAATCTATGAAGTGGGTTGATGTTTTCTAGAGAGAGAAACTAGAGAGAGAAAGTGAGAGAAAACTAGTGATATTTTATTAAGTGGAAACACAAAGTGAACAACAACCAACCCCTTTCCAAGGAGGAAAGGGGTATTTATACTTCCAAGTCACTAATGGACTTGGGCCGGCCCATGACAAGCCCATGGACCGGTTCTTACTTAACTTAATAAGTAACTATTAACTACGAGCTATTTCAAACATAAATAATATTGTGGAGTGACCGATACTTCTAATATACGTTAAAACGTATTTCTAACAATCTCCCCCTAAGGGAGGTCACTCCACGTTACAAAGTTCTAAACCTAGCATACTATACTAAGTCTTCGTTCTTTAGCTCGTAGTCTTTTCTTCTTTTTCTTTTTGTTGTGAATATGTTGGTTTGATCTTTTAGGCTTTGGCTTGAGAGCATTGTTCTTTTGGCCTTTCACGTGCGATCTTTGCCTTCTTGTGAATTTTGCCTCCTCGTGACTCCATGTTCCACACACTTATGTCTTTTTGTTGAATTCTCGAAAGCTCAGAGTTTGTTACAGCGGAAGACTTCATCTTGTACTTTCTTGAATTTTTGCTGAACTTTGATGCAGAAAAACATAAGCATGTGGGAACGACTTCTACAGGTACACCGCAACACCACCGTCTTTAACTGGTACACAGCAACGCCACCGTCTTCAACAGGTACACAGAAACGCCACCGTCTTTAACAGGTACACAGCAATGACACGAATAAAATGGCTTTGAACATTTTATTCTAATTCGGTAGCATTTTACCTCCGGTCGGTGAAGACCGTTGGACGATATTAGATATCGTACCCGTGACGGATAGTTTCAATTAAGTAACTTCCTGACAGGATTTCGCGGGTAAACCCGTTCTCTTTATTCGACCGTCCAAAGCTGACTGCGAACATAAAGAGTGAATCACTTGGATAAATTATCCTTGTGATTTGAAGCCGTCAATTCATGAAACCTGGAACAAGTGAATTTCAATTAAGATTTTCACCATCGTTGCTTTCCAGTTGTCACGAGCTCAATTCATAAAGAATCTTGCACGTCACCTACCAAGTGCTGTTTGATGTTAACACTAGAAGGATTTCCACTCGTCACTGTGATCAATAAAGAGTCACTCTGAGTGTTCTGGCAAGATCATATGATAATGCGTAGAGGCCTGGAACGAGTTTAAGTTCAATTAAGAATTAAACCACTGTTTCTTTCCAGTTTTTCACAAGATTGGTTCTAAAAGAACCGCACGTGTAACCTACCATGAGCTTGTTTGATGTTGGCTCAAGCAGGATTTCCATCTTCATTGTAATACTTGCGTATTACTCGGATGTTCTGGCAATATTACAGGAATACTGCGTAGGACTCATGAAAATCTCTTACTTTTCACAGTGTGTGAGAAAGTAAGGAATAAATGGAAAGTGTCCTAATGAGACTTTTGATGATCTCTTGGCTCTAGACTCGATTGTGCATTTTGATTTAGTGAGCGATGGCTGGAGAGGAGTGCCACCTTTTCAATATCAGTCTATTCGGAGTGAATAAACCAATAGATAACGTGTTAATCTCCGTGTGATTAAAACAAATACCTTTTGAGAGATATTTGAGTTAGCTGGGAAGGGTTGTGCATTGCATCACTGGGTCCATGATGTCTTTCTTCAATATCGAGAATCATTAACAAAAATGACCTCAATAGCATATGTATTGACCCGGTTTCTGCCTAAAGTTGTAAGGAGGGCTTCTTTCTTTACACCCTTTATCTTTACATTTCTTTTTCATTCTTCAACCCCTTCAGTACTTACCAATACATCATCACTAGCACCTTGTTGTGATTGTTCCAGTGCTAGCATCAGTAATTAGTCGGTACTCAGCTACGTTCACATTCTTTCTCCATCTTTCCTAGGACTTCTAATTCTATCTAGGGAATTGTCCTTGGGAAGATTCCATCGGCTCTGATGAATCATTGGACTAAACCTATTCCTACCACCCTTTTGTCACCACTTTTGTCGTGAATTAAGCGTGTTTTAGGAAGGAATTGCCACCATGAAAAATCATTGAAAATCACCTAAAGTACTTGTGATATTGAAATCAAAAGTTTTGTACCTTAGGTGTTTTTGATCTTCAAAAACGCTCCCCCTTAACACGTGCTTTACACATATTAAGTTGGATTATCGTTAAGTCTCTTTCATCTTTTAGCCAAGTATCACTTAAGTCTCCTTAATCCCATTTTCTCCCCTTATCCAAAATGTTAACCATTAATATTTGGGATATTGAATGGATTAACCGGTCTTTGGGTAAAAATGAAATCGATGTTTGGCCATAGAACATGTTAATGCTCCCCCTTAAGTGAATAAGGGATAGTTGTAGTGCTTTAGTATGATATATTTTGAAAGATTTAGAATCTCGTGAGAAATTCTTGAAAAATTATCATACCTTAACACTACATCAAGCCACAAAAGCACACTATTCACAAATTTACATATTCACAATTAAAGACCAATATAAAGTGGACCTGAAATGTACGACCCATTAGATGGCTCGTTGCAGTAACTTGTGGTGCACTCCATATGGTCTACCACCAACGAACCTCTCTAAGCTCCTCATCAATCTACGTTCACGGAGCTTCTGATCAATCTTCTTGATCATATACTTCGCCATTTGACGGTAACCCTGATGCCAATCCTCAGTCATCTCTGGTAACGACCCACCCGAGTTAAGATGCTCCAATTTTCCTCTGACGAGAATGAGAGTCCCATCACTATACTTATAAAGCTCACCTACCCTCATAAACTTCATTAACCCTCGACTGTTCAAGTAGAAAATGCCGCAATTCGGGACAGAAATGCCGGTGTAGGGACATCTATCTACATGTTGAGGTAACACTTGATTCACTGGACGGGTTAGGTTAAGGTTCCTTTGGTAGCTTTCGACTCCCAACTGAAGATCTTCAACTCGTTTCTTGATAAAAACGCTTCGTGTGAACATACGAAGTGCTATATTCAATGCAATGATGTCTTCACGAGGAATATGTGTGAGTTGATCCCGGGTCATCATAAGCAACATATCTTCGATATCCTCAAGGCGAATGATAGAAAAATCTCCCTGCTGGATTTTGTATTCTCTGTCATCCTCCCTTTTCAGACGAATCTCCGTCACATGATAATAGCCATTCTTGGCTTCGTTTTTCAGCCCTAAAATGCTGGAGATGCGGATATCGGATTTAACGTTGCTTCCTGAATTGGCTAAGAAGCAACCCATGTACGCCCTTCGGACTCGTTCATCCCAATGAGATGCACCTATAACAGCATACATATCATAATTACGATTTACCTTTGGGACCCAGAGTCGGTTTACCTTTTCCTCGATAAAGGGTATTGTCCCCCAGTTGGCAGCTTTCAGCAAGGTCAAGGAGGTTGCGTACTTTGATGAACCCTTCAGAAGATACTCAAGATCATTGGTGACGAAGAAGTCGAGAGCAATCTGATTATCTTGAGAAGGATCAAGTGGAGGTGGAGCTCTTTCTGATTCATGGAGGCCTGGCCTTTGAACGGTGTTAAGAGCTTTCAGGACCTCGTCAGCATAGTACTCGAACTCCATTCGGGTTAACCTGGTTTTGGCGCGAATTCTCTTATCCTTCAGCGCTCTCTTCACAAACGACGGAGTAACCGAAGTCTTATACTCATGAGCTAGAAATGCACATAAGTCAATCGGACTGCGGATACGGAGATACAGAACATCTCTGTTAGCGTCTGTGATTGGATCATATTGCGCCGCTGCCGTGATCCAAGCCTGTGGTGGTGCAGTCTCGTCAATCTCCAACGTGTCTGCCCAGTCCCGTGTGCTTGATTCAGGAACAGTAGATTGTGGATCTTGTTGTAGAGGAGTAGAAACGTGAACATCTGCTGGTTCTGATTCAGGCATCTCGGCGGTGTCATGAACGGGTGAGTGTTGTGCAGCTTCAGGTTCAGTTACCGATTCTGCAATCACAGGAGCAACAACAACAGAACTAACAGGGTTAGTGGTAACAGGTATAGATACAGCGATAGATGTACCAGGAATCGATGACGCTGTAGTAGCATTCACATCGTGTCGCCACTTGGATCGTCTGGATTCCGTGGAAGTAGATTTTTCCTTTGCTGCTGCATCTTTCTTAGACTTGGTTCCAGACTTAGCAGGTTTCTTTGAGCTGGTAACCTTATCCCCCTTTTCAGGCTGTTTACCCCCATCATCATCCTCATCGTTATCCTCGTTGCTCCCCTTAGCACTCTCCTCATTACCATCACCACCATCATTACCATCATCATCATCATCATCCTCATCATCATCATCATCCTTATCATCATCACCACCATCATCATCTTCTACTTCTTCTTCTTCTCCTTCTTCTTCTTCTTCTTCTTCCTCTTCTTCTTCTTCCTCTTCTTCTTCACCAGTACCCTCTTCTTCTTCACTTTCTTCCCTTTCTTCCTCAGGCAGAATGTGGTAGGGTACCACACTTCCAAACATCTTGAACAACCGATCATCCTCCATGATAGCGTCATTCAGGGATTTAAAGAGTGTCCGTTAAATCTTAGATTTATCAAACGATCCAAGTTTCCTCATACGAGCTTTGAGGATCTTCTTTAGCTCAAAATCCGTCAAGTCATAGGCAATTTTGTAGGCGGATTCAGAAGGATTGGATGACTTGATCATCAAGTTATCAACAGCGAGTGTCTTCAACTCATCACGCAGTTTAGGCATAATGGATTCAACGGATTCTTTTACTCTCTCCTCAATAGAAGCTTCAAGGGTTTCTTTCTGCTCCTTGTAGTTATCCTTAATAGCTCTAAGTCTCGTAAGTCGTGCTTCATACCTATCAGCTTCAGCCTTCTTAACCTGAGCTAGTTCTTTTGCATGAGCTTTTCGCGTCAATTCCATCTCTGCAGCGAACTTAGCAAGCATCCTTTCTTGGGCTTTTCTAGATGCTTCTTCACTTTGAACTCGTCTTTGTAGCTCTTGGCGAAGTTCATCCATCTCTCTTTTGTGATTATCCGTATGTTTATCCAACATTTCGGCCATTACCAATGCAGCCATTGTAGACGTTGCAGAGCTGCTCTGGGTTGATTGAAGAGGCTCGGTTGTGACCACAGTACTGATAATAGGAGTTATTGGAGGTGGAAGGAATGGTGTTGAAACCGGTCGGGTTGGTAAAGGTTGTATTGGTGGAGGTTGAGTTGCTAAAGGTTGAGTTACTAGTGGTTGAGTAGACACCATGATTGTAGGAGCACCGGACTCTTTTTCAACACTTGCTGAAACAGGGACTGATGTCTCCTTCGAAGTAGAATACCGTTCAGGTGACCCAAACTCATCAGTATCCTCTGGCTCCTCGTACTCTTCTTCAATATTTATCCTTGCACCTGAACCACTACCGCCCGTATCTTTCCTACTCCTTTCAATAGCTATCTTCATCATTTTTCTCTCCGCCTTGTCAAGAGTAGGATCAACAACATCTTCTTCGTCACGTAGAACTAACTCATCAGCCTTACCCTTTCCCTTCTTAACTTCAGTCTTCTTATTTTTGGCTTTGGGTTCAGGTAAAGCTGTTTGTTTGCGTTTACCTTTGCTTTTAATCGTGGTAGATGAGTCTTCTCCTGCTTGAATACTTGCTCGTTGATTCTCGATTTCTTGTAGCAATTTCTTGTAGTCAGTAGAAGTCATAATCTCATCGGTCAGGAGATGACTGGGAATGGGACCAGGAATAACCATATGCGAATGAGTCTCCTGCCTTAAGTCTACCAAATCATCATCATCCATCGTGTGGTGACGACTACCTGCACGCTTGTCTATGGAAGCATCGTTCTCCATACAGTAATGTATGATCAGCTTAATGAACCTAGGGTACTGGTAACTTTTAACCTTACCCTTCGTGTTTGTGAAGAGTTGAAAAGTAAACTCTTCCCACAGCAATGATGCATAGTCAATACCCATACCTCTGTATACCCCATAAAACAGCTTGATGATCGGTGGATGAACAGCATCAAATCTAGTTGTTTTAGGTGTGAGACATCGGCTTAGAATCCCAAAAATAGCTTTCCATGGTTGACCAACTTTGGCAGTAGTAAACTTAGACACGGTTCATATGTCAGGACATCCCATGGCAGTGAACATTTCCATTATCTGATCCTTAGTTGGGTTGGCTGAGAATGATAGGCCTTTGAGTGACGGCCGAAATCCAAAGATCTTCCTGAAGTCTGACACATTAAGCGTCTGCTGCTTGTTGTCCAAGGAAAATGTGATTTTGTTCGACGTCCTCTCCTTGGTAGCCCAGAACTCGTAAAGGTAGTCATAGGGCACTGAAGCACTTCGCCTTAGCGCATGCTTGAGTTTAGAGTTATCAAGTATGGCTGAACCTACCTTAAATCCGTTTTGGGTAGAATGAGATACCTCCTTCAAACGGAAGTTGTTTGGAAGAAACTTTAGAGTCTTGGCTTCGGCAATGGCGGTGGCTCTGGCGTCTTGTATTTGTTGTACTGTAGGGTTAGTCATCGTTTCTGCTTAAGATAAAACACAAAGGTTGATACATACAGATATGAATATCATTATGATTTTATTCCTAAGCATTAAACATATGACCTAATCCCTTAAGCTTGTAAAACACTCAAACATCTTCTATTCGGAATAAACATTCAAATCGGAATAATTTCCTATCCGGAATAAACCTCCTAACCGGAATAAACCACTATTCGGAATAAAGATCCTATTCGGAATAATGTTCCTATTCGGAATAATGTTCCTATTCGGAATAATGTTCCTATTCGGAATGATTATTCTATTCGGAAAAATCAATCAATGCGGAATAAAATTTCTATTCGGAAAAATCAATCTATGTGGAATAAAATTTCTATTCGGAAAGATTACTCTATGCGGAATAAAATTCCTATTCGGAAAGATTTCTCTATGCGGAATAAAATTCTTATTCGGAAAGTTATGCGGAATAAAATTCTTATTCGGAAAGTTAGGCCTATGCGGAATAAAAGTTATATTCGGAAAGATCATCCTATTCGGAATAATGCTCCTATGCGGAATGTTCATTCTATGCGGAAAAAATGCCTTATTCGGAAAGATCATCCTATTCGGAAAGTTTAAACAGTTATGATTTTTCTAATTAGGCACTAATTCGTTTGATTCAAGTGTTCTAAAGGCCATATCAGTTCAATTTGTGCTATTCCGAATCAATCCCAGGCAAAACCCCCAATTAATTAAACCCTAATTTAAGCAGTAACTTGGTTCGATTGATTTCAATTAAAAGGAGTTAATTAAATTGAATTGCATGAATGTTTAAACCGATTTGATACCTTTTGAAGATCTTGATCTAGAAGATGTAACAGTTTGAGATGATTTGGTTTAATTTGTGTGTTTGTATGTTAATGGCGGCCAAAGGAAAAAAGAAACAGAAGAAAGAACGAAGGAAGAAACGGGGGGGAGAGTTTTGACTTGGTCAAACTTTCACATTGTTAAATTTAACCCCTCGTCTTTTCTTCTTTCTTCAATCAAAATTCTTTTGTTTTCCTAGTTTTAATACTTGTCATTTTTGACCCTATCTTATGTTAAATTCCCGAGCCTTAGTAATTAACCTATCTTAACACACGCACAAATATATTCACGACAAACTTGTAAGCAACAACAAGACAAATGCCAAAGCAATCCAACCATTAACCATTGAGCTTTTTGAGTTTCCTTGAAAACTTTTGAAGATCTTTTTGATGTGAAAGATGATGTAACATTTTCTCCCCCTTAAACGATGACCCGTTTTCTATTTAAAGAGCTGTAGTCATTGTTTAACGAGGCACATGATGATGAAAAACATTTTCCAGTTTGATGTTTTGAAAAGATCGATTCGCTGGTGTCGATAAGATTTCTCTTATCTTGACAAAATAATGCACTGAGATGTACACTAATTTGTGTTAGATCAAGTTGTAAAGTAAACTTGATCCCTTTGCGTGATTTGGCTTGTAAATCATGCCCGAGAAAATTAATTCCCGTTGTGAGCCAACGTTTTCCAAGGAAATACGTGACTTTAATACGTTTTCCAATGTAATATACTCACCCCATTCAGCTTGAGGTAAAGTATTCAAAAACTTGGTGTTAACCTGGAATGGAGCAATCACGAGATTGTATACATTCAGATCATTCATGAGAGTAGTGAATCTGAAGTAGTAGTCGTGTAGCGTTTCCCCTGGGTTGTACGTGAATCTATCAAACAGATCATACAACTGACATTCCCTTTCCTGTTTGGTAAGAGACGTACCTTGTAGCAACACCTTTAGACGTTCCCATAAATCCTTGGCAACCTTATATTGACTTACCATGCGATAAATATCATGCGGAAGAGCTTGGAGAAGAGTCTGTAGAGCCTTTTCATCAGCATCAGCAATGAGTTGTTGTGCCGGTGTTAGTTCTTCATATTCTCTTGGTCGAGTCACGTTATTCACCATAATGGTACCATAGTCGAGTGGACCATTCAAAATCGATTTGACCATAAGCCTTCCGTATGTAGGTTTGCCCTTCAGATATTGCATCATGCGGCCCTGCCATGCCTCAAACACCTCTTTAATAAGCATCGGTGGACGATTATCAGTTCCCGTTATGATTGAGATATCCGTAAGAGATGTCATTTGAGGCATTAATGAACTCGGATTCATTGTGATCACTTAAAAGACTCAAAGATTATCGGTTGATCGAGCAGTGAAGAAAGGTTGAGAATTTGTGTTGTGTTGTTGAAATCAAGATTAAATCCACTAAAGATCGTCGAAAAAACTCGGAAAAATACCCCTTGAACTTGCTATTCGGAATAATCCTAACTCGGAATAAATCCTATTCAGAATAATCCTATGTGGAATAACCCTATTCTGAAAATACCCTATTAGGAATAAACCCTATGCTGAATAAACCTTATGCGGAAAAATCCTAATGCGGAATAATTCTTCAATTCGGAATGTTTGGCTATTCGGAATGTTTTGGCTATTCGGAATGTTTTTGGCTATTCGGAATGATCGGCTATTCGGAAAGTTTGGCTATTCGGAAAGTTTTGGCTATTCGGAAAGTTTGGCTATTCGGAAAGAATTTGCTATTCGGAAAGTTTCTTCTATGCGGAAAGTCTATTCGGAAAAATCCTGCTATTCGGAAAACGCTCCTATTCGGAATGTCTATTCGGAATAATCTGGGAATATCAGTTCGAGACTCAGACCAGCACTTTTCAATCCGATTTTTTGATCAAAACCACAAAAAGTTTTATGATTTTTACCAAAATAAGCTAAACCCAATCCTTATCAATTAATCCCAATAACAAAAACACCAAAAACAACAAGATTCAAGATTGATTTTTTCTAAAGATCACTAATTGATTCAAAAACTAAAAAAAAACAACACAATCCTTACCTTAATTCACCCCTAGGCTCTGATACCAAATGTAGAATATTGATAACCTATGAATCTATGAAGTGGGTTGATGTTTTCTAGAGAGAGAAACTAGAGAGAGAAAGTGAGAGAAAACTATGTGATATTTTATTAAGTGGAAACACAAAGTGAACAACAACCAACCCCTTTCCAAGGAGGAAAGGGGTATTTATACTTCCAAGTCACTAATGGACTTGGGCCGGCCCATGACAAGCCCATGGACTGGTTCTTACTTAACTTAATAAGTAACTATTAACTACGAGCTATTACAAACATAAATAATATTGTGGAGTGACCGATACTTCTAATATACGTTAAAACGTATTTCTAACACCTTGTTTGATTTTGTGTGGCGGTGGGCTCAAACCCCGTGGATTAGTCGGCCAATGAGTCAGAAATCACAGTTACCAAAAAAAAAGATGTCAAAAATGCCTTTTTACATGGAGATTTATCTGAGACGGTATATATGCATCAGCCTCCTGGGTTTCGGGATTTAACACATCCTGTTTGTCTCTTGCAGCGGTCTCTATATGGTCTTAAGCAGGCTCCTCGGGCTTGGTTTCAGCGATTTGCAACTTATATTACCCGTGTTGGATTCTGTCAGAGTCGGTGTGACTCTTCATTATTTATTTATCAACAGGGGACTGACACGGCTTACTTGTTACTATATGTTGATGATACTGTTCTTACTGCTTCATCTGAGATTTTGTTACGACAGATTATTGCCTCTATGCATAAGGATTTTGCTATGACAGATTTGGGTTCTCTTAATTCTTTTTTAGGGGTTTCGGTTACACGAGATTCTTCTAGGATGTTTTTATCTCAAAAGAAATATGTTGTTGAGCTACTTGAGAGGGCACATATGGTTAATTTTAATCCTACTCGGACTCCTGTTGATACAGAGTCTAAATTTGGAGATGATGGTGATCCGGTCTCTGATCCTACCTTGTATCGGAGTCTCGTTGGTTCTTTGCAGTATCTTACTTTTACCCGCCCTGATATTTCTTATGCGGTGCAACATGTTTGTCTTTATATGCATGATCCCCGAGAGCCTCATTTCTCGGCTCTTAAACAGATCTTGAGGTATATTCGAGGTACTTTAGACTATGGGCTACAGTTGTTTTCATCATCTCGTACATCATTGGTTGCTTACTCCGATGCGGATTGGGCTGGTTGCCCTACTACTCGAAGGTCTACTTCTGGTTATTGTGTTTTTCTTGGAAACAACTTACTATGGTCTGCTAAGCGTCAACCGACGCTTTCTCGTTCTAGTGCAGAAGCAGAGTATCGGGGTGTTGCCAATGTTGTTGCCGAGACATGTTGGTTAAGGAATTTACTGCGTGAGTTACATACACCATTGTCTTCCGCTACGCTTGTTTACTGTGACAATGTTAGTGCTGTGTATTTATCTTCTAATCCAGTGCAACATCAACATACAAAGCATATAGAGATTGATATTCATTTCGTCTGAGATTTGGTTGCTGCTGGTCAGGTTCGAGTTCTTCATGTTCCATCTCGTTATCAGTATGCGAATATTTTCACTAAAGGTCTACCTTCGGCGTTGTTTGAGGAGTTTCGTTTTAGTTTAAGCGTTCGGTGTCCTCCCGCTCCAACTACAGGAGAGTGTTAGTCGATATCTATCCAGACATGATAGTATATTAGCTGTGACTGATATATTACTCTTGGATATAGGTATGTTACAGTTGTATGATAGCTTGGTATTAGTTGTCTTGGATTAAAGCCCAACTCTTGTACCCCTATAAATGTACCGACACTCTTTATGAAATAACATACGAATAATTCTCAATCTTATACATAACACAAACATACAACAGGTTCTCTAAAACAATGCTGAGAAGTTAAAGTATCCTGAAGATATGCTTATTTAATTCAACCTTGACGGTGTAAATGAAAGTAAAAGTGATGTACTCGTACAAGCCTAAAGAATACACCTTTTGAGAATAAGCTGCTCAGGGTATTGGAGAATTAATTGAAGTAACAAGCGAAAAAGCACAAAAAGAGTTTGTTATTCCTATTATAGGGTAAGTAGCATACCAATTTGACCCATTTATATACAGCTATTCTGTTTTATGTACCCCTGTTTTTGTACTTGTAGTCTATTTTTGAATTTGCAATAATCTCGTGTCTATGATTATTAGGTTTTGCAATTGAAAAACTACAATGATACGTAGTGTATAATATGCTATTTGCAGTTTTCTTTATTAAACACATCATTGAGTGTATAGAACGATAAATTACTGTTTTAAATTGGCCCCAATGATACGGGTCCGATTTGCTTAAGATCCAGCTAAGTTTTATGGGTCATCAATCCTCCAATCAACGAGGAAAGATAGGGATTTAGAATAACTTTCGATGAGGATCGGTAAATGTGTGATATGAGACCACAAAGAGAGTATCAGAGAAGTTTTATCATTCTGGTTCATATGTTTATTACCACTCCAATTGCCTAGGTTGAACATGAAGGAATTGGTCCCTTACAACCTCGGTCTCACACCCACAACCACACCAATCAAAACGAAAATATGGGTTTACAATGCTTCTGTTTATTAATAAGGAAACTGATTACTTCTATTATTGTGTTACAATTATTCTATTTATACTAAAATACTAACCAAAGAAACATGCACCACTATTACTACTAAACATGAGCCAACTAAAACTCACTATCCACACGTAAAGCATATGGAGAATTACTTGGTCTTCCATAATACTCGGTGAACAACCCACTTTTTTATTCACATACCAAATGGAACATCCAAGAATTCACCCGACCCGCTCCATTGACCCATCAAGATTACCCAACATTCACCTAGTAATCTTGAATCCTTTCATGGTCTCGGCTCCTACGTTCATAATTACAAACACGGTCTTCTCCGCCTCATGTCGGAACTCACTTTCTTCCACGACCATCACGATCATTCTTTCTTCTCTTGATTTTTACTCGTCTTCCTTGCCCTTGTTGCTCGTCACTTTTTTCTACTTGATGTCTTTCTCGTTCTTACTACTTGCTAATCGATTCTTGCTTGTTGACCCTTACTTGCTGACCCTTACTTGTCGACCCTTACTTTCCGACCCTTGCTTGTCGACCCTTGCTTGTCGATTATTTATTGTTTGCTACTTTTTACAAACACAAAACTTTTTACTTGCATCGTTGTCTTGCTTGCTACAGACTATGTGATAACTTGCTCTTGCTTTCTTTTATTTATCACTAGGTGATCAACCTTGGCTGCTTGCTTTGTTTCCTTGTGCTAGTTTTCTTGTTTTTTCTCTTTCTTTCTCATTCTTGTTTATGTGATTTCATGCTACTTTCTTGCTTTCCAAAAATATAGTTCTTGCTATCTTTCTGCTGCGTTTCTTCCTGCCTTTCTTGATTCGTTCTCTTGCTAACTGTTGATACAAAAGTTGGATGGACCGAATTAGGATTAATTCGGGGTCTTGTGGACTCCGGCTCTTACACCAAGTGAATCTTGTTTGAAGACCCTGCACACTAAATAACAGACACCGTTAGGCTTAGCGTGGGTGCTTGTCTACGATTAGACTCCGCGTGAGAGTAAGTAATCGGTTTGAGTATATGTGAGGGTTTTAGAGTATTGTGTATCATACCTTTATGGAACCTAGGGGTTCCTTTTATACCCGAGAGAGTCCTGGATGGGCTCTCCTACTCTTGCGGCCTAAGGAAGAGATAATAACTTAAAATAGCTTGATCCTTATCGCATAACTAAGGTAAGTGTATATCCCTTTTCCTTAGGCGAATATAATCAAAGGATAGATTATATTATGCATTATCCTGTCACAGTACAACAAGGACACGGCTAAGTAATAAGCCATTGTGCGACAGCGGCTTATCGGGCCACTTGGGCCTTGCGCACGCTATGAAATAATGATCCATACCCAATGGATATGGGTAGTACCCGTGGGTCGGGTTATACAACTCGAATAGGGACTATACGTCATCATTTCCCCCCAGACTAGTGGTCGCAGGTCCAACCGCGACTACTAGACTATATACCTGCCAAATCACGAACGAAACATGAAACTAAACCATCGCAACGTTCAGTATCCCAGAAGCATTCAAATTATCCCGCCAAGATCACATACATCCCCCCTTTCACCTAATCCCCTTGGAAACCAAGAAAAACACTTACCACGTAATTCTAACCATTGGCTTTCCACCGTTAGATAATGAAAGTGGAACACACGTGCCACAAATCCAAATAATGAAACAGTAAATTTGTTGCCTATATATATCACCGCCACTTTTTGACTGCCCTTATTCTACAGTAAAAACTTTCATTATCAAACTCTTCTTTCCTCCATCCGAAGATATTCCTAAGGTAATCATCTACGAATCTCCATAGTTTTGATACGTGCTTCAAATCATGGTCAGGCAATTATCTGAAATCACTTCCACTATCACCGACTAGACCGGTTCACGTCGGACTGCTATATCCCATATTATTTGCACCCCTGAAGTACCGAATCCGCACCGAAACATTAGACAGACGCCTCAGGGTAAAATAGGAATGTCCACCAGTTTTTTGACTATGCCAACCACCGAATCGCTATGTCACGCTTTCTTATCAGTATACTTACGCATTATGAGATCTATGTGTCCCAATTACATTGTATAGTGGTGGCGAAAATATCCAACTTCGAAGTCAACTGCCGTACCCTAGATATAGAACCAATTGTGGACTTATTGCGTGTCTTTTACCAGCGCATACTGTCGAATGGATGGGTATCGTTTGCCAAATGGAAGGGTGGTCTCCAATGCTATGTCGAGAAAGTTTACTCGTTAAGGAATTGGAACGACTCCTTCTTTTGGATTGACAACGCCACCTACCCATTCCAATACCCCTTTCTGACCTCCGGAACATTGAGGAAGGACCCCATGCCGGGCCCCACTACGTATAGTGTCGCAGATGTAGACATTTTAAACAACAACCGCATCCCCATCCAGGCTTGTCCCGAAGAGGTGCTGTGTAATTTGGGACTTAGTCGCGCAATCATATGTGGCGAGCGGAAGTTCATTACTTCCGCACTCCGCATGGCTAGGGTTAGTGGTCTCCTCAACGTTCTTCGTACCATTGTGTAAGTATGTTGCATCTCTTACTATCTAACAAAAATCTTGTTTGTTTACAATGTGTTATACAGTTATGGATATTCTTGATCTTGTCCGTGAAACTTTTCTAGAAGTTCCAATTGTCTATTCGCGCCCACTGAAGGAAAATGAGGAACCATTGCGTGCCCCGGCTGAGCAAAACACTATGGAGCTCGATATTGGAGAAGCATCAGCTACTCATGCGCAGGAGGATATGGACGTGAGACGACAACAACAACAACAACAGTAACAACAACAACAGCAACACCAACAGCAACCACCGCGCCAAGAGGGAAGTCCCTCATTGTCGGAGTTTAACTTCTCTGAAAAGGCCGAAATCTATGTTGAACAGTTTGAGAAGGACAAAGAAGCCGCCATAGGTTTGTCCTGAAAAAGACAAAGGAGCTCACCTACCACCTCTCAAAAATCTGCTCGTGCGGAGGTCGGGTCTTCCATCACAGCTACTCAAGGGCCACAATAAGAAGAGACCCCCGCGGAGCACCCCTCAGGGGAGGATACGGGTGACAACTTTGATGAAACTCCTCCACGAACTCCCCTCGCCAGCATCAACCTAAGGTGAATGCCATGAAGTATATCCCCTTATGTGACTGTTCTTCGCTTGTTTGTTTATATATTGCTAATACTCTCTATGTCTATATACAGTATTAACCAGGAGAATCCAACTCTTGCCGATGCTGGCGCGACTCCCCCCCCCCCCCCCAGGATAGTTCTGGCGTAGGGGGAAGCGCGAATATGGAGGATCCTGTATTTGGTCCAGAGTGGAACCTTCCCAGGTCTTCTGATTTGACAGGCGCGTTTGACTGCGTCATCTTCCTTGACCATATTGTGCCCAATGGGCGAGCGAGCATACTACATGGGTTTAGCGATGTTGCCCTTTCCGATGAGGTAAGCTACGTGGCATCACAGAGCGTGACCCTGATGTCACGAGTGAGGAGAAGGTTCATGGAGTTATCTACACAGGTCAGAGCTTCAGAAGAAAAACTTGCCCAAGCCAGCGAAGAAAAGGTCAAAGCTCTGCATGATATGCAAGAGAATATTGCCAAGGAGGTTGAGAGAGGTAAACAGGATGCTGCAACCATTTACATGCTGACCGAGGAAAGGAATGGTCTTGCTGCCGCTCTATCAGATCAGGCAAGGGAACAACTAGGCAACAAGGGGGTAACACGTCATGGTACAAGTAACAATGAATTATAAAATGACTTAAAAATGACGTAATAAAAGACATATACATTACATCATAAAAGATCAGAGTTTTAAACAAAGGGTCCCAGAGTTTTGTAAGCGGAAAAAAATCTATTATTTCATCATAATTTATAACATATAGTTACTAAAAGATAGAATAAACTTCTGACAGCTTTTACCATAACCATAGTAGAAATATAACACAAAAATCTCCAAGCTGCGAAAATATCCTGCGGGCTCCCATCCAAACAAAACTAAGAATTATTACGTGAGATAAAACATAAAATGGTCAACACAAAGTTGAGTGATATTCATAGGTTTAGCAGTAAAGTTGTGGAACACAAGCATTCATTTGTAAAACAAGTAAATAGGGAAAATGGTTATGATCATTAATCATAGTCTGAAACCATTATTATTGCTATTTATCTCATGACACCGAAGCTTAACAAAAGGTAAGTTCCCTTAGTGAGTATTCAGCTTAAACACTCAAGTATAAACAAATGTAATGCGTCAAGGTAATACGGGACGGGGATTGTCAATACCGATAGATCCACCCACAACATTCGTGCTTAGAAAAGTAACACTAGAAAATCAACGGTGCATGAAATGGTAGGGAAACTTAGTGGCTATGGAAACTAAAAGCAATAATAATAATGGTAATCTGTTCTGGAAAGCATACAAGTTTTGGGAAGCATACAAGTTCTGGATAGCATACAAGTTTTGGATAGCATACAGATTTAAATGAATGTGTTCCACCATGTAAAATCTCACCCCACATTTAGAAACAATGTATAAGTAGTAAAAAGGGGCTATGAACTCACCTTATATAGATATAACACGTAGATCAAAGAACAAACATCAAATAGTCGATAAACGACTTCACGAGATAACAATTACTCGTTGATCGAGAACGAAACACCGAACGGTGGACATATGACCGAGCGAGACCTAATAATGACGAGACGCTTCTTAGGCTCGAAACAATAAATCCTATCATGTAAATAGTTCCCTTAGTAAGTTTGGACATTGCATAAGTTTTATATACTCTTTATACAACTTTTAATAAAAATCCAACATTTATAAAATGTTATTCAATTTTGATAAACAAAGCCTATTACTAGCCCAATAATGGCCTATAAAGTGCTTAAGTATCATAAGCCTATTTTTTTAGATCAGATTTGATCTCATATATTAATCTTAACCTCAGGCCCAATAATGGCCCAATAGTCATTATAATTGTATGTTGGCCTTTTGTGGCCCATATCCACTTTATAAGCTTTTCGTGTTTTAAAACGCCTCAAACGACATCAACTTAATATCTCATGTTGGCCGGGTATCGGGTTCTATAATTATCAGTATACAAATGAGTCTGTAGTTCCCGACAAGTGGGTTTTACCACTTCGGTGTTTATAAAAATCAATACATTTTACGTTAATTAAGCGTAGCCCGATTCTTACAATTTTCCCAACATGCCTCGTTAACTAGATCATATCTCTTAAACCATAAATCATCTAGGCGAGATATTTATACAAAAATTATTATTAACTTATATACGTTACTAATTATAAGTTCAGTTATTCATAGCTTATGCTTAACATAGCTTAATTATCCCTTTTCTCACTTAGAAACGTTGGCTGTTTTAGTCAGCTGGCTTCGTTTCCACCGTTTCGACCGCCATTTCTAAACCGTAAGGAACTGATAAACCACCCAATTGAATTTAGTTCTTCATGATATTATCTAAAAGTCATAGTTTTATCTTTTTCAATGGTTCTAAGATCTTATAAGATTTTTCAGTCCGTTTATACAGCATGTTCAGATTCAACACATTTATCATTTCAGTCATATCTAAATCATCGGGTATCATCACGAGACACGACACCTGACAAAATCACCACAAAACATAGGCCTATAAACCTATGACTTCAAATCAGCCTGAAAACCTACTGATTTGTCACAAGACTCACGTTTTTTACTGGTCCAAATCAATAAATTACATCCATGATCAAAGGCATAATTAAGCAAGTTTCTTAGATTGAAAATCGATATACAATGTCCAAAATATTGTTAAATAATATATGTTACACATAAGCACAGAGATTAAAAGATATTTCATGATTAAATAAAATGAATAGCATGAAATAAATAGATATATAAAAAAAGAATATAGTTAACCTTATAAAATAAATGGTAGATTTGAGGCATGAACTAGTGTTGGTGTTAACCTTACTAAAGTACAAGACATTTAACTTGTGATCAAAGAGTATGTTATGAAGTTGATAACTGGTGTTGTTATGTGAAGGCTTACGGCATAATGGTTAAAGGAAAAGGGAAAAGTCGGTTTAGTTAAATACTAGTATAAGAGATTGATAAGAATTATATTCATATCTATCATTTGAAGATACAAGGTGCGCACATCTGTCTCTTAAATTTGCCACATCTCACTTGCACATGTATGTGACTTTATATAGTAATAATCTAATCTCATAATTTGTGAAGCGGGTATTATCGATACCCGATATTTTAAAAGTTATGCGATTTGAAAGTTATACGTAGAACACGAAAAATAAACGCTCAATATGAAATAAAAACTTCGACATTCAGAGAATTTTGATATTTTGATAAATAAACGAGGACTTATAACTTAATACACATTAACGCGTCGTATAAACGAATGACACCTAAAGGCTTAACGTAAATTATGTAGAATGCTTGTAAGACAAGAAATTAAAATGACGACAATAGAAAATATTTATATGTCATAACGAGAATTTTCACGGTCGATGACGGACATATGCTTTGCCGATAAATTATAATTGACACATATTCGATAAGCTAATGTTCTAACCTTGCTGGTTAGTCAAGAATTTCATATTATTCATAGAACGAACATGACAATTAAAAGTCGAGTAATACATATTGGTCTGAATATTAGAAATAAGATTAGAGCTCGGTCTAAATGTTAATTTTAAATTTCGGGTTACTACAGTAAATAAATATGGAAAAAAAATAAAACTTTTATAATTTCGAATAAATATTATCAATGATCAGAAAAACAATTAAAATATAATTTAACTAAAATTCTTGAGATCTCAGGATTTACGTATAAAAAAATAAAGAGGAACAAGTAAAACATTGTAAAATCGAGAAGTACGAATAAAAGAATAATTTAATTACCTGGAAAAATACGAGTTCTCATACGCGCCCAGTTGAACCAACTAAAGGCTTCCAACGAGGATGCGATGAAGTCCTTTGAGGTTTATAAAGACCAACTGTTTACTGTTGTTGATTCTTTGGGTGCGCGGGTGAAAGAGAGTGTAGGTGACCTTGTGGGCCAACTAAAGCGCTTAAGTGTGGAATATGATGAAGACTTGTACTCACGCCTTATGCGTGAGGTTGCTGAGAAGCGCTGGTTGGTGCGCCGTGGCTTATGCTTGGCGGCTATGGGTGCTCTTGAGGACCCAACTTTGCGGGCAACCTTCACCCAATCCGTTATAGATGCCATCAATGAGGGTACCTCTATTGGTCTGCAGAAGGCCCATAAAGCTGATTTGCTGAAGAAGGATCTGAAGGACGTAGGGTTTTATGATCCTTCTGCAAAGTCCAAGACGACCACAACTATGGAAAAAATGAAGGTATGTCCTATACCCTCTTTTGGTCTCGGTAGCGACGACGTGGAGCTTCCCCTAGAGACTGTGATGGAGGGACTTACTTTGGCACGCCATAAGCTCGAAGGCGCCAAAACCCAGGCAGATCACCATTTGAAGTCGTCCAAGGAACAAATGTTGGTACCGGTGTTTGCACACCCCCGTGATGCCCTCGACCCCTTCCAAATTGCGAAGGAGGTTCCTTTCTCCGAGGTGCTTGCGGTGCTTGCGGCGCATGCTAGTCGAGCCACAACCAAGAGAGCCGCACTGGGTCTAGAGGCCTCTTCATCTGCTGGTGCTGCCCACCTTGTTGCTATGGTCCATGTACTTCCGTTACCCTTGCTAGAGAGGGATGCGCGGCTACTGGGTGAAGGTTTATTAACATCATAACAATTATATAAAACCCTAAACGAGATCAAAGCACACATATAGCGGAAGCGATTTAACAAGATCATAATAACACAATTATAATTAATCGAATTAGGGTTACATACCTTTACGCTAACGCAAATCCACGAGATAAAGAATGAATCACCAATTAGGGTTTATAACGAACACCACCAAGATATAATCTAAAGTAAGACTATATTGTGTTCTTGTACACACGTAATACAACGAGCTAACCGTGATTCTAGCATGTGTAAAACGAGCTTCAACACTTGTGGAAAATCTACCCAACAACCCTTGAGAGGAGTTAGGACTAGATTATAAGCAAAATAGAGCAAACAAGAAAACCAACTGAAACCCCTATGTGGGTTTGTCTTGCGATCGACCAAAGATAGAAAGGGAAAAGGAGCGAAGAATTATGAGGGTGAGGGTTGTTTATATAAGCCTAGTAATTCGTGTAGCCCAAGCAAAACAAATAATAAGAAAGTTTTTCCTTCCCCCTATGTGCCCTAACCGACGGTCGAAAACCCCTCAATGGGGTGTTCCGGAACCTTCTATTCTTCCACTTTCTATTTATTCCACAAACGCTCATTTATACTTAACTCTTAATTATTTAACGATCGTTAAAGTTATAGCTCGGTTTAATTTAATAAATACATAAATATATATTTATTAAATAAATTAATAAATACAATAAATATATTTATTAAATAAATTAACTCTTTACGTATTGAGTGAAATCCCGTAATCTCGAGTTCGATTCTATCACACGACTATTAAATATAAGTCCATCAACTTTCAGGTCCCACTTGGACATATTTCGAATATCGTGATTACATTGACTAGTGTCTAGTTACACTAGCAATGTCTCTAGTACAACTCGAGTAAGGTATCCTGGATAAAACCTTTTAATGATTCATCATTATTATTATCATTTTATTTCTAATACAACGTTAATAAGGATATGGATCTTAGTCATTCCTTTCATTAACCATTATGTTTCTCGTTCACAGATTCAGCAAGATTACCAAAACAAATTTGGGTATGGCCACACAAACATCTTACTAATCCCACGAGGGGCCCAACTGTATTAAACTCCAAAATGAAATTGGAGGAAATAAATTCCATATTGACTACAAGCAAAACTTATGAATTTTTCAACACTTCCTAAAATAATCCTTATAGCTATCAGTTACGTTTAGCGTTAGATTTATTCCACAGAAATGCACTAGATTCAAAACAGTTTTCTGGTATCTCAGGTCTAAGGATAACTATTTATGATTTACTTGATGACAAAGATCCACAACGTAAAATCATATAGTTGGGATAAGTCCAATATTTGATTCATCGAATATCATCCAAAATCGATCAATATACTTTCACTTTCGCCAAACACCAATACTTCCACTTTCCCGATGAAAGTGAAGACGAAGACGATGAGCTCGAGAAGGCAGAAGTTGTTTCTCCTTCCAAACCCAAACCAAAACAAACTACACCCATACCAACACCAACACCAACACCAACACCAAAGGCGTATACACCCAAAATTCCATATCCTCCACGCCTAAGAAAAGAAAAGATGGAGGCTCGTAATGCCAAATTCCTTAAGATGATCAAAGAAGTCAAGATCAACGTACCCCTTGTTGATATCTTAACTGACATGCCCAACTATGGGAAATTCCTCAAAGATCTTGTGAACAACCATACCAGAATGGAGCAAATCTCTGCTGTGTTTCTAAACGAAGAGTGTTCTGCAGCCTTGCAAAGCAAACTTCCACCAAATCTCGGAGATCCGGGAAGCTTTCTCATACCATGCACTCTAGCCAACAATGTTGAATGTCACGCCTTGGCCGATCTAGGCGCGAGTATCAATCTTATGCCATACTCATTATACAATAATCTTTCAACAATACTTTGAAACCCACAAGTATGAGTATACGTTTGGCTAACCACACCTACCAATATCCCATTGGGATATTCGAGAACATGCTTGTTCAAGTTGGCAAATTCATATTTCCTGCTGATAGTTGTATAAACACGTCTTTTAGGAAAAAGAGCGTATAAAGCGGTAAGTATTAAACAAATGATTTAGGAAAATCAAGTGCTTATGACCCTTTTTGTGAGTTTGTTCTCGAGGAGGCTTAATGTGTGTGTTAAACTTGATGGTATTTGAGATTAATATTAAGAAAGAAAAGAGGAAAGGAAAATGATGACGGTTACGATTACAATTAAACTACGACGAATGATAAAACGTAAACCGTAAAAATGTGACGAAATTTAAAAATTACTCTAAAAATTCCTAGAAAATCACAATATATTCCTAAAAATCCAAATAGAGTTTACAAATAATAAAAACTTTTTCAAACCTTTTATTTAATAATTAATTTTTTAATGCTAATTAAAGCCCTAAAATCAATTAAATTAATAAAAAGCCCAAATAAAGATTTTTCAATTTGTAAACCTCAAAATAACTTAATTAAACTAAAAAGTATTTTTGCAAAAAATAAAACTATTTAAAACTATTTAAAATGATTAAAAACTAAAAATAAATATTAAAATAATATTAAAAATTCAAATTTATTAAAAATTCTAAAAACTTGCAAACTAACTTATTTTAACTTAATAAAACCAGAAATGAAAGTGAAATGACCTCCCCTAATGGGTCTCCAAATGGGCCAAAATAGAAAACAGTCCAAATGAAATAGGCTTTTTGGCCTAATAAGATAAAAGTCAACCAAATAAGCCCAAAAGTTCCAGTCTAGCTTAAAATTGAATTTTAAACAAAAAACTCTAACGGCCCAAAAGCTGAAAGTAAGCTTATCACAGCTTAATAAGCACTCAGCTTATTCTTAATAGGCTTTTTAGCCCATGAAGCCATAAACTATTGCCATAAGCCGAAAATTGACACACATCCTTCTATTGTTCTTATAAAGCTGTTTGTAAAAAGAAATTTTAAAAAAGCTCAATAAATAAGCCTGAAATAAGCAAAAGCTCTCTACACAAAACGACAAAATAGTCGTTTTCGAGTTCTAGGCTGATTCAAAAGCTGATTCAAGTTGCAAAACGTTTCAAATCACTTAATTAAGCTAAATAAGCGAAAAGATTTCCAATAAGCACACTAAATGAGCTGAAATGAAGATTAAGCACTTTTGAAAAAGAAAAGTCAATTCGTTTTCTAGTCAAACCCTAAAGTTAAAAGCTGAAAACTTCCAAATTAGCTAATGAGATGAAATAAGTAAGATCTATCACAAAACGAAAGTCGTTGCACGTTGGAATAAGCTAATATAGCTGTTTGTAGTAAATTACAACTCTTGTTTAGGAAAACAAAGAGCGTAAATAGGGAAAGTATTGAACAAATGATTTTAGGAAAAACCAAGTGTTAATGACCCTTATGAAGTTCGTTTCCCAAGGAGGTATATGTGTGTGAAAAACTTGTAAAATGTTTGTGATTAATGATTGGTTTAGAAGGGGATGAGAAAAGAAGATGACGAAGACGTGAAAATAATACTACGACGACAAAACGTAAAACCGTAAAAACTACAAAACTAAAAATTAATTCTAAAAATTACCAAAAATTCATCAAAAATCAAAATAAATAAACTAAGAGTTTACCAATGATCAAAACTTTTTCAAACCTTTTAAATAATTAAATATTCAATTTTTAAATGCTAATTAAAGCCCTAAAAATCAAATAAATTATCAAAAAGCCCAAATAAAGATTTTTCAATTGGTAAACCTCTAAAATGACTTAAAAAGATTAAAAACTATTTTTAGAAATTTTTAAACTAATAAAAACTATTTAAAATGATTTAAAAACTATTAAAACTTAAAATAATTATAAAAATTAATCTAAAAGTGATAAAATTATTCTAAAAGTTGCTAAATTCCTATTTTAATGTATTAAAGCTAAGAAAAATGTAAAAAGTTGGAAAATGTGAAATTTGAAAAATAATAATAAAATAATATTAAAATAATATTAAAAATCCAAAAATTATAAAAAAATTCTAAAAACTTGCAAACTAGTTTATTTAAACCTAAATAAACAAAAAATCAAAGTGAAATGACCAGAATACCCCTATTGGGCCCTCAAATGGGCCAAAACCAAAAACAGTCAACCTAAATAGGCTTTTTAGTCCAAAAAGTCAAACTTGTCCTAATTGACTTGGAAAAGCCCTATCTGACTCAAAATTTGATTCTAAACACAAAACTCTAAAGGCCCAAAAGCTGAATGTGAGCTTATCACAGCTTAATAAGCAAACAGCTTATCCTTATTGGGCTTTTTAGCCCATTAAGCAATAAGCTAATGCCATAAGCTCTAATTTAACACACAACCTTCTTTTGGGATGCTTATGAGATCTGTAAAAAGAATTTTTGAAAAAGCACACTCAATAAGCCAGAAATAAGCAAAGTATTATTTCACTAAAAGACAAAATAGTCGTTTTTGAGATTTAGGGCACCTCAGAAGCTCTAGTTTGTTGCAAAAGCTCACAAATAGCTTAACTAAGAATAATCAATCAAGAAAATCACAAAAAGCCAAGTAAAATAAGCTGCAGGAACCAATAAGCACTCTGAAAAAGCCAAATAAGCTAGTTTCCTAGCAAAAGCTTAATCAAAAGACTTGTAACCTTCCAGACTTGATATTAAGCTGAGAAAAATGAGTTCTATTACAAAAATTAAGTTATTGCATGTACCAATAAGCAAAACAGATTCAATAAGCCTTGAAAACAAGTTTGACCAAAAGTCAAACGCTGATAAGTGAAAATCAAACGCTGACAGGAACAAAATGAACGTTGACAGACTTAATGAAGTGTATAGACTTGTTTTTCACCCTGCTGGTCAAGGTTTGAATGCAAATCTTGTGAATCAAAGCCTACCAGTTGGGTAAACTTGATGTGTTTTGGCACAAATAAGCCAGTAAGCCAGTGGGCTTATAAGCTATCAACAGATAATTTCAAATAGCCAAATAACCTCACAAGCATCAAACAAATAAGATCCAAGCAGCCAATCAACAATCCTAATGCTAGAAATCACAATGCAACACCAAATGAGGTGGTCACTTTGCTGATGCAAATGACCACTTCAGCCAACTTTGATAAGCTATAACAATCACAATAAGCCACTAAATTCAACAACCAGATAACCAATAGATAGCTTATCATCCAAACTATTCCCAAACCTGATTTCAGACCTTAGATCCAAGTAACAAAGAAGTTATTGGATCTGATGTGTTTGACCAATTCCAAAACACTTTTTATCAGATTTTAGCAAAACTTCCAATCCTTTTTCCAAACTTTCAGAAACTTAACCAATGACTAAAACTTGTACAAAATGACTTGTTTAGACCACCCAAACCCTAAGAACCAAGGGCTCAAGGCCACAAGGCCTTATGAACCAGTAATCCCAAACAGTCCTTAATCAATCACTTTTCAAAGCAACTTGTGATTATTACTAATAACCTACTGATTTTATGAATCAAAACCACTTCCTAGGTGACAACAACCAGATTCAAACACAAAAATCACAACCTTAAGCACAGAATAACAAAATCAAAGCACCAAATTCAAAACAGGCTGAAACATGAAATGTTTAGAGGAATCTTAAACAAGTGATTATACCTGCCCTCCACAACATCCTAGGAGGGCCAGCTATGCTCCTTGGACCTTGTTCAACAACTAGAACAAGACCAAGGTACTTCAATAACAAAGATGATGAATGCCTTGGTTGATGTTTCAAAGTAGAAACTCAAGGGCTTGATTTCTTCAACACAATGAACAAACAGCCCAACCAAAGACCCTAATCCCTTCACAAGCTTGGTGTCAACAAGCTTGCAAGAGCTTATAGCTTTTGGTTAAGGATTAGTATACAAAAATAAGCAAATTCAGAAACCACTTTTCAAGCTTTTTCAAACTTGAAAAACTTACCAAACATAAACGTCCTTGAACCAAGTGATTCAAGCACACTTGTAACAACAAATGGAACTCAGAATCACCTTTAAACAACACCAACTTTCAAAAACATAAAAAGGAATTACAATTTTCTCAAAATACCAACTTTTATAAATTTCAAAAAGGAATTACAAGTTTAAAAGGTAAAACTGGAACAAAGGGACTCTCACATGTTGAGGTCTCCTTTTATAGGCAAATGCCTGGCTAACACTATTCATAAACCCTAGAAGTGAAATTCCATATTTATCCCTAAATGCTTCTAGACGAATTCCGAATTTGAGCTGTCCAAAATGATCCAAACCGTTTAAAATAGCTTTGTGATGAAGCAATGAGTGTCAGCTGTTGATCTTGACACGTGGCTAAGCTTGGAGAACAAGTTGTGTTTTGATTGGTGGACGGGTTTGAATGGTGGGGCCTCTTGGTGAGTGGGAGTGAGGGTTTTAAGGTTTGGATGGGATTCTGGGCGTGTGACTCTGTTAGAAATACGTTTTAACGTATATTAGAAGTATCGGTCACTCCACAATATTATTTATGTTTGTAATAGCTCGTAGTTAATAGTTACTTATTAAGTTAAGTAAGAACCGGTCCATGGGCTTGTCATGGGCCGGCCCAAGTCCATTAGTGGCTTGGAAGTATAAATACCCCTTTCCTCCTTGGAAAGGGGTTGGTTATTGTTCACTTTCTAGTTTTCATTTAATAAAAACACACATAGTTTCTCTCACTTTCTCTCTCTAGTTTCTCTCTCTAGAAAACATCAACCCACTTCATAGATTCATAGGTTATCAAGATTCTACATTTGGTATCAAGAGCTATGGGGTGATTTAAGGTAATGATTTGTGTTATTTTTTAGTTTTTGATTGTATTAGTGTTCTTTAAGAAGATCATCTTGATTCTTGGAGTTTTTGGTGTTTTTGTGATTGGGATTAGTAGATAAGTATTAGTTTTTACTTATTATTGTTGAAATCACAAAACTTTTTGGGTTATTTGGTAAAAATTTGGGTTTAATCTTCATCTTGTGATCGACTGTTCATCACGAACAACCTACTGTTTTCCCAGAAAAAGTTCCGAACCAAAAACTTCCGGACCAAAAAGTTCCGGATCAACCAAAGTTCCGGATCAAAAAGTTCCGAACCAAAAGTTCCGGATCAAGGAAAGTTTCGGATCAAGAAAGTTCCGAACCAAAAGTTCCGGATCAAAGAAAGTTCCGGATCAAGGAATGTTCGGAACCAAAAGTTCCGAACCAAAAGTTCCGAACCAAAAGTTCCGGATCAAGAAAGTTCCGGATCAAGGAAAAAGTTCCGGATCAAGGGAAAGTTCCGGATCAAGGAAAGTTCCGGATCAAGGAAAAAGTTCCGGATCAAGGGAAAGTTCCGGATCAAGGAAAGTTCCGGATCAAGGAAAAAGTTCCGGATCAAGGGAAAGTTCCGGATCAAATCTTCCGAACCAAAAGTTCCGAATCAAGGTATTCCAAGTCAAAAATCTTCCGAATCAACACTTCCGAATCAACAAAAGTTCCGAATCAAGGGATATTTTACTTGTTTTTTCGACGATTTTTTAGAGGATTTAATCTTGGTTTCTTACAACAAAAACTCAACACAATTCACAAGCTTTACTTCACTGCTCGATCAACCGATAATCTTTGTTTCTTTGAAGTGAACAAAAGGAATCCGAATTCAGTAATGCCTCAGATGACATCACTTACGGATATTTCCGTCATTACGGGAACGGATAATCGCCCGCCAATGCTCATCAAAGAAGTTTTTGAAGCTTGGCAAGGCCGGATGATGTCTTACCTTAAGGGAAAACTAGTATATGGGAGGCTTATGGTCAAGTCAATTCTAAATGGTCCACTTGACTATGGTACCATAGTGGTTAACAACGTGACTCGACCACGAGAATTTGAAGAACTCACTCCAGCTCAACAACTTGTTGCAGATGCAGACGAAAAAGCTCTTCAAACCATTCTTCAAGCTCGTCCACATGATATCTATCGGATGGTAAGTCAGTATACGGTTGCAAAGGATTTATGGGAACGTCTAAAGGTGTTGCTACAAGGTACTTCTCTGACTAAACAGGAAAGGGAATGTCAGTTGTATGATCTGTTTGATAGATTCACGTACAGCCCAGGGGAAACGCTTCACGATTATTACTTCAGATTCACCACTCTTATGAATGATCTGAATGTATACAATCTCGTGATTGCTCCATTCCAGGTTAACACCAAATTCTTGAATACTTTACCTCAAGCTGAATGGGGTGAGTACATTACCAATGTTAAGTTAACCAGGGATCTGCATAAGTGCAATTTGGATCAACTCTATGCTTTTCTTCAGCAGCATGAGAAACACGTGATCATGCACCGTTCGCCTCGAGGTATGTATCCTGATTCTTTAGCATTGATGGCGAATCAACCAAGCTTGTCACACAACAACACTCCTTATATCTTGGGACATCAAGCCTATCATCCATCACCTTACATGACACCAAGCTTCCCCCAATATTCGATTCTACCGCAACCACCCACCTCACATCAGCAACAATATCGGTTTAGTGCACCCTCATCACAATATGCCTCACAACCTCACCCAGCAAGCATTGCACCTTATGCTCAGCCTCCATATTCTTCTTATCAAGAGACTGCAGCATATCCAACAAGCTACACTGACCACATGAGTGTTCCTTCTAGTGCTTATGTAGATCAACAGGACCAAGCACTGTATTGTGATAATGATGAAGTCCCCATTCCTGAGTTCAAACAAGGAACTGACCCAGTTGAAATGTTAGCCACTTTGTCTGCTTATCTCACAAAGACATTGAGCAAACGAGGATTTCGAGGACCAGCTCCGACTAACAATCAGCTGAGGAATTCATCCAACTCTCGCCAACAAGCTACTATTGAGAATGGCAGGGTCATGGTTCAACCTATTCAACCTTATCAGGGGAGACCTACTACATCAACCACCAATGCACGCATGGTCAATCCTGCTCCAATGGTCAACACTCCTCCACGGGCTAATTCCACAGGCAAGTTGAGAATGATTACATGCTACAACTGCAAGGAAGAAGGTCACATGTCCAGGGATTGCAAGAAACCCAAGAGGAGGAGGGATGGTCAATGGTTTTTAGAGAAGATTTATCTGGTCAATGCTCAGGCACAAGGAAGGGAACTTGATGAAGAGGAGCTTGCATTTCTTGCTGATCTAGGGATTGGTGAACAAGACGTTGTCACTACACAGAATGCAGCATACCAAGCAGATGATCTTGATGCTTATGATTCAGACTGCGATGATCTTCAATCTGCTCAGGCCGCTCTCATGGAAACTCTCTCTAGCTATGGGTCAGATAAAATATCTGAGGTACCTAATAATACCACTGATAATAGTATTCAACCACATCAAGTTGTGCAAGAGAGTGCTGATTCGAATGAGTCTTCGGTGGTGAGTCTTTCAAATGAGGAGACAATCAGTGATAGTAATATCAATGTGAGTCCCCAGACTTTGAGTGAAACACAACCGGGAGTCAATTCGCATACGCATACTCCTGCTCAACAAGATTTGGTCATGGTTCCTGCTACATTACTTAGCCAAATGAATGCTACACTCTTAGAAACCATAGCCAAGAATAAGAATTTGTCTGATGAGCTTGCCTTAAGCAACGAGAAAGTTCAAACTCTGGAATTAGTGCCTTCGTCTAGTGTTCTAACAAATCCCGAATATGATCATTTTCGAAACAAACAAATGGGTCACTTGCAAGAAATCGAAACCTTAAGAGCAGATCTTTCTAAAGAACTTAGCGAAAAAGAGTTAGTGGTTACTAATTTTCAAAAACTTCAAACGGATTTTGAATTACTCGAGTCTAAGAAGAATAAAATGGAAATTAATGTTGCTAATAAGATTAGAAGTCTAGATTATTTGCTTTTAAGACAATACGCTGCTTCTCAACTAGTGCACTTATTTGATGCTTCGTTTAGAGAATTTAATTTATCACGTCAAAAAGGCCTTCCCCCTAACCCAAGGTATGCAAAACAAGCTTTAAGACATAGTCTAAGACTTTATAATGCAACTCAATTAGGGTTGGTCTTAGACCCGATTGTTTTTTTCGATGATCGAACAAGTAAGGATCTAGTTGATGAGGATCGGTCATACAATTCTGCAAAATATCCCGAGTGTGATTATTTTAAAATAAATAAGGAGCTTGCAAAAAAGGATTTTAGAATTCGCTTCCATATGGACAAAGATCTCATCACAGCACCAACCTACATGTTAGAGGAAGAAAACCCTAGTACATTTCCTACACTTGTCAACATGGAAGGTCCTAAGGAAATTCCAAAGAATCTTCCACCTGTTAGCACTGTATGGTTAAACTTGCAAGAGATTAATCAATACTTTACTAATTTTGACAAGGTCATTTTGAAATGTACGACTTCAAATGGCCTAAACGCCGGAGAATGGGCTTTCGAACACATGAACGAGGTGTTTAAAAATGAGATCAATCCGTTTGTCGAAAGTCTAAAAGGAAGTTTTGCATCTCTTAAGGAAAATCTTCAGTTTGGAATTGGAGAAGTTCAAAAAGTGTTTTATGAAATGAACACCGCTTACGAACTACAACTAATTGAAAAGGAAAAGATTTTATCCGAATATGACCGATTCTTGTCCGAAGTAATCTCGTGTGATGTGCTTACTACTGTGAATGTTAATTATTCGAATGAGCTTACATCCGCTATGATTAATTGTGATGCTGTGCATATATGTGATGATGTTTGTGATCTCTCTGTAAATGTTGCTGATATTGTAAATGAGGTAGATAATCATTCTTGTCACGAATCTAACGCTGAGTTTTTAAAGCTACAAGATTCTTACAATTTACTTTCAAAACGCTTTAATCAACTAGAACAACATTGTATATCTTTAGAATTAAAACAGCAAAATGAGGATCTTTTGATAACAAATAGTTGTGAAAACGGTGTTGAGACGAGTGACAAGATGATTGCAATAGTTAAGGCATTAGAGGAAGAGATTATGAGATTGAAGAGAGACGTGTCATCAAATAAAACACTAAAATTGGAACTAGAGGCTACAGAGTCTAAAAACCTGGACCTAGAAATTAGACTTTCGTCTATTCTAGGGGAGATGGATCGTGCAAGACAGGGAATGTCCAAACTTTATGGTTCACTAGAAGAACGCTTCGCTTTTAATGCGGCACAGCAACAATCTTATGTTGAACAATTGAACCAAAAATGTGAGGAAATCTCTGATTTAAACATCCTACTCATTGATAAAAACATGGTCTTGGCCGAGTTAAAGGAGACACTTCTTCTCACCCGACAAGAAGCTGTTAATAACTTAGCTACCAACTCTGCTCCGTCCTCTAGTGCTCCAACAACCAAGTCAGTAGTGCTTTATAAGAACCCACTCCATAAGAACAACCCGGTTACCTACGATGATTATATGAGGAATGCCATTAAGCATGTAGATCTTGTTAGGGATATTTTAGACGATCTTTATGCCTTAGATCCCTCAAGTAGCTACTATTATTCGGCTCATGAATATATTAAGCGAGTTCAATATTGCTTAGCATATTTGCAATACATAGGTAAACCAGGTTCTGCACTACTTACTAATAGGCCCATTGCTGTAACTCCATTTAATAAGACCCTAGGAGCAAAACCGTCATTGGCACCATCAAGTAAGGCACCTTTAAAATCTGTTGCTAATGTTCCCACTTTGCCTTCTACAGGAGTAAAAGAGTCTACTAAGGCTAAAGGATCGCCACTCAAGAAAGATAAGATCAAGCCCTCCACTAGTAGTACCAACAAGAAGAAAGTAGAAGCTCACCATAGGAATGTTAGTTCAGTTTTAAATAAAAAGAATCATGTTAAGACTAAAAGCTCTGCGCCTGTGCAGAAGCCTAAACCATTCGTGAATTCTAATTTGAATTGTTGGAATTGTAATGAATGTATGTTTTCCCAACGTCATGATTTGTGTCTTATTGATCATGTGAATGAAATGAATGCCATTAGGAATAATCTTGAATGGAAGCCAACTGGTAGAACTCGTGCCCAAGTTGGTTGGCAATGGCGTCCCACTGGTAGGACCTTTACATTAGATGGAAAAATGTGCCCTTTAACTAGGAATGCATCCATTGAGGTTAGGTCTGAGCGTCCTTTAGTTAGGCACACTAGCACTAAAGTATGGAAACAGCGCCCTTTGATTAGGTCAGCCCCCACTATAGTGCCTATCAGTGAAGAAATACCACAAGATTTAAGCCAACTAGAATCTACACCACCAACTAGGAAGAAGAAGGCTAGGAAATCTAAGAAACCTAAAATTAGCAAATCTAAGATTATTAAATCTGTACCTGCTAATAACAAGGAACATTCAGATTCTGATACCTCTACATTGTCTTCGTGTGGTGATATTTTCAGGTGGTCCAAATCATCCTCTGGTATTTGGACTCCGGTTGTTCAAAGCATATGACGGGAGATCGCTCGATGCTCCGAAATTTCGTCAGCAAGTTTCTTGGAACGGTTAAATTAGGTAATGATCATATAGCAAAGATAATGGGGTATGGTGAATATCAGATTGGAAACGTTACGATTTCAAGGGTATACTATGTAGAAGGTCTTGGTCATAATTTATTTTCAGTCGGACAGTTTTGTGATTCCAACCTAGAGGTTGCTTTTCAACAACATACTTGTTTCATCCGCAACTTGGAAGGAAAAGACTTGTTGAAGGGATCTCGTGGTGCAAATCTTTATACATTGTCCCTACAAGACATGATGGCCGCTTCTCTAGTATGTCTTCTCTCTAAAGCATCTAAGACCAAGTCATGGTTATGGCATCGCAGATTATCTCATCTCAACTTTGATGCTATTAATCATCTGGCTAAAAACGAATTAGTTCGTGGTCTTCCAAAGCTCAAATTTCACAAGGATCATCTATGTTCCACGTGTTCAAGGGGGAAAAGTACCAAGAAATCATACAAGCCCAAAGCTGAAGACACCAATCAAGAAAAACTTCATCTTTTGCATATGGATCTTTGTGGGCCAATGAGAACTGAAAGTGTGAGCGGTAAGAAATTCATTCTCATTATTGTGGATGATTTCTCCAGGTTTACATGGGTTAGATTTCTACGTACAAAGGATGAAGCACCGAAGGCTATCATCACTTTTCTGAAATTTATTCAGGTACGTTTGAATACTACTGTCCGCCGTATTCGTACAGACAATGGAACAGAGTTCGTAAACCAGACTCTTCGTGATTACTATGAAGGAGTTGGTATCTCACATGAAACATCCGCTGCACGTACTCCACAACAAAACGGTGTCGTTGAAAGACGGAATCGTACGCTTATGGAAGCTGCTAGGACTATGCTAATTTATGCGAACGCTCTATTGTTCTTGTGGGCAGAAGCTATATCTACTGCATGTTTCACCCAAAACCGTTCTATCATTCGGAAACGCCATGGAAAAACACCTTATGAGCTTCTACATGACCGTAAACCCGATGTTTCATTTTTTCATGTGTTTGGTGCTCTTTGTTATCCAAACATTAATAGTGAGAACTTGGGCAAGCTTCAACCGAAATCCGATATAGGTATTTTCATTGGTTACTCACCGTCCAAGAAAGCATACCGAATTTACAACCGTCATCTTGGTAAGATCGTGGAAACTATGGACGCAGATTTCGATGAGCTGACAGCGATGGCTTCTGAGCAACGCAGCTCTGAACCCGCGCTTCATGAGATGGGAACCGGTGCTATTAGTTCCGGATTAGTTCCCAATAATCCTACTTCTACATCATTTTTACCACCTTCAAGGCCCGAGTGGGATAAACTGTTTCAACCGTTGTTTGATGAATTCTTTGATCCCCCAAATGATGAAGTTCCAGCACCTGCAGTGATAGCTCCAATCCCTGAAGTTGTTGCTCTAGCTAATGAAGCTTTATCAAATGCATCTTCAATTAACATTGAACCGGATGCACCTCTACCAAGTGATTCTCAAACTACACCTGAATCGTCACCCCTACTTGTGCCTAATGATGTGGAAGAGGATTCTACTGATCACGATTTGGAATATGCTCACTTAAAAGAGCTTCCTTTCTTTGGTATACCGTTTCCTGAAAACCCTTCATCCGCGTCTACCTCAGAAGAAGCTCCTTCTATTGTTCACTCCAGACCACCTAGGATTGAAAATCATAGTACCAAATGGAAAAACGATCACCCAATTAGGAATGTCATTGGAGATCTAGATCGACCAGTCTCTACACGCCATCAAATACAAGAGAGTGCACTTTATTGCTACTTTGATGCATTTCTCTCTGAAGTTGAACCTAAAAATTGGCAGCAGGCTATGACTCAATCATCTTGGATTGAAGCCATGCAGGAGGAACTCAATGAATTCCAAAGACTTGAAGTTTGGGAATTAGTTCCTCTCCCTGACAAGGCTAACATCCTTACGTTGTTGTGGGTTTATAAGGTTAAACTTGATGAGATGGGTGCAGTCTTGAAGAATAAGGCTAGATTGGTTGCTAGAGGATATAAACAAGCCTTGGGTATAGACTTTGAAGAATCTTTTGCTCCCGTTGCGAGATTGGAGGCTATTAGACTATTCCTTGTGTATGCTGCTCATATGAACATGATCGTCTATCAAATGGATGTGAAGACGGCATTTTTGAACGGTGAACTAAGGGAAGAAGTCTATGTTAGTCAGCCGGATGGGTTCGTTAGCACGGAGTTTCCTAATCATGTGTACAAGCTTAAGAAAGCTCTCTATGGGTTGAAACAAGCTCCACGCGCGTGGTATGATCTCCTTTCAACATATCTCATCTCGGAAGGCTTCTCCAAAGGCAAGGTGGACCCCACTCTATTCACTCTCAAGGAGGACAACGACATGATTCTGGTACAAATTTATGTTGATGATATAATATTTGCTGCCTCTAACATAGAATTGTCTAAACGCTTTGAGAAGATAATGTCCACACGCTTTCAGATGTCAATAATGGGAAAATTTTCATTTTTCTTAGGATTACAGATTTCTTAGAATCCCAGAGGCATCTTTATTAATCAATCCAAATATGCTCTTGAATCGTTAATGAAATATAACTTTGATAATTGTGACCCCGTGGGCACTCCAATGGTGGAGAAATCCAAGTTAGATGAAGATAGAAATGAGACTATTGTCGATCCAAAACTTTACCGTGGGATAATCGGCACCCTTCTCTATCTGACTGCTAGCAGGCCTGATTTGCAATTTGCCGTATGCATGTGTGCCCGGTATCAGGCTCGGCCTACCGAAAAGCACCTACATGTTGTTAAAAGGATCTTTCGGTATCTAAAAGGAACACTTCATCGTGGTCTATGGTATCCGAAAGATTCCTCTATTGCTTTGATATCATACGCAGATGCCGATCATGCTGGATGTCAAGACACGAGGCGTAGCACTTATGGATCTGTGCAACTCCTTGGAGATAGGTTGATCAGTTGGTCTTCAAAAAGGCAGAAAAGCGCTGCAATTTCAAGCACGGAGGCTGAATACATCGCCATGTCCGGTTGTTGTGCTCAAGTCCTTTGGATGAGATCACAATTAACTGACTACGGTTTGGGATTCAACAAAATCCCGATGTATTGTGACAACAAGAGCGCCATTGCCCTTTGCTGCAACAATGTTCAACACTCCTGGGCCAAGCACATAGACATTCGCTACCATTTCATTAAGGAGCAGGTGGAGAACGGAGTGATCGAACTGTATTTTGTCACTACTGAGTATCAGCTGGCGGACATGTTCACCAAAGCCTTAGATCGAGGACGAATCGAGTTTTTGATCGACAAGCTTGGCATGAAATCATTCACACCAGCGACTCTCAAAGAGTTGGCAGAAGAATCAGCTGAATAGTGGTGGTAAACTATTCAGAGTATCCTTTGTTCGTGATCATGTATATTATAGTAAATATATAAACCACAAAAGAAAAATACAAAAATATAAAACCAACAAAAACCATAAAAAATATAAAACCTAGAAAAACCATAAAAATTATAAAATCAAGAAAAACCAAAAATAATTTTTGTTTTTAAATCGGGCATGTCTTTTAGTACGGTAATATTTACGGCCTTAGAAATGTCGATCAATATTGACACGGTGCCATAAATAGAGTCCGTATAAAAGTTGTACATTTTTAAAACATGCCCATAATGGCTTGTAGTTATTTCTGACTGCAACCCGGTTTTCATATTAAAGTCACGTATTTCCTTGGAAAACGTTGGCTCACAACGGGAATTAATTTTCTCGGGCATGATTTACAAGCCAAATCATGCAAAGGGATCAAGTTTACTTTACAACTTGGTCTAACACGAATTAGTGTACGTCTCAGTGCATTAATTTGTCTAAATAAGAGAAATCTTATTGCCACCACGAATCAATCTTTTTCAAGATACTAATTGGAAATGCTTTCATCAATATTTGACTCTTTAAACAATGACTACAGCTCTTTAAATAGAAAACGGGTCATCCTTTAAGGGGGAGAAAATATTAAAATCATCTTCGTCATTAAATTGATTTTCAAAAGTGATTGTGAAAAATTAATGGCTAAATGGTAAATGAGTGGTATTGCTTTAGAAAACGACTTGTGCTCGTTCAAGGTGATAGGACTTGCTTTAGATTTTGGAGATTTGCAAATAGGTTGCGATTGCTAAGTTGTGTGAAAGTTAATAGTGGCTAAGTTTAACAATGGTTAGAAAAAATGAAAAGTAATAAACCAAAAAGGAAAAGGAGTGAAAATGTAGGGTTAAAAGTGACAAGTTGAGAAAGTTGCAAAATTTTTGACCTAGTCAACCAAAACCCCCCTTGCGTATTATTTTCTTCTTCACTGTTTCATTTTCATTTTGCCGCCATTGAAACACACATACAAGCTCTAAAAAACTCTCGTTTCAATCAATTCAATCCATTTCATTCGATTAAACAAGGTACAAACATCAATCTTTAATTTCTAATTCACCTTATTCATTCCTTAATTCAGTTAAAGGATTCGTTTAATTAGATTAAGTCCAATTTAGGGTTTGTGTCTAATTAAGCATTAATTGATTAGGGTTATAGGTGGGTTATGCTCGGAATATCATTAGATTATGGTTGGTTACCTTAGATTGCCTTAGAACTCACAAACGCGCTTAGAATAAATCATCATGGGCTACGTTTGTAAAGTTCCGAATGAACATGGATAACAACTTCCGAATGAAGGAAGTTTTTGATCAAACTTCCTAATGAAGGAAAGTTCCGAACGCACTTCCGAATGAAGGAAGTTCCGAATGAAGGACTTCCGAATGAAGGAAGTTCCGAATGAAGGACTTCTGAATGAAGGAAGTTCCGAATGAAGAACTTCCGAATGAAGGAAGTTCCGAATGAAGGACTTCCGAATGAAGAAGTTCCGAATAAAGGACTTCCGAATGAAGGAAGTTCCGAATGAAGGAAGTTCCGAATGAAGAAGTTCCAAATGAAGAAGTTCCGAATGAAGAAGTTCCGAATGAAGAAGTTCCGAATGAAGAAGTTCCGAATGAAGAAGTTCCGAATGAAGAAGTTCCGAATGAAGAACTTCCGAATGAAGGACTTCCGAATGAAGGACTTCCGAATGAAGGACTTCCGAATGAAGGACTTCCGAATGAAGAACTTCCGAATGAAGAACTTCCGAATGAAGGACTTCCGAATGAAGAACTTCCGAATGAAGAACTTCCGAATGAAGGACTTCCGAATGAAGAGTTCCGAATGAAGGAAAGTTCCGGATGAAGAGTTGTTTGATTAATAGTGTTTGCCTATAAGTACTTGTTGAATTATGTTATGAAATGTGTTATGCTTAGAAGTAATAATGATACATATCTATATATTTTTGTGCATCAACCTTTCATGTCTTATCTTAAGCAGATACGATGACTAATCCAACAGTACAAGCAATCCAAGACTCTCGAGCAGCAGCTATTGCCGAAGCACGAACCCTCAAGTTCATACCAAACAATTATCGGCTGAAGCATGTCTCAAAATCCACTCACCATGGTTTCAAAGTCGCCATAGCAATTCTTGATCAATCTCATTTCAAGAATGCTTTAAGGAGTACTGCCTCGGTGCCTTATGATTATATGTATGAGTTCTGGGCTACCAAGGAAATCACTTCAAACAAGATCACCTTCACTCTCGACAACAAGCAGCAGACACTTAAGGTTTCAGACTTCCGTAAGATATTTGGCATTCGGGATACACCCAAAGGTATGTCATTTTCGAAGGATCCTACCAAAGACGAACTCATGGAGCTGTTCGATGCTCTTGGATGTCCTGACATACGAGTTGCGTCTGAGTTTACCACTGCTAAAGTAGGACAACCTTGGAGAGCAATGTTGGGTATTCTTAGTCGATGTCTTACACCAAAAACATCTGGGCATGATGCTTTGCGTAGTCCAATAATGAACATTTTCCATGGAATGTACAAAGGCGCAAATGCAGATTATGCTTTGTTGTTATGGGAAGAATTCACCTTTCAACTCTTCCAAAACAAGAAGCTGAAGACTAATTTCTTTGCTTACCCTCGGTTTATCAAGCTTATCATCAATTATTGTATGAAGAATGATGTTACTATTGATAGGCATGCAGCAAGTCGTCATCACACAGAAGAAGCTGATCATACTGTAGATCTAAGGCATGAAGGACCATCTGGTGGTGTGATTCCTGGTCCTATTCCCGATTACCTTCTGACGGACCGAATTAAAGGTTCTGCTGATTACAAGCTACTGCTGCTAGAAATCAAGAAGCTAAAAGCAAGCCTTCAGACTGGAGAAGACTCGTCTACTACGGTCAAGAGTAAAGGTAAACGCAAGCAACCCGCTGCTTTACCTGAACCTGAAACCAAGAAGAAGAAGACTGAGGTCAAGAAGGGAAAAGGTAAGGCTGATGAGTTAGTTCTACGTGACGAAGAAGATGTTGTTGATCCTACTCTTGACAAGGCTGAGAGAAAAATGATGAAGATAGCTATTGAAAGGAGTAGGAAAGATACGGGCGGTAGTGGTTCAGGTGCAAGGATAAATATTGAAGAAGAGTACGAGGAGCCAGAGGATATTGATGAGTTTGGGTCACCTGAACGGTATTCTACTTCGAAGGAGACATCAATCCCTGTTTCAGCAAGTGTTGAAAAGGAGTCCGGTGCTCCTACAATTATGGTGTCTACTCAACCGTTAGTAACTCAACCTTTAGCAACTCAACCTCCACCAATACAACCCTTACCAACCAGACCGGCTTCAACACCATTCCTTCCACCACCAATAACTCCCATCCTTAGTACCGTAGTAACAACCGAGCCTCTTCAATCAACCCAGAGCAGCTCTTCAACGTCTACAATGGCTGTATTGGTGATGGCCGAAATGTTGGATAAACATACAGATAATCACAAAAGAGAGATGGATGAACTTCGCCAAGAGCTACATAGACGAGCTCAAAGTGAAGAAGCATCTAAGAAAGCACAAGAAGAGATGCTTGCTAAGTTCGCTGCAGAGATGGAGTTGACTCGAAAAGCACATGCAGAAGAACTAGCTCAGGTTAAGCAGGCTGAGGCTGATAAGCATGCTGCACGTATCACTAGACTTCAAGCGATGAGGGATAAATACAAGGAGCAGAAAGAAGCACTTGAAGCTTCTGTTGAAGAAAGAGTAAAAGAATCCGTTGAATCTATTATGCCAAAACTGCGTGATGAGTTGAAGACACTCGCGGCTGATATTTTGATGATCAAGTCATCCAATCCTTCTGAATCCGCCTACAAAATTGCTTATGACTTGACTGAATTAAAGAAGATCCTCAAAGCTCGTATGAGGGAACTTGGATCGTTTGATAAATCTAGGATTCAACGGGCTCTCTACAAATCCCTGAATGACGCTATCATGGAGGATGATAGGTTATTTAAAACGTTTGGAAGTGTAGTACCATACCACATTCTGCCTGAGGAAGAAAGGGAAGAAAGTGAAGAAGAAGAAGAGGGTACTGGTGAAGAAGAAGGTGAAGAAGAAGAAGAAGAAGAAGAAGAAGAAGAAGAAAAGGATGATGACGATGACGATGATGGTGATGATGATGAGGATGATGATGATGATGAGGGTGATGATGGTGGTGATGGTAATGAGGAGAGTGCTAAAGGGAGCAACGAGGATAGCGATGAGGATGATGATGGGGGTAAACTGTCTGAAAAGGGGGATAAGGTTGCCAGCTCAAAGAAACCTGCTAAGTCTGGAACCAAGTCTAAGAAAGATGCAGCGGCAAAGGAAAAATCTTCCTCAACGGAATCAAGACGATCCAAGTGGCGCCACGATGTGAATGCTACTACGGCGTCATCTATTCCTGGTACATCTATTGCTGTGTCTATACCTGTTACCACTAACCTAGTTAGTTCTGTTGTTGTTGCTCCTGTGATTGCAGAATCGGTAACTGAACCTGAAGCTGCACAACACTCACCCATTCATGACACTGCCGAGATGCCTGAATCAGAACCAGCAGATGTTCACGTTTCCACTCCTATACAACAAGAACCACTATCTACTGTTCCTGAGTCAGGCACACGAGACTAGGAAGACACGTTGGAGATTGACGAGACTGCACCGCCACAGGCTTGGATCACGGCAGCGGCGCCATATGATCCAATCATAGACGCTGACAGAGATGTTTTATATCTCCGTATCCGCAGTCCGATTGACTTGTGCGCATTTCTGGCTCACGAGTATAAGACTTCGGTTACTCCGTCTTTGGTGAAGAGAGCACTAAAGGATAAAAGACTTCGCGCCAAAACCAGGTTAACCCGAATGGAGTTCGAGTATTATGCTGATGAGATCCTGAAAGCTCTGAATACCGTTCAACGGTCAGGTCTTCATGATTCAGAAAGAGCTCCACCTCTACTTGATCCTTCTCAAGATAATCAGATTGCTCTTGACTTCTTTGTCACCAATGATCTTGTGTATCTTCTGAAGGGGTCATCAAAGTACGCAACCTCTCTGACCTTGCTGAAAGCTGCCAACTGGGGGGCAATACCCTTTATTGAGGAAAAGGTAAACCGACTCTGGGTCCCAAAGGTAAATCGTAATTATGATATGTATGCTGTCATAGGTGCATCACACTGGGACGAACGAGTTCGAAGGGCGTACAGGGGTTGCTGCAAAGCCAATTCAGGAAGCAACGTTAGATCCGATATCCGAATCTCCAGTATTTTAGGGCTAAAAACTGAAGCCAAGAATGGCTACTATCATGTAACGGAGATTCGACTAAAAAGGGAGGATGACAGAGAATACAAAATCCAGCAGGGAGATTTTTCTATCATTCGCCTTGAGGATATTGAAGATATGTTGCTTATGATGACCCGGGATCAACTCACACATATTCCTCGTGAAGACATCATTGCCTTGAATACAGCACTTCGTATGTTCACACGAAGCGTTGTTATCATGAAACGAGTTGAAGATCTTCAGTTGGGAGTCGAAAGCTACCAAAGGAAGCTCAACCTAACCCGTCCAGTGAATCAAGTGTTACCTCAACATGTAGATAGATGTCCCTATACCGACATTTCTGTTCCGAATTGCGGCATTTTCTACTTGAACAGTCGAGGATTAATGAAGTTTATGAGGGGGGGTGAGCTTTATAAGTATAGTGATGGGACTCTCATTCTCGTCAGAGGAAAATTGGAGCATCTTAACTCGGGTGGGTCTTTACCAGAGATGACTGAGGATTGGCATCAGAGTTACCGTCAAATGGCGAAGTATGTGATCAAGAAGATTGATCAAAAGCTCCGTGAACGTAGATTGATGAGGAGCTTAGAGAGATTCGTTGGTGGTAGACCATATGGAGTGCACCACAAGTTACTGCAACGAGCCATCTAATGGGTCGTACATTTCAGGTCCACTTTATATTGGTCTTTAATTGGGAATATGTAAATTTGTGAATATTGTGCTTTTGCGGCTTGATGTAGTGTTAAGGTATGATAATTTTTCAAGAATTTCTCACGAGATTCTAAATCTTTCAAAATATATCATACTAAAGCACTACAACTATCCCTTATTAACTTAAGGGGGAGCATTAACATGTTCTATGGCCAAACATCGATTTCATTTTTACCCAAAGACCGGTTAATCCATTCAATATCCCAAATATTAATGGTTAACATTTTGGATAAGGGGAGAAAATGGGATTAAGGAGACTTAAATGATACTTGGCTAAAAGATGAAAAAGACTTAACGATAATCCAACTTAATATGTGTAAAGCACGTGTTAAGGGGGAGCGTTTTTGATGAACAAAACACCTAAGGTACAAAACTTTTGATTTAAATATCACAAGTACCTTATGTGATTTTCAATGATTTTTCATGATGGCTATACTTTCCCAAAACACGCTTAATTCACGACGATGTGGTGACAAAAGGGTGGTAGGAATAGGTTTAGTCCAATGATTCATCAGAGCCGATGGAATCTTCCCAAGGACAATTCCCTAGATAGAATTAAAAGTCCTAGGAAAGATGGAGAAAGAATGTGAACGTAGCTGAGTACCGACTAATTACTGATGCTAGCACTGGAACAATCACAACAAGGTGCTAGTGATGATGTATTGGTAAGTACTGAAGGGGTTGAAGAATGAAAAAGAAATGTAAAGATAAAGGGTGTAAAGAAAGAAGCCCTCCTTACAACTTTAGGCAGAAACCGGGTCAATACATATGCTATTGAGGTCATTTTTGTTAATGATTCTCAATATTGAAGAAAGACATCATGGACCCAGTGATGCAATGCACAACCCTTCCCAGCTAACTCAAATATCTCTCAAAAGGTATTTGTTTTAATCACACGGAGATCAACACGTTATCTATTGGTTTATTCACTCCGAATAGACTGGTATTGAAAAGGTGGCACTCCTCTCCAGCCATCGCTCACTAAATCAAAACGCACAATCGAGTCTAGAGCCAAGAGATCATCAAAAGTCTCATTAGGACACTTTCCATTTATTCCTTTATTTCTCACACACTGTGAAAAGTAAGAGATTTTCATGAGTCCTACGCAGTATTCCTGTAATATTGCCAGAACATCTGAGTAATACGCAAGTATTACAATGAAGATGGAAATCCTGCTTAAGCCAACATCAAACAAGCTCATGGTAGGTTACACGTGCGGTTCTTTTAGAACCAATCTTGTGAAAAACTGGAAAGAAACAGTGGTTTAATTCTTAATTGAACTTAAACTCGTTCCAGGCCTCTACGCATTATCATATGATCTTGCCAGAACACTCAGAGTGACTCTTTATTGATCACAATGACGAGTGGAAATCCTTCTAGTGTTAACATCAAACAGCACTTGGTAGGTGACGTGCAAGATTCTTTATGAATTGAGCTCGTGATAACTGGAAAGCAACGATGGTGAAAATCTTAATTGAAATTCACTTGTTCCAGGTTTCATGAATTGACGGCTTTAAATCACAAGGATAATTTATCCAAGTGATTCACTCTTTATGTTCGCAGTCAGCTTTGGACGGTCGAATAAAGAGAACGGGTTTACCCGCGAAATCCTGTCAGGAAGTTACTTAATTGAAACTATCCGTCACGGGTACGATATCTAATATCGTCCAACGGTCTTCACCGACCGGAGGTAAAATGCTACCGAATTAGAATAAAATGTTCAAAGCCATTTTATTCGTGTCGTTGCTGTGTACCTGTTAAAGACGGTGGCGTTGCTGTGTACGTGTTGAAGACGGTGGCGTTGCTGTGTACCAGTAAGACGGTGGTGTTGCGGTGTACCTGTAGAAGTCGTTCCCACATGCTTATGTTTTTCTGCATCAAAGTTCAGCAAAAATTCAAGAAAGTACAAGATAAAGTCTTCCGCTGTACCAAACTCTGAAGCTTTCGAGAATTCAACAAAAAGACATAAGTATATGGAACATGAAGTCACGAGGAGGCAAAATTCACAAGAAGGCAAAGATCGCACGTGAAAGGCCAAAAAGAACAATGCTCTCAAGCCAAAGCCTAAAAGATCAAACCAACATATTCACAACAAAAAGAAAAAGAAGAAAAGACTACGAGCTAAAGAACGAAGACTTAGTATAGTATGCTAGGTTTAGAACTTTGTAACGTGGAGTGACCTCCCCTAGGGGGAGATTGTTAGAAATACGTTTTAACGTATATTAGAAGTATCGGTCACTCCACAATATTATTTATGTTTGTAATAGCTCGTAGTTAATAGTTACTTATTAAGTTAAGTAAGAACCGGTCCATGGGCTTGTCATGGGCCGGCCTAAGTCCATTAGTGGCTTGGAAGTATAAATACCCCTTTCCTCCTTGGAAAGGGGTTGGTTGTTGTTCACTTTCTAGTTTTCATTTAATAAAAACACACATAGTTTCTCTCACTTTCTCTCTCTAGTTTCTCTCTCTAGAAAACATCAACCCACTTCATAGATTCATAGGTTATCAAGATTCTACAGAATCAAGTGTGGGTGAGGGTAATTGAGATTTACCCTTTGTTTTAAGTGATGTAAATCTGGGTGGTGAAAAGGTGAACAGTGGTGATTTTGATCCGTTTTTGTAGGATTGGAAATGTTTGGCGCGTGTTATGGGTTTGAATGTTTCATTTGCCCAATAATAGTCCTTGTGTTTTGGTAAAAAGTGTATAACACGTTTTCAGCCAACAAAACCTTATTCCCTTTGTTAATAAGTTTCACACTTTGGCAGTTTTGGCACAAAACTTTGGAAAAGGGTTTCAAAGGGTTGTTTTTGCCATTTTGAGATATTTCAAGGGCTGATCTTGGACAATGTTGATCTTCAAAGGTCTTCAATGTATCTTTGGCTTCAAAAGGGACCATAATTGGCAATTTAGAATTGTTGAGGGACTAAACTTGCCATTTCTTCAAAGTTGAAGGACTATTTGTGTAATTTTGAAAAACTTAAAGGACTAAACTTGTAATTATCAATATACAAGGGTTTTAAGTGTCATTTCTTCATTAAATGAGTATCAATCTTGCATATCTTGAAGTCTTCAAGGGTATTTGTTGGATATTTCATGGATTAGGGCCCGGTTCTTTGTACGGCTTCGTTTCTCGTGTCCGTTTTTCCTTGTATCTTGTGATCTTTTGTCTTTTTCACGATATCCATACCTAAAATACACAGGTAAACAAACACAAGCATATATATGGTATTTTATGACATTTTTATGCATTTAAAGCCCGAAAAGAACGATGAGATCATGTAAAAAATGCCATCTCATCACTCCCCATACTAAGCCATTGCCGTGCCCTCACGCAATGCTAGAATAAAGTATCTAAGCATCACCAAAGTTCAATTTTATTAACCTTTATTGAAGAGTAAAAGACTTGCAACATACTACGAAGATGTGTAAAGACATAATGTATGATTTTCATCACAAAATGTGTCTTTTAGGGTCAAAGAATAGAAACAAGCAAATATCCCTTAGAGTAAATTTCGTCATCCTTGATTGTCATACATTCCATTCTAAGTGCAAAAACGAGATCATTGTTGGTACAAGTCACAATGCTAACACTACTCATACGTCCAAATTGTGTAATACTTTTTCTCCCAGCAATCCTAGTTATTATAAAAGGAAATGGGTTACTAGCATTTTTTAACTATTTTGTCATGGATCACAAGTGATTCATATTGACTTATTTGAGTAGTTATTAGTCCGAAAGCAAAGTAGCACGATTTGATCGATAGTTAGCCGAAGGACAAAATCTTTTAAAACGGCTTCTCGTGTATCTCCTTAGGTTCATATCTTGGCATAACTCGTTTCACGATTTGAGACCTTTCTCGGACCGATATTTGGCATGTACTTCATACTTCAAACTTGGGAAGATGTTCTTGAAATTATGGTCTTCTCTTCATACATTTGGAATTTCTTCACTTGACGTTTTTGAGAGATTCTTCATATTAGGACCACGACTTCATCATTTTTCTTCAATCTTTACTTTGGATTTTGATTTACAACGATCCGCCTCCTTTTCGGACTTGGATATATTTATCCTCATACCTTGTAAGGGTCTTTTTGGATATACTTTCTCCATGATCTTTAGGGGAGTAGTTGCTTTTCGTCGTGTGTCTCGATCCTTCATATTGATTTAGGAATAATGATACTTCGCATCATCTTGGATCTTTAGCAAAAAGAGATCTCCTCATGCCTTGTTAGGGTCTTTTTGGAATATCGCCAATCTTCGCATCCCGCTTCAATAAGTTATGCCTTGGCTATGAACTCTATTCAACCCCGAGCAACTTTTAAACGATCTTGCGCTAGAGGCTAAGTAACCTTTCAAATCGTACGACCTTACTTATTGCAATTATGATTTATTCCTCATGCATTGATCTTATGGGAAGAAAAAGCCACAATTAAAGACATATGAGTTTTTGAAAGAACATTTTCATGTTCTACGTTTAGCATGATCACTTATCTAACTCTATCATCTCTCGTTCTTCACTATATAAAGACCTCTAATTAAAGAGACTCGTGAATACTTAGCCATGCAAGTCAAAATTAAGCCAAATTTGGATTAGCTTTCATTAAGACTATATCAAATCAACATTTTGGGTTTTCAAGCCACCTATAGGATCTTGCACTTTCTTGGACTTTTACAAGTTTAGAGAATGCGTTTTATAGTTCCCTTGATAAGTGACTTTCTAGGATCAATTATAGGAACTTGCGAAAAGTTCTTGTTCTTAACTCGTATGAGCTAAGACTTTCGCGTTTTAAAGCTCCCTATATAAAAGTCAAGAAAAACTTGAATTGAGCGGGTTAAGGAATGTAAATGGCTCCAAATGCCCATCAAGTCAAAAATTAGCTCTTATTCTACCCATCGGAAAATATACATTCGTGTCTTAAAAACACTTATGAAAACTAAAAAAAATTTAAACTTTGGCCATTTATAGCCTTATTAGCAATCAAAACAAAACATTGAAAATTGGAGAGTGTGAGGGCGTAGCAAAGCAAATACCTATTCACCCCCATACTAAAAGTAAACATTGTCCTCAATGTTTCGAGTCTAAAGGTGGAGCATCCCCATACTAGAGACGAAGAGTCGAATGCTTAGGATCTAGCATGGAAAGGGTGATCAACAATATATCTAAAGCCGTTTATTAAGTATGCTAAAAGATAATTGTTAGAACAATAAAGGATATGTCATGGATTCGTGAAAAACTTCTTCAAGCAAACGATGGAGGCTCACGTAAACGAACACGAGAGTCTTCAATCGTAGATGATGATGATGATCTAGATAACACAATCACAAATAACCACGAGACAACAAGTTGAAAGGGTACAAGTCCCCTTATTAGTGAATAGTAAGCATAAAGGATAAGCATGGGATCTCCCCCACGAGGCACCTCGTTTTTGATTACCGAGTCATGAGCCCGACTCGATCCCCTCAATGCTAATTATCATTGGGGAAGGTGACTTGGTCGAGGGCAACCATTGAAGGAATTTCCCCACCAAAGTAGTGCTTAAGCCTATGTCCATTCACCTTGAAATTAGGACCATCATCTTGAGCTAGCTCTATGGTCCCATAAGGAAACACTTGTGTAATGGTGAACGGACCCGACCAACGAGATTTCAATTTATCGGAAAATATCTTAAGTCGAGAGTTAAAAAGCAACACTTGATCACCAATGTTAAAAACCCGGTTTTTAATCTTTGAATCATGAAACTTTTTAGTCTTTTCTTTAAAAATTAATGAATTTTCATAAGCATTGTCTCTTAATTCATCCAATTCATTCAATTGTATTTTCTGGTGATCTCTCGCGGACTTCAAGTCAAAGTTTGCATGCTTAAGGGCCCAATATGCCTTGTGCTCCAATTCAATGGGCAAATGACAATTCTTCCCATAGACTAACTTATAAGGAGTGCAACCGATAGGTGTCTTATAAGCGGTCCTAAAGGCCCATAAAGCGTCATCGAGTTTGTCGGACCATGAAGCACGGTTTTCTCCAATTGACCTCTCTAAAATCCTCTTCAAAGCTCGGTTCGAAACCTCGACTTGCCCACTCGTTTGCGGGTGATAAGCCGTAGAAAGACGATGAGTAACTCCATATTTCTTTAGAACCTTTTCGAATTGGTCATTATAAAAATGGGTTCCACGATCGCTTATAATAGCACGAGGGGTTCCGAACCGAGAGAATAGTTGCTTCAAAAACTTCACTACCACACGAGCATCATTAGTAGGCAAAGCCTTAGCTTCCACCCACTTAGAAAGGTAGTCCACCGCGACGAGGATATATTTGTTGCCATGAGACGATGGGAACGGCCCCATAAAGTCTATTCCCCATATGTCGAAAATCTCACACACTTGAATTATGTTTTACGGCATTTCATCACGTTGAAACGATTTTCCTTGACGTTGGCACGAATCACACGACTTCACAAGTGCGTGTGCATCACGATAGATAGAAGGCCAAAAGAAGCCGGCATCGAACTCTTTCTTAGCCGTGAGATTAGCACCTTGGTGACCACCCGTGGGTCCCTCGTGACAAGCTCTAAGGATATTAGAAGCTTCGGCACCAAAAACACAACGTCGAACGAGTTGATCCGCACAAACCCGAAAGAGATAAGGGTCGTCCCAAAAATAGAACTTGACGTCACGAAAGAATTTTCGTTTTTGTTGTGTCGTCATACCGTTGACTATGAAATTGCCCGCATGGTAATTTGCAATGTCGGCAAACCATGGGGTGGTGTCTTTATAATTCACTACACCGAGAGTCTCGAGAGGAAATGTTTCGGTGATTCCCTTGTTCTCGAAAACATCTTTGTGAGGATCTTCTAGACGAGAGAGATGATCGGCCGCTAGATTCTCGGCTTCTTTTTTGTCAAGCACGGTGACATCAAATTCTTGTAGGAGGAGCATCCAACGAAGCAATCTCGGCTTAGCATCTTGCTTAGCTAAGAGATACTTGATAGCCGAATGGTCGGTATACATGATGCTTTTAGTCAAGACGAGATAAGGTCGGAATTTCTCAAAAGCATAGACCACGGCAAGGAATTCCTTTTCCGTTGTGGTGTACTTTAATTGAGCCTCGGTCATCGTCTTACTAGCATAGTGGATAGGACGGAAATGCTTGTCATAACGTTGCCCTAAGACGGCCCCTATAGCATAATCACTTGCATCGCACATGATTTCAAAGGGTAATTCCCAATTAGGAGCAACAAGAATGGGAGCTTCGGTAAGTTTCCTTTTGAGAGTTTCGAAAGCTCTAACACAATCCTCATTGAAGTTAAAAGGAGCATCCTTCTCGAGAAGGTGTGTCATAGGTCGAGAGATTTTCGAAAAGTCCTTGATGAAACGACGATAAAAGCCCACGTGGCCTAAGAAACTCCTAACTCCCTTAATGGTTTTGGGATGAGGTAACTTGGCGATGACGTCTACCTTAGCTTTATCGACCTCAATCCCCGCTTTCGACACCTTATGTCCTAAGACGATTCCTTGTTTATACATAAAATGACATTTTTCCAAAATTAAGCACAAGATTGGTTTCTTCACAACGTTTTAACATTTGCTCGAGATTAGATAAACACGGCGTGAACGAATTGCCAAACACCGAGAAGTCATCCATAAACACTTCCATCGACTTCTCGATCATATTGTGAAAAATCGCCATCATACACCGTTGAAACGTACCCGGTGCATTACAAAGTCCGAAAGGCATCCTACGATAAGCGAACGTTCCATAAGGACACGTAAATGTAGTCTTCTCTTGATCACGAGGGTCGATAGGGATTTGAAAGTAACCGGAAAAACCATCTAAAAAACAATAGAATTCATTTCCCGCGAGTCGCTCCAACATTTGATCCATGAAGGGCAAAGGAAAGTGGTCTTTACGAGTGGCGTCATTTAACTTTCGGTAGTCAATACACACCCTCCAACCGGTCACAACACGAGTGGGAATTAACTCGTTGTTTTCATTAGGCACAACAGTCATTCCTCCCTTTTTAGGGACACAATGGATTGGGCTCACCCATGGGCTATCGGATATAGGATAAATCATTCCCGCGTCAAGGAGTTTAAGGACCTCCTTTTTAATGACATCGTGAATTTTGGGATTCACCCTTCGTTGACTTTGAATTGCGGGTTTGTAGTCCTCCTCCATTAAAATCTTGTGAGTACAAAATTTTGGGTCAATACCCTTAATGTCGGAAATTTTCCACGCAATTGCCCCTTTATGAGCCTTAAGAACTTTCAAGAGCTCGGTTTTTTCATCATTAGCAAGACCTTTTGCAATAATAACCGGCAACTTGTCATCACCTTCCAAGAATGCGTATTCAAGGTGAGAAGGAAGATCTTTCAATTCAAGGATAGGTGGTTCCTCGATTGAAGATTTTGGTTCAACACTCATAACTTCCATCGGCGAAAGAAATGGTGGAATAGAAGTATCATCACTAATCAACACCTCATCTTCATTGTCGATTTCATTTGAAGTGAGATCGCCTCCTTGGAATGGAGTGAGATTTGGTGTTGAATTAGCAAGAATCGGATCCAAAATAGTGGGATTGCCACTTGACGAGCTATCGGAAAAACCTAACACTTCTTGTGAAAACTCATCGCAAACCACATCAACGATGTCAATGTGATTGATGGAAGCGATTGCATAAACATGAGAAGGTTTCGAGTTTTGAGTAGCGTTTATAACAAGTTCCTCTTCGTTGAATCTCAAAGTGATAGTTCTTGCATGAACATCGATAAGCGATCTCGAAGTGTCTAAAACTGAACGACCTAAAATTAGAGGAACTTGAGGATCCGCGGGGATGTCAACTACTATAAAATCAACGGGATAGTAGAACTTCCCCACTTTTACGAAAACATCTTCGGCTACTCCACATGCTAAAATCGTAGAATGATCGGCCATCTCGATAGACATGTTCGAAGGAATAAGAGCCGGAAGCGAAAGCGATTTCCAAATGGAAAATGGCATCAAATTAATGCTTGCACCAAGATTGGCCAAGGCGAGGCATTCTTTCATATCTTGTATGTCACAAGGAATGAGAAACTTTCCAGGGTCACCAACTTTTTCCGGTATGCGGTTAAGATAAGCCGAAGAACAATTAGCAAGCTTTGAAAGCTTTTCCTTATCGCTCATCATACTTTTAAAAGTGGAAGCGAAACGAGGCATATACAACAACGCGTCGGCTAAACTTACATCAAAATGCACTTGTTGAAACATTTTTATAAAAAGCTCGATTTGTTATTTGTTACGTTCTTGCATTTTCTCTTTGTTTCGTCTCGAAGGGTAAGGTAAAGGTGGTGTGGGTTGGACATTAGGCAACGGCCTTAGAAACTCGGGTTCCACAATTGGTATTGGTTCAACCGTAGGTGTGGTTTGAGCGATACTTCGTGGGATTGTAATGTGCTCCTTTCCGACCATCACCTTGGGTTCTTTCTCGATTTCTTTCTCCGTTGAAGTACTTGGACGAGAGATTGGTTCCTTGAAAGTTTTACCACTTCGTGTAGTAATAACCTTCATTTCTCCCTTCGGGTTTGCAATGGTATCACTAGGAAGACCACCCGAGGAAGAGGGTTTACACATGATTGCTTCAAACATCTTAGCCATTCGGTCCTCAAATTTTGATTGCCTAGCATCCGCTTTTAATAACTCTTGCTTAATCTCATGTTGTCCTAATTCCATCTTTTGTTGATTTTGTTGAAGACGTTGGACATTTCCTTCCATTTTATTTGCATGAGTTTTAAGTTCATTAGCAAGTTCATTTTTAAGCTCGTTTTTCAACTCGGATCTTAAGCTAATCATCTCACGTTGCATGTTATCAAATTTAGCATCGTTTGCTTTAGCATAATCCAAAAATTCTCCTTGAAGATTTTTAGTGTGAGCATTTTGAAAACTTTGTGTAGTGTTTTGAAAATCACGGTTTTGGTTTTGATTAGTGACTTGTCCATTCCCATTTTGATAATTCCCCTTGTTGTAGTTACGTGAATTGCCTTGGTAATTACCACCTTGGTTGTTGTTTCGATAGTTATTAGCATTTTGATTTGGTGGAGCTTGATTTGGGCGGGAACCTTGACAGTTTTGGTTGTAAGTTCCTGTTGCTACATAATCACTCGAAGTGTTACCATCCGCGGTGATGCACTTGGAAAGATCATGAGCTCCACCACAAGACAAACAACTCTTAGAAACCGCTTTAACCGAAGCGGAATTTGAAGCTTCTTGAGCTTTCCAATGGGACATAAGATTAGCAAATCTATCAAAAAAACGATTTTCCTCATTAGCTTCATCATGTAAGGCGTTAATGCTACGAGACGATGATGATGATGACGAAACCAAATTGGCAACACTCGGTGTGTTACGAGGGCTATAAACCTTAGATCTATTCTCGATGGTTTGTAAAGCCTCATTGGTCGTCTTGCACAAAAAATTACCACCCGCGGCGGCATTCAAATAATCTCGTTCATGATCATTAAGCCCATTATAAAAAGTATCAACTTGATGTAATTCCGTAAAATCATGGTGTGGACATTCATGTAACATCTCTTTAAATCGTTCCCATGCCATTGAAAAACTTTCATTATTTCTTTGCACAAATCGTGAAATCTCATTTTTTAAATGTGTTGTTTTAGATGGTGGAAAAAACTTGTTCACAAACTTAGAAACGAGATCACCCCATGTCAAAATCGAATTTGGCGGTTCTTTCTCAAGCCAAATTTTAGCGGGTCCATCTAACGAGTATGGAAACAACATCATCTTAATGGCGTCATGTGGAACATTCTTAAACTTGCTAGTAGCGGTGAGACGATTAAAATTCCTAATGTGATAATGCGGGTTGTCTTTCTCATGACCTCTAAACTTATTTGCTTGCAACATCGACATTAAACCCGTCTTAATCTCGAATATCTCCGCAAGGATGGCGGGAATCACAATGGCCTCTCCAAAACCCTCGGTGGGTGCTTGTAGCAACTCCATCATAGTACGATTAGCCATGACGACTTCTTGTTCTACAATAGGTTCAACAATTGGAGGTTGTTCAACAATCAACGTCTCTTGATTGGCTTGCTTTTGAAGACGTTTACGAGCTCGTTTTGCTTGATTACGAGTGATCATAAACTTCACGAAGAATGGGAGGTGAGCAAAGAAGATTCTTTTGGGTGTTTTTTGTGAATTTTCAATTTTTTTTTGTTTTTGATTGTATTTAATTTTTTGGATTTTGGTGTATCTTCGTAGACAACAATCTACAAAATCTCTTCTCGAATCAAACTCTTGATTAAAGAAGCCTCAAAGGAATGAAAACGATCACGTGGAGTGAACGCCTTCAAATGACTTTAGAACTTTGGTGAAAACCAAATTGTTCAAGAGGGTTTAATCACAAAGAAACCAAGCAAATATATTATACGTAATAATACTTTGGGCGGCAAAACCCTCGATTAGCCTTCAATCTCAAAATACTCACAAGCAAGCGGGGAAACGAGGCGGCGCGAAGCACTTAAGAGCCTTTTTCCTTAGGGTATATTTTATAATACCCGCCTTATACCCACCTTATAGTTTGTATTTTTCAAAATCGAGCTTCACGAAAGTATTTATCTATTTTTGCCTTTTTCTTTTTGTTTGAGATTCGAATACAATAATTAGGAGATCAAATCCCAATTAAGGTTGTGTTTTCACACTTTTGGAGATATTGTTTATTTGTTGTGATACTTAATAAAATATAGTAATAATATTTTCACAAGAAAAACCAATAAAACCGATAATACGTATTAGTAGATTTCTACTAATACAAATACTATATATGGTTAATATTAAAAACAGCAATGCAAATTAATCACGACACACCTCCCCGGCAGCGGCGCCAAAATTGATTGTAGTAAATTACAACTCTTGTTTAGGAAAACAAAGAGCGTAAATAGGGAAAGTATTGAACAAATGATTTTAGGAAAAACCAAGTGTTAATGACCCTTATGAAGTTCGTTTCCCAAGGAGGTATATGTGTGTGAAAAACTTGTAAAATGTTTGTGATTAATGATTGGTTTAGAAGGGGATGAGAAAAGAAGATGACGAAGACGTGAAAATAATACTACGACGACAAAACGTAAAACCGTAAAAACTACAAAAATAAAAATTAATTCTAAAAATTACCAAAAATTCACCAAAAATCACAATAAATAAACTAAGAGTTTACCAATGATCAAAACTTTTTCAAACCTCTTAAATAATTAAATATTCAATTTTTAAATGCTAATTAAAGCCCTAAAAATCAAATAAATTATCAAAAAGCCCAAATAAAGATTTTTTAGATGGTAAACCTCTAAATGACTTAAAAAGATTATAAACTATTTTTTAGAAATTTTTAAACTAATAAAAACTATTTAAAATGATTTAAAAACTATTAAAACTTAAAATAATTATAAAAATTAATCTAAAAGTGATAAAATTATTCTAAAAGTTGCTAAATTCCTATTTTAATGTATTAAAGCTAAGAAAAATGTAAAAAGTTGGAAAATGTGAAATTTGAAAAATAATAATAAAATAATATTAAAATAATATTAAAATCCAAAAATTCTAAAAAATTCTAAAAACTTGCAAATTAGTTTAATTTAACCTAAATAAACAGAAAATCAAAGTGAAATGACCAGAATACCCCTATTGGGCCCTCAAATGGGCCAAAACCAAAAACAGTCAACCTAAATGGGCTTTTTAGCCCAAAAAGTCAAACTTGTCCCAATTGACTTTGAAAAGCCCTATCTGACTCAAAATTTGATTCTAAACACAAAACTCTAAAGGCCCAAAAGCTGAATGTGAGCTTATCACAGCTTAATAAGCAAACAGCTTATCCTTATTGGGTTTTTTAGCCCATTAAGCAATAAGCTAATGCCATAAGCTCTAATTTAACACACAACCTTCTTTTGGGATGCTTATGAGATCTGTAAAAAGAATTTTTGAAAAAGCACACTCAATAAGCCAGAAATAAGCAAAGTATTATTTCACTAAAAGACAAAATAGTTGTTTTTGAGATTTAGGGCACCTCAGAAGCTCTAGTTTGTTGCAAAAGCTCACAAATAGCTTAACTAATAATAATCAATCAAGAAAATCACAAAAATCCAAGTAAAATAAGCTGTGGGAACCAATAAGCACTCTGAAAAAGCCAAATAAGCTAGTTTCCTAGCAAAAGCTTAACCAAAAGACTTGTAACCTTCCAGACTTGATATTAAGCTGAGAAAAATGAGTTCTATTACAAAAACTAAGTTGTTGCATGTACCAATAAGCAAAACAGATTCAATAAGCCTTGAAACCAAGTTTGACCAAAAGTCAAACGCTGATAAGTGAAAATCAAACGCTGACAAGAACAAAATGGACGTTGACAGACTTAATGAAGTGTATAGACTTGTTTTTCACCCTGCTGGTCAAGGTTTGAGTGCAAACCTTGTGAATCAAAGCCTACCAGTTGGGTAAACTTGATGTGTTTTGGCACAAATAAGCCAGTAAGCCAGTGGGCTTATAAGCTATCAACAGATAATTTCAAATAGCCAAATAACCTCACAAGCAGCAAACAAATAAGATCCAAGCAGCCAATCAACAATCCTAATGCTAGAAATCACAATGCAACACCAAATGAGGTGGTCACTTTGCTGATGCAAATGACCACTTCAGCCAACTTTGATAAGCTATAACAATCACAATAAGCCACCAAATTCAAAAACCAGATAACCAATAGATAGGTTATCACCCAAACTATTCCCAAACCTGATTTCAAACCTTAGATCCAAGTAACAAAGAAGTTATTGGATCTGATGTGTTTGACCAATTCCAAAACACTTTTTATCAGATTTTAGTAAAACTTCCAATCCTTTTTCCAAACTTTCAGAAACTTAACCAATGACTAAAACTTGTACAAAATGACTTGTGTAGACCACCCAAACCCTAAGAACCAAGGGCTCAAGGCCACAAGGCCTTATGAACCAGTAATCCCAAACAGTCCTTAATCAACCACTTTTCAAAGCAACTTGTGATTTTTACTAATAACCTACTGATTTTATGAATCAAAAACACTTCCTAGGTGACAACAACCAGATTCAAACACAAAAATCACAACCTTAAACACAGAATAACAAAATCAAAGCACCAAATTCAAAACAGGCAGAAACATGAAATGTTTAGAGGAATCTTAAACAAGTGATTATACCTGCCCTCCATAACATCCTAGGAGGGCCAGCTATGCTCCTTGGACCTTGTTCAACAATAGAACAAGACCAAGGTACTTCAATAACAAAGATGATGAATGCCTTGGTTGATGTTTCAAAGCAGAAACTCAAGGGCTTGATTTCTTCAACACAATGAACAAACAGCCTAACCAAAGACCTTAATCCCTTCACAAGCTTGGTGTCAACAAGCTTGCAAGAGCTTATAGCTTTTGGTTAAGGATTAGTTCACAAAAATAAGCAAATTCAGAAACCACTTTTCAAGCTTTTTCAAACTTGAAAAACTTACCAAACATAAACGTCCTTGAACCAAGTGATTCAAGCACACTTATAACAACAAATGGAACTCGGAATCACCTTTAAACAACACCAACTTTCAAAAACATAAAAAGGAATTACAATTTTCTCAAAATACCAACTTTTATAAATTTCAAAAAGGAATTACAAGTTTAAAAGGTAAAACTGGAACAAAGGGACTCTCACATGTTGAGGTCTCCTTTTATAGGCAAATGTCTGGCTAACACTATTCATAAACCCTAGAAGTGAAATTCCACATTTATCCCTAAATGCTTCTAGACGAATTCCAAATTTGAGCTGTCCAAAATGATCCAAACCGTTTAAAATAGCTTTGTGATGAAGCAATGAGTGTCAGCTGTTGATCTTGACACGTGGCTAAGCTTGGAGAACAAGTTGTGTTTTGATTGGTGGACGGGTTTGAATGGTGGGGCCTCTTGGTGAGTGGGAGTGAGGGTTTTAAGGTTGGGATGGGATTCTGGGCGTGTGAACCAAGTGTGGGTGAGGGTAATTGAGATTTACCCTTTGTTTTAAGTGATGTAAATCTGGGTGGTGAAAAGGTGAACAGTGGTGATTTTGATTCGTTTTTGTAGGATTGGAAATGTTTGGCGCGTGTTATGGGTTTGAATGTTTCATTTGCCCAATAATAGTCCTTGTGTTTTGGTAAAAAGTGTATAACACGTTTTCAGCCAACAAAACCTTATTCCCTTTGTTAATAAGTTTCACACTTTGGCAGTTTTGGCACAAAACTTTGGAAAAGGGTTTCAAGGGGTTGTTTTTGCCATTTTGAGATATTTCAAGGGCTGATCTTGGACAATGTTGATCTTTAAAGGTCTTCAATGTATCTTTGGCTTCATGAGGGACCATAATTGGCAATTTAGAATTGTTGAGGGACTAAACTTGCCATTTCTTCAAAGTTGAAGGACCATTTGTGTAATTTTGACAAACTTAAGGGACCAAACTTGTAATTATCAATATACAAGGGTTTTAAGTGTCATTTCTTCATTAAATGAGGATCAATCTTGCATATCTTGAAGTCTTCAAGGGTATTTGTTGGATATTTCATGGATTAGGGCCCGGTTCTTTGTACGGCTTCGTTTCTCGTGTCCGTTTTTCCTTGTATCCTGTGATCTTTTGTCTTTTTCACGATATCCATACCTAAAATACACAGGTAAACAAACACAAGCATATATATGGTATTTTATGACATTTTTATGCATTTAAAGCCCGAAAAGAACGATGAGATCATGTATAAATGCCATCTCATCAATAGCTTATTAATAAGTTGTTTAAAAATTAACACTATCAATGGCAATTGTCAGTGGGAAAGGAGTTCCCACTGATGATTCAATGATTCTCTTTTTAAGCTAGTTTCAGTTGGTTTCTTTGGACAAACAAGGCACCCCTACAACTAGTGAGTTGTACGGAGTCACAATCAAGCAAATAAACAGCAATCCAACTAGCCAAATGATGCAGTTTAATCAATCAATGCCCAGACATGAGAAAAACCAAGGACTAATGAAATAAGCATCTATTTAAGCTAGTATAAGGCCACACAATTCTACCAAAAGCATACAACAGCAAATACTAACTTAATCAAGTCTAAATACACAAGTTTCATGCATTGGATAACAATTTTCAAGCTAGTATTAAGCCTATGTGAGTTACTGATGAACTTGGTAAACAGAAAAAGCAGTTTGCTGATGCACTTGACCAAAAGTTGAATTTCAAATGATTAAATCAGGTTATCAGGTTGCACAAACTTTGGTTTATCAATGCTAACCCCTAGTCCTAAACCCTGGGTACAAAGATGGCCAACTTTTAGTTTACAAGCACCTAAAACAACTTTGATTTTAGCAAAGATCCAGATTGAATGTTTTATCCCAAGTTATGCAGATTTTTTAGTCTTATCTTCACAAAACTAGTACCAAACACAATATGACCTTAAAAACCTACTTGGTTTCTATCAAAACTTAAACAGCATGCAATCCCAAACACCCTTTTAAATCTGCTTAACAAGATTTTTCAAAGACTTTTTGTGATCCAAACTTCCAAAACAAAATAAACAGCTTTGAACATACTGTAAATAACTTAACTTAAGCAAAATCATTCAAGAACACTTATCATGGCAACACATAGCAGATCCAAGAAACATACAATTTTCAAGAAAAATAAAAAAGAGGGAAAATAAGGTGATACCTACTCCCACTTACTTCCTATGGGAGGCAGCAATGCTCCCCTAAGCTTGACCAACAACTAGGTCAAGCTAGGGGTGTCTTGAGGAAAATGAAGTGGCAACCTAGACTACAACAGTCAAGGTTGGGGCACTTTTGTGATGAGATGGTTGATTTGAGCAAAGAAAACAAGCAAACCTTAATCCTTGGTGAACCAACACCACGAGCTTACAAGCTTATGATGAGATTATCAAAGAAGTAAAGGGTTAGTACCAATAGCAGTTTAAAGTATATAAGTAAAACAAGTAAAAAGATTTCTCCTAAGATTTTTATCCCCAGAGCTTTGAATCTTCCTAAACAAAAGGTCTCACGTCACCTTGATAAACTATTATCAGGGTGATATGATCAACCTAGAGTCTAAACATCCTCAAGTGCTTGAACTAAAACCTTGAGAAAAACCAAAAAATTTTGAAAAACTTTTCTGAAACAAAAATACACAACTTTGAAACACTTTTGAAACCTTGAACCAAAACTAACTGAGAACATTAAAATAACAACAAGTAAAGTAAATGCTTGGAATTCGTCAACAAATTCATACTTTTTTCATTAACAAGAACAAAAGCTTTACAGATTTGTGACCAAAAGAAAACCCGAACAAGGAAAATGTAAGACATCCTATGTCTTTATATCGGATACAAGTGATACTAGAAAGCATAGAAACCCTAATGCTGAAGTTCCAGAATTGCCCTTGAAGTTTGAATTCCCCTTTGGTCAATCTTGGACTGTTGTGAGGAAACATGTGATGCTAGCTTTGTAAAGATGATCTTGGACGTTCAATGTAGATTAAGAATAAAGCGCATGCTTTGGGGACGTTGATTTACTGGCAGCTTTGTCTTCTTGTTGGTTCATGGGTTAGGGGAGGGCTCATGTGACTCCTTGGATGAGGTGGCAACAAAATAGTGGGTGGGGAAATGATTAAGTGATGGTAAATTAGCAATCTGGAGCTAATTACAAGTCTTCCCTTTGTTTTGAGCAAATGGTGAATTAGGGTTCTTATGTGAATAGTGACGATTTTAATCCAGAATTGGGGGTTGTATTAGTGTTAAGGCGCCAAGTTTAAATTTAACTAATTAATAAGTTAAATCCGGTAGTGGGGTATGAGGTGGAATAAAGGTGAGTTATGATTGGTTGAGAGAGATAGTGGGGTGAGGTGTCATAATCTGGTTGGTCTAGGTAAGAATGATGGTCTGCCATGTTTAGTCCTTCCTTTTCCAACTTTGTTTCATTTGAAGTTTTAACAGCCTAAAACCCTAAGTCCTTTGTTAAACAAGTTTTAACTTTCACACTTTGGCTACAAATACTTTTGTAAAGTATAATCAAGGGTAACCAAGGGTATTTCTTGTAATTTCTTGAATCTTCAAGGGCTTTAAAGGACTATTCTTGAAACTTTAAGGTCTTCACTTGTATGATTGACTTTGTGGAGGACTAAAAGTGACAAGTCTTTAATTTGTAGTGACCAGTCTTGCCAATTCTTCAAAGTTGAGGGTCCTTTTTGGAAATTTGACAAACTTTAGGGACCAAACTTGTAATTATGAATATAAAAGGGTATAAAGTGTCAATTCTTCAATGATGAAGGACCATTCTTATACAATCTTCAATTCTTCAAGGACTTTTCTTGGAAATTCAACACTTGGGTCTGGTTCATTGTGCTGCTTCTTTTCCCGTGTTCCTTTTTGCATTGATTCTTGTGATCTTTTGTCATTTTCTCAATATCCGTACCTAAAATACACATTAAACAAATACAAGCATATATTTGGCACTTTTTATGATATTCTCATCGTTTCAAGCCCGATTTAGACAATGAGACTATGTATAAAAGCACTCTCATCACTCCCCCATACTAAACCATTGTCGTGCCCTCACGCAATGCTAGAATAAAGTATCTTAGCATCTCCAAAATTCGTTTTTATCGACTTTAATTGAAAATTAAACTTGCTATACTACTACTACTTGTGTTTTAGACATAATGTATGATTTTCATCGCAAAATGGGACGTTTAGGTTCATAGAACAAGAACACGTGAATGCTTCGTTAGAAATAGTTTTGTCGTCCTCAATTTTCACCCAATTCCATGCTAAGCGTGTAACGAGATCATTGTCATTATAAGTTAGTAATGCTAAAACTACTCATATTCCCTAATCACGTACTTAGACTCCCTTAATCCTAAGTGGCATCGCTTATATTTTATTCTTGTCTTGAATGATCATGAGGATGCATTTTTGACTTATGCGATAATAGAGATTAAGGTCCAAAAATAGAGTCATAACGGTGTAACCAAAACCATCGAATTAATAACCTCCCCTAATAGACAACGATGTCAAAAAATTAAGTCAACAAGTGAGATTCGATAAACACGGTTTTATAACAGTTTTGAACATGAGACTTATTACCAAGACTTTTATACGCCCCTACCGGATGGGCCTTATTATCATAGGTTTACCTCCACTTTTTGGGCTTCGGTCTTGCCTTGCCTTTTATTTAACCTCGCCATGAGGTGTTTATTATGGCCAAAGACGTATATCCTCAACGTAAAACGTAATTTTGGATCTTTAAAGCTTCAAAGTTTATGGCTTTCACTTTCAAATTTCGCATAGATTTTTCGGCCTTGTGAGCTTCGAATTTTTGCTTGATTTAGGTGAGTGAGCTCTTAAAATTATTATTGGGTGAAACTTTCGATTATTCGGGTGCCAATACTTCAAAACCGTGACGCTGGCGATTCTCAAATGTCTTCCCAATTTAATTACATGGAAGCTACTAGAAAAGACTAGAAACCAACAATTAAGACTAAACCGCTAAGTCAATATTTATTAGCAAAATATATATACAAGCGAAGGGAGAATAAGAAAACAATTAGAACCATGAAGGGCAAGGGAAAATGGTCTTTTCGATTGGCGTCATTTAACTTACGATAGTCAATGCACACCCTCCAACCGGTCACGAGTCGAGTTGGAATTAACTCGTTGTCATCGTTTGGCACAACGGTCATTCCTCCCTTTTTAGGGACACAATAGATTGGGCTCACCCAAGGGCTATCCGATAGGGTAAATCATTCCTACGTCAAGTAGTTTAACAACTTCCTTTTTGATGACATCGTGAATTTTGGGGTTCACCCTTCTTTGACATTGGATTGCGGGTTTGTAGTCTTCCTACATTAAGATTTTGTGTGTACAAAATTTTTTGTCGATTCCCTTAATGTCGGATAATTTCCACACAATTGCCCCTTTGTGAGTCTTCAAGATATCGATAAGTGCGGTTTTTTCATCATCCGAAAGATCTTTCGCAATAATAACCAACAACTTATCGTCTCCTTCCAAGAATACGTATTCGAGGTGAGGAGGAAGATCTTTCAATTCGAGGGTTGGTGGTTCCTCGATTGAAGATTTGGGTTCAATACTCATAACCTCCACTGGCGGAGGAAATGGAAAATCGTTTAGAAAATCCTTGATAATCGAGAAGTCCTCATCGTCATCGAGGTATTCGTTAGAAGTTCGAGGTACGTCGAAATCTTCCAAAGTAAAACCACCTCCTTCAAATGGAGTGAAAGATGGTGTCGAATTATCAAGAATAGGATCGAGCATAGTGGGATTGCCACTATTTTCTTCATCAATAAAACCTAAAATTTCTTGTGAAAATTCTTCGCAAACGACGTTGATTAAATCAATATGGTTTAAAGTCGCGATAGAATAAACATGAGAAAGTTTGGAGTCTTTAGTTGCGTTTATAACAAGTTCCTCGTCGTTGAAGCGTAAAGTGATTTTCCTAGCATGCACATCAATAAGTGCTCTCGACGTATCTAAAAACGAACGACCTAAATTGAGAGGAACTTGAGGATCCGTGGGAATATCGGCTACGATAAAGTCTACCGGATAATAGAACTTTCCCACTTTCACAAAAACGTCTTCGGCCGTCCCACATGCGGGAATCGTAGAATGATCGACCATCTCGATAGACATTCTTGAAGGAGTAAGATTATGAAGATTGAGCGACTTAAATATTTCAAGAGGCATCAAATTGATACTAGCACCAAGATCGGCCAAGGCGTAGCATTCTTCCATATTTTGAATACCACACGGAATTAAAAATTTACCGAGATCACCGACTTTTTGAGGTATGCGGTTAAGAAAAACCGATGAACAACAAGACAATTTTTGCAATTTCTTCTTGTTATTCAACATACTTTTAAAGTTGGCGGCAAATCGAGGCATCATAATTAAAGCGTCGGCAAAACTTATGTTAAAATGCAAATCACGAAACATCTTAATAAAAAGCTCAAATTGATCATTGTCTCGTTCTTGAAATTTTTCTTTGTGACGTCTTGATGGATAAGGTAAGGGTGGTGTTGGGTGGGGTATAGGCATAGCCTTTGGAATCTCGGGTTCCAATGTTAGTAAAGGGTCGACAGTAGGTGTGGTTTGAGCGGTACTTCGTGGGATTGTAATCTGATCCTTTTCGACCACAACCTCGGGTTCTTCCTCAATTTCCTTCCTCCGTAGGAGTAATTGGTTGAGGAGTCAGCTCCTTAAAGGTCTTACCACTACGTGTGGTAATTACGTTCATCTCTCCCTTTCGGTTTGACACGTTTTACACAAAAAATTACCACCCGCGGCGGCATTAAGATAATCTCGTTCATGATCATTCAAACCATTGTAAAACGTGTCGATTTGATGCAAGTCGGAAAAACCGTGATGAGGACATTCATGCAACAATTTCTGAAACCTATTCCAAGCCGTTGAAAAACTCTCGTTATATTCTTGTGAAAACTTTGAAATCTCGTTTTTCAAATGCGTAGTCTTAGAGGGCGAGAAAAATTGGTTCATGAACTTAGAAACGAGATCCTTCCACGTCAATATAGAATTAGGTGGTTCTTTCTCTAATAAAATTTTAGCGGGCCCCGCTAAGGAATACGGAAAAAGCATCATCTTAATCACGTCATTCGAGACGTCCTTAAACTTGCAAGTCGACGTAAGACGATTGAAATGGCGAATGTGGTTATGAGGGTTGTCCTTTTCGTCACCACGAAACTTGTTGTTTTGGATCATGGACAATAAACCCGTCTTAACCTCAAAATTCTCTGCAAGGATAGCGGAAATCACAATCGCTTCTCCATAACCCTCGGTGGGTGCTTGAAGTAACTCCATCATAGTACAATTAGCCATGGTGACTTCTTGTTCTACAATGGGTTCGTCAATGGGAGATTCTTAACTAGAAAGGTTTGGTGTTCCTTCCTTTCGGTTTCGACGTTTACGTGCACGTTTTGCTTCGTTACGAGTTTGGATAAACCTCACGTACAACGTGGGCTGAGCAAAGAAGATTCTTTTTGGTGTTTTTACTTTTTCCATTTTTTTGTGCTTTTGATTGTTTTTAACTTTTTTTGGATTTTTGTTGTGAATTACGTAGACAAAAATCTACAAATCTCCCCTCGAATCGATTTCTCGACTAAAGGAGCCTCAAGGAATGAAAACGATCACGTTGAGTGAACGCCTTCGATGGCTTTAGAACGTTGGTGGAACACCAAAATGTTCAAGAGGGTTTAATCTTTGAAACCAAGCAAATATATATGATACGTAGATAATACTTTGGTCAGAAAACCCTCGATTAGCCCTTTTTCTCTTAACATGCACAAGCAAGGGGGAAACGAGGCGGCGCTAAGCACTTAAGAGCCTTTTTCCCTTAGGTCGTGAAATACAACCTCCTTATACCCACCTTATAGTTTGTGTTAATTAAAATCAAGCTTCTCGAAAGTAATTATCTATTTTGCCTTTTTCTTTTGATTTAGATTCGAATACAATAATTGAGTGATGAAATCCCAATTAAGGTTTCGTTTTCACGCTTTTGGAGTATTGTGATACGTAATACAATATAGTAATAATATTCACAAAAAAACGAAAACCGATAATACGTATGATTAGAGTGCTAATCACACAATTACTATTTATGAATAATATCAAAAACAAAATTTGGTCAAACTTAAAACAACACCCCTCCCCGGCAGCTGCGCCAAAATGATAGTTGTATAAATACGTCTTTTAGGAAAAAGAGCGTATAAAGCGGTAAGTATTAAACAAATGATTTAGGAAAATCAAGTGCTTATGACCCTTTTTGTGAGTTCGTTCTCGAGGAGGTTTAATGTGTGTGTTAAACTTGATGGTTATTGAGATTAATATTAAGAAAGAAAAGAGGAAAGGAAAATGATGACGGTTACGATTACAAAGAAACTACGACGAATGATAAAACGTAAAACGTAAAAACGTAACGAAATTTAAAAATTACTCTAAAAATTCCTAGAAAATCATAATAAATTCCTAAAGATCCAAATAGAGTTTACAAATAATCAAAACTTTTTCAAACCTTTTATTTAATTAATAATTAATTTTTTAATGCTAATTAAAGCCCTAAAAATAATTAAATTAATAAAAAGCCCAAATAAACATTTTTCAATTTCTAAACCTCCAAAATAACTTAATTAAACTAAAAAGTATTTTTGCTAAATATAAAACTATTTAAAACTATTTAAAATGATTAAAAACTAAAAATAAATATTAAAATAATATTAAAAAGTCAAAATTTAAAAAAATTCTAAAAACTTGCAAACTAACTTATTTTAACTTAATAAAACCAGAAATGAAAGTGAAATGACCTAAATACCCCTAATTGGACTCCAAATGGGCCAAAATAGAAAACAATCCAAATGAAATGGGCTTTTTGGCCCAATAAGATAAAAGTCAACCAAATAAGCCCAAAAGTTCCAGTCTAGCTTAAAATTGAATTTTAAACAAAAAACTCTAAAGGCCCAAAAGCTGAAAGTGAGCATATCATAGTTTAATAAGCACTCAGCTTATTATTAATGGGCTTCTTGGCCCAATAAGATAAAAGTCAACCAAATAAGCCCAAAAGTTCTAGTCTAGCTTAAAATTGAATTTTAAACAAAAAACTCTAAAGGCCCAAAAGCTGAAAGTGAGCTTATCACAGTTTAATAAGCACTCAGCTTATTATTAATGGGCTTTTTGGCCCATGAAGCCATAAGCTAATGCCATAAACTAAAAAGTTAACACTCATCCTTCTCTTATGCTTATAAAGCTGTTTGTAAAAAGAAATTTTGAAAAAGCTCAATAAATAAGCCTGAAGTAAGCAAAAGCTCTCTATACAAAACGACAAAATAGTCGTTTTCGAGTTCTAGGCTGATTCAAAAGCTGATTCAAGTTGCAAAACGTTTCAAATCACTTAGTTAAGCTAAATAAGCAAAAAGATTTCCAATAAGCACACTAAATAATCTAAAATGAAGATTAAGCACTTTTGAAAAAGAAAAGTCAATTCGTTTTCTAGTCAAACCCTAAAGTCAAAAGCTAAAAACTTCCAGATTAGCTAATGAGATGAAATAAGTAAGATCTATCACAAAAACAAAGTCGTTACACGTTGGAATAAGCTAATTTAGTTTATTAATAAGCTGTTTGAAAATGAACACTATCAGTGGCAATTGTCAGTGGGAAAGGAGTTCCCACTGATGATTCAGTGATTCTCTTTTTAAGCTAGTTTCAGTTGGTTTATTTGGACAAACAAGGCACCCCTACAACCAGTGAGTTGTAGGGAGTCACAATCAAGCAAATAAACAGCAATCCAACTAGCTAAATGATACAGTTTAACCAATCAATGCCCATACATGAGAAAAAGCAAGGACTGATGAAATAAGCATCTATTTAAGCAAGGATAAGCCCACATAATTCTACCAAAAGCATACAACAACAAATACTAACTTAATCAAGTCTAAATATACAAGTTTCATGCATTGGATAACAATTTTCAAGCTAGTATTAAGCCTATGTGAGTTAGTGATGAACTTTGTAAATAGAAAAAGCAGTTTGCTGATGCACTTGACCAAAAGTTGAATTTCAAATGATTAAATTAGGTTATCAGTTTGCACAAACTTTGGTTTATCACTCCTAACCCCTAGTACTAAACCCTGGGTACAAAGATGGGCAACTTTCAGTTTACAAGCACCTAAAACAACTTTGATTTTAGCAAAGATCCAGATTGAGTGTTTTAGTCCCAAGTTATGCAGATCTTTGAGTCTTATCTTCACAAAACTAGTACCAAACACAATATGACCTTAAAACCCTACTTGGTTTCTATTAAATACAAACACCCTTTTAAATATGCTTAACAAGATTTTTCAAAGACTTTTTGTGATCCAAACTTCCAAAACAAAATAAACAGCTTTGAACACACTCCAAATAACTTAACTTAAGCAAAATCATTGAAGAACACTTATCATGGCAACATATAGCAGATCCAAGAAACATGCAATTTTCAAGAAAATTAAAAAAGAGGGAAAAGATGGTGACACCTCCTCCCACTTACTTCCTATGGGAGGCAACAATGCTCCTCTAAGCTTGACCAAAAACTAGGTCAAAGTAGGGGTGTCTTGAGGAAAATGAAGTGGCAACCTAGACTACAACAGTCAAGGTTGGGGCACTTTTGTGATGAGATGGTTGATTTTGAGCCAAAGAAAACAAGCAAACCTTAATCTTTGGTGAACCAACACCACAAGCTTACAAGCTTATGATGAGATTATCAAAGAAGTAAGGGGTTAGTACCAATAGCAGTTTAAAGTATATAAGTAAAACAAGTAAAAAGATTTCTCTAAAGATTTTTATCCCCACAACTTTGAATCTTCCCAAACAAAAGGTCTCACTTCACCTTGATAAACTATTATCAGGGTGATATGATCAACCTAGAGTCCAAAAATCCCCAAGTGCTTGAATTAAAACCTTGAGAAAAACAAAAAAAAAGTGAAGCACTTTTCTGAAACAAAAATACATAAACTTTGAAACACTTTTGAAACCTTGAACCAAAAATAACTGAGAACATTAAACTAACAACAAGTAAAGTAAATGTTGTGCTTGGAATTCGTCAACAAATTCATACTTTTTCATTAAAAAGAAGAAAAGCTTTACAGATTTGTGACCAAAAGAAAACCAAGAACAAGAAAAATATAAGACATCATATGCCTTTATATAGGCTACAAGTGATATTAGAAAACATAGAAACCCTAATGCTGAAGTTCTAGAATTTCCCTTGAAGTTTGAATTCCCCTTTGGTCAATCTTGGACTGTTGTGAGGAAACATGTGATGCCAGCTTTGTAAAGATGATCTTGGACGTTCAATGTAGCTTAAGAATAAAGCTCATGCTTTGGGGATGTTGATTTACTGGCAGCTTTGTCTTCTTGCCGGTTCGTAGGTCACGGGAGGGCTCATGTGACTCCTTGGATGAGGTGGAAACAAAATAGTGGGTGGGGAAATGATTAAGTGATGGTAAATTAGCAATCTAGAGCTAATTACAAGTTTTCCCTTTGTTTTGAGAAAATGGTGAATTAGGGTTCTTGATGTGAATAGTGACAATTTTAATCCAGAATTGGGGGTTGGATTAGTGTTAAGGCGCCAAGTTTAAAATTAAATAGTTAATTAGTTAAATCAGGTAGTAGGGTGTGAGGTGGAATAAAGGTGAGTTGTGATTGGTTGAGAGAGATATTGGGGTGAGGTGTCATAATCTGGTTGGTCTAGGTAAGAACGGTGGTCTGTCATGTTTAGTCCTTCCTTTTCCAACTTTGTTTCATTTGAAGTTTTAACAGCCTAAAACCTAAGTCCTTTGTTAAACAAGTTTTAACTTTCACACTTTGGCCACAAATACTTTTGTAAAGTATAATCAAGGGTATTTCTTGTAATTCTTGAATCTTCAAGGGCTTTAAAGGAATATTCTTGAAACTTTAAGGTCTTCACTTGTATGATTGACTTTGTGGAGGACTAAAAGTGACAAGTCTTTACTTTGTAGGGACCAATCTTGCCAATTCTTCAAAGTTGAGGGTCGTTTTTGGAAATTTGACAAACTTTAAGGACCAAACTTGTAATTATGAATATACAAGGGTATAAAGTATCAATTCTTCAATGACGAAGGACCATTCTTGTATAATCTTTAATTCTTTAAGGACTTTTCTTGGAAATTCAACACTTGGGTCTGGTTCATTGTGCGGCTTCTTTTCCCGTGTTCGTTTTTGCATTGATTCTTGTGATCTTTTGTCATTTTCTCAATATACGTACCTAAAATACACATTGAACAAACACAAGCATATATTTGGTACTTTTTATGATCTTTTCATCGTTTCAAGCCCGATTTGGACGATGAGACTATGTATAAAAGCAGTCTCATCACCTGTCGACTTCGTAATCCTTGAAATGGAGGAAGAATGTCAAGTCCTCTCATTTTAGGACGACCATTCTTGCACACCGCTGATGCTATCATTCGTGTGAAGAATAAAGAACTCAACTTTAGAGTTGGTGACGATCGAGCCACGTTCTTAGTCAACAAAGCTATGCAACATTCCCATTATAATGATGACACATGCTTCCGTGTGGATGTTATCGATGAAGTAACGGAAGAAGAATTAGATGCATTGCTTGATGACAACGCACCATTCCAAACAACTTAAGAAATGATTAGCGATACCGATCGCGATCGTGAATTCGAGGAATTCATGACCCTTGATTCTGAAGTAACTCTCGAAGAAGAGGAAGATACAAACCAAACCTTCGAAGTTTTGCCTTCAAAATCGAACTTTGTAGTTCCCAAATCTATTCAAGACCCACCGATGGATCTTGAATTGATACCTATTCCCGAACATCTCGAGTACGCTTATCTAGAGAAGGATTCACTCCTTCTGGTGATTATCTCAGCCACACTCGAGGAAGATGAGAAGAAACGCCTCGTTTCTATGCTCAAAAACCACAAAGAAGCGTTTGCTTGGAAAACATCCGATATACCGGGTATTAGCCCGAATGTTTGCAAACACAAAATCAATCTTAAAGACGATGCCAAGCCCGTTATTGAGAGGCAACGTCGACTTAACCCGGACATGAAGGAGGTTGTAAAAACCGAAATACTCAAACTTCTTGAGGCATGAATCATCTATGCCATAGAAGATAATCCTTGGGTTAGTCCTATCCATTGCGTTCCTAAGAAAGGAGGAATGACTGTTGTGACCAACGAACATAACGAACTTGTTCCTACAAGAACCGTTACCGGTTGGTGTGTGTGTACTGATTACCGCAAATTAAATGATGCCACATGAAAAGATCATTTTCCTCTACCCTTCATGGACCAAATGTTGGAAAGACTTGCGGGGAACAAATTCTTTCGTTTTCTCGATGGCTTCCGGATATTTCCAAATACCTATCGAACCATCCGATCAAGACAAGACCACCTTTACGTGTCCTTTTGGAACGTTTGCTTATAGGCGTATGACATTTGGTCTTTGTAATGCACCTACGACTTTTCAAAGGTGTATGATCGCGATCTTTCAAGACATGCTTGAAGTATCCATGGAAGTTTTCATGGATGATTTCTTAGTCTTCGGAAACTCATTCGAGTCTTGCCTTTTTAATCTAGAGCACATGCTCATCCGATGCAAACAAGCTCATCTCGTGCTCGATTGGGAGAAATGTCACTTTATGGTGACTGAAGGAATTGTACTTGGACACAAAGTCTCCGAAGCCGGATTGGAAGTAGACAAGGCCAAGATCGAAGTGATATTCAAATTATCACCGCCTACTAACATTAAAGCCGTTAGAAGTTTTCTAGCCCATGCGGGATTCTACCACCGATTTATAAAAGACTTTTCCAAAATCGCTAGACCGATGGAAAAACTCCTCGAAAAAGACATAGTCTTTGATTTCGACGAAGAATGCTTAAAGGCATTCGACAAGCTTAAAGACAAGTTAATAAATGCACCGATCATGGTTTCACCGGATTGGTCGCGGCCGTTTGAACTTATGTGTGATGCAAGAGATTTCGTTGTAGGAGCCGTATTAGGACAACGCGAGGGAAAGCATTTCCGTCCTATACACTTTGCGAGCAAACTCTAAATAGCGCGCAACTCAACTACACAGTCACCGAGAAAGAACTACTTGTTGTAGTTTTTGCTTTCGACAAATTTCGATCTTATCTCGTGTTGTAGAAAACGATTGTATTCACCGATCATTCCGCGTTGAAATACTTATTCTCTAAACAAGATGCTAAGCCACGTCTTATTAGATGGATTTTACTACTCCAAGAATTTGACATTGAAATTCAAATAAGAAAGGAGCAGAAAACGTCGCAGCCGATCATTTGTCGTGACTTGAAAATCCAAACATGGAAGAGTTAAGGGACGAAGATATCGATGATTATTTTCCCGATGAAACTCTTATGAAAATCTCTACGGATGAATCTCCGTGGTTTGCAGATTTTGCAAATTACCTTGTTGGAAGAATTCTAAGAAAAAGTTTAACCTATCACGAACGATGTAAATTCTTTTCCGATCTTAAACACTATTTCTGGGAAGATCCCTATCTTTTCAAGGTATGCCCCGATGGCATGATTAGGAGATGTGTTTACGGTGCAGAAACAAGAAAGATCCTTGATGAATGTCATCATGGCCCTACTAGGGGATATTATGATCCTTCCACCATCGCGAAAAAAGTCTTTGATGTTGGTTTCTATTGGCCAACAATTTTTAAAGAGGCTTATACTCTAGTCGAAAACTGTGATGCTTGCCAACGTACTAGTAGCCTCTCACGAAGAGATGAGATGCCTCAAAACAGCATCCAAGTTAGCGAAATATTTGATGTATGGGGAATTGATTTCATAGGACCCTTTACCGAATCCTATAAGTTCAAATATATCTTAGTCGCTATTGATTACGTGTCCAAATGGGCAGAAGTCGAGGCTTTACCCACGAATGATGCACGAGCCGTAATCAATTTTCTGAAAAAGCTTTTCTCCCGTTATGGAATGCCGAAAGCTTTAACTAGCGATCGAGGTTCCCATTTTTGTAACAAACAAATGGATAAAATCTTAAAGCGTTATGGAGTCACCCATCGCTTTGCCACCACGTATCATCCACAAACGAGTGGACAAGTTGAGAATACCAACAGAGCCTTAAAACGAATACTCGAAAGAACGGTTAAGGACAATCCTTCCGTTTGGTTAAGGACAATCATTCCGTTTGGTTAAGGACAATCCTTCCGTTTGGTCAAGGAAACTTGACGACGCTTTGTGGGCATTTCGAACAGCTTACAAAACACCAATTGGCACAACACCTTATTGTTTGTTTTATGGTAAAACGTGCCATTTGCCCTTCGAAATTGAGCACCGTGCTTATTGGGCATTGAGAAGCTGTAATCCCGATCACAAAATCGTTGGAGAAAACCGATTCTTGCAATTGCATGAACTCGATGAATTAAGACTCCAAGCCTATGAGAATTCCAAATTCTACAAAGCACGTACCAAAGCTTATCATGATAAGAAACTTAGAATCAGAAAAGAATTCAAAAGGTGATAAAGTTCTCTTGTTTAATATGAGATATAAATTCAAAGCTCTAAAGCTTAAACAAAGTGGTACGGTCCTTTTGTAGTTAAACATGGATACCCATCCGGTTATGTCGAATTATATGACAAGAATGGAGGAAGCTTCATTGTTAATGGACACCGTGTTAAACTATATCATGATGAGTGGAGTAAACATTTTCCGCTCGATAAAAACAAAGAAAACTAAAAAGAAGTAAGAGTCAGGCTGATGACTCAATAATAAAATAAGCGTTTCTCAGGTGACAACCCGTGTGTTTTAAATTTTCATTTTTAAGTATGATTTTCCTTTTTAAATAAATTCATGCTTACACCCCACAATTTTTAACCAATGTTTTGCTTAAGTGTGGGGGGTGTAGCAGGTGTCGCTTTTATAAAAACCTATAAAAACAAAAAATAGAGTGTTTTGTATTTTTGTGTGTTTTATCTTTTTTGTAGGTACCTTAAGTTAAAGGCGAAGCAAAGACTCTTGTGTATTCTTTATAATGCATGATATGCCCGTGATTCTGGTTTTTCTCTTATTCTCTTTTTGTTCAGTTTCATCACATTGAGGACAATGCTAAACTTAAGTGTGAGGGTTTTGCAGGGAAATCGAGAAAAAGATGCTTAATTGCCACATTTTTGGGCTTTTGTAAATTTTTGTTCTTTTTTACCCTCGTAAATAAAAAGTTTCAAGCAAAATGTATATAAATAATTAAGAAATTATCCAATCAGTAATTTTTGAATATTTGAGATGTATTTTTTGTCAAACTTACCCAAGTCAAAGTCTCATATAATAGTAGAAGAAAAATCCAAACAAAATATAGGAGAAAGTTGCAAGCTCCATGTTTGTCAACACAACATGAACTTTGCAAGTATGTTGATCCATGGCTAGGAGTTTTAGCCAAGAAAAAAAAGAAAAAAGGAAGAAAAAGTCAAAAAGACAAATAAATAGCCAATGAGCTATAATATTATGAAGTTGAAGGAAACCGAAGGAATAAAAGGTATCGATTAGCCAATGTACTAAGTCGTGATACATGTTGCTTCAATTCATATGTTGCTAGTATAAGTATAGTTAGAAATAAAAGACTTTCTAAACTTTTATGTGTATTGACTTTATATCTCAATTTTTCAACCTTAAAAACTTAAGCCGATGAGTTTTATCTTGTACTTGTACTTGTTAGACTTGCATCGAATTTTTATAAGATACATGTACCTTTGGATTTAATTTTCTTTTCTTCTTGCTTGAGGGCAAGCAAAAGTTAAGTGTGAGGGGATTTGATAACGCACAAATCCAACATGTTTTTGGGAGCGTCATCTGTACTATTGTACATGTATATTGGTTATTTCTATAATGCTTTTGTGTATATTTGTGCCAAAATGTGTTTGCAAGTCTTTGTGTAGCCAATTGCAGGAATGAAGTATAAAGCAAAGCAAATGTGAAGATTAGTACGAGTACGAAGATTCATAGTCAAAGTTCAAGACCCATGTACAAGTTACAAGCCTTTGAATATCTATTTCGGGTGCAAGAACAAGTGCTTTCAAGAAGTATACAAGTCACTCAGCATGGAAGTTGCCACCAGCAGAATCCAAGTTGTCACCAACATTTCTGAAAGTTGCCACCAGCAGAATCAAAGTTGCCACCTACTTTTGTGATGGCAGAATTTTGTCTACATACATGCAACTTTGAGGCTTCTATTGATCATGCAAGAATAAACATGAAGCTTCTAGACTTCCTTTGGCTCCAAGCATAAGCCTTAGCCACCAAGCCATGCATTCACTCCATGCCTTCAATTTTGTCAATAAATAAGACCCATGGGGTCACAACTTTCATATTCCATCATATCCCGCTTTCATAACATATGTATGTGTGCTATTGCTAGTTAATAAACTCTCTCAACCTTGTCCAAAACACCATTCCCGGATTTGAGCAAGGTGGTGCAAGAAAAGTCATTTTTGGAGTCCGAAAAGCAAAGTTAACATCACGAAACTCTTATGGATCATTACCCTAATCATTAGCAACATATTTTCACTTTGTAAGGCTCTTGATTATGACTTGCAAGACTATTATTTCTGAGTTTATTTCATTGTTCATCATGAGTAGCTAAATCTCATTCTACACTTGGTAGGATGATGTTTGTGGTATGAAGTAGTGGTTGAGATTGTGATTTATGTTTATTTCAATTTCAAGCTTTCCTATGAACCATTGGTACTTATGTTTCATGTGACAATTGTTGTCAAAACTTAATTTTTTGATAAAGATTTCATATCGAAAGGGTTATTTTCAATCAACAAGTCATAGCCGGTTTGTTTATGATTGGATATCTTTTGTATTGATCATTATTAAGAAGTTTTGATTATTAAGAAACATAATATAAGTGTTAGCAAATTTGTGAAATGACCATGAATTGAATGAGTTGAAATTGGATTAAGTCTTGAATTAAGTGATTGAGTCTAATGCTTGTTTTCTTTAACCAAAGTCTTGACGAAGATTGAAGCTTTTGAAAACAATAGATTGGATTAACCATATAATTATCATAATCATATATATGTTAAACGTGTCATCACAATCATACCACAACGGATGCCCAAACTAGTCTTTACCAAGTGTTGCCTTTAATCTTATTGTTAATCTCATCACTTTTACTTGTTATTATTTGTTTACGATTGCTACAATCAAAGATTATAGTAGATTTTTGAATGACCATAGGTTTTCCAAATCCCCGTGAACGATCTCAGTATTACGACATAAAAGCTATACACAAACGAAAGGGTCATACTTTCCCGTACGTTTTTAGTCAATCTGGTAATTCGTGTTTATAAATTTAAAACTTGTTTCAATCCAACCACGACGGACGCATAGGTGCTGTTATGCTTTTATTGAACTTGCGATGTTATTGGGGGGTTGTTTTATTTACGAGAATGAGTGACTACAACTAAGTGGGTGTTTGGGTTTGCTTTTGGATTATTAAAAGTACTTAAAGCTGGTTACAAATAGCAAAAATAGCAATGAAAAGACGGTAACCTGTTGGAAAATATGGACCCAGTCTATTTACAAAAGGCTTTCAAGTCAAAGATAATGGTATATATATATAATTTTGGTTTCAGCTCAAAACGCACTTCAATAACTCAAGTCAAGCATACTGCTTATTTGACCTTAAAATAGGCAGAGATGCAAAAGCATTTTGTATGATTTAGCATTTTGTCGAATGCTAAATCATACTTGACTTGTAATTTTCCTTGATGTGTGACAATTAACGAGTGACAAGTTTCTTTGGCGGTGTGACACATATAGATGCTTTCATACTCCTTTTAGGTAGAGCTTTGTAGATAATCATTTCGGCTTCATTATTTTTTGCCAACATTTTATTTTGATCATCGGTTTGCTTCTCACGCGGAACCGATTCAAATTAGTTAGTGGTGACATTCTTGACCATTGGTGCATAATCACCTTTAATGATTATGCACCAAAGATCTATATACTTAGATTTCATAGTTTCAAAACGGTTTTTACAATATATAAAACCATCGGGTTTTTTAGTGGCGGTCTTTGCATAGATTGTCCTTCATTGTAATTTTCAGAATCCCTCGATTGATTCATGTTTTAAAAGAAAATATAATTTAAAAATCTTGAGTACGTAGCTCTGATACCAATTCTGGAAAACTAGAAGGGGGGTTAAATAGTTTTACTGATTAGTTTTACTTCTTTGAAACTTTTTATGTGATTAGTGAGGACATAGATCAAGTATGATTAAGCATGTAACAGAGATAGAGAAATAATAAATCAAACCACAATGCACAAAGGATTTATAGTGGTTCGACCTAGCAAGATCTCACTTAGCTTGCCCCTACTTCTGTGGAAACCATTATTTATGGATCGATTAAGCTTACTAGGAATGCATCTCATTCACATGTGATTAGCATAGCGGAATTGAACAAAACACATAAACAAGGTGTTTACTTTCCAACGTTTACTTCTCATTAAACGTTAACACTCAAACCAACTAACCCTAGACGTGTTTACAAGATCATACACGTCTAGAACACACGACTTTTGCTTTATGACTACATTGTGAATAGTTGAATGATAAAGCACGTAGGGTGTATGTGTTTATATACTACACATAACCCTTTCTACAAGAAATCTATTTTAACTAGAAGTCCTTCCATATTTTGATAATAAGTCCTCCTTGTTGTATGAAAGGGCACCATATTCTTGTAAAGCTTGATATTTGCATATAAGTCCTTCTTGTTTCATTATTCTTGTTTTGTCTCATCAAATTAATTCCCAACAACTTCCACTCCTCGAGTATCCACTCGAGATTTTGACTTTCACTAGTCAACAACCTCCTTTATACCGATGGAGAAACCCTTACACGTCGCTTACAATCTTTACCGACACCAAAGCTAGGATGTTGTGTTGTTTACACGGGTACAACAACTCCCTTGACACTATGTATTTTGAGGACTAAAATACTAACCAACCTATTACACAAGTAGTAGATGAATGGGTACAACAATGGTGATTGTATAGATAACACTTAACACAATCACACAATTAAACTTTGAAGGATTAAAGCTTGGGGATAGATTTCTTGTAAATGATCTTCAAGAAGACAAAGATCTATATCATAAGAGATAAGAATGAGAGAAGAGTATATGTTAGAATGTTAGAGATAATAAGAGGTTTAGAGAGTTTAGATATAATAGGGGTGATTGTAAAGCTTAGAGAGTGCTTGGAATTTATAGGTAAGATATCAGCAGGTCACGGACCCCACTGACCTTCTTCCATAGGGGTTCGTCCCTTTTTGTAAGGGTCTGTGACCTCTAGCTTTTGTTACCTCATTAATGCTTTGTCCAAGATCACACTAAAAAAATATTACATTAGATTTGACTTTAATAATTCAGAGATATGGAGAGAGTATGTGTACTTTTGCACATGTTAAGTTTATACAAAAAGATTATAAGTGTAGAGAACTTTTTACAAAAGTTAGAAACATAAAATCATTGATCTAAAGTTTTAGTGTTGTTCGTAACACAAACATAAAAATATGTTTGATGTTTTATCGTTAACAAAACTTAAGAGTGATTAAAATATAAACATAGTTTTTGTATGATATTTTTATTCACATGGCGTGATACTTTCGAGAGCTATTCCTTCATCCCTAATGACGGTTTTAAAAAATCTTGGTTTGATAAACCTATATATGATGAGGAATTCGATAGTATTGATGGCCTTTTTGATGACCATTATACTAATCCCCCTCCCACCACTCATGACTTAAACCTCCAAATTTTTTAGTGTGCCTAACATCGTTTTTGAGACACCTAATCCTATTAGTGTGCCAATTAATTTTGAGACGCCCAACATTTTTAGTGTGCCAAGTGGATTTTTAGAGACACCTAATGATTTTGAATTTAAAAATATAAAATCGGGGTTTCATAATGAAAAGTTTAAAGATGAAACAGGGAAAGATTTTAACCGTAATTTGAATGATGTCCTAATTTAACTTCACCACCGCCCTTTGATATGACTACTATTACACCATCATCTTCTTTTGATGAATGTGAATATGGAATTAGTGTGGGGTAAGCCCAATTTGAGTCCCTTCGTTTCTCTACCGAGGACGAGATTTTTGACCCCAGAATCATGTTTAAAGGGAAATATCGGTCTTCCACCGATGTAATAAATAGAAAATCTTGCTATATGCTTGGTGAGAGCTTACCTCGGGTTGCTCATCATGTTTTGGACCCACTCATTGTCCCACCCTTCTTTTCTCCTTCTATTTTCTTTGACCCCATTGAGATTTTGCTCGAAGTAACGTTATCTCGTTTGTCATTCGACAACGAGGACGTTATCTTCGACCCCGGTATTTGCTCCATTAAAGGACTTAGTCTTAAATATCAGCTTTGAACATACCAAATTATCCCTAAATGATCACATTTATGGGGATTCGATTCGAGCTCATGGCTCGGTAATAAAAAACGAGGTTCCTCGTGGGTGATTCTCATGCCTATCCTTTATTATTGCTTTCTAATAGTGTAATTTGAGGAGACTTGTTCTCTTCCGACCTTGTTTTTCGTGTTTGTTTGTGATGTGATTATCTAGGATTCTCTCATTCTCGAAGCCTCTCGTGTTTGTTTTATGAACGCGTCACTCGAGCTTCGATCCTTGCTTTGAAGAATCTGATATCCGATGATATACTTTTGTTCACTAACGTTTATCTTTTAGCATAATTCATAAACGGCTTAAGAACATTCGTTATACCCATTCCATGCTAGGATTTAGCATTCAACTATTTGTCTCTAGTATGAGATTGTTTCACCCTTAGACTTTAAACATCGAGGACAATGTTCGGTCTTAATATGGGGGGTAAATAGATACTTGTTTTGCTTAGTGTTCACGCGCTCCATTTTTCTTCATTTTGTTATGAATAATTGGCCAAAATTGACCAATTTTAAATATTTTTCATCTTTTTCATAAGTGTTTGAACACGAATGTAGGTTTTCCGTTGGTGAGAATAATATTAATTTTTGACTTGACTGGACGTGTTGAGCCCTTAGCTTCGTTCCTTAACTAATATTAAGTTAAGTCTCTTAAATAAGGACGAGAAGTGATAGATTCGATTATAAGTTACTATGCTAAACGTAGAGTATTTGTATTCTTTCAAAAACTCATGTGTTTTACTTGTGTGATTTTTCTTCCATCGCTTGTATATAAATAAATTATTAATATATATTGTTTTAGCGATTTGATAATTATTGTTGATTTTTAACTAATTCTCGTGGTTTCCGTGTAATTAAATTGGGAATACATTAAGGATTCGCCAGCGTTACGAATTTGAAGTATTGGCACCCTGAATAATCAAAAAGTTTCCAATAATAACTTTTAAGTTCATCTCACCTAAAATTATCAAAATTTCTAAGCTCACAAGGCTAAAAATTGATGCAAAATCTAAGTGAATGACTTAAAACCTCAAAGTTATAAAGATCCAAAATATCCTTTCGAGGATGACGATATACGTCTTTGACCATAATAAAATTGTTCTGAAAGGGGGTCAATAAAAGGCAAGGCAAGACCGAAGCTAATAAACGCACTATCGTGGTGTTCTATATAAAAGGTCGGGGTAATCCATGATAATAAAACCCTTCCGTTAGGGGGATAATAAAGTTCACGGTCAATAAGTTAAATGTACAAATCCTTTAAAACCCCGTGTTTATCGATCTTTCTTGTTGACTTAATTTTTTAGCAATGTTACTATGAGAAAATGTTACTAATCGATGGTTTTAATTACACCGTTACAACTCTGTTTTTGGACGTAATATCTTATTCAAATAAGTCAAATATGTATCCTCGTGATCATTATGACAAAAATAAAATCTAGAGATGCCGATTAGGAATAAGGGAGTCTAAGTATCATGATTAACGCATATGAGTAGTGTACTTGTAAAAGACAATGATCTCGTTTCACGCTTAGCATGGAATGGGTGAAAATCAAGGACGATGAAATTATTTCTATGAAGCATTCACGTGTTGTTGTTCAATGATCCTAAAAGTCATTTACGAATAATAAAAACATTACATTATGTCAAAAACACATTTAGTTAAGTTTTTTCTTTCATAAAAGTTGAATAAAAAGAGTTTTGGAGGTGCTATGATGCTTAATTCTAGCATTGCGTGATGACACAACAATGGTTTAGGATGGGGGAATTGATGTGACTCTAATTACACATCCTTTCGTACAAAAATACGGGCTTAAAATGAGTAAAATATCGTCAAAAGTGCACCATATATGCTTGTTTTCTTGTTTGTGTATGTGCAGGCACGAATATCGAAAAATCATAAAGAAACACCAAAATCAAGGCAAAACGGACACGAGAAACGAAGACGTACAAGAAAACCAAAGCCGGATGTCGTTTTATGAGTTTTGAAACCCTCAAATCCCACAAAGACCAAATTGCCCTTTGAAGAATGAAAAAATTACCAAAATACCCCTCAACTTCCCAATTTTACACTTTATACCTTGAGATATCATAATTTTTACAAAAGGTCCATAAAGTTTGCAAGTATTATAATTATAGTCCTTGGAATTGGTTTTATCAAGTCAAGAAACTAAATATGTCATTTTGAAAAGTCATGTGAATGTTAACAAGCTTAAAAGAATGTTAACTAAAGAGGGATGTTTGGTAATGATGTGAAAGTAGGGATGAGCATTTTAACTCGAATCTCGAATCTGAACTCGAATCATACTCGGAACCGTACCGATTCTCAGTACCCGAGTTTTGTTCGGTACGGAATCGGGACTACAAAACAATGTGAAAAAAATCGGGACCACTAATTCGGTACGGACCGGTACCAAATTGGGAAATTCACGGGAAAAAACGAGAAAATCCCGATTTCTCGGTACCGGTACCCCAATCCCGTTCGATACGAGATTGGGACATAACTTTTTAGATCGGAAAAAGTTCGAGAGCGCTAAATCGAAACAGAGGATTGATCCCGGGCTCATCCCTGTGCAAATGTGGAAAAGTTATCCCAAAAAGTTCAAAAGCATATTTGACCCAGCCCAAAAACCTTTTTAAACCCTTCTTCGCTAATTAAATAAAGTTGTTTTTAAATTTGTGTGGGAAACATGATTATCTCTCCTAATCCATCCACGTCAAACCCATAGTTAACCACATTGTTCATCTCTAAAAAAATTCCCATTAATTAGGCGTTAAAACAAAGGGTTTTTTGAATTAGCAAAAGGGAAATGATGATGCCTTTAAAAAGGTTTTTCTATTCGGTTCACACAACCAAAAAAAAACCAAACAGAGAAACCACTGTCTTCTTCTCCAAGACAAAAACAAAACCCTAAAACACCAAAAACCTTAAACAAAAATGTCGGACACAGAAACCGACACCGACTCAGACGACAACGAATTCCAACAAGACATAGAAGCCTTAAGAAGAGCATGTTCACTACCCGCTCTCAAATCCATTGATGACGTCATCCCCAAGTCATCATTCTCTACTGTTACCCTAGAAGATGACGACGACGATGACGACGATGATGACGACTTGTTTGACGATATGGAGCTGCTTAAGAATATCAAGAAACGGTTTTCAAAGGGTAAGAAGGGGGAGGAGGAGGTTGTTATGAAGCCTTTGAATACCATTTTACCCGATGTTGACGATTATATCGATGATGACGATTACGGGGGAGATTTCGAGACTCTTCGTGCCATTCAACGCAGGTTTTCGCAGTATAATGGTCTGTTTTTTTTTTAATATTGTCATTTTGTTGGTTGGTTTGTTTAGCGTTAGGTATATTATAAAGTGCTTGCGCGTTTGTTTTTGAATAGCGAATATTAAACTATGGTCCTAGGGGGGTGTTTATTTTAGCTTATACTTTAGCTTAATCAATTTTGTGGCTTATTTGGAGACTTATGCGTTTATCTATGTTTGTTATGATATAATAAACTTATATAAGCCCATAAACTTCCAAATAAGCCACAAAATTAGAGCTTATGTTGTATAAGCCGAAATGAGCTTACATTATATAAGCCAAACCAAACACCCCTTAGAAATGTATCGTGCAGCTTTAGGTATATGAGGTGCTTTAGTGTGTTATTCAATAGCGACGTGGGACGAGTTGTTGGGAAGGGTGCACCGAGGGTGTTTTTTTAAGGTGCTTTCATTTGTTATTGAGTAGCGATGTGGGATGGGCATACTGTGGATTTTGTGGTGGGCTGGTGGCCTGTGTGGAAATTTTAAACTATGGTCCTATAAATGTTATTCAAAATGCACATAGGGGGTGTTTGTTTAAAGCTTATTTGTGGGCGTACAAGCTTATTTGATTTTGGAATATTTCATAAGCGTGGTTTTCTAGCCTTTTTTGAGACTTATGGGTTTATGTAAGTTTATGATATTGTATCATAATAAAGCTTGTATAGGCCGATAAGATTCTAAATAAGCCAGAAATTTTGGGCTTATGAAATATAAGCCGGAATCAAGTAAGCTCATAAGTCCGCGTATAAGCTTAAACAAACCATCGCTTAGGAAAGTGCAGTTAGTATTTTCTTGCTATGGATTGAAAAATCGATTAGAGTTGGCAATTGGAGTAGCCCACCAAGCTTATATGTTAACTTTGAGATTACTTTTCTACGATGTGGGATTAGGTTTGCACACATAACAGGATTAGCATTATCGCTATTTTTGAAAGTTTTGCTGTTATGCTTTTACTGAACTTGCGATGTTATTGGGAGGTTGTTTTGTTTACGAGAATGAGTGACTACAACTAAGTGGGTGTTTGGGTTTGCTTTTGGATTATTAAAAGTACTTAAAGCTGGTTAGAAGTAGCAAAAAGAGCAATGCAAAAATGGTAATCTGTTGGAAAATATGGACCCAATCTATTTATAAAAGGCTTTTAAGTCAAAGATGATGGTATATATATAATTTTGGTTTCAGCTCAAAACGCACTTTAATAACTCAAGTCAAAACATACTGCTTATTTGACCTTAAAATAGGCAGAGACGCAAAAGCATTTTGTATGATGCAAAACTGCTTATATTTGATAATAAGCAGAAAAAAGATATGCAATCCCAAATACCCCATTAATATAGCTTCTGGCTGACATTATTTTGGTTAGATTGGATTTCGATTTTGTATTTCTCTTCCATTGTTCTCTTCTAGTTTATATATTGATTGCTATACACAAGCTTTGAATAAGTTTTCACCACAAATTGTAAGCGCTATTGTTATTGGTTGCATGACCCTACTTTGGATTACACCATAAAGCAAACATAACTAACATGAGATTTTGCAAATTGGGCAAATTGGGTTTTGAATCAGACTGCACGAGTAATGGCATGGAGGGTTCTGTACAGAGATCAGAGAAGCAGGCTGGTGCAACTAAAATCATAGACTTGGGAAAGGAATCTTCCCCTAATTTATTTGTAACCAGAAATAACAAACGACAAGGATTTCCAGATTCTGTAGATGGAAGAGCAGCTGACAATCATATTTCGAGTAACCTTACATCTGCCACAAATGTCAGTGAAGGTTATGAACCTGTTTCTGAAATTGTTCCTGCTGGAGATGGTGGTTTCGCGGCATCTGCTCAAGTATTTGTTGAAGCCATTAAGAAGAATCGAACATACCAGAAGTTTCTACGTGACAAGCTTATCCTACTTGAAGCCAGGTTGGAAGAAAATAAGAAATTAAGGGAGCGTGTTAAATTACTCAAAAGCTTTCAGGTGGATTGTAGAAAAAGGACTGGTCGAGCTTTGTCTCAAAAGAAGGATCCACGCTTTCAGCTAATTTCAGTTCCAAAGCTGAGAGCCAATGCTTCTAAGGTTAGTCCCCACACTGCTGATATTTATTAAATCTTTACAAAAACAAGAAATCACTGTAGGACGCAATAAGTTTAAAAGATAATCTAGACAATGTGTTTCAAAAATTACATGATATGCCAAGTTTTTCATAATTTACGTAGTGAGTAATGACTAGTTGACAATCGGGATTTGAAAATTTAAATTGTCAGAGTTCAGCTTAAGCAGACAATATTGACTACTACATGCCCGTTTTTGACTGTATGTGCATCTATAACAGGTGTATCGAGTCGCTATAATTTCTTTCCATGGGTTACTAGTAGTATACTTTTTGGCTCTATAGTTCCCTGAGTCTAGAATAGGGAGTTATTTATAAGAAGTTGCTGGTTAGAGCATTTTGCAATATTTGTGAGGCGACTTAACTGTTGTCGCCTACTACTTCTATAAGTCAAGATTGAGTTCTGTGTACCTATGCGCGTGATGCACTAAAGGATTCTGTTATGATTCCGAATTGTAAATGATATTCAGTTTACTGCTGTCTTAAAGACCTTTGTATGATATTTGCCTATTTTAATTTTTGCACCTTGGAATTACAGACAAAGGATACAAGAACCCATCCAATTAATCAAGGTCCTGCTCATAATCTCCAAGTTCCAATATATAACGAGGCAAGGTTGAAATATCCAGATTCTTTGAGTAGGGAACCATGGTCAAAAGCGGATAAGGTGAATCTCAGGAAGGGAATCAAACAGCAAATCCAGGAAATGATGATGCAAAACCTTTTCAGGTACATTGTTCTGATACTGTCATATCTTGAGTTGGTAAATTTGCACGAAGTTCACAAGCCTTGCCTCATCTAACTAATGTAAATTAGTGTTCCAAAGTTTAACCCGGAAGATTATAAACGTGCAATAGTTAGGAAATTAATCATCTGGAATTTGAAATTCGACTATAATGCATGTGAAATGATTGAATTATCTTCTAATGTTAGCCATATCACCGTGGTTTTTTAATTTTAGTATTGTATCTACTTTTGTTTGAAATATATATATATATATATACAGATGTAACAAGCAAGCAAATCATATTGAAGTGTTTCATCTCTTTATGCACAACTCACCGAGCTAATATACTGAGTCAAGTACTGTTATGAATTAGGCACGCCACAAACCAATAGCAGTGTAGTACTACTTCGTACTTTAAAGAGCATTATGTTTATGGGTCCATTGATGCTTGTATGATACTCTGTAGAAAGTTTCTTACTACTTTTCTTTGCTTTCTGTACGTTTGACAGCGCTGAAAACCCAGATTCTAGTAATCTGGACAGAGTGATCAAAAGAATCAAAAAACGTGAAATAACTCCCAAGGAAATCAGATCATTTCTCCCCCAGGTTAATTGGGAACAGTTGGCGTCCATGTATCTCACAGGCCGGTCTGGTCCTGAATGCGAATCAAGGTATTTGTTTCTCTTAGTTGTATTATATTATTTGGATGAGGCATATACAGCCCACTCAAAGTACTAAAAAGGTTAGTTTACTGCCACCTAAACTCTAAACAACATTTCAAGCCTCGTGTTGGATCTGTTTTTGTTGGCCAGTTCCGGCCAAAACATTCTGGAAAAGTGTAAAATGGCAAAAATTCCTCTTACTCTGACTGAATAGTCCTAATTTATATTAGCGGTAGGTGATTTTGGGAATTTTTGTGCCAAGTTGATGCTATAAAATGTCTGGTTTTACTATACAAAACACATGTTCTTTTGTGTCCTGTAATTCTGATAGATATTTGGGCAACCTAATGTAACCTTTGAAGTACTCAGGTGAACCGCGTATACATTATTCATCCTTTATACAATAAATACTATTGTATGTGAAAGCAGATTCAGTGAACTATAAATTTATCTGACATATAATTGAAAATTATATCAGATGGAGGAACTGTGAGGATCCTCTAATCAATCGTGGGCAATGGACGAATGTTGAAGAAAAGAAGATGTTGCATTGTTTTTCGAATAGAGGGTTTAGCAACTGGATTGACATAGCTAAGGAGCTGAAAACGAATAGGACACCTTACCAATGCTTGTCGCGTTTTCAGAGGAGTCTTAATCCATCTATATTAAATACTGAATGGACTCCCACTGAGGACGAGGAACTACGTAAGGCTGTTGCATATTATGGTGTGCCTAACTGGCAGGCTGTTGCTTCTGTACTCTCAGGACGTACTGGTACCCAGTGCTCCAATAGGTCAGTTACGATTTTTTATTTTTGAGGTCAAGTGAATCAAATATTGTATTTTCCAGCTAAATAAGTAACTGGTGAAATGGGTGGGAAGTCATGAAAAGGCTATTGCACTTAAAGTCCTACCGACTTTGCACATAAAGCCATCAAAAGGCTCTAGCCAAACATGGAATTGGTAAAATGTGTGATTTTCAATTATGACCCTCTCTACCTGTTTCCATCACAACGACCTTCACCACCTTTAGGAAGATCTTATTGAGGACTGAGTCATTTGTGAAAGTCTTCTTAGTTATCATTTCAACAAAGAATAATGGTACACAAAATCCGCTACTTTCAGAGGTGTACCTGTTTACGCTATGTACTTCTGTTTTGTACACCCGAGGTCTTGACATATCACGAGTCTTACGTTTTATGCAACATATTTGTCAAAGATTTATAGCCTGGTAATCTAATATGTAAATATGTTCAACTGGTGAAATAGTAATCCACCAATCCGTAAATTACTGATTTTTTAAGGTGGACGGTGGACCACATTATAAAAGTAAATTGGGTATAAAGTCACCAAAAATTTATGTTGCATATTCTGGAACACTTGTGGAGGTACATTGTTAATACGTGTCATTATCCCTTTTACTATGGATTAATCTTTCTGCCTTGTGTGCTGAGGCTGTTAGACCAAAATAATGACTCAAATTTTTTGCTTGGTGTTACCTTATTCAGATGGATGAAGTCCTTGAATCGGAAAAAACGTGGGAGGTGGAGTTCAGATGAAAACAAGCATCTGAAATTAGCTGTGAGGCTGTTTGGGGCCAAAAATTGGAATAAGATAACCAAGTTTGTGCCTGGCAGGACGCAAGAACAATGCCGAGAAAGGTATCAAGCATACAAGTACTCATACAGTTATTTACATGTTTGGTAAAGCTATGATGAACAGGTTCTAAATTGTTCTGTCACAGATGGGTTAATTGCTTAGATCCTTCACTCAAAACGGATAAGTGGACTGAAGAGGAGGATATGAAATTAAAAGCTATAGTTGAAGAACATAATTATAGCTGGACTCAGGTAGCTGCACGTATTCCTCCACGCACGGACAATCAGTGTAGGAGGTACGGTAACATTTAGTTCACAAATACCTGATGTTTATTTTGGAGGGAGGACTTATTCTTATGCCTTTTTTTGTGATTGGCGAGGTAAATAGCATGGGTAAGTTGGGTCCAGTTGGCCGGCTGGGTAACGGGTTAAAAGGGTTTTGGGTGGATAATATTATGGGTTGAAACTTGAAAGATGCCTGACTGGTCTGGGCAGAAATGCCTATTTGCCTATTATGGATTACATAAGTTACATTACTTCAATAACATCTGGTCTTCTTGAATAAAATTATTATGAGGTTTTATGTTGTTGAGTAAGTTATGGGCCCCCTTTGACTCACTTGGTCCTTCTTGTTCAACCTATTAGCGGTAAAACATACATAACCCAGATCAACTCATCCATAACAGCCTGCCACCACTAGTCTTTATGTTTTATAGTCTCTTTTGGTTTTATTTTGCTCATTTATGATAGCTTGTTCGGTGTAAGATGGTCATCTTTTTTTTCATTTTACAGGAGATGGAGGGCGCTACTTCCAGATCAAGCTTCGGTGCTAAAAGCAGCCAAAGACATTAAGAAGCGTTATCTTGTATCTAATTTTGTAGAACGGGAGGGGGAGCGCCCTCAACTTACTTACAAAGATTTTATTCCTCTACTATTAGAGTCAGGTCCCAAAGCCAATGAAGATAATATAATTTCAAAGGATAAAAAGCGAAGGTATGCCCTTGAAGTGCTTTTCATATTTGGATTCCATAGTCCCACATAAATGCAATTGTTGTTGATTTCTTTGTCAAATTGCAGAGGGGGGCCTAAAAAGGTTGCTCATACTGGGAAAGCAATGACATTAGTTGATATAATTTCAAAGGATAAAAAGCCAAGGTATGCCCTTGAAGTGCTTTTCATATTTGAATTCCATAGTCCCACATATATGCAATTGTTAATTTTCTTTGTCAAATTGCAGAGGGAGGCCTAAAAAGGTTGCTCATGCCGAGAAAGCAATGACATTAGGTGATATAGTTTCAAAGGATAAAAAGCCAAGGTATGCCCTTGAAGTGCTTTTCATATTTGGATTCCATAATCCCACATAAATGCAATTGTTGTTGATTTTCTTTGTCAAATTACAGAGGGAGGCCTAAAAAGGTTGCTGATACCGAGAAAGCAATGCCATTAGTTGATATAATTTCAAAGGATAAAAAGCGAAGGTATGCCCTTGAAGTGCTTTTCATATTTGGATTCCATAGTCCCACATAAATGCAATTGTTGTTGATTTTCTTTGTCAAATTGCAGAGGGAGGCCTAAAAAGGTTGCTCATACTGGGAAAGCAATGACATTAGTCGATGAAGATAATATAATCTCAAAGGATAAAAAGCGAAGGTATGCCCTTGACGTGCTTTTCATATTTGGATTCCATAGTCCCACATAATCTGATTGTTGTTGATTTTCTTTGTCAAATTGCAGAGGGAGGCCTAAAAAGGTTGCTCATACTGGGAAAGCAATGACATTAGTTGATGAAGATGATGTGGAGAACAATGATGGTCAGGCGGACATCACAAACAATGGTGATGAGGAAAATCGTGAGGTTGAAAAGGAAGACTCTGTGAAGAGTCAGGGTAAGGAAAGGTATGGTGCTTTGATTTCAATATTTGGGTTAAAGTGTTTGCTGAAACTTGGGGTCTTTTTAGACCCTCTTAGAAAACAAGCAGGCTAAGAAAACCAAAATTTTGATTACTAGCTTGCCACAATAATCACAAATTAATTTCTCATATTCTCATAAAGATATTTGTGTTTTTCTTATTGTTAAAGAGCAGAGCTATTTTTGAAAATCATATCTGGAAAAGCCCGAAATACCAGTACTTGCAAGTTATGAATGATTGTAAAACTTTGTCGCAGTAACCAGTCTTAATCTTTCAATATGTTTGTCTGAACCTAACTTTATAAGGGCTGAACTACAAGTATTAGATTGAGTGATTAACAGATTTATGTTAGCTTGCAATAAAGCTGATTGTTATAGTGAACAAGCATTTGCCCATTTGTCGCATACAGACATACAGTCAAGTTGTTGCTTATGAACTTTATTTTCCATTTGCAGAAGTTTTAAAATTTGGACTAGAAGGTCTAGGCAGGTTAGTTGTACCACAAAAGTATTAAACCTAATGGATGAAGATATTGGGGAGGAAAATCATACTCATTCTGACATCACAAGCAATGGAAGATTGACACGACAATCAGTGAAAAACAAGGCAAAAGCTTCATTGAAAGACCCAGGATTGTTGGAGCTGGGCAATGGTGAAGGGATCAGTACATTCGGTGGTGACAATTGTGAGATTAAAAAGAAACCCACTCGGAAGCGGAAATGGAAACCAAGGTATGATTGTAGTTTAATGGTTATAGCATGTATAGTTGATTAAAATGAGAGGCTGACTAACAGGTGAAAAGGGGTTTGGGTCTGTACCTTTTTAGAAATCCACTTGTTTCATAAAACTATAGTTCTTCGAATAAAATGCTTTGGGGGGTTTTATGCAAGCATATACTGTAGGGGAGTTTCGGCCTATTTGACCCGCTTTCATTTCATCTTATTCAACCTTAAAGGTGCTATGATGAAACATAACTAGACTTTAGATGTCGCCATTGAGGGGGAAAATCGCTAGAGAACTCTAAAAACCCGTACATGCAGTTTATGAATGTTTCTTTATGCTGTCTTAAAAAATAATTGGTGTGCTTGCACATGCAAATTAAGGCAGAAAAGCTTTACTTTCTGTAAGCACTGTTTTTTTTGGGTAATTTTTCAAGTGTGATGACTGTATTGATACCGAGTGTACAAAGTAATTCTTTTGGCCCAAATGGACGTTGTCTATTTAGGCTTTTTGGTTAATCTTTTAGTTTATTTCTGTGAAACAGCATAACCTTTGTATGAATTTTTTTTTAATAATTTTTACTTTTTTTTTACCTCAAACTGCAGAGGCAACGACGAACATGAAGAGATGGATGAAAATTGTGAACCTGGTCCCATCTTAAAGAAAAAGTCCACAAAAGAAGGTGTATTCAAACTAATCGATGAAGATGCTGGTCATGGTGACATCACAAGCAAGGGAAGATTTACACGACAATCACTGAAAAACAAGGCAAACACCTTGTTAAATGACGCTGGATTGTTGGAGCAGGGTAATGGTGAAGGAATCAGAACGTTTAATGGTGACAACTGCGAGATTAAAAAGAAACCTACTCAGAAGCGGAAGCAAAGGTATGATTGTTGTAAAATGGTTATATTATGTATAGTTGATAAAACGAGCAGTCCGACTAACAGGTGAAAAGGGGTTTGGGTCTATATGTTTTTGTTATACAACTGAGGTGACTTTTGGCCTATTTGACCCGTTTTCATTGCATCTTATTCATCCTTGAAGAGGCTATGATAGAACATCACTAGACTTCAGGTTATGATCTGACTAGTAGCATGCACATGCAATTCGTGTATGTTTCTTTTTGCAAGTCTTTAAAAGGCATTAGTGTGCTGTGCTTGCGCATGAAAATTAGGTTGATATGCTAAGCACTAGATTTTTTTGAATTTTTTAAATGTGATAGCTTATAGAGTGTGCAGAGTAAAAGAGTCAGTTTTGGCTCAAATGGATTTTGCTTAAGGCTTTTGCATTAACTTTTTTAGGGTTTCTTTTGGTGGAACGGCATAACCATTGTATCATTTTTCCTAATGCATTTTTTTTGTTTTACCTCGAATTGCAGAGTCAACGACGAACATGAAGAGATAGATGAAAACTGGGAACCTGGTCCCATCTCAAAGAAAAGTGTAGTGGCATCTAGTGTTCCGCTCATGATTAAAGATGTCCCCTCAAGAGTACTTAGGAGCATGAGTGGGGATGGGCCGCAAGCTAAAACACTTCAGAGATGTAAAATGTCCTGTAAGCTGCCAGATGGAACAAATGAAAACCATAGCCGTGGTCGTAAACGAAACACAGACATTAAGATTAGCACTAGAAAAAGAAAGGCTGTAGATGGAAGCTGTGGTTTTGGTGAGATAGTATTAGAAGACGAGGAGCCATTAGCGAACTTCGTGAGTAAGCGAAATACAGACATTAAGATTAGCACTAGAAAAAGAAAGTCTGTAGATGGAAGTGGAGGTTTTGGTGAGATAGTATTAGAAGACGAGGAGACATTTGCGAACTTTGTGAGTAAACTGAAAAAAGAGGAGTCCTGATCACCATCACCTGGAAGAATGAAGAAGATGAATGAATGATTCGTAGTCCTTTTTTGTTGATCTATATTCGTATTTTCTTTTTGTAGAGTTATCTTACAAAAAAGGCGAAATTTGAAGGTAAATGTAGAGTGACTTTGGGTTTGTCTAACATTTGACAGGCTTTTTGTTCTGCCTGTAACAAGTTCTGATGATGATGCGCTTATAAATTAATCATATTACCAGGTTACATCGCATTAAACTGAAAAGGGTGCGTCAAAATAACGTGCAGGGTTTCTTAACATATTTATGTATGTTTTTGTGACAATTTGGTCTCTAACTATTATTACTACGTAAAAAGGCGTGACATGCAAAAATCATGGTTCGTTCAGTATGAGTCCTGTAATTTGTATGTGGATTTAATGACATGTCTCTTGATTGATCTATTATTGTGATATTGCTCTTTGTTTCCTGATATATTATCTCGGTGCCAGCCAGGACCAGTTTATTTCCGGAACACAAGTACAATTTTGCTAACGTTTGTTGTGTTTGATTTGTACATTATCCCCTGAGATAAGTTGAAAAGTTGTTGGCCGGTAACTTTGGAAGCTCTATGACAAACACAATCGGCATTGTTTTAAGCTCAGGTCCCCAGCGTTTAATAGACTCCGGTCGGAATCCAAGAGATATTCACAAGAATGGTGGGATCATTGTCAGTTCGACTCTGAAGTAATGTTATACATGGTCCGGTTATTGGACTACAGAAGGAAGTACAAGACGTGTGTAGTGGTGGACAACCGTGGGATTTTGCTTCAAACCAATCGAGGGTCATAAGTTTGTGATCAGGATAAACAATGCAAGAGTCAGGATAAACAATGCAAGTCATCGGTTTTGAGCGATTTGTTGGTTCCAAAACCAATATCTCGTTCGCACGTACTGACATCGCAAACTTATGTTCTGATGAACAAGGCTGTATTTGTCATCCATTCAGCAAACAACTACCAATTATGATGTACATATCCCAACCGGTTCACTTTCTTGATTACGTGTTTTGTAGTTCATTACACAAGGAGTCATTAATGATAAGATATCCACAGTTAAGAGGTTGTGAAAGAATCCGGGAAGTCGTTTGAGGCGTAGAGCTGGACCGGGAAGTGGATTTCATTATTCGTCCGGTTTGCAGGCTGTCATGCTTGCTTTGGGGGTATGTGAAAACATTAGCATATTTGGGTTTGGTAACTCGGATTCAGCTAAGCATCATTACCGTAATCCTCAGAAAAATGAGACTAGTTTACATGATTATCAAGCAGAGTAAGATTTGTATGATGATCTCGTCAAGTCACCTGAATATGTTCCGTTTATCTACAGATCTCAGATAAGTTTAAGTTCCCTCCCTGTATCATCTACAGATCACTAATTATAGCTTCTTTTCTTCTTCTTCGTGTCTATGTCCTGCATTTTAACTATCCTGATAATGTAGAATTCTGTTTATATTGATTATTTGATTATAATGAATTCAGTTTTTGTCCGTTCACCTTTGCTTACTCTCACGATCACTTGATGGATACCTTATAGTTATCATTTCCAATTCTAATAGCGTTTAACTGGTGTGATTATACACACCCGCGCTTAGTCAATGGAGGTCAAAGATCAATATGATGGTGAAAGATCATCATATTAATCAAACATCAGAACATTACTCGTGTATGCATGATCTTTTTGAATTATGGTTCTATATAGGATTGAAATCGATGTAGATCAATAATAATCCAATAACCTAAGTTTTTACATGACAACTTTTCGGTTTAAGCTGATCTACTCATTCATCTATCATCATAAGCGGGTTCACTTTTCAGTAACTTAAAAATAGAATCTTTAACACGCTAATATGGAGCAAATGTGAATGAAAATGGAGGTATTTAAAACAAGCATTTTAAAATTGGGTTTTGGTTTTGTCCCACATTGAAGCCTGAACAAACACTAAAGTAGTTTATAAGTAAAGACCGGTTGAACAATAAACAAGATAACGTGTTCTGAGTCTCGCAAGCCTCTTCGACGTAATTTACTTGCTCGTCTTTTATCGGCCATACGGTTCGGCGTAATTTTATATGTCATTCTGTTAGCCATAGCCGTAAGTTCGTTTTTTGTCAGCTATAACCATGTTAGTTTTTTGTCAGCTATAACCATAAGTTCGATGTAACTATATATAGGCCATTCTGTTCATTATCGTACTCATACTCAGTTGTTTACATTGACAAAGTATCTAAAACTGATACCGTGATCTATCTATCCATATTCATATGTTGCGGTTAAGACTTCACATCTATATCCCTTAAAATTCCTATTGGAATCGATAACCCCAACAACCCTGAAGATCGCCCCTAGAACACCGTAAAGAAGATCGCACAGCTGCAACAATGAAACCCAGAAGAACGAAACACAAAGGTAACCAAACGATTTCTTTTATTGATATAGATCGATCGATTACATAGAAAGAATAAGAAGCATGCGTGTGTCTAGTGCATCACCCCCTCACCTCCTTTTATAGGGTGAGGGGGTCGGTTACAATCATACGTCGACTAAGAAAGCCCGAGCCCATCCTTAGCCGACTTACATAGATCCTACACTAGGTACCTCCTACTAATCGTATATGTTAACTAGACTCGACACTAACTCTAACAATTTCCACCTTAGTGACAAGACTAGTTAGCCCCGACACCAAGTATCTCCATGCAATACTTGAACTTCGGACCTGGAACCACCTTTGTAAACGCGTCAGCTGCATTATCCTCCGTGCCTATCTTTGCCACTTCAATCTCTTTAGATTCCACGATCTCCCTGATGAAGTGATACCTCACGTTGATATGCTTCGTCCTCTCATGAAACATAGCATTTCTTGAGAGATGAATTGCCCCTTGATTATCACAATTCACAACCACTGACCTTAGGTTTATTCCCAGCTCGATTAGTAGACCTTTAAGCCAAATGCTTTCCTTAACAGCTTCCGTAAGCGCCATATACTCCGCCTCTGTAGTAGACAATGCAACAACATGCTGCAGAGTTGCTTTCCAACTCACAACACAACCATGTACCATAAACACGTACCCGGTTATCGACCTACCCTTGTCAGGATCTTTAGCATAATCGCTATCCACGAAACCGTCAACATCCACGTGTTTCCCTTGATCTCTACCATACACTAGACCTACATCAGCAGTGCCCTTCAAGTACTTCAAAATCCACTTCACCGCTTCCCAGTGATTTTTACCTGGATTCGCCAAATACCTGCTCACAATGCTAACAACGTACGCAATATCTGGTCTAGTGCAAACCATCAAGTACATTAAACTACCTACAGCATTCGCATATGGGACCTTACTCATTCTTTCCACATCCCAGTCACTCGACGGACAATCCTTCAAAGATACCTTGAAGTGTGCTCCCAATGGCACAGAGACCGACCTGCCATTATCCACTCTGTAGTTATTCAGAATTTTCCGCACATATCCCGACTGAGACACCTTCAGGGTTCGGTTACCCCTATCCCTGACAATCTCCATACCAAGTATCTTCCTAGCTGGACCAAGTTCCTTCATATCAAACTCTTTCCGCAACAGTCCCTTGGTATATTCGATCTCAGACTTGCTTTTACAAGCAATCAACATATCATCTACATACAACAGTAGATATATGTACATACCTGGTGCAAACTCCTTGAAGTAAACACAACTATCCAGGGGCGGAGCCATGTAGAAGAAAGGGGGGGCAACCGCCCCCAATGGATTCTTCAATAATCGCATTTTTTAGTGTTAATTTTTCAATATTAATCATGGTGCCCTCAGTTGAAAACTGAAAATGCCCTCAACGTGAAAATGATGGTCGGAAAAAAAGGGAAGAAAGATGAATTTTCCTTTTAGGTGGAAGAAGATGTAGTAGTTGGCCTAGTGGGAATGAAGATGAATTTCCCTTTTTGTATAATGTTATGATAAGTAGTACTTATTTAGTGAAAGATTATAAGTCTTTCATTATTTTCTTTCTAAAATATTCAAACGTTTATACTGTATAAGGCCCACTTTTAGTAAAACTTGCAAATTGGCTAAATTTGTGTTTTATTATTTTGAGTGTGAGTTTTTTGTAACTCTTATTAGTTTAGTTGTAACGTGTATACACTTGCATACTTAACTGGATCGTATTTTTTATTGCTAAAGTATATTTAAGGCAGTTTTTCTACCTAAGTAATAGTAGTGTTTTGCCATGTTTTTTCTCGAACGTAATGTTGCTTCAGTTTTTGCACAAAACCGCTTAATTTTTTACTTCTTTTGTTGGTCATTATAAGGTCGTAACATGATTTGTTGAGGCTTTTCTTGTTCGAAGGTATTAAAATGTTTCGATGAGTTTTTCACATGTAATATCTTATCGTTAAAAACAAATTTGCCCCCTGCGATCCCATTTTCTGGCTCCGCCACTGCAACTATCATAGCTGCTACGGCTAAACCCATTGCTGACCATATACACATCAAACCGTTTGTACCACTGCCTTGGAGACTGCTTAAGACCATAAAGAGATTTCTTCAACAAACATACCTTGTTGCCCGTTCCTTCTTCAAAACCAAGCGGCTGCCTCATATAAATAGTTTCTTCAAGATTACCATGCAAAAACGCCGTCTTCACATCAAGTTGTTCCAACTCGTAATCTTCACAAGCAGTTAATGAGAGAATCACCCTAATAGATGTATGTCGAACCACGGGTGAAAATACCTCATTGTAGTCAATCCCTGCTCGTTGTGTAAACCCCCGAGCTACCAGCCTTGCTTTGTACCTTGGTTTCTGAACGCCTTCAATCCCTTCTTTAATCTTATACAACCACTTGCAGCTTACCAGCTTCTGACCAGGTGGTTGATCGACCAGCTCCCAAGTATGATTCTTCTTTAAAGAACTCATTTCTTCCTCCATTGCACGAACCCACTCATCCCTTTCAGATGAATTAATCGCCTCCTGGAATGTGATTGGTTCATGTGTATCTTCTTCCTCAGCAATAGCAAACGCATAAGCCGTAATATCATCTTCTTCCCTAGACCCTGATGATCTAGACAATGATACATTACCTTCATTCCTATACCTTGCAGGTTTAGTAGTTGTTCTCTTAGCTCTATCACGCACCAGAACATAGTTGTCCAGATTCTGTTGTTGAGGCATTGCATCTACTTCATCTTCAACTTGATCCTCATATTCATTCTCTGGATTTACTCCAGTATGAGGATCCGCAGTTGGTTCGACCCGACTGCCTTGAAGTTCCACCTCAAACTCAATTTCCTTCCCAGAATCTGCAGCACCAGCACCTTTGAGAGTATCCTTATACATAAGGCTCTCATTAAAGACCACATCCCTGCTTATGATTATCTTCGGTTTAACATCATCCAACCTCCATAATCTGTATCCCTTCACACCTTCAGGATACCCCAGGAATATGCATTTTATAGCTCTAGGCTTGAGCTTCCCCTGATTCACGTGTGAATAAGCAACGCAACCAAATATCTTCAACATCTCGTAATTCGCCGGATGTCCTGACCATAAATCCATAGGTGTCTTCTTCTCCAATGCTGTAGATGGAGACCTATTGATCAGATATGCTGCCGTCACCGTTGCTTCAGCCCAGAATGATTCTGGCAAACCAGACTGAATCAGTAAACACCTAACCTTGTCCAAGAGCGTCCTGTTCATTCGTTCAGCTAGACCATTCTGTTGCGGAGTTCCAGCAACCGTCAAATGTCTTGCTACCCCGCTCTCCTTGCACAAGTTATTAAACTCCTGATTACAAAACTCCAAACCATTATCCGTTCGAAGTTTCTTCAATCTTCTACCTGTCTGGTTTTCTACCAACTGCTTCCACTCCTTGAACTTGCTGAATGCCTCACTCTTGTGTCTAAGAAAATAAACCCAAACCCTCCTCGAATAATCATCAACAATCGATAAGAAGTAACGACAACCACTCATCGATTCCACCCGAGAAGGACCCCAGAGATCCGCATGGACATAGTCTATAACTCCCTCTGTTGTGTGCTGACCTCGACCAAAACTCACCCTGGTCGATTTTCCAAGAACACAATTTTCACAGAATTCGAGCTTACCTAGACCTTCCTTCCCCAGCACCTCTCTTCTTTTGAGTTCATTCAAGCCTGCTTCACTAATGTGACCCAGGCGTTTATGCCACACCTGCGCAAGACTTTCATTTTCTTCTATACCGACACTAGCTTCACTTGATTCAGCCCAACCATCCAAGGAGTACACACAATTTTCCTTCAAAGTTCCTGACAAAACCATCAAAGAACCCTTGATCACCTTTACTCTTCCATTCTGCAACTTCACGGTATAGCCCTCTCGATCCAGAGTGCCCAAAGATAACAAATTTCTTTTCAACTCGGGAATGTAACGCACATTCTCAAGCACAAAACTTGAACCATCTTTCATCTGTACTCTCATCTTCCCTATCCCCTTGATGGCACATGCTCTATTATCACCGAGCAAAACCATACCACCATCAAGCTCCTTAAAATCAAACAAGAAATCCCTCCTAGGCGTCATGTGATAGGAACCACCAGAGTCCATGATCCACTCTAAGAACCTTTCCTCACTCACCGCCATCAACAAATCACCATTGTCATAACCCTTAGAATACGTCCCAGCGTCCTGTTTTGCATTCTTGTTGACAAAGCCAGTTGATTTCTTCTTGTTCCATTTTGGACAGTCTTTCTTAAGGTGATCCTCAGAATAGCATATGTAACACTTCTGTTTATAAGTTCCTTTACCCTTTGACTTTGATCGCGAACTACCACGTCCTTGATTACCCCGATGCTCCGGCCTTCCCCTTACAAATAACCCATCACCATCATCCTTTGCATCTGTCCTCTTCTTCAACTCCCGTGAATTGAGGGTAGACAAGACATCTTCCAAAGTGAGCGACTCCCTTCCATAAAGCAATGTCTCCACAAAGTTATCATATGAAGATGGTAATGATGTAAGTAACATGAGTGCCTGATCTTCGTCATCAATATCAACGTCTATGTTCGCCAAGTCACCGATCAACTTATTAAACTCATCTATATGTTCAGATAGTTTCTTACCTGAATGCATGTAGAAAGTGAACAGATTCTTCTTCAAGTACAATTTATTGGCTAAAGACTTTGTCATATACAAAGTTTCTAACTTTAACCAAACACCCGCAGCAGAATTTTCTTTGTTGACTTCCCTCAACACCTTGTTATCCAAGCATAAGAGTAAGGCACTGTGTGCTTTTTTATAGACATCCGTCTTCAACGCCGCAGTCTTTTGAGCGTCCGTCATGGTATCCTGGAATGGATCTAACGCAGCCTCCCAACCATGTTGAATTAATAGACACCGCATCTTCACACGCCACAACCCGAAGTCATTAGACCCGTCGAATTTTTCGACGTCAAACTTCGCTATCGACGACATATTCTTTCTCCCTTATTGCGTAAAAATCACTTCTTGCAAATCGAATTAATTAGAAAACCCTAAACCTCGATCGCGTACAAGTAAACCCGATCGTAAACTTGAAAGACCCAAGCAAACCACGATCAAACTTGAACCACAAGAAACCCGCAATAAGAACCTTCGATCAAACTTTTAAAAACCTTAAAAGACGATACCCGAAGTTGATTTATAAATATAAATCAAAACACCCTTGTAGACTGTAAAATAAATATGTGGTTATGTAAATAAGACACAACCAAAAATAGAATAAAACTTCTACTATTGGCCCTACCTATCTTATAATATACGATTCCCAAACAACCACCCTTTTTACTTCGTCTTCTCCGCTGCTATAACCTGCAACTCCAAAGAAAACCAACCCGATGAAACCCGAATCACTTTTCTTTCACGACACCTTCTTGATCTAGCAACGATCTTCAATGACCACGACTAACCGTAAGCTCTGATACCACTTGTTGGAATCGATAACCCCAACAACCCCGAAGATCGATTAGCGGAAACCTAGAACACCGTAAAGAAGATCGCACAGCTGCAACAATGAAACCCAGAAGAACGAAACACAAAGGTAACCAAACGATTTCTTTTATTGATATAGATCGATCGATTACATAGAAAGAATAAGAAGCATGCGTGTGTCTAGTGCATCACCCCCTCACCTCCTTATATAGGGTGAGGGGGTCGGTTACAATCATACGTCGACTAAGAAAGCCCGAGCCCATCCTTAGCCGACTTACATAGATCCTACACTAGGTACCTCCTACTAATCGTATATGTTAACTAGACTCGACACTAACTCTAACACCTATTAAAAGCTTTGCAATGATGAAAATGAAAGACATCAAAGATAATATAATATTAAATGATTGTGTGATTATATAAGAGCAGGAGGAGTCCAGTCTTATGGCTTGGCGTCATGGCCACCAGCCTTCGTCATGGGGTTTTCTAATTTTTTTTATATTCTTTTTTATTTTAATTATTAAAGTGGGTATATGTGAACCCCTTATACCACCTTTTACTTTCACAGCACCAGTTTTCCCATGACTCAGGGTTAGCAGTGAAAACTGGTGCCGTGAGAAAAACTGCTGCGGTGGAAAAAAACTGACGTGACAACACTTTTTGTGACATGGCACCAAGCCATGGCACAAGAATTTTCTGTGCTCTAATAAGGATCGCATATTTATTCATTATTTATAATAAATATACGTGTCTCGTCTAACACTCCTCTCAGAGTCTTCTCGACAGAACATGATGAAAAATCTTTCTTCAATCATCTTCTTTGTCTTTGTTGAGACAGAAATATAATTGTATTTGACAGGATAGTTGTTTGCTGCTTGCGGCTTCCTACTTTGCGTGACTTGCTTTGCCTTTAGGTAGGAACGACATTTACCAGTAATTTTGTAAAATGACAATGATCTCCGACGGGAAAACAAAAAAATAATGGTGATTGAGGAAAAATATATTTATTGATTGTATTGGAGATGTGTTATGACGGCTAGTAATGTTTTAAAACCCGGTTTTCAAATTGACCCGGTCGAGTCCCCGGGTCCGGGTCAACCCTAATTTTGTATAAAACCCTAGTTTTCTAAAAAAAATATTATTTTTTATATTTTTAATAATTAACAAAAGTTATGTATAAAAACAATAAAAACTCCCGTATATTGAAGATATAAATTGTTTACCAATCAATATAATATGTAAAAAATAAATTCCGTCCCAAATACATAAAATTGACATATTTTTTTAAAAAACAAAACCCGAAAAAATCAAAACCCGGCCGGGTCTCAAGAACCGGGTTGACCCGGGTCACTCCAAACCGGCGGGTCAAGCCGGGTTTCGAAAATTTGAAACCCGGGTCAATATAACCCATTTTTTCGACCGAAACTGGGTCAACCAGTTGACCCGGTCGGGTCGACCCGAGTTTCAAAACATTAACGGATAGGGTTTTGGAAGCTATGATTTATTCGATAAAAAAGACACTAATTATGAAAAAGTGAAGCGAAAAAGGAATTAAGCGGGATCCCTCTGAATCATCGTCACCGATGACCGGAGGATAATTTTCTTGTGATGGGTTGTACCTAAAGCTCCGATACTATGAAAGATAGCAAAGATAATATATATTGAATGATTGTGTGATTACATAATGAGGATTACATATGTATTTATAATAAATAGATAACTTTGTAAATAAGCTACCCTAACCCTAGGGGTGAGCAGAAACCGCACCGCAAACCGTAAAACCGCAAAAACCGCAAAAAAACCGCACCGCAAAAACCGCACCACAACGAAAACCGGTGGATCGGTTTTAAGAAAAAAGAAAACCGCAAAATGCGGTGCGGTTTCGGTTTTACCCTTAAAACCGCACCACAAAATCCGCACCGCACCGCACATTAGTTATATAAAATCGAAAAACAACACATCGGTTATTTAACGTGTATTTTAAGGGTTCTAGTGCATTTTATCATTATTATTCTATGTAATGTGTGTGTTTATATTAAATATGTGTATTGTTATAACCGAAAATACCAACATTGTGACCAAAAACCGCAAAAACTCACATTAATTATATAAATCATAGGTGGTGGTGCGGTGCGGTTAAAATCCGCGAAATCCACAAAAACCGTAAAAAACCGCAAAACCAAAATCGCAAAAAACCGCGCGGTGCGGATTCATATTTTTCTAAAAACCGCAATCGCGGATGCGGTTTGGTTTTTGCCAAAACCCGAACAATGCTCACCCCTACCTAACCCTAAACGTAATGGGCTTTAGCCTATAGGCTTGGGCCTCGTCTAACAGAAAATTGCCTACGTCTAATTGTTAGACATAATTATCATACAAAAACGTAGGAAAACTTACACAAATGTGTTTTATACGTAGAAATATTAATGAAAACGTAAATAAACGTAGTGAACGAGTAAAAACTTACGAAAACGTTTATAAGTGAACGAAAAAGTAGCATAACATGCGTAAACTTGCGATAACGAATGAAAACGTGGAACGAAAACGTAAAAAATCATGCAAAAACATGCGATAACAAGCGGAAACTTTTGAAAACGTACGAAACGTGAGAAAACGTGCGAAAACATGTGAAAACGTATGAAAAATGTAAGAAAACATGTGAAAACAAACAAAAACGTAAAAAAATCATGCAAAAACACGCGATAGCGAGCGAAAACATGCAAATTGAATTTTAAGAGTTTTTGGTAAATCATATACTTGCAACAAAAGTTTTTAACAAAAATAACTAAAACAATAGTAGCACTATTCATTTGGGAGGTGATTTATACACTCCTCAAATTGATTGAAACACTCTAAAAAATACATTAAACATTTGTATCATTTACTGTTTTAACTATTTGTACATATGAGTGTCTAAATTTATTTTGAGAGTGTCCTAAATCACTTCTATATTTTTAACCATTTGAAAGTAAGTTCTTGTATTTAATATTTATTTATATTACTTTATAAAGTATTTAAGTTTTTTTTAAGTATTAAAATAATTCAGCCTCTACATTTCTTAATTTAGAAAATTAATCTCATTCATCCATCTCTTTTATAACAAACTTTTCTAACAACTTCTGTAACAAACTACGTATTCATAAATCCTTTTATGTTTAAATTGAAATATGTTTAATTTATTTATTTTATCTATAATCTAATTTGATCATATATTCAAAAATTTCGCGCTCTTTAATTCAATATCTATTTTGATATATTTTGCTTAAATTTTATTTTTTATTTTTAGTGAGTTTATTTGTTTAAATTTAACTTTTTATTATTTTAATTTTAATTTGAATAAGAAGTTAGTGGGTAAAAATGTAACATTTATTCGTAAAAAATAATTATCAGATACCCGTCACTACATTACGCGAGTATGAAACTAATAATTATATAATAAGAGAAGAACAATAAGGTGCATCGCTAGCTTTAATTTTTGTTTAGAAAAAAAGACGTGAGAATGCTCCAACTTTTACTAGTAATTCACATGATCACATGAACCAAAACAGACCAAACATATTATTTTGGGCCTAACATAAAAATGAGCCCAGCCCACACAATAGCAACACCTAAACTACTTCTAAATTTTCTCACATACACAAACTTGTTTTTATTTTTTCCCTCCTTAATCAAATCTGTTTTCATAAACACCTGCTCCTAATTTAAAGTCAAGTCAAGTGATTCTCTCAATCTACATCAAAACCCTACAACAACAACAACAACAATGTATCTTCTGCTCCTCTTCCTATCAAAACCAAACCCTAATAACTATGGCCGATCAACACAATGTTAACAGGTACGTCCTTTTATTTTATTTTATCACTTTACACACCACAAACCATTTGTTTACATTCGAATCATATTTACCTTCTTCTGTTTTTTTTTTTTTTTTTTTTTTTTTTGCTAGTCATCTTCCAACTGATTCCAAAGCTGTGGAGCTCATAGGCAGACGACGGGCTCTATCACAGAATGAGAGGTTAAATATTCATATTCTTTTTATTTTATTTTATTTATTTATTTATTTTTTTGAACGGCAATTTTCTACAACTCACACTCTATCTCACAAATTCTATCTCACATGTCTCCAACGAGACTTGAACCCACAACATATCGCTGGGCCAAGAGGCCTTTGGTTTTTTATTTTTAGGGACTGTTTGTTTCCGCTTATACACCAGGCTTATGGCTTATTTCATTTTGGTTTATGTTTCAAAAGCCACAAAAAGTGGCTAAAAACCAAATAAGCCATAAGCCGAAACAAACACTTAACACCCCCATTAATCTTATTTTTTTTCGCCTTATTTTTCATAAGCCTTACGGGGTGTTTGGTTTTTATAAAGTAAGCTCATTTCGGCTTATATAATATAAGCCTCAATTTTGTGTAGACTTGTGGGCTTATATAAGTTTATTATATAATGATAAACTTATATAAGCCCCTAAGTCTCAAAATAAGTCACAAAATTGGGGCTTATGTTATATAAGCCAAAAATAAGCCGTATTTAGGCTTATATATATTAGAAATCCCAATTTTTTAAACTTATTTGGAGACTTATGGGCTTATATAACTTTATTACTTATATAAGCCCATAAGTCTCCAAATAAGCCACAAAATTGAGGCTTATGTTATATAAGCCGAAATAGGCTTACGTTAATATTTTGGCTTATTTTGAAACTTTTGTGCTTATATAAATAAAGCCCATAAGTCTCGAAATAAGCCGGATAATTCTGGCTTATGAAATATAAGCCGAAATTATATAAGACCACACATAAGCTTTAAACAAACACCCCTTTAAACTTGTAATGATTGATATTGTTTTTTAACTTCGTTTATAGGGCGCTGCTTGATATTGTTCTTCACAGTCTTACTCAAGAACAGGGCGCCATCGTTGCAGAACAACCACCCCCCGTCACCTGCTTACAATGATGTGTCTGAGCTGTTAGTTTTATTTGGATTGTATTTAGTTAAGATTATTAAACCGGTTTTAGTTAGTCCAGATGGTTACCCACTTGCATCCTAAGTGATCTGGAATCTTATTGGTAAGAGGATATAAAGGTAGTGATAACTAACAGTATGTGCTGCTTGTATTTACCTCATCAGCTTTAGCCTAGGATCCTAGTGATGAAATGAAATGGACAGTTGTCGTTTACCTGGTCTTTTGGTGATCGTGCATGAGTAATTACAGCAGCTTTGATGCTGCTATCTAATTTGGATTAGGTTTAGTTAACACGTCCTTGTCCAATTTAGTGTGATGCAGGGCTGTGATATGCTTATGGTTGGCCACAGGCCCATCCAACTTTAAACTAACACTTGGCTAGTTGTGTTATTCTGAAGTTATTTTTTTTTAATTTTCAGGTCTGCTAATGGCTTGGTATGGCTCGTAGGGTCGGTTCTAACCTCAACATTCTTTAATGGCAAACTTTCAGAGGCTATCGACACAGTAAGCAATAAGCTGAGAGAGAATGTTGGTTCTTCCAAGTGCGCTGATGTTGTTGGCAGTGTTTCTTCTGTCAGCCTGGCAAGCTTGTTTATAGGCGTCGTCTGTGGAGTCTCGGTGGGTTACATTTGGGCATTTAAAAAGGCCCAACGTGGAGGCCGTCTCTCTAAGATGCTTTTCTGGGTAGGCATGTCAGCCATGGTTTTTGCTATTGTCGTCAATTTGGTTTGTTTGGCTGTCATAAATGGTGCGTATTTCGCCACCTAATTTTGTCTCACTTTGTTAAATAAGTGCATTGTATAAACTTTAAAGCTCGAGGCTTTGGTACATCTTTGCTACTGTAATGCATGCTTATTATTGCAGTTTTTAAAAATTGTTGTAGTTCTTTCTGTACGTATTTCTAGTAGTCGACTCTTTAGATGGTAACATGCCAGCTTTAGACAATGACTAAATTTCTGTATCTGCTATTCAAAATAATAAGAAACATACTAAATATGCCTCGAGGACGAGATCAGTTACATGCCATATATCATTCTGTACTTATTGTGAATCGTAGATTATACACTCTAATAATAGCTATATAATTTACTTGATAATTACGATTTATGTGTTACTTATACTACCAGACAGTAAGTTTAAACTCATTTGGAGTAGCTTATACATTGGAAAACACTTCTATTGCAAGAAAAATCGGGTTGTTCGGTACTAGATAGGTTCTGTTTTCACAGATGAACTTATTGTGAATCATAGATTATAATTTACTTGATAATTACGATTTATATGTTACTTTTAATACCAGACAGTAAGTTTAAACTCATAGCTTGTACATTAGAAAGCACTTCTATTGCAAGAAGCCTCTTGTTGAAATGTCAAGGATACTGAATTATCTATGCTTCTCCTAATAGAAATCCAAAGGAATGACAATCTTCTCGCCGTCACAAAGGTAATTAATCACCCATCGTTTTCCAATTCAAATGAAACTAATACAGAAACTTCAAGCAGTTTGTAATCTTGGATAAAAACAACAAAGTAGCATGATTGATCGGTTGGTAGACAATTTAGAAAACAAGTTTTTGTAATCGTCTTGTAGACTAAAGAAGTGGTCCTTAGGATTATGACTCCATACATCACAGGATACATATGAAATGAGATCTTGTAAAATAGCAAAGTTGTAACAATCAGTAATGTACGATCATGATCATACCAATAATGCTATGCATCTTTCAAATTGCTACATGTTAAAGGAATATTTAAGCCATATAAATAGTTAAGACAGATTAATCAGATATTCAGTGTAAATAGTTTTCTTATCCATTTCAACAGACAATTAGCTCTACCAGAAGAGGGAGAATCCATATTGAACTTAACCATACTCTCGTTTCGCGTTATCTACATTTCGAGTCTAGATTAATGATTTCTGCACTACGTACATACACGTTGCATCATTCACAGGGGAGAAACAATCTATTGCCAAGTATAACGATTCTCTTAGGAAAGCTTACAGTGCCGGGGTGCAGCAGAAATTGGTTAAATAAATGGGTATTATGGACTATTTGGACAATTTTAAAGCATTTGGTTAAATTAATATTGAGTCTATTTGTTTCTCCTTTAATATTGTCTATTTAACTCAAGTCCATTTGGTCAAATGTCCATTTGGTCCAAGTCCATTTAGTCCAAATATTAAAAATTGCCCATTTAGTCCACGCCCATGGACCAACGTCCATTTAGCCCACTGTCCATACCCGTCCAGTCCACCCATTTAGCCACCCTTAATCGGGTTTATGGGAGATTGGCAGTTGGCTTTGATTGTTCTGTTACTGATAGAGCTAATTGGACTTAATAAATGGATATCTTCACCTGAGATTTGTTAGCGGATTCAGTGCTGATACAAAGGTGATTTTTACTTTCCATTTTCCATTAGAAAAATGAGTCTTTGTATAACATGCTATAAAAACTTGTTTTCGGTTCCAGAATCTGTATGAAGAAGCGAGTCAAGTTCCGAGTGATGCAATAGGCAGCATTAGAACAATTGCTTCATTTTGTGCTGAAGATAAGGTGATGAAGCTATATGAGAAGAAATGTGAAGGTCCTAGAAGAGCAGGAATCAAACAAGGTTTACTTAGCGGCGCTGCTTATGGGTCGTAGTTACTTCTGTTGTTCTTAGTATACGCGGCAAGCTTTTATATTAGAGTTCGTTTTGTTGCAACAGGAACAACTTCATTCCCAAGTCTTCTAGGTAGGCAGTAGGCTGAGCATACTCATGGGTTGATCTGGAGAAATAAAAACCGGCATCCATTTCCAATAAGTATGTCATGCATAATTTTTAAGGTATTTGAAGGTGTGTTTGGGGTTGAGTATGGCAGATTGGCAGCCATAAGCTTTAAAAACTAATGAATCAATGATCAAAATTAATAAGAACGTATAACAGAACCAACCTCCCCTTGGCTCTCTTTATCAATGAATCAAATTATAATATCTGGATACAAGAAAGAATCAAAGAACAACACTCACACTCACAAGATTGATCAAGATTGATCAATACACACAGTTCTCTCTAGAAACGATAACAGAAAACAAAGAATGAAAAGTAAAGTAAACGAGTTGGGTAGGTTGAGTATATAAGCTCTTAGTCTTCAGTTAAGCCCATTACTTTCACACTTGTGCACTTCTAGTCCTTCTAGTTATACGCTTGACACTTCAATAGAAAAACTAGTCCTCCATCTTTGTCTTTATGTCCAAATCAGTCCTTTAGGTTAATGGGCTTATATTCTCAATACTTCCCTTAAGTCCTTAACCTGCAAAAGCATTATACAAACCAAGCATACTACAAAATTTCTTATGATCAGATATAAGCAAACCTTTAGTAAACACATCTGCAGTGTTATCTTCAGATTTGACTTTTATAAGTTTTATATAACCTGCAGATATTTTTTCTCTTAAGAAATAGAGATCAATTTCAAAATGTTTGCTTCTCTCATGAAGCACTGGATTCATAGATATTTGAATAGCAGAATTATTATCACAATTCATTTCAACAGGTAGAGTCACTTCCACTTTCATATCTGTTAACACTTTGTGAATCCACATGACTTCACAACACACATTACACATAACCCTTATATTCAGCTTCTATGGAAGATCTAGAAACCACACTTTGTTTCTTACTCTTCCAAGAAACTAAATTATCACCCAGAAACACACAATAACCAGTTAAAGACCTCCTGGTTATCTTACACTTAGCCCAATCTGAGTCAACAAAAACATTCAACTTACTACAATCACCTTTCTTAAAAGTGATACCTAAACCAGGTTCACCTTTTAAGTATCTAAGAACTCTGAAAGCAAGTCTTATGTAGAAACTAGAAGGGGGGGGAGGGGGTTGAATAGTTTCTAGTTAGTTTTCAAAACATTTCGGCTTAATCCACTGTGCGCGGTTCCTTATGTGTACCCGCGGTTCTTTATCAATAAAGAACCGCCGGTCCATTTAGGGAACCGCCGACAGTGAACTTAACCTTTTGTTGCATGTTAAAATTTGACAATCCTTTGTATCAAATTCTCGATCAAGCTTGACTAGATATGAGATGTGTTTGATTGAAAGATAAATACTACAAGTAAGTAAACACACAAACACATCAAATCAAGAGTACATCAAGCAATAGTCTACACACTAAGCACACACGTACTAAGCATAAGCTTTTCCGCAACTAGGATGTTTAGACTAAGTGATGTATACTTGACCATAATCTAAAGACGAAGCACACACGTACTAAGCCTTAGCTTTTCCGCAACTTAGATGTTTAGATTATGAGATGCACACAACATACAACATATAAATACATCTATAATAGTAAAGACATAAATGTAAAGGAAAGTACCGACACGATGATTTATAGTGGTTCGGTCACGAAGCTCCTCTTCGCCCTACTCCACTCCTCGAGTACACCTTACTCGAGAGTTACTTCACTAGTCAACAAAACTCCTTTCAAGGCGGAGAAAACCATACACGTCGCTTACACATTTCTGACACTAAGCTAGATGTCGAGTTCTAATCGAAAGTTAGAACCAATCTTCACGACTCTTCACTTTGAAGCTAAGTGAGAACTTCACACAACACAACTACTAATCACTTTCAAGTTAGTGAGAACTCACAAGACACAACCACATCAGTTTATAGTTTAGTGAGAACTACCTAGACACAACCACATCACTTTAGAGTTTAGTGAGAACTACCAAGACACAACCTAATCTACCCACTAGTTATGTTTTATGGCCCAATATAACAAACCTTGTGTTTTATGGCCTAAACACATAAACCATATAGATCTAAGCACACATCACTTAGATCTATAACTCTAACACTATATCCAAGTACTAACAAGACTTGGATCTACACAACTAACACCTAATCCAAGGATACCCATCACTTGGATATTCTACCCTTACAAACACATCCAAGTGTACCCAACACTTGGATCTTCTACATATACATAGTAGGAAGACTAAAAACATAACTTAGATCTATAGAAGGAAAGATCTTCATCATGTAGTGAACCCAACACATCATGGTAATGATAGTGTTCTTCTCTTTGCACTTGAGAGGATGAGGAGATTGAAGATTGAAGCATATCTTAAACAAGATTAATCAAAACTAACTAATCAAGGATCTAAGATGGTTTTTGAAAGAAACTGTGCAAAAAGGGTTGAAAGAAAATCTGGAAATGATCCACTATTTATAGGGCAACATTGCAACGGTCAAAAACACCCGCGGTTCCTTATCTCTACCCGCGGTACCTTATCAATAAGGAGCCGCGGGTTCCTTTAAGGAACCTCCGTGTCGGAGTCCGTGCAAATTTGTCCTTTAGTGGGAATATGCCATCTTGGATAGTTTATACCCTCAAAGGATATTCCTTTGGCATATGGAATATGCCAAATTCAAATTTCCATTTTCTTTTTAATAAAACATTTTCTTAAAAATAAAGTTAATTAAAATCTTTTGTCACATTTGATTAAAATGTGAGTTTTAAGAAAATATTAATCCTTGATCACTTAGTTAGGTTAATGACATGTTTGTACATACCTTGAGTGATTCATGCCGAATGCGGTCTTGGAGGTGTCGAGAGAAGTATACAAATGTATTCTTGAGTGATTACGAGTACCTTAACATTTTACATAATGTATTGCGAATTATACGTTTGTCATCAACAAAACACAAAGAGATTATATCGACAAAGCATCGTAATGTTTGCACTAACAATCTCCCCCTTTTTGATGATTACAAACAAGTAAACCGCAACACATATTAAAATGCATAAGTTACTCGTTTATACTTACTTCTCCCCCTTTTGTCGAATCAAAAAGGTAGTCAACGTCTTGAAGAAGAGAAGAATCAACGTCGAGAGAGCACACGTCCAAAGTGATAGTCATCTATAGCACGTCATTTGAAGAAGAGAAGAATTAACGTCAGGAGAGCTAGCATCAGAAAGGTAGTTTTCATTTGTGGAGGAAGATTGACTTCGAGAGAACATGCATCCAAAAGGCTAATCATCACTTGTGGTCAACGGTTGAGAGGCGAGAATCCAAACCATAAACCCATCATCCAAAGATATTGAGCTTGCGTCATCCTAGTGAAGTCTTCAATCACCATAGGTTAACTAACCCCATGCATAATAAAATACTTATCTTCAAGATTCCAAAATTCATTACTAGCAAGATATTCGATGAATGATCGCAAATGTAATGACTTGAACTCTTTCAAATGCTCCCCCTTGATATGAGCTCCCCCTTGCTTGAGACACCAACAAAGCAAGAATAGTGACGAGCTACAAAAATGGGTTAGAAGTGTCCTATAAAACAAGGTTAGTAGACAAGAGCATATATAAAAAGAGGATGATAAACAAGTCGTTTGCACAAACAATGACAAGCATTGAAGAAAGAAGTGTGCACGCGATGCTATCAGCCGAAAAAATAAAGTAAATAAAGGAGAGGATCGTGACAAGATCAATTCACAATTGTTGGAATAGAGATAATAAAGAAACATCCATACCAATTGTAATGATAATATGTCAAAGGGTGAAGAGCTTAGAATTTTTGGAATCACCCAAGAAAATTCAAGATTTAACCATCAACTCTCAAAGAAAAAATAAGGAGAGGATTTTGAGGAAATCAATTCAAAATTGTTGGAATAGAGGTAGAAAAGAAACATCCAAGAATTTGAAGATATCATCTCAAGGGGTTAAAAACTTAGAATTGATGGAATCACCCATACTAATTGTAAATTTTAACCGCAATCAACTCTCAAAAATAGGAACAAAAATATTTCAACCTAGAGACATTTTTGACCAAAAAAATAAAGGAAAACCAAAAGCGGATAAATCAACGCTTTAATAAATAAAAACGGGATATAGGACATTATAGGCAAAAATGCGTATGAATGTCGACACCAAATGGTGTTTAGCATACGATAAACTACATGCTCAAAGTTTTGTAGCTCTTCTCAATCAATGTGAGTGTTCAGAGAACAATTACATGATGAGGAAAGGGTGAGGTTAGCTCATTCATTCTAGATTGGAATGAAGAGGAGGTAGAACCATGTGAATGGTTGGTACCATGGGTTGAAGTAGTCTTGCATGGAGCAAGAGGTGGTAAGGGTGATGAAGAGATGAGAATTGGAACAATCTCATTCTTGGATGTGTGAAAGGGTGAAGTGTTAGGTTTGGGTAACTTAATCTTAAATTTGAGGCGCCTATTTGAAGAGGAGGTTTTGGATGAATTGGAGGTTCTTGTAGAACATGGTAGTAATGGGTGGTTTAAGGGGTAAGGATGAATGGTTTGAGGTGTGAAGAACATGGCTAACAAGGTGGGTTTAAAAGGGTGAGGGGATGATCCAAACTAATAAAGGGTTAAAAAGGGAAAGCCCAAGATATTTTGGGAGTGATCAAAGGGTTTGAAACAAAGATTCCAAAGGGTGTTGGAACAATTGGGAAGTTTCAGAGAACCCGAATTTGAGAGTTTCTACCCGCGGTTCTTTATCTCCACCGGCGGTTCCATATTGATATGGAGCCGCGGTCTATTTAAAGAACCGCCTACAGAGGCTAGGTTTAGGTGGTGAAGGAGGACTTTCCAATTCAGCAAATCCTAATGTTCTAGTCTAACTTATCATAAAGTCATGCTTAAGAGCAATAAAAACTAGAACACACACAAAGGAAAGACACGTAGTTTCAATTAGCACGTAAGAGGAAAGCTAAGAAAAACCTAATGGCTACAAAAGAAAAAGACTCCTAATGACATACAAAGTTCATCAAAGTCAACTATCATTAGTCATATATAAGAAGAGCCATTTAGCCAATTTAGAGAATGAGTATGAGACTATCACTAGAGGTGCTCAATTAAGGCTAAACACGGCCATTTTTACGAGTTATACACCAACTCAACTTCCCACATGGAAGTAATTCAACCGTTAGGTCAAATTAAGATCCTAGTGCATAAATTCTCTAGTAGTCATTCTCAAGTTAGACAAAATGTAATTCCAACATTTGCCTAATAAAGTTTAGCAAGGATGAAACTTGCATGGCGACACAATGCATGACCTAATGAGGGTTAAGAATGCACCATTGCATATCTTGTCAAACAAGTCTAGTTAAGGTTATTCACCTTAATAGAACTTGAGGCCAATAACTTTGAAGTGTATAAACAAAGCTTACACAAACCAAAGGAACACTCTTGATTGGTCTTTCGGAAATGACACATTTATAAATTGCATAGCAATGTAAATTACTTGAGTATTTCGGATGAAACATCCAAGTTATCAAACCGACTCTATTGTGCATTATAAGTAATTATTAAACAAAATATGTCTAACAATTTGAACAAGTAGATTCAATATAACACCATCAACACAAGTGTGAGTTATGATCCGATGTATATTATTAATAAACCACATTCATGTCTACACTAAAAAAACATATCAATTAGATTCGATAATGATACCAATCATAGTTTGAATAATGCATTGATATTTAATCGAAATCTTTCTTGATTCCCACAAACACTCTTTTAAGAGAAAATAGCTAAGATTTTCAAAGGGTGTTTCATGTTTTATAGTGAGACATTTATCTACTTGAACTAATAACACAATGATCGAGTAAGACGACCTAAATCAATAGATTTGACAAGCTCCCAAAGCTTTCAAACCTAAAAGTGTTAAAGAACATCCCGATGTGTACAAGATGTTTATGTAACATTTGTAAACTAAGAGATGTTAATCCTATATGCAATGCACACATAATGTTGCAACTAAAATGCAAGAAATCTAGCATACATCCTAATTAGGAAAAACTAGATACTAACAAATACCAAGCAAGGCACAAGGGACTAGACAAATAAGCAATACTACTACAAATAGCAAGGAACACTTAATAATGTCTACATATAATAATAACACAAAAGGAAACACACACAAACAATTAGCTTAACACATAAAAGCATTCGTCCATGTTTTGAGTGTTAGATACAACAAAGTATTCATAACTTGATTTTATTTGAAAATAGTCTTTGACCCATTTAAAACTTAATTAAGTTTAACACTTTGTAAATATATCAAATTTCAAAGATATATCACCAAGAGATGTCTAACTTAATAGAAAAGAGTAAAACACAAGTTTTACGACAAACCGACGCTCAATACTTTGGACAAAGTATGGAACTTAGAAACCATCCAAATTTTAAAGTTTGAATAAAGGTTTGGAAGCGTTTTTAATTGAAAGAAAATTCAATTACGTTCGAAATGACGGGTGGCACGACTTCTACGGACTTACGGTTGATTTTATATGATTTTTCAAAATTTTCAAAAATCTGAGTCAGACTGACTGCGGTTCCTTATTGATAAGGAACCTCGGGGAAGAGATAAAGAACCGCGTCCAGAGGGCAAAAATGGGGTTTTTGGCCAAAATCATTTGGTAACTTTTTGGAAGGACTTAGGAATCTAAAAAATCATTTTAGACACATAGAACTCGTATTTTAGAGTTAATTATGTCATAAAAGATTTTTATACTTCCAAACATGAAAAGATTTAATTCAAGCTATTATACAAAGTTTATTTAACACCAAAACTTGTACGAATGAAACAACAAAACACATTTCATAAGTAATCACTCTTCATGAACAATTTGATACAAAGATCGTCTCTATTTTTAAAAATTGTTTTCATTTTGAAAACCATTTATTTTGAAAAACTAGAGCAAGGATCGATCCAAGATTTAAAGTACAATATACTTCAAAGATCTTGTGTGACCATCGCTCTGATACCAATTGTAGAAACTAGAAGGGGGGGGGGGGGTTGAATAGTTTCTAGTTAGTTTTCAAAACATTTCGGCTTAATCCACTGTGCGCGGTTCCTTATGTGTACCCACGGTTCTTTATCAATAAAGAACCGCCGGTCCATTTAGGGAACCGCCGATAGTGAACTTAACCTTTTGTTGCATGTTAAAATTTGACAATCCTTTGTATCAAATTCTCAATCAAGCTTGACTAGATATGAGATGTGTTTGATTGAAAGATAAATACTACAAGTAAGTAAACACACAAACACATCAAATCAAGAGTACATCAAGCAATAATCTAAACACTAAGCACACACGTACTAAGCATAAGCTTTTCCGCAACTAGGATGTTTAGACTAAGTGATGTATACTTGACCATAATCTAAACACGAAGCACACACGTACTAAGCCTTAGATTTTCCGCAACTTAGATGTTTAGATTATGAGATGCACACAACATACAACATATAAATACATCTATAATAGTAAAGACATAAATGTAAAGGAAAGTACCGACACGATGATTTATAGTGGTTCGGTCACGAAGCTCCTCTTTGCCCTACTCCACTCCTCGAGTACACCTTACTCGAGAGTTACTTCACTAGTCAACAAAACTCCTTTCAAGGCGGAGAAAACCATACACGTCGCTTACACATTTCCAACACTAAGCTAGATGTCGAGTTCTAATCGAAAGCTAGAAACAATCTTCACGACTCTTCACTTTGAAGCTAAGTGAGAACTTCACACAACACAACTACTAATTACTTTCAAGTTTAGTGAGAACTCACAAGACATAACCACATCACTTTATAGTTTAGTGAGAACTACCTAGACACAACCACATCACTTTAGAGTTTAGTGAGAACTACCAAGACACAACCTAATCTACCCACTAGTTATGTTTTATGGCCCAATATAACAAACCTTGTGTTTTATGGCCTAAACACATAAACCATATAGATCTAAGCACACATCACTTAGATCTATAACTCTAACACTATATCCAAGTACTAACAAGACTTGGATCTACACAACTAACACCTAATCCAAGGATACCCATCACTTGGATATTCTACCCTTACAAACACATCCAAGTGTACCCAACACTTGGATCTTATACATATACATAGTAGGAAGACTAAAAACATAACTTAGATCTATAGAAGGAAAGATCTTCATCATGTAGTGAACCCAACACATCATGGTAATGATAGTGTTCTTCTCTTTGCACTTGAGAGGATGAGGAGATTGAAGATTGAATCACATCTTAAACAAGATTATCAAAACTAACTAATCAAGGATCTAAGATGGTTTTTGAAAGAAACTGTGCAAAAAGAGTTGAAAGAAAATCTGGAAATGATCCACTATTTATAGGGCAATATTGCAACGGTCAAAAACACCCGCGGTTCCTTATCTCTACCTGCGGTACCTTATCAATAAGGAACCGCGGGTTCCTTTAAGGAACCTCCGTGTCGGAGTCCGTGAAAATTTGTCCTTTAGTGGGAATATGCCATCTGGGATAGTTTATACCCTCAAAGGATATTCCTTTGGCATATGAAATATGCCAAATTCAAATTTTCATTTTCTTTTTAACAAAACATTTTCTTAAAAATAAAGTTAATTAAAATCTTTTGTCACATTTGATTAAAATGTGAGTTTTAAGAAAATATTCATCCTTGATCACTTAGTTAGGTTAATGACATGTTTGTACATACCTTGAGTGATTCATGCCGAATGCGGTCTTGGAGGTGTCAAGAGAAGTATACAAATGTATTCTTGAGTGATTACGAGTACCTTAACATTTTACATAATGTATTGCGAATTATACGTTTGTCATCAACAAAACATAAAGAGATTATATCGACAAAGCATCGTAATGTTTGCACTAACATCTTAAATGAGATGTCATAGGACTATGCATAACTTGACTAAGACAATGAACAACATAAGCAATATCTGGTCTAGTCATAGTCAAGTAAATCAACTTTCCCACAAGTTTTTGATATGAAGTAATCTCAGTAAGTTTTTTATCATCCCCAAACTTTTTATTCAGTTTTTTACTATCTGGATTAACTTCAATAGGAGCACCACATGGCTTGCATCCTAACATACCAAACTCAGACAACAACTCTATCAACGTCAATAACCTCAATACCCAAAAAATATTTAAGTTTTCCAAGATCTTTAATAAGAAACTTAGTACTTAAAAATTCCTTAAACTTGTTAACTTCATCAAGATTATTTCCAGTGATAACAATGCCATGCACATATACAAGTAAGACCAAGAAAACCCCATTACTGTTCTTAATGAAGAGAGAAAAATCATTTGGAATTTGAACAAAATCATTTTCAATAAGAACAGAAACAAGCTTCTCATTCCATTTTCTTGGTGCTTGCTTTAACCCATAAAGAGACTTAATCAACTTACAAACTTTATTATTGTTATCATCTCCATAACCTTCAGGAATTTTCATATAAACTTCTTCATCAAGTTCACCATATAAGAATGCATTATTGACATCTAACTGAAATAAAGGCCAATTATTACTAACAACTAAACTCAAATACATCTCACAGTAACAATTTTAACCACAGGTGAAAAAGTTTCATCATAATCAATCCCATCCCTTTGGTTAAACCCTTTGGCAACAAGCCTAGCTTTAAACCTTTCTACATCACCACTAGATTTGTATTTAACTTCCCAAATCCATTTACATGGAATAGCCTTTCTTCCCTCAGGAAGATCAGTAATAATCCAGGTACTATTTCTGTTTAAGGCTTCCATTTCTTGATTCATAGCCTCAATCCATCTACTATCTTTAATAGCTTCAGAATATATAGTAGGCTTATAAATTTTATTCAGATTAGTAGTAAACACAAAATTATCAACACTCAAATTAGCATAGCTAACAACTTTGTTTATACTATATTTAACATATTTATTAAGCACAAAATCTTTGTACTTAGAAGGAAAAGTAACTTTCCAACTAGTTCTCCTAACAGTGTTATCTGCTGCTGGTTCTAGTGACCAATTAAACACATTTCCAAAAGACTCTATACCTTCATCCTCAGAGGAATTCTCATCATCACTACCAATGTCTGGTATACCCTCAGAAACATTTTCTGTTGCATACTCAACCCTAATGTCCTTCCTACTAGAATCTGTATTAGTATAAGATGATCTATCTACCTCAGAAACAACATCTGTATCAGTAGTATGAACATTTTTTCTACCTCTACTAGACTCTACAGTTCTGTCATTAGGTTTAACATTAGTTTCAGGTATAAGCCTATGCTTTTTACCTATACTATCTCTATTTTCATCATAGGATTCACTAGGTACTTGACTGTTTATGTTAGGGGTGAGCATAAAACCGAAAAACCAAACCAAAAACCGAAAAAAACCGCACCAAAAAACCCGCCCCATTTCAAAAACCGAAGGGATGGTTTTCATATTTTTGAAAACCGAATATTTGGGGCGGTTTTTGGTTGCATGTATAAAACTGAACCGAAAAAACCACCCCGCCCCACTTAAGTCTTCAAAATTAATATATTTTTATATCTTTATATACTTCTACTTGTGATATTTCTAATATATTTAGTTGTTTTGTTTTTGTTTAAATATACACATTTGTAAAACATATTAAAGTAATAGATCATGATTTTTTTTCACCTAAACTTTGTTAGATTTGTGATTCCTATATACGAGTTTTTATTATGATTTTTAGTTTTTTTATAATTTGATGGTAGCTAAAGTTGCTATTATTGTAGTGTATATAATTGATTGAAACTATTATTTTTTGTTGCAACTTGCAATTATGATTAGTTTAATTTGTGTCTAAAGTGATCGAATATTAATGTGGTTTTTGTAAATAGAAAACGACCCAATGCGTAAAATGAAAGGAGAAAAAAAAACCGAAAAAAAACCGAAACCGAACCGCTACAATGAAAAAAGCCGAAAAACCAAAACTGAAAAAACCAAATTCAAATGGTTTGCAATATGCAAAAACCGAAGTTTGCGGTTTGGTTTTTGGTTTTAGCATAAAACCGCCCCAAACCGCCCCATGCTCACCCCTAGTTTATGTTAAAAAAATTTAAATCATCAACACCATTATCACTAAAAACAAAATCTTTACTAATCATATCATTTTTGAATGGGAAAACAGTTTCATAAAACTTTACATCCCTTGAAAACAAAAATCTTTTATTTTCCAAACTAAACAATTTATATCCCTTCTTGTCAAAAGCATAACCAACAAAAACATATTTTTTAGACCTTGACTCAAATTTATCAGAAAGATTTACTACATTAGAAAAACACAAACAACCAAGCACTTTTAAATGGAGAATACTAGGTTTAGACTCATAAACCATTTCATAAGGACTTTTACCAGACAAAACATCAGTAGGTAACCTGTTAATCAAATAAGTAGCAGTTAGTACACACTCAGGCCACATGTTTAATGGTATGCCCTTCCTGAAACATGAGGGCTCTAGCAGTATTAAGTAAATGTCTATGCTTTTCTCAACAACACCATTCTGTTGAGGGGTATAAGCACAAGTGGTTTGATGAATTATACCATTTATTTTAACAAAATCAGAAAATCTTTGATTAACAAACTCTGTCCCATTATCACTTCTGAAAACTTTAACCTTTTTATTAAACTGACTGTCAAGAAGTTTAATAAAACTTTCAATACAACAAAAGACTTCAGTTTTACTCTTCAATAAAAAAACCCAAACAAATCTAGTATAATCATCAACTACAGTAAGAAAGAATCTAAACCCCTCCCCACTAGTAACTTTATATGGACCCTAAACATCAAGATGAACAATATCACAAAGTTTTTTAGTCTTATGATCACTTAAAGAGAAAGACTCTCTAGTCTGTTTAGCTTTATGACACACATCACAAGGTTCTAACCCTTTGAGTTTTATATCAGAATTATCTTTTCTTAGAACATCCAACACTTGATCTGCTGGGTGTCCAAGTCTATTATGCCAAATTGAACTAGAAATTTGACAACACCTAACATTTTTACTAAACACTGGCCTACCATCATCAAGAAAGTATAAACCATCCTTTTCACTACAAGTCCCCATCAGGACATTATGAGTTAAGTCCTGAATCATACAACAATTCTCATTAAAACTAACATTAACTTTATTATCTTTGGACAACTTTTGAACAGATAAAAGACTAACTTTGTATCCAGGAACAACCAACACATCCTTAATAATCAAATTATTTATTTTAAAACAACCAATTTTTTTCACATACTCCAAAGTACCATTAGGATGAGCAACACTTATATTGAGATAAGAAACATTAATGACATCAAAAAGTAATTTTTCAGAATAGGTAATGTGCTGACTAGCCCCTGAGTCTATAATCCAACCAATATAAGTACTATAAGTACTTATATTTGAATTATAGTTAAAAAATCTACAAGAAAGAAATCTAACAACACAATTATTCACTTTGAAGGTACCTGCAATAGTAGTAGAACCCATAGAATTCTCTCCTGAAACACTCAGTAACCTCATAAGTCTTTGATATTGATCAGAAGTAAGAGTATGAGATGTACTCTTACTTTGATCACACTTATTATCATTAACACTCACATTATGAACATTATTTTGAGTTGAATTATTATTATTTCTTTTAAAATTAGGTGGATAACCTATCAACTCAAAACACCTGTCTATAGTGTGATCATTCATGTTACAATGCTTGCAAACAAGATTACCGTTTCTATAACCATTTGACCCAGTCCTGTTATTTCTGTTAGAATTCCCATTACTAGAATTCCCATTATTAGAATTATAAACACCTCTGTTCCAACTATTAGAATTTCCACCAGACTTAACAACAAAAGCAGATGGCGCAACCTTATTATTATTTTTAGACCCATTTCTATGTGATTCATCTCTAGATAAAGTTGCAAAAGCAATTCTCACATCTGGTATGGGATCATATGTGAGAATCTGACTTCTCACAACACTATAGCAATCATCAAGACCCATTAGAAACTGCATCAGCCTGAACAGCTGATCATGTTCCTTAAGATCTTCAGAACCATCACAAGTACAATTAGGCAGATCAACAAGAGCATCAAGCCTCCACAAAGAATTACACTCATGATAATATTTAGATAAAGACATACCAGATTGAGTAAGAGTGTAAATCTTATGATGGAGATTATAAATCACAGAACCATCTTGTTTATCATATGTTTCTTCTAATTCATCCCAAACATCTTGAGCATATTTAGAAAATTTTTGACCCTTATATAAATCTGGTGAAACACACCCAAGTAACCAAGAAATCACAACAGCATTACATCTATCCCATTAGTCTCTAGCAAGACCATCATTAGTGTCTTGAACACATTTACCATTTATAAATCCAAGTTTATTTCTAGTTTGTAATGCAAGTTTTACAACAGCAGACCAAACTTTATAATTCTCAGTCCCTTCAAGTTTGAAGGTAATCAACTAAGAACCAATATCTTAAGGGTGCAAATAAAGAGGGTCATAAACATCAAACTTAACACCATCATCATTCTTAACACCACTCCCCTTGGGTGGAGCATCACCCTTGGGTGAACTAGGACCAGACCCAGACATAGAGAACCAACCAAGAAACTAAACAAACACGAAGAACACACAAACATGCCAAAATATAGTTCTCAGGCTTCCTAACCACTTAAAAGGTGGCAGGTCAAGAGCTGAAACCTGTAAGTGGTCTAAAAACCAACAGAACAAATATAAAACAAAGAGAATAACACAAACTCCTTGTATCTCCTCTACAAATAGCAAGTAACTACCACAAACCTCGAATCAATCAACACCACAAACTAGCTAATCCCTTCGACACCTAAAACCCACTAATCAACAAAAAACATATAAAGAACAAAAGATAGAAAAGAAGGTGTGAAAGGTGTTACAAGGCACAAGCAAGAACTCTAGATCAAGACAATCCATAGAAACCAAAAACCCAATCAAATAGATCATGATGATCTAACAACCAACGCAACGAAAAAACAAACCTGCACGTTTAACAAACAACAAAAAATAATAAAGAATCACAATCCCCTTACCACGATTAGAAAAACCTAATATCTGGATTTAGGGTTTTACTAATTAATCAATCAAGATCAACAATTAGACCCAAATAATGAACCCACAGCTCACCAATTAGATCAAAAACAGCTTTAACCAAGAAACCCTCAAAAATTTCTGAAACCCTAATTTCAAAAAACTCAATTAATCTTGCAAAAAACTCAAATTAACCAGTTTAAACAATGATTCACCAACAAACAAATCAAGATCTACACAAATAGATCAGAACCCCCAATTTTAGAAAAACCTTAATTTTGAAAAAACGATTTTAATCACGATTCAGAGCAACCTGGCTCTGATACCATGTAAAAACTAATAAATCAATGATCAAAATCAACAAGAACGTATAACAGAGAACCCAGCCAACCTCCCCTTGGCTCTCTTTATCAATGAATCAAACAATATCTGGATACAAGAAAGAATTAAAGAACAACACTCACACTCACAAGACTGATCAAGATTGATCAATACACACAGTTCTCTCTCTAGAAACGATAACAGAAAACAAAGAATGAAAAGTAAACTAAACGAGTTGGGTAGGTTGAGTATATAAGCTCGTAGTCTTCAGTTAAGCCCATCACTTTCACACTTGTGCACTTCTAGTCCTTCTAGTTATACGCTTGACACTTCAAAAGAAAAACTAGTCCTCCATCTTTGTATTTATGTCTAAATCAGTCCTTCAGGTTAATGGGCTTATATTCTCAATATAAGCATTTCTCAATCAGGATCGTTCTTTGATCAAAAGGCTTTGGGGGGGGGGGGGGGGGGGGGCTTTTTATGCATCAGACCTACACTGTAGGTTACTTTCAGCCTATTTGACCCATTTTCATTTTTAATTTATCCATCCGTAAATGTGCTATGATGGGTGGTTTTACTAGTATGCTAGTAGCTTGGTTGAAAAAACTCTAACAACCTGTACATGCCATTCATGAATGTTTCTATATGATGTCTTAAAAAAGCATCAGTGTGCTTGTACATGCAAATTAGGTTTAAATGCTTTACTCTCTGTAAGCACTACACTAGTCTTCTTGGTATTTTTCTAAGTGTGATGGCTCCAATTGTATCGTTTTTTTTTCTGATGCATTCTTCTTGGTATTTTTCATTGTGAACCAGTCTCATCTCAAAGAAATAGTCCACAAAAGAAAGCGTAGTCTGTGGATTGGCATCTATGGATATTGCAGAATACAAGGTAATCTTGTCCAATGAAAAAAGCAAGCGTGATTCATTTTTTGTGAGCTCAAGCTCTGGCAGGCTCAGCATGGCTCGGCTCAGCTCGTATCCACCCAGTTATCTTACAGTGACATTAGAAGTAAATGTAGAGTGACTTTGGGTTAATCTAACATTGGACAGTCTTTTTGTTCTGCATGTAACAAGTTTTGATGATGATGTACCTATAAATTAGTCATATTACTTGCTATTAAGAAAAATTTATAAACTTAATTAACTATGTCATACTATAAGAATTTATTGAAAAAAGCTCATTTGTACGCAACCTTGGTTATTGATTTTGTGTATATACTAGCTTAAAGACCCGTCTAACGTCGAGTATAGTTTACTGAGTGATTTTTGCAAGAAATTAACAAACAAAAGATAATATTAAAAGAAAATAAAAGGGCTCTGGTAATATATGAAAAAACAATAGAAAAAAATGAATTATTTGATAAACGTTTAATTTTGTACCAATCGTAACAATAGACTTTATTTTCATTTTCAACCATGATCTACGTGAGAGCAAAAAAAATTGACCAGCCAATGTTCATTCCGTGAATACCTAAAAGTTGAATGAAAAAGTAACTAAAAGGAATCCGTGAACAATAATATAGATGTATTTAGAAATTACAAAATATTGAATAAAGCAACTAATTTGTGTATATTGTACATCATCATCTTGATTAAAAAACTACAACCTTTAATCTTTTTTTGCTTTTCACTCTTAAAATCGATGAACATTTACATTTGTAACAATTATAATAATAAACGTCTTAGTTGTCAAAAATCACACGCTCAACGTTTACCGCTCCTAAATGTTACGCACCACAACAAACACATTGACACAGTATTGTTTCTTAAAAAAGTATTTACAAAATAAGTTAATTCCCTATGTGCATACATCATGTTTACTTTGATCTAACAACAAAACTTTATGCTTATACAATGATTGATTCAAACCAACTCATGCATGATGTAGTATAGATTGTTACAATATAAATTATAAAGAAATAACAACAGGTTTAAGTACATATTCCCTGCCTATAGAACTTACATGTAAACTTCCCTCGTTCTACTCATCCCAACAGCCTACTACGACTTTTAATTGGATCATATTTGAAGAAAAGCGGATTGAGGAAAATTAAAGAAGGTAAGAACTTAAAAGTTTTTTAATGCTTATAGACCAGAAGGTAAATGTTTCTAACTAGAATGTAAATTTTATAAAAATATAATACTATGAAACGCTTTGGACAATTGTTTTTTAAAAGTGTAAACGTTATAAGATTACACTACGTGGCCATGTTGATATTACTTTAATTTTTGTTGCAGACTTGTAAATTTTGTTTGTGGAAGGGTACAATCGTAAATATATACTCCATCCGTCCTATAATAATAGTCCACCGGCAAAAAAACATCACTTTTCAGCTTTCTATCTCGTATTTTTTACACCAAGACAATTTTACCCTTAACCAATTAATTTATAACTTCTTTATTGTTTGTAATAAGAGAAATGATTGTACTTCCTACTTTTTGTTCCTACATATCCTCTTACTCATGAAATTAAGACAAGTGGAAAGATCAATGAATGAAATTAAGAGAGAGAACTAGTGCACTACACATGTTATATGATTGCATGGGTAGGCATATATGTAGGCACATTTGGTAGAATGATTAAGCATTACTCTTGTAATAATACCTCAAGTGAGGGTGATATAGTAAACTTAATATACATTTGTTATCTATTTTTGGACTGAACTATTAATATGGAACGTCTAAAATTGTATACTGGACTGTTAATATGAGACGAAGAGAGTAAAGTATACTTTTTCTTTTCTTTCCACACAACTAGAGAACATAAATCAGTTTTTCATTTTCTTTTATTTTCCTTTATTTACATTCTTTTTCTTTCTCTTCTTAACTAATCTCGAGAACAAAGTGTAAAATAATCCTATAAAATCAAGTAACTAAACCAGAACTTTAGTATTTTTTTTAACCCAAACAGTAGCTAAACACTTGTAATCTGACAAAATAAATGACTAAACACTTTTGTAAAAAAAAACCACTGATCAAATTAAAACCATACAATATATAAAATAAAATTAAAAATAATACAAACAATCAAATTAGATCAGGTCGAAGCACATCGTGTTGAATGAAAGCTGAGTCATCATACAGAATAAGACATTTTTGTTGATTTGATAAGCATAATAATGTACGGGGTAAGAGTAGTTTCTTACTAGTAATTATCTATGAAAACATAGTATATTTTAGGGCTGTAATCAAGTAAAACTTTTATTAAGTAATTTGAGCTTGGTTCGAGCTAAACTTTTAAGTGTTCTGCTTAAGCTCTTATCAAGCTTTTCCGAACTTTAATACAAAAAAAAAAAAAAGCCTTTAATACAAATATTTTATGATTAATTCATATGAGCATCTAAAGACTGATTTGAGTATTAATCTAACTATTAAAGCTTAATATATAAATAAATAAATAATATAATACATAAGAACTTTTAACTTTAATTAAATTTATATTTTGGTTTCTTTTATTTTATTTTATTTATTTTTGTCTTTATTACGCATTGTTTCATAAGAGATAAGATCCCTAAAGACCCCAAAATAAGCATACATCATATGCATGTCAATATAAAGATTTAATTACTATATAATATTATAATATATCATCTTATCAGTTACTCCCTCCGTCCCATATTAATAGTTCACCGACCAAAAACACGCATATTAATAAAAACATCACTTTTTCAGCTTTCTCTCTCTTACTTTTTACACAATGACAATTTTGTCTTTTACCATTTAATTTACAACTTCTTTATTGTTTGTAATAATACCCTCAAGTGAGGGTAATATGGTAAACTTAATCTACATTTCTTATCTATTTTTGGACTGGACTATTAATTTAGGACGTCCCAAAATAGTAATATGGACTATTAATATGGGAAGGAGGTAGTATAATAATATATATTTTTATTAAAATATTATAAATTATTTTACTTTATGTCTTATTTTGATGTTGGTCTTTTGTTCGAGTATAATAATATAATAAAATAAATTAATTTTGTATTCATTCAAGTTTTTAAAATCAGTCTCACACTTTGATCAAATTTTATCAAACCTAACTTATACGTGATTGATTAAAACTTGACAAGCTATTAAATCAAACTCAAACGTATAATTCTTTTATCGACTTGATTAAATGGCACCACCCTTGGTATATCAACTTGAATAACTTTAGTAAATTAAAATTAAATAAAAAATATTAAACATGAAAAGGTATAATCTAAAAAGTAAACACTTTTTATTTTTTGCTTCAATGGGTTCCGGGCGACCTCCACCAAGTTTTACAAATTGGTTTCAATGTAACTCTTTTACAGATTGGTGGTTCTTGCTTGCATGTGGGCTTGTATTTACTTTCGAGGGGGTTTGGAGTATTGTATTACTACTACAACTCTTGAAAGCCCGCACCTTAGTTATATATATATATACTCTCAATTCATAACCCATTATTTATTCCATCGCGAATTACTTAGGGCTTAAGAATCGACTAAAAAAGTTTCAAAATTCAAAACATGAAATCGGATGAAGGATGCTACTTTTCAGATCTAACAGAGGAACAACTGTGAGTTTGCTATAACTTTCATAACACAATAAATATTGTACTTTTGTAGTATTGCTTATTGGTTTTTTTGTTCACGACAGGATGCCATCATTCGGCGATGTTCCCAAGTTCCGGTTTGTGCTGTGTAAGGTTTTTCTTAGCTATAATAACATGGGTGATGATGCAGAAGCTCGTAGAATCTACAAGGATGGCTGGCCAAGCCCCAACGTATTTTATCTTCCAACAGGCACTGCCCATGGTACGATGGTGGGTAGTGGTCATAAGCTGTTTGGGACTATACAGGCAGCTGGTTCCTTTCTAGATCCCGTGTCACCTCCTTTCAATATATTCAACCATAAATTCAATGATCCTCTAGCTGTCCCCAAACTGGGATTTTTATCCCCACACTATCTTTGTTACCCTTCAATTCCGTTCTCTGACTCCGTGAAGATCGCAGCAAAACTTAATGTTACCACTGACGCGATGGTTGACGTGCGTACTTTAGATGATTATTGTTCTTCTTATGGAAAACCACCTGGAAGATACAATGATGCGTTTGAAATTTGCAACGACTCTGCGGTTATAAACTTCTCAGATTATTTTGCCAAGAGACCCAATGGTGGTTCGTGTTCTTATATTTTAAACGGTAGAACCTTGCATTAAAGTATGCAGTCGACGCAGCTCTGGAAGTAGTATTTGATGCGCCTTCTGAGGAAACAAAAGTTGCTGGAAGAATAATGGCTTATTATGGAAGAAATTTTGATTATGGCTGTTCTCCTGCTGAACTAGATGATTACAAGGCAATGCTCTTTGAAACCGAACAACCTGAGGTTAAGTCTGGCAAAATAAACCTGGTGCAATCTGTGTTGTCTGTACCAGCTCAATTTTCCCTCATAATTGATGCAAACTTAACTGACTCCACCTCTGGGGCTATAATCTTGTCCGGTGTTTACGAATTCCTTGTGCCAACTGATGGTGGCATCAGGGTCGGTCACATTTATGGGAATGATTGCTCTTTAGAACTGAAAGTGGACTGGAAGCTGCCACCGTTTGTTGATGAAGCAACACTGGATAAAAGATCCTACTGTGCAGATCTAACCGAGACACAAGTGTCAGTTTACTTTAATTTAACACTAGCATCACCAGTGAATTAAAGTAAAACGACAATTCCACCTAGTTATCAAAATAATTGAAAAAATAGAAAAGTAAAGATTCTAACTTTCAAAAGCCATTGGACTGGTTGAATTGGTCAAACTGCCAATCTAGTATTGCATGGGATATTTGGTCAAAATTACAAAAATAAGATATGCTAATTAAATTGTCATTTTATTTTTGTCCCCTTCAGTCTGCTAATCTACTTATTTGTTACTCCACAGATTTTCTCAAAGAAGCTTAAGCTCGGTAACACAAGATGTAAGTCTATAATTAACGTACACATTATCATGCTCATAGCTAAATCTTTAGCTGTCTTTTGTTGTCACAACTCACACGTGAACTATAGATTTTGAAGAAGCTTAATATATAAAGCAAACTAGAGGATATGTTAACAGTTAAGAGTAACGGTTTTGTATTGTAATACATCACAGGAAGAAGATGGTAGATACAGCGTTCAAAAAGAATTTTCGCACCTATATGGCTTCCTAATGAATACCTCTTTCGGGGTTAATCGTAGAATGTCTGTTAGTGTTTCTACCTGCACCGAAGGGGATGAATATGATTACTTATGGTATATGCTTTCTTTCTCATACATAGTTGTGCCCTTTTACTTTCTTCTTGGACATATGAGTAATAACTCAGAAATTTACATTTGGTAATAGCACCAGCGTCTTGGACATATGGCCTGAAATAAGAAGCGATTACTTCTTTGGACCAAAACACGCCGGACTGGTAATATTTTCTTGTGACTGAAATCTCCACGATTCTGAAAAATATACCAAGTTTTTGTCCCTTTTTTTATAGGATATCAAAAATAAAATAGCTTATCATGCACGAGCTGCTCAAATGTTGGAAAGATGTGTCGTAGGTGGTCCTGGTTTTCTGAAGTTTAAGTTATCTGGGACATGGATAGCTGAGGTATTTTGTTTTAAAATGCACATTACTATTCTGATCCAAAATTCTTGTCTACTTCAATATCTGTCGCCTTTTTTCGCTGCAGAGTATTTCTAGGATGGTAACGGATGATATATTCGCATGCGCACCTAAACTCCCTACTGAAACAGCAATTATACACATTTTGCCGCGAAATATAGCCAAGGAAATGCATATGGGTCATGTACAATCCGCTATTATTGGAGAAACGTTAGCTCGCGTGCTTCGGTTTTCTTCGGTTAGCGTGCGCCAAAGATTCCATTATGGGGATTATCTCGACATTGAGGTACGTGTTGTTGGTCTTGCTGTTTAAATGTTTGTTAAACTAAATCCATATTATACCTGCGTCTAACATGGTAAACAAAGCTTTTTTTTAGCCTGTTATTATTCTAGAGTATAAACTTGTTTTACACACACACACACACACACACACACACCCTGTCTGAGATACAATCCATACACTAAACATATTTTTTGTTTGTTTTTTGCAGTCCAAAATGATGATAACGGAGTTCCTGATCGATATGTTCCCTAATGGGGAAGTTAACGATCAAGCTATTGGAGAACTTGAGGTGAGCACAATTTCGTGAAAATTAAATCACACGTGAAAGTTAAATCACACGTGATGCTATCTGAAAAGTGTTTCTGGAAAGTGCAAGGATACCTGATGCATCCTGAGGTTTTAGCTATTTATATATTTCTGTCATTCTCTCTTAACTGGTTCATTGATATAGGTGTTGTATGAGGAATCGAAGAAGAGGTTTGATGAAGATGCTGAATTCAGAGGGATAACCCAGCCTGTGCAAGTCAGTTTTCTGATTTAATTTTTTTATCTTGGTCTTCTTAACTTCTGTTATGTTTTTAAAATAATGAATTTCGGAATAGGATTGGGATGAAAGGCACAAATCTGCTTGGGAGCAAATCTGCAAGATAAGCCAAGAACGTTACTGCAAAGTATATGAACGTCTAGGAGTTCGCGTGAAAGAAGAGGTGTCATGTTTTTCACCATTTTTATATAAAATAGGAATATACCTGGTATACTAATTACATTATTTTTCAGGGTAAAGCACTTCATGATTATTACATTCACGAGACTCGAAAGTTTTTGAGGAAAGAGTGTTATAATACAAAAAGTGAAGGAGATGAGGCGATAGTTATTGAAGGACGAAAGTTACCTCTAGTTGATTTCGCAGCTTTGTGGTTAGTTTACGTGCAATAAATGCTGATTTTTTTTATAAACATATACGAGTTGGCTAGCAATAAATTTTATTTTTGTGAAAAGGCTCCGACCCTTTAATGTTTGACCGAACCAGACCTTTAATAAGTGTTATTATTCTTGTTTTTCGGGTTTTATTTGCGCTGCAGGTAAACCCACTCTTAAACCGCTTGAATATTGTAATTTGTAATATTTAATATTAAAATTTATTCTATAATGATTCATATGCAAATGTTGTAATTTTGTGGCTGTATATGGTAGGTATTCACTTAAAATGGGAAAAGCAGACCAGATAGTCCATGTGGCTGATGTAGGTGAACGAGAAAAAATTGAAATGTGCATTACTGTAAGTAACTATTATACACCATAAATGATAACATCTTCAAAATATGATCAAGAAATTGAAATAAATACTTATTGACCCCCCTCCCCCCTCCCAATTCAGGCTGCTAAAAGTGTAGGGTGCAGCGTAACGAATCAGTGTCGTGACCCGTTAAGTCATGTCGGATTTGTTCAAGTTAAAGGTTTTAAGGGATTTGGTCTTGTTCAATTGCTTGACGAAGCTAAAAGTCACTGTAAAGTAGCTCTAGTTGGAAAAGGTATACCAATTTTTTTTTCTTTTCAAATTGCCTTTCCACCGTTTGACCTATTTCAGTTTTTTTAATTAGATTTCTTATCACAGTACAAAATCCATTAATAGGTTAATGGGTTGATATAAAAATGACTTGACTTGCATTATTTTTCTTAACAGGCAAAGAGCTTGAGCATGCTGCTGAAGCATTTGGATGTGCTGCTGTCAAGTAAGATTCCATGCATTTATCACAAATGTTAGAACATACTTATGCTATAAGTACCAAACACCAATAATATGAGTACTTTTAATCCATAACAATTTGCTGTACTATAATTTCTATCTTCAGAAAGGTTTTATTTTTATTGAATTAAACAATGCTTATGGTCTATTGTCTTTTTATTAATAATTGTCAAGTTTCGTGCTTATTCATATTTCATGCTTGCGCTCCTAACAGGTATGAAGTGTTGAAGAACAACAGATTGATTGATTATACATTCAATTTTGATGACATGCTTAAGGAAACGGTATTCTTATGATGTTCTTTCGTTTCTAGTGATGTTATATATTATATTATCTCCTTGATAAAGAATCTTTACATCGATCTTGTTTCTTATTTGCTTACATTCATTGATAAATAGGGTAATACTGTGGTATATCTGCAAAAAACGCTTGCTCAAATTCGTTCAAGTTTGCGGAAACCTGAAATCCTTTCGGCTTTAGCGGTAAGAATTTCTTGTTGTCTTGATATTATTTCATACACACAAAAAGATACGTATAGACGTATACACCATGTATGTCTGTTCATGTGAACCTTTTAATCCGCATGTTCTGAATAAATTCCACACGTAACTTACCTTAAAGCTAACAATTTCATATGTTAAGATCTAGTTGGTCCGGCTGTTTTTTTAAGATGTTCTAGTATGTTTGATATAAGATTCATGTTTGTAGAATATATTATATATATTATGATTGTTTGCAACAGGAACTCGACGCACGGAAGGACCATTTAACCTTGAAGGACGGTAGAGAACATCAGTTGGGATTACATTTACTCCGGTTTACCGAGGTAAGATCATGATTGGAAATCCACCATACGCTCTAGCCTTTTTAAATAAATAAATAGTACATTTGAAATCTTTACTTCCTAACTCAACAATTGTTAAAAAGAAAACATGGCATCTGCAAGACCTTTTCTAGATTTCATTTTTTAAAATTATTTTCCAAACATGATGCATATATACAATGCTTAATGCCGTTCAAAAAAAAAAAATATACAATGCTTAATGGTTCAGGAACTTGTGAACTGGTATGGGGACTCTTACGCTCTGTTCTCGAGTTTTTTTTTAAAAGAAAGGAAGGGGATAGAAAGGGAAATCATAAATTTTTTGTGTTCTCAAGTATTTTTTAAGAAGGGAAGACAGAGGACGGGAAGGGAAGAGGAAGGGAAATCAATAGTTTTTTTATAAAGATCTGTTCCTCCCAAAATTGGGCGGATTAGGAAGGAAAGGTAACATTTACCATTGTGGCTTTAGTAAAATTACAAATATATCCTAATTTTTCTTTCACTACTGCAAGTAAGATTATAGGAGCCCATGATTGTAATCCGAATAGCAGATAATTATAGTATACGATTATCACAACTACCATGTTTCTATATTATTTAATGATTGTAATTTAAAAATTATTAAAACATGGATAATGACCATAGATGAAATAATGATAATCACTTTTTGATCAAACGAATATTTCTGCTTGTAAGTATTGATTTTTTATTCTTTGACTAAATTAATATTTGTTTTTAATGTTGATAACGTATTGATGTATTGCTGTTGTATCATTATTTGATCAAATTAATATTCATATAGTTTAATCAAATTAATATTTGTTTTTGATGTTGGTAGTGTATTGCTGCTAATATCATTATTTGATCAAATAAAGGTACAATATAGATTTTGAGGACATTTTTGTAATTTTGTTAGCCTCTTTTTCCTTTCTTGCCTTTTTAAAATATGAACTCAAGAACAGAATTCTTCATAACCACTTTCTTTACTTTGCCATTCTTTACTTTGCCCTTCCCGTTCTATCCCTTTCCATTCTTTAAAATTTAGACTCGAGAACAGAGCGTAATAGTTTAGACTAATACACAGATTAGGTATAACATGAGTATTTTAAGCCTAAAAATCTCTTGAGGATCGAGTCATATGGGATCATATCTCAGACTACGTCCACATCCTCACAATTTTATGTTAGTATACATTTTGCACCCTTGACATTATGTAGTTTGTCTGAAGTGGGCCTTCATAAATACTTTAGCCGAATCTGATTGTGTGAAGTATATTAATAATTCAACTTTCCTTTTTAGGTTCTTGGAGAGGTTTCCAGAGTTCTTGCACCACATATCTTATGTGATTTCCTTTTTGTTTTATGCGAAAAGTTTAACGGATTATACTCTGGCAGCTGTCTGGTATGTTAACTTACATATACGCTGTTTCTTATACATTATTGAATTCAAATCCCATCCTAAACTAGATTTAACTTTCTGAAAGTTTATTTGATAAATAAACAGGCAAATCTGGTGAATTTTTTTGTAAGGACTTCATGTAACTTTGGAAATTTTTGCAGGTACTTCGGCCTGACGATAAAATGAAACTTTTGTTATTTGAGGCAACGGAAATGGTAATTGTGGTGTCCTTTTATTTTCTTGGGATCACTCCTATCTACAACTTCAAATTTTCTACTATCAAGTGATCATTTCAGAAACATTTTATGATTGTAACCCAAATGTATGATTATTGCAGCCGTATGCACTTGATTATATTTTCGCCTCTAGTTTTTTTTAGTTTCCTATAATAAGTAGATCAAGTGGCCTTTAATTCCTGCACAAAAAATGATTTAAGGACTGTTCTTTCAAGTTATCAATGTCTAAAGGGTTAAGTCAATAAATAGTCCATGAACTTTCAAAAAAGACCCATGATAGGCAACTTAGTTAAGAAAATGCCATTATTACCAATGTTTTAAAACCCGGGTTTTTGGTTGACCTGGTAACGTTACCGGTTTACCGGGTCACCGGTTCAACCGGGTCGAACCGGTTTTAAGCCAAAAGAAGGATTACCCACCTGTAGTATGTATATTGATAAGAGCATCTCTAATGGGGAAAAGCTATATAAATTTTTTTACTATTTTAAAAAGCTTTTAGAGGTATTTTTTACCATTGGATCAAAAGTTTTTTGAAAGGGTTTACAAAAGGTTTATAGAAAGACTTTATGCAAAGTCTTTCTATAAACCTTTTATAAACCCTTCCAAAAAGCTTTTTGTCAAATAATAAAAGCTTTTGTTTAATTAATTTACATTTAATGTATTAAATGTAAAAATCTTAAAAGAGTTTCTTCAATTGAAGATGCTCTAAGATTATTACTCGATACTAGTTTCTAACATAAAAACAAACTACTACGGTATTAGAACTTGTTTTTTTTATCAACCAATTCAATAGTTATACAATTAAAAATCATTTCGTTGAGCATTGTTGTACATATCATCACCTCACATTGTAATTTTAAAATAGCTCATTTCAATGCCTACTGTCAAAAGCATTGCTACAGTAACATAGTGCACATTTTTTAATACTTTCATGTGATTCATTTGTCACCACTCATCTCTCCAAACTATCTTTACATCATCATCTTCAATCACTATTGTTTCAAAAGTTTCTTATAAAACAAAATCTGTGTACACAAACAGATCGTCATTTTTTAACCACCTTTCACTACATCTCGATTTTCAACTGCTATCTCTGTCAAAAAAACTCTGTCAAAAACATTTGACGTTACACTAATCTCTTTCTTTTCATTTGGTAAGTGTTGAACCGGCCGGTTTTGGTCCGACGGTTCGACCCGGGTCGGTCAAACCCCGGCGGTTCAATCTGATTCGAGTTTCAGGAAAACCCGGCTCACAATGAACCGGTCGTCGCTTCGGTTTTTGGTTCAACCAGTCGAACCGACCGGTTCGAACTAATTTTTAAAACACTGATTAATACCCACCAAACTCTACTTAAACCGACTATTATCACCCCTAGAATTTCCTTTTTATTTTTGAAACCGGTTAACACCGGTAAAAATAGACACGTCATCTTTTCTTAATTTTTCTTTTTTATATCCAAATAGTAGAGGGAACATTATCATATCATTTGGGGGAAAAACCACTCATTTCCTTTTCAGTTTCATTTTCATTTGAGTCTTCATCTTTCCCCTCCAATTATGTATCGTCTCCAATATTTTTACCATCATTTCTATTAACATTATCTTGAGAAGTCACATGGTTAACTTCAGTTTCCCTAACCTCTAATTCTGTTTCCACTTCGACATCAAGAAGATTGGAAACAACATCCGTCATCATTTCAATTTCAGAAACTTTAGCTCCTTTATTGTCCTCAATAGGATATGAAATTTATGCTTTCAATCAACTTGAATATTTAGCATGTAATACCTCTTTTATCGCAACGTAGCCACAAAGGTATTTAACACTTTAAGGAATAACAGGAGTCCAAGAAAGATAACTAGCGAAGTGCTAGTAAATTTTTTTCTCTTTGCGGTTTAAACTCGTTCATCATGATAAGTGCAAGATGTCATTTATTTTGGTATCTATAAACAAAAATACTATAGATACACAAAATATGTTATTTTTCAATGATTTCTGAACCGGATTAGGATAATAAAATATTAAAAGTGTGTTTAAATATAATAGATAATGATTCGATTATAATACTATCTTATTCTTGTCAACTAATAAAAAGAGGAAAGAAACTTATGTTTGTCTTCTATAAGAAAACAACTCTAGTTTACGAATTATATTGCAATAAAACAATTAATCGAAACATAGAAAGTTCAATTTAGTATTTTTGATAATTAAATTCTTAGTAGAATTAACTACGCGACTAATTACTAATAAGACTAAGATCCTACTTGTTCTCCAACTCATTATTAGGAGGTCTGACCATCAGTGGCGGAGCTTGAAAATTTTTCATAGGAAGCCCGAAACTATATAGATCTTGATCAATGAACAGAAAGAGTAAGATACCAATTAGAATATGTTTATTGAAGATTTTGGTGGGTTAATTTTGTATTGGACTTCAACTAGGGAGGGCCAAAGTAAAGGCTTTGTTTTGATTACACATGAAATATCAAAATTTTATACTAATGGGCTAAATTTCAGGGAGGCCAGGACCCTCCCTGATCTTGCTAGAGCTCCGCCATTGCTGACCATCTAATAATAACTAGGGCAAAAGGTAAGCGTGGAGCGTTAATTGCACTACAAGTGCAACTCTTAAAACCTATGAGACAATCCATGAATTTTATTGTTATAGAGTGTTTGAATGGAATGTCCTTGCAACTTTTACGATTGCCAATGGACATCTCAATTACTTGTTCATCACATAATAAAGTCATGAGTATGTTTCATCTCATATTATGCCCCGGGTTTCGAATCTGACCAGGAACTCGATTTAAGTCATACCAATGTAAAGCATGCAAAAATTGGCATAGACCCGACCTATGACGAAATTCGCCTTTGGTGTAGAATTCACCCTAGGTCTGACCAGTTGATGAAAACCAACAACAAGTGCTTTTACATTGGATGGCATACACTTAAAGATTCAAATATGTATCACATAAGTTTTGAAAACAAATGTCAAAAGTGTGTAAAAAGATGCATGTAATAATCTTTTTAGCACAAGTTAAGAAAAAATCATTTGTTAACTTCAGTTTTAGGCGTGTTTACTGCGGGAAAGAATTAAAGAATGATCAAACCCTATATCCTACTCTTTATATGCCCGAAAGCACAAGTGCTTGGCATAATTATCAAATAAATGCCGAAACATCTATGTGACTCGGAAAAAGATTAAAGATCATTCAAATCCTAGATGGTTTGACTAAAACACGTAGTGTAGTAGCAATATCCACCATTAGTAAAGCACAAAACGATTGTTTTTAAGTATTACAAGATAATTAAATTTTGCAAATCGCATCGTTGAGAGGATGGTTTATAGACTATCATTACGGTATGTAAGCCCAACTCGAGTGACAATATGATTTCGCAAAACAAATACTTATAATAAAACAAAGTTTCATAGATCTTATGTCCATATTAATTTTGTTAAAAAAAATAGTTTTAACAAATAACACATAGCCGATTCGCAAGGAGAATAAGTGTAATTAATGTGACATATTTTTTTAAAATCTAGTTTTGATATAAGTAGAGATCCGTTTTATGATCACTAGAATCTTGTATAATTATGTTTTGCAATTCATAATGGAAAACAAATAAACACATAAAACAGACAGAAAATGAGGTAGAGGTGAAGACAGACTCGATATGAAAACAGTAACATATAAAATACGAGATCTCAATTGATTCTTCCCTACTTAAAGAACCAAAAGACCCCCCCTTGATAACTAAGGAATTCACATGCATCAAATAACTTGATTGCATAAGTCTTTTGGCCAGATAAACAAACAATCATAATATGTTATTACCGAATCAGTTTAAACTTACCCTATTTTATTAGATCTAGATCAAGATTAAAATTTTTATGGCAAGCATGCATCTTACTGCCATAGAAAATAAATAAAGAGAGTTTTTAATCGGATCTAGCGTTTTCATTCTATGTGTAACCCATTAATGTCATACGATGACTCGTGATGCCACTGTTGGGATTTTAGGATACTAGTTAACCATTAAATACAAGTACGTAGCAAAATGGATCTAGTATGACATACATAAATAATGAGTCTTTGACTTGATCTTGAACTTTAATAGTTAAATTACTGTCTTCATCGTTTGCTCACAGTACATGCTACACGAGCACGTTAAGACGTTAGTGCTTGTTTCATGACTAAATGATTGAACATCACGTGTTATAGTTTAACATTACAATTGATCGAAAACCCTTTACGTTTAAATCAGTGTAATAATATCATAAAAGAGATCAATGGAAATTATATCAAATTTTCCATGCATGAATACGTGAATATACAAACATGCATTGATTTGATACAACCACTTTCTCGGCTACTGTAGGAAAAAACAATTTCGAACTTTTAGTAAATTATGATGTATATGAAGGTTTATATAGTTCATAACAATTACACAAAACCCTAAACGAGATCAAAGCACACATAAATAATAACACAATTATAATTAATCGAATTAGGGTTACATACCTTTATGCTAAAGCAAATCCACAAGACGAAGAACGAATCACCAATTCGGGTTTATACCGTATATAACCAAGATATAGTCTAAAGTAAGACTATATTATGATCTTGTACACACGTAATACAACGAGCTAACCATGATTCTAGCACGTGTAAAACGAGCTACAACGCTTGTAATAAATCTACCCAACAACCCTAGAGAGGGGCTAGGACTAGATAATAAGTAAAATTGATCAAACAAGAAAACCAACCAAAACCCCTTTGTGCGTTATGTCTTGCGATCGCAAAGAGAGAGAGAGAGAGTGAGGAGAGATTTGTGTTGTGTGAATTATGAGGTGGGGAGTTTGTTTATATAGGTTTAATTCTCGTAACTCTGAACAAATAAAAGGAAAGTTTTTCTTTCCCCTTCCCCTCATCCATAACCGATGGCTACACCCCCTTCATGGGGTGTTCCGGAATCTTCCAACCTTCTTTCTATTTAACATACTTACTATATATTAATTTAACACTCGTTAATACTTAACTCTTAATTATTTAACGATCGTTAAAGTTATGTCCCGGTTTAATAAATACATAAATATATATTTATTAAATACATTAATAAATACAATAAATATATTTATTAATTAAATTAACTCTCTACGTATTGTGGACAATCCCGTAATCTCGAGGTCGATCCTATCACATGACTTATAAATATAAGTCCATAAACTTCCAGCTCCCACTTGGACAAATTTCGAATATCGTGATTACATTGACTAGCGTCTAGTTACACTTAGCAATGTCTCTAGTACAACTCAAGTAAGGTCTCCTGGATAAGACCTTTTAATGATTTATCATTATTATTATCCTTTTATTTCTAATACAATGTTAATAAGTGAAGGTTTATTAACATCATAACAATTATATAAAACCCAAAACGAGATCAAAGCACATATACCGAAAGCGATTTAACAAGAGCATAATAATAACACAATTATAATTAATCGAATTAGGGTTACATACCTCTGCGCTAAAGCAAATCCACAAGACGAAGAACGAATCACCAATTCGGCTTTATACCGTAATACACCTAGATATAGTCTAAAGTAAGACTATATTACGATCTTGTACACACGTAATACAACGAGCTAACCGTGATTCTAGCACACGAAAACCAAGCTACAATGCTTGTAAATAATCTACCCAACAACTCTAAAGAGGGGCTAGGACTAGATTATTAACACAATCGATTAACCAAGAAAACCAACCGAAAACCCTTCGTGGGTTACACCTTGTGATCGAACCAAGAGAGAGGGAGAAGGAGAGATTCAAGTTGTGTAGATTATGAGGGATAAGGAGGTGTATTTATAGGCCTCAACCCATTGTAGCCCAAGTAACTAAAATACAACTTTTGCCCCCCCCCTGGTGCCCTAACCGACGGTCGAAACACCCCTTGTGGGGTGTTCCGGAACTTTCCGTCCTTCTTCCTTTTTATTCCTCTAACTATATATTATTTAACACTCGTTAATACTTAACTATTAATTAATTAACGTTCGTTAAAGTTATATAGTTATTTGCTCGGTTTAATTTAATAAATATAATAAATATATTTATTAAATAAATTAACTCTTTATGTATTGAGTGCAATCCCGTAATCTCGAGTTCGATCCTATCACACGACTATTAAATATAATTCCATAAACTTACAGCTCCTACTTGGACATATTTCGAATATCGTGATTACATTGACTAGCGTCTAGTTACACTTAGCAATGTCTCTAGTACAACTCGAGTAAGGTCTCTTGGACAAAACCTTTTAACGATTCTGCATCGTTATTATTATCCTTTTATTTCTAATACAACGTTAATAAGGATATGGATCTCAGTCATTCCTTTCGTTAACCATTCTGTTTCTCGTTCACAGATTCAACAAGATTACCAAAACAAATTTGGGTGTGGCCACACAAACATCTTACTAATCCCACGAGGGGCCCAACTGTAATATACTCCAAAACGAAATTGGAGGAAATAAATCCCATATTGACTACGAGCAAAACTTATGAGTTTTGCAACACTTCCGAAAATAATCCTTATAGCTACCAGTTACGTTTAGCGTTAGATTATTCCACAAAGATGCATGATTGTGGTAAAATACGTCCTTTAGGAAAAGGAGCGTAAAAGCGAAAAGTATTAAACAAATGATTTTAGAAAAAACCAAGTGTTAATGACCCAAATGAAGTTCAAAGTTCGTTTCCCAAGGAGGTATATGTGTGTGAAAAACTTGTTAAAAGTTTGTGATTAATGATTGGTTTAGAAGGGGATGAGAAAGAAGATGACGAAGACGTAAAAATTACTACTAGAAAGTTAAAACGTAAAACCTTAAAGACTACAAAAATAAAAATTAATTCTAAAAAATAACCAAAAATTCACCAAAAATCAAAATTAATAAACTAAGAGTTTACCAATGATCAAAACTTTTTCAAACCTTTTAAATAATTAAATGTTCAATTTTTAAATGCTAATTAAAGCCCTAAAAATCAAATAAATTATCAAAAAGCCCAAATAAAGATTTTTCAATTGGTAAACCTCTAAAATGACTTAAAAAGATTAAAAACTGTTTTTAGAAATTTTTAAACTAATAAAAACTATTTAAAATGATTTAAAAACTATTAAAACTTGAAATTATAAAAATTAATCTAGAAATGGTAAAATTATTCTAAAAGTTGCTAAATTCCTATTTTAATGTATTAAAGCTAAGAAAAATGTAAAAAGTTGGAAAAATGTGAAATTTGAAAAATAATAATAAAATAGTATTAAAATAATATTAAAAATCCAAAAATTATAAAAAATTCTAAAAACTTGCAAACTAGTTTATTTTAACCTAAATAATCAGAAAATCAAAGTGAAATGACCAAAATACCCCTATTGGGCCCTCAAATGGGCCAAAACCAAAAACAGTCAACCTTAATGGGCTTTTGGGCCCAAAAAGTCAAACTTGGCCCAATTGACTTGGAAAAGCGCTATCTGACTCAAAATTTAATTCGAAGAACAAAACTCTAAAGGCCCAAAAGCTGAATGTGAGCTTATCACAGCTTAATAAGCAGGCAACTTATTCTTATTGGGCTTTTCAGCCCATTAAGCAATAAGCCAATGCCATAAGCTCTAATTTGACACACAACTTTCTTTTGGGATGCTTATGAGATCTGTAAAAAGAAATTTTGAAAAAGCACACTCAATAAGCCAGAAATAAGCAAAGTAAAAATTCACTAAAAGACAAAATAGTCGGGTTTGAGATTTAGGGCACCTCGGAACCTCTAGTTTGTTGCAAAAGCTCACAAATAGCTTAACTAAGAATAAGCAATCAAGAAAATCACAAAAAGCCAAGTAGAATAAGCTATAAGAACAGATAAGCTGGCTGAAAAAGCCAAATAAGCTAGTTTTCTAGCAAAAGCTTAACCAAAAGACTTGTAACCTTCCAGATTTGTTATTAAGCTAAGAAAAATGATTTCTATTACAAAATCCAAGTTGTTGCATGTGCCAATAAGCAGTTCTAAAAAATAAGCCAATTTGTGCTTATTTGACCAAAAGTCAAAGTACTCCAAAGTTTACCAAATGATCAGGAATGGTGTAAGGGCTTGTTATAAGCAAGTTTTGTGAAGGACTCAAGGAGGAGACCTTGTGAATCAAGAGGTCAGTTGACCTATTGATGGCAGATTTTGGCAATAAGGGCTTAATAAGCCAGTTAGCTTATAAGCCAGATACAAAGCACACCAAATAGCAAAATCCACTCACAAGCAGCACATAAACAAGTTCCAAGCAGCAAAATCACAAGGCATACACTAGGATAACAAATACAAGAACAAAATGAGGTGGTCACTTTGCTGATGCAAATGACCACTTCAGCAACTTTTGATAAGCTATAGCAATCACAATAAGCCACCAAATTCAACAACCAGATAACCAATAGATAGCTTATCACCCAAACTATTCCCAAACCTGATTTCAGACCTTAGATCCAACAAACAAAGAAGTTATTGGATCTGATGTGTTTGACCAATTTCAAAACCACTTTTATCAGATTTTTGCAAAACTTCAAATCCTTTTTCCAAACTTGCAGAAACTTAACCAATGACTAAAACTTGTATATTAAGACTTGTTTAGACCTCCCAAACCCTAAGAACCAAGGGCACAAGGCCACAAGGCCTTGTGAACCAGTAATCCCAAACAATCCTTAATCAACCACTTTTCAAACAAACTTCTGATTTTTAAACACAACCTATTGATTTTAATGATCAAATAGCTACACTAGGTGACAACTAACACAATCAAACTCAAAAATAACCAGCACAAACACAAGAACTCAAAATCCAAGTACCAAATCCAAAACAGACATAAACATGAAATTTTTAGAGGAATCTTAACAAGAGGTTATAACTGCCTTCCACAACATCCTAGGAAGGCCAGCTATGCTCCTTGGACCTTGTTCAACAACTAGAACAAGACCAAGGTACTTCAACAAGAAAGATGATGAATGCCTTGGTTGATGTTTCAAAGCAGAAACTCAAGGACTTGATGTCTTCAACACAAGCAGCAAACAACTCAACCAAGGGCTCTAATCCCTTCACAAGCTTGGTGTCAACAAGCTTGCAAGAGCTTATAGCTTATGGTTAAGGGTTAGTACACAAAAATAAGCAAAATCAGAACCTCTTGTCAAGCTTTTTTCAAACTTGAAAAACCTTACCAAACATAAACGTCATTGATCCAAAAGGTTCAAGCACACTTATAACAATCAATGGAACTCAAAATCACCTTTAAACAATACCAACTTTCAAAAACATAAAAAGGAATTACAATTTTCTCAAAATACCAACTTTTATAAATTTTAAAAAGGAATTACAAGTTTTAAAGGCAAAGACTGGAACAAAGGGACTCTCACATGTTGAGGTCTCCTTTTATAGGCAAATGCCAGGCTACACTATTCACAAACCCTAGAAGTGAATTCTCTAAAATGCCCTTAAGTCCTTGAGGCAGTTTGTTGTTGATGAGCTGTCCAAAGTGATCCAAACGTTCATTTTAGCTTTGTGATGAAGCAAAGGCTCTCAGCTGTTGATCTTGACACGTGGCATGACTTGGAGGGCAAGTATTCACATGATAGATGAACGAGTATTTGGGGGTGGGGTCCATTGTGAGTGGGAGTGAGGGTTTTGAGGTTGGGATGGGATTTAGAGTGTGTGAATCAAACGTGTGTCAAGGTAATTTAGATTTACCCTTTGTTTAAGTTGATGTAAAATCTGGGTGTGAAAAGGTGAATGGTGACACGTTTGATCCGTTTTTGGGGGAAGTGGAGTTTGTTTGGCGCAATTTGTGTATTTGAATGTTTGAGTGCACACATTTGGCCCTTGTATTTCTTCTTTCCTTCCATTTGTGTTTTAAGACGTGTCAGCGCCCATTTCCTTTGTAACAACTTTCAGACTTTGGCAATTTTGGCACAAAACTTTTCAATAAGGTTTTCAAAGGTTATTTTTGCCATTTTGAGATATTTCAAGGGCTGTTCTTGGACTTTCTTGATCTTCAAAGGTCTTCAATGTATCTTTGGCTTCATGAGGGACCATAATTGGCAATTTAGAATTGTTGAGGGACTAATCTTGCCATTTCTTCATTCTTGAAGGACCTTTTGTGTAATTTTGACAAACTTAAAGGACCAAACTTGTAATTATCAATATACAAGGGTTTTAAGTGTCATTTCTTCAATAAATGAGGATCAATCTTGTATGTCTTCAAGTCTTCAAGGGTATTTGTTGAATATTCCATGATTAGGGCCCGGTTCTTTGTACGACTTCGTTTCTCGTGTCCGTTTTTCCTTGTATCTTGTGATCTTTTGTCCTTTTCACGATATCCATACCTAAAATACACAAGTAAACAAACACAAGCATATATATGGTATTTTTATGACATTTTTATGCATTTAAAGCCCGAAAAGAACGATGAGATCATGTATAAATGCCATCTCATCACTCCCCCATACTAAGCCATTGCCGTGCCCTCACGCAATGCTAGAATAAAGTATCTAAGCATCACCAAAATTCAATTTTATTAACCTTTATTGAAGATTAAAAGACTTGCAACATACTACGAAAATGTGTAAAGACATAACATATGATTTTCATCACAAAAGTGACTTTTAGGGTCAAAGAATAGAAACAAGTAAATGTCCCTTAGAGTAAACTTCGTCATCCTTGATTGTCATACATTCCATGCTAAGTGCAAAAACGAGATCATTGTTGGTACAAGTCACAATGCTAACACTACTCATACGTCCAAATTGTGTAATACTTTTTCTCCCCGCAATCCTAGTTATTATAAAAAGAAATGGGTTACTAGCATTTTTTTTATCTATTTGTCATGGATCACAAGTGATTCATTTTGACTTATTTGAGTAGTTATTAGTCCGAAAGCAAAGTATCACGATTTGATCAATAGTTAGCCGAATGACAAAATCTTTTAAAACGGCTTCTCGTGTATCTCCTTAAGTTCATATCTTGGCATAACTCGTTTCACGATTTGAGACCTTTCTCAGACCGATATTTGGCATGTACTTCATACTTTAAATCTTGGGAAGACGTTCTTGAAATTATGGTCTTCTCTTCACATATTTGGAATTTCTTCACTTGACGTTTTTGAGAGATTCTTCATATTGGACCACGACTTCATCATTTTTCTTCAATCTTTACTTTGGATTTTGATATACAACGATCCGCCTCCTTTTTGGACTTGGATATATTTATCCTCATACCTTGTAAGGGTCTTTTTCGATAGACTTTCTCCATGATCTTTAGGGGAGTAATTGCTTTTCGTCATGTGTCTCGATCCTTCATATTGATTTAGGAATAATGATACTTCACATCATCTTTGGATCTTTAGCAAAAAATAGAGCTCCTCATGCCTTGTTAGGGCCTTTTTGGATAATCGCCAATCTTCGCGTTAAGTTATGCCTTGGCTATGAACTCTATTCAACCCCGAGCAACTTTTAAACGATCTTGCGCTAGAGGCTAAGTAACCTTTCAAATCGTACGACCTTACTTATTGCAATTATGATTTATTCCTAATGCATTGATCTTATGGGAAGAAAAAGCCACAATTAAAAACATATGAGTTTTTGAAAGAACATTTTCATGTTCTACGTTTAGCATGATCACTTGTCTAACTCTATCATTTCTCGTTCTTCACTATATAAATACCTCTAGTTAAAGAGACTCGTGAATACTTAGCCATGCAAGTCAAAATTAAGCCAAATTTGGATTAGCTTTCATTAAGAATATATCAAATCAAAGTTTTGGGTTTTCAAGCCACCTATAGGATCTTGCACTTTCTTGGACTTTTTCAAGTTTAGAGAATGCATTTTATAGTTCCCTTGATAAGTGACTTTCTAGGATCAATTATAGGAACTTGCGAAAAGTTCTTGTTCTTAACCTGTAAGAGTTAAGACTTTCGCGTTTTAAAGCTCCCTATATAAAAGTCTAGCAAAACTTGAATTGAGCGGGTTAAGGGATGTAAATGGCTCCAAATGCCCATTAAGTCAAAAATTAACTCTTATTCTACCCATCGGAAAATATACATTCGTGTCTTAAAAATACTTATGAAAACTAAGAAAATTTTTAAAATTTGGCCATTTTTAGCCTTATTAGCAACAAAAACAAAACATTGAAAGTTGGAAAGCGTGAGGGCGTAGCAAAACAAGTACCTATTCACCCCCCATACTAAAAGTAAACATTGTTCTCAATGTTTCGAGTCTAAAGGTGGAGCACCCCCATACTAGAGACGAAGAATCGAATGCTTAGGATCTAGCATGGAAAGGGTGATCAACAATATATCTAAAGCCGTTTATTAAGTATGCTAAAAGATAATTGTTAGAACAATAAAGGATATGTCATGGATTCGTGAAAAACTTCTTCAAGCAAACGATGGAGGCTCACGTAAATGAACACGAGAGTCTTCAATCGTAGATGATGATGATGATCTAGATAACACAATCACAAACAACCACGAGACAACAAGTTGAAAGGGTACAAGTCCCCTTATTAGTGAATAGTAAGCATAAAGGATAAGCATGGGATCTCCCCCACGAGGTACCTCGTTTTTGATTACCGAGTCATGAGCTCGACTTGATCCCCTCAATGCTAATTATCATTGGGGAAGGTGACTTGGTCGAGGGCAACCATTGAAGGAATTTCCCCACCAAAGTAGTGCTTAAGCCTATGTCCATTCACCTTGAAATTAGGACCACCATCTTGAGCTAGCTCGATGGTCCCATAAGGAAACACTTGTGTAATGGTGAACGGACCCGACCAACGAGATTTCAATTTCTCGGAAAATATCATAAGTCGAGAGTTAAAAAGCAATACTTGATCACCAACGTTAAAAACCCGGTTTTTAATCTTTGAATCATGAAACTTTTTAGTCTTTTCTCTAAAAATTAATGAATTTTGATAAGCATTATCTCTTAATTCATCCAATTCATTCAATTGTATTTTCCGGTGATCTCCCGCGGTCTTCAAGTCAAAGTGCTTAAGGGCCCAATATGCCTTGTGCTCCAACTCAATGGGCAAATGACAATTCTTCCCATAGACTAACTTATAAGGAGTGCAACCGATAGGTGTCTTATAAGCGGTCCTAAAGGCTCATAAAGCGTCATCAAGTTTGTCGGACCATGAAGCACGGTTTTCTCCAATTGACCTCTCTAAAATCCTCTTCAAAGCTCGGTTTGAAACCTCGACTTGCCCACTCGTTTGCGGGTGATAAGTCGTAGAAACACGATGAGTAACTCCATATTTCTTTAGAACCTTTTCGAATTGGTCATTACAAAAATGGGTTCCACGATCGCTTATAATAGCACGAGGGGTTCCGAACCGAGAGAATAGTTGCTTCAAAAACTTCACTACCACACGAGCATCATTAGTAGGCAAGGCCTTAGCTTCCACCCACTTAGAAAGGTAGTCCACCGCGACGAGGATATATTTGTTGCCATGAGATTATGGGAACGGCCCCATAAAGTCTATTCCCTATATGTCGAAAATCTCACACACTTGAATTATGTTTTGAGGCATTTCATCACGTTGAGATGATTTTCCTTGACGTTGGCACGAATCACACGACTTCACAAGTGCGTGTGCATCACGATAGATACAAGGCCAAAAGAAACCGACATCGAACACTTTCTTAGCCGTGAGATTAGCACCGTGGTGACCACCCGTGGGTCCCTCGTGACAAGCTCTAAGGATGTTAGAAGCTTCGGCACCAAAAACACAACGTCGAACGTGTTTATCCGCACAAACTCGAAAGAGATAAGGGTCGTCCCAAAAATAGAACTTGACGTCACGAAAGAATTTTCGTTTTTGTTGTGTCGTCATACCCTTGATTATGAAATTGCCCACATGGTAATTTGCAATGTCGGCAAACCATGGGGTGGTGTCCTTAGAATTCACTACACCGAGAGTCTCGAGAGGAAATGTTTTGGTGATTTCCTTGTTCTCGAAAACATCTTTGTGAGGATCTTCTAGACGAGAGAGATGATCGGCCGCTAGATTCGCGGTTCCTTTTTTGTCAAGCACGGTGACATCAAATTCTTGGAGGAGGAGCATCCAACGAAGCAATCTTGGCTTAGCATCTTGCTTAGCTAAGAGATACTTGATAGCCGAATGGTCGGTATACACGATGCTTTTAGTCAAGACGAGATAAGGTCGGAATTTCTCAAAAGCATAGACCACGACAAGGAATTCCTTTTCCGTTCTGGTGTACTTTAATTGAGCCTCGGTCATCGTCTTACTAGCATAATGGATAGGACGGAAATGCTTGTCATAACGTTGCCCTAAGACGGCCCCTATAGCATAATCACTTGCATCGCACATGATTTCAAAGGGTAATTCCCAATTAGGAGCAACAAGAATGGGAGCTTCGGTAAGTTTCCTTTTGAGAGTTTCTAAAGCTCTAATACAATCCTCATTGAAATTAAAAGGAGCATCCTTCTCGAGAAGGTGTGTCATAGGTCGAGGGATTTTCGAAAAGTCCTTGATGAAACGACGATAAAAGCCCGCGTGGCCTAGGAAACTCCTAACTCCCTTAACGGTTTTGGGATGAGGTAACTTGGCGATGACGTTTACCTTAGCTTTATCGACCTCAATCCCCGCCTTCGACACCTTATGTCCTAAGACGATTCCTTGTTTACACATAAAATGACCTTTTTCCCAATTAAGCACAAGATTGGTTTCTTCACAACGTTTTAACATTTGCTCGAGATTAGATAAACACGACGTGAACGAATTGCCAAACACCGAAAAGTCATCCATAAACACTTCCATCGACTTCTCGATCATATCGTGAAAAATTGCCATCATACACCGTTGAAACGTACCCGGTGCATTACAAAGTCCGAAAGGCATCCTACGATAAGCGAACGTTCCATAAGGACACGTAAAAGTAGTCTTCTCTTGATCACGAGGGTCGATAGGGATTTGAAAGTAACCGGAAAAACCATCTAAAAAGCAATAGAATTCATTTCCCGCGAGTCGCTCCAACATTTGATCCATGAAAGGCAAAGGAAAGTGGTCTTTACGAGAGGCGTCATTTAACTTTCGGTAGTCAATACACACCCTCCAACCGGTCACAACACGAGTGGGAATTAACTCGTTGTTTTCATTAGGCACAACGGTCATTCCTCCCTTCTTAGGGATACAATGGATTGGGCTCACCCATGGGCTATCGGATATAGGATAAATCATTCCCGCGTCAAGGAGTTTAAGGACCTCCTTTTTAATGACATCGTGAATTTTGGGATTCACCCTTATTTGACTTTGAATTGCGGGTTTGTAGTCCTCCTCCATTAAAATCTTGTGAGTACAAAATTTTGGGTCAATACCCTTAATGTCGGATATTTTCCACGCAATAGCCCCTTTATGAGCCTTAAGAACATTCAAGAGCTCGCTTTTTTCATCATTAGCAAGACCTCTTGCAATAATAACCGGCAACTTGTCATCACCTTCCAAGAATGCGTATTCAAGGTGAGAAGGATGATCTTTCAATTCAAGGATAGGTGGTTCCTCGATTGAAGATTTTGGTTCAACACCCATAACTTCCATCGGCGGAAGAAATGGTGGAATAGAAGTATCATCACTAATCAACACCTCATCTTCATTGTCGATTTCATTTGAAGTGAGATCGCCTCCTTGGAATGGAGTGAGATTTGGTGTGGAATTAGCAAGAATCGGATCCAAAATAGTGGGATTGCCACTTGACGAGCTATCGGAAAAACCTAAAACTTCTTGTGAAAACTCATCGCAAACCACATCAACGATGTCAATGTGATTGATGGTAGCGATTGCATAAACATGAGAAGGTTTCGAGTTTTGAGTAGCGTTTATAACAAGTTCCTCTTCGTTGAATCTCAAAGTGATAGTTCTCGCATGAACATCGATAAGCGATCTCGAAGTGTCTAAAAATGATCGACCTAAAATTAGAGGAACTTGAGGATCCGCGGGAATGTCAACTACTATAAAATCAACAGGATAGTAGAACTTCCCCACTTTCACGAAAACATCTTCGGCTACTCCACATGCTAAAATCGTAGAATGATCGGCCATCTCGATAGACATGTTCGAAGGAATAAGAGCCGGAAGCGAAAGCGATTTCCAAATGGAAAATGGCATCAAATTAATGCTCGCACCAAGATCGGCCAAGGCGAGGCATTCTTTCATATATTGTATGTCACAAGGAATGAGAAACTTTCCGGGATCACCAACTTTTTCCGGTATGCGGTTAAGATAAACCGAAGAACAATTAGCAAGCTTTGAAAGCTTTTCCTTATCGCTCATCATACTTTTAAAAGTGGAGGAGAAATGAGGCATATACAACAACGCGTCGGCTAAACTCACATCAAAATGCACTTGTTGAAACATCTTTATAAAAAGCTCGATTTGTTGTTTGTTACGTTCTTGCAATTTCTCTTTGTTTCGTCTCGAAGGGTAGGGTAAAGGTTGTGTGGGTTGGTCATTAGGCAACGGCCTTGGAAACTCGGGTTCCACAATTGGTATTGGTTCAACCGTAGGTGTGGTTTGAGCGGTACTTCGTGGGATTGTAATGTGCTCCTTTTCTACCAACACCTCGGGTTCTTTCTCGATTTCCTTCTCTGTAGAAGTACTTGGACGAGAGATTGGTTCTTTGAAAGTTTTACCACTTCGTGTAGTAATAACCTTCATTTCTCCCTTCGGGTTTGCAATGGTATCACTAGGAAGACCACCCGAGGAAGATGGTTTACACATGATTGCTTCAAACATCTTAGCCATTCGGTCCTCAAATTTTGATTGCCTAGCATCCGCTTTTAATAACTCTTGCTTAATCTCATGTTGTCCTAATTCCATCTTTTGTTGGTTTTGTTGAAGACGTTGGACATTTCCTTCCATTTTGTTTGCATGAGTTTTAAGTTCATTAGCAAGTTCATTTTTTAGCTTGTTTTTCAACTCGGATCTTAAGCTAATCATCTCACGTTCCATGTTATCAAATTTAGCATCATTTGCTTTAGCATAATCCAAAAATTCTCCTTGAAGATTTTTAGTGTGAGCATTTTGAAAACCTTGTGTAGTGTTTTGAAAATCACGGTTTTGGTTTTGATTAGTGACTTGTCCATTCCCATTTTGATAATTCCTCTTGTTGTAGTTACGTGAATTGCCTTGGTAATTACCACCTTGGTTGTTGTTTCGATAATTATTAGCATTTTGATTTGGTGGAGCTTGATTTTGGCGGGAACCTTGCCCGTTTTGGTTGTAAGTTCCCATTGCTACATAAGCACTCGAAGTGTTACCATCCGCGGTAATGCACTCGGAAAGATCATGAGCTCCACCACAAGACAAACAATTCTTAGCAACCGCTTTAACCGAAGCGGAATTTGAAGCTTCTTGAGCTTTCCAATGGGACATAAGATTAGCATATCTATCAAAGAACCGATTTTCCTCATTAGCTTCATCATGTAAGGCATTAATGCTACGAGACGATGACGAACCCAAATTGGCAACACTCGGTGTGTTACGAGGGCTATAAACCTTAGATCTATTCTCGATGATTTTTAAAGCCTCATTTGTCGTTTTGCACAAAAAATTACCACCCGCGGCGGCATTCAAATAATCTCGTTCATGATCATTAAGCCCATTATAAAAAGTATCAATTTGATGCAATTCCGAAAAATCATGGTGTGGACATTCATGTAACATTTCTTTAAAGCGTTCCCATGCCATTGAAAAACTTTCATTATTTCTTTGCACAAATCGTGAAATCTCATTTTTCAAATGTGTTGTTTTAGATGGTGGAAAAAACTTGTTCACAAACTTAGAAACGAGATCCGCCCATTTCAAAATCGAATTTGGGCGTTCTTTCTCAAGCCAAATTTTTGCGGGTCCATCTAACGAGTATGGAAACAACATCATCTTAATGGTGTCATGTTGAACATCCTTAAACTTGCTAGTAGCGGTGAGACGGTTAAAATTCCTAATGTGGTAATGCGGGTTGTCTTTCTCATGACCTCTAAACTTATTTGCTTGCAACATCGACATTAAACCCGTCTTAATCTCGAAATTCTCGGCAAGGATGGCGGGAATCACAATGGCCTCTCCAAAACCCTCGGTGGGTGCTTGTAGCAACTCCATCATAGTACGATTAACCATGACGACTTCTTGTTCTACAATAGGTTCAACAATTGGAGGTTGTTCCTCAATCAACGTTTCTTGATTGGCTTGCTTTTGAAGACGTTTACGAGCTCGTTTTGCTTGATTACGAGTGATCATAAACTTCACGAAGAATGGGAGGTGAGCAAAGAAGATTCTTTTTGGGTGTTTTGTGAATTTTCAACTTTTTTTTTGTGTTTTCGATGATATTTAATTTTTTTTTTGGTGTATCTTCGTAGACAACAATCTACAAAATCTCTCCTCGAATCAAACTCTTGATTAAAGAAGCCTCAAAGGAATGAAAACGATCACGTGGAGTGAACGCCTTCGAATGACTTTATAACTTTGGTGAAAACCAAATTGTTCAAGAGGGTTTAATCACAAAGAAACCAAGCAAATATATTATACGTAATAATACTTTGGGCGACAAAACTCTCGATTAGCGTTCAATCTCAAAATACTCACAAGCAAGCGGGGAAACGAGGCGGCGCGAAGCACTTAAGATCCTTTTTCCTTAGGGTATATTTTATAATACCCGCCTTATACCCACCTTATAGTTCATATTTTTCAAAATCGAGCTTCACGAAAGTATTTATCTATTTTTGCCTTTTTCTTTTTGTTTGAGATTCGAATACAATAATTGAGTGATGAAATCCCAATTAAGGTTGTGTTTTCACACTTTTGGAGATATTGTTTATTTGTTGTGATACTTAATACAATATAGTAATAATATTTTTACAAGAAAAACCAAGAAAACCGATAATACGTATTAGTAGATTTCTACTAATACAAATACTATTTATGGTTAATATTAAAAACAACAATACAAATTAATCACGACACACCTCCCCGGCAGCGGCGCCAAAATGATTATGGTAAAATACGTCCTTTAGGAAAAGGAGCGTAAAAGCGGAAAGTATTAAACAAATGATTTTAGGAAAAACCAAGTGTTAATGACCCAAATGAAGTTCAAAGTTCGTTTCCCAAGGAGGTATATGTGTGTGAAAAACTTGTTAAAAGTTTGTGATTAATGATTGGTTTAGAAGGGGATGAGAAAGAAGATGACGAAGACGTAAAAATTACTACTAGAAAGTTAAAACGTAAAACCTTAAAGACTACAAAAATAAAAATTAATTCTAAAAAATTATCAAAAATTCACCAAAAATCAAAATTAATAAACTAAGAGTTTACCAATGATCAAAACTTTTTCAAACCTTTTAAATAATTAAATATTCAATTTTTAAATGCTAATTAAAGCCCTAAAAATCAAATAAATTATAAAAAAGCCCAAATATAGATTTTTCAATTGGTAAACCTCTAAAATGACTTAAAAAGATTAAAAACTATTTTTAGAAAATTTTAAACTAATAAAAACTATTTAAAATGATTTAAAAACTATTAAAACTTAAAATAATTATAAAAATTAATCTAGAAATGGTAAAATTATTCTAAAAGTTGCTAAATTCCTATTTTAATGTATTAAAGCTAAGAAAAATGTAAAAAGTTGGAAAATGTGAAATTTGAAAAATAATAATAAAATAGTATTAAAATAATATTAAAAATCCAAAAATTATAAAAAATTCTAAAAACTTGCAAACTAGTTTATTTTAACCTAAATAATCAGAAAATCAAAGTGAAATGACCAGAATACCCCTATTGGGCCCTTAAATGGGCCAAAACAAAAAACAGTCAACCTTAATGGGCTTTTGGGCCCAAAAAGTCAAACTTGGCCCAATTGACTTGGAAAAGCCCTATCTGACTCAAAATTTAATTCTAAGAACAAAACTCTAAAGGCCCAAAAGCTGAATGTGAGCTTATCACAGCTTAATAAGCAGGCAGCTTATTCTTATTGGGCTTTTCAGCCCATTAAGCAATAAGCCAATGCCATAAGATCTAATTTGACACACAACTTTCTTTTGGGATGCTTATGAGATCTGTAGAAAGAAATTTTGAAAAAGCACACTCAATAAGCCAGAAATAAGCAAAGTAAAAATTCACTAAAAGACAAAATAGTCGGGTTTGAGATTTAGGGCACCTCAGAACCTCTAGTTTGTTGCAGAAGCTCACAAATAGCTTAACTAAGAATAAGCAATCAAGAAAATCACAAAAAGCCAAGTAGAATAAGCTATAAGAACAGATAGGCTGGCTGAAAAAGCCAAATAAGCTAGTTTTCTAGGAAAAGCTTAACCAAAAGACTTGTAACCTTCCAAATTTGTTATTAAGCTAAGAAAAATGATTTCTATTACAAAAGCCAAGTTGTTGCATGTGCCAATAAGCAGTTCTAAAAAATAAGCCAATTTGTGCTTATTTGACCAAAAGTCAAAGTACTCCAAAGTTTACCAAATGATCAGGAATGGTGTAAGGGCTTGTTATAAGCAAGTTTTGTGAAGGACTCAAGGAGGAGACCTTGTGAATCAAGAGGTCAGTTGACCTATTGATGGCAGATTTTGGCAATAAGGGCTTAATAAGCCAGTTAGCTTATAAGCCAGATACAAAGCACACCAAATAGCAAAATCCACTCACAAGCAGCACATAAACAAGTTCCAAGCAGCAAAATCACAAGGCATACACTAGGATAACAAATACAAGCACAAAATGAGGTGGTCACTTTGCTGATGCAAATGACCACTTCAGCAACTTTTGATAAGCTATAACAATCACAATAAGCAACCAAATTCAACAACCAGATAACCAATAGATAGCTTATCACCTAAACTATTCCCAAACCTGATTTCAGACCTTAGATCCAACAAACAAAGAAGTTATTGGATCTGATGTGTTTGACCAAGTTCAAAACCACTTTTATCAGATTTTTGCAAAACTTCAAATCCCTTTTCCAAACTTGCAGAAACTTAACCAATGACTAAAACTTGTATATTAAGACTTGTTTAGACCTCCCAAACCCTAAGAACCAAGGGCACAAGGCCACAAGGCCTTGTGAACCAGTAATCCCAAACAATCCTTAATCAACCACTTTTCAAACAAACTTCTGATTTTTAAACACAACCTATTGATTTTAATGATCAAATAGCTACACTAGGTGACAACTAAGACAATCAAACTAAAAAATAACCAGCACAAACACAAGAACTCAAAATCCAAGTACCAAATCCAAAACAGACATAAACATGAAATTTTTAAAGGAATCTTAACAAGAGGTTATACCTACCTTCCACAACATCCTAGGAAGGCCAGCTATGCTCCTTGGACCTTGTTCAACAACTAGAACAAGACCAAGGTACTTCAACAAGAAATATGATGAATGCCTTGGTTGATGTTTCAAAGCAGAAACTCAAGGACTTGATGTCTTCAACACAAGCAGCAAACAACTCAACCAAGGGCTCTAATCCCTTCACAAGATTGGTGTCAACAAGCTTGCAAGAGCTTATAGCTTATGGTTAAGGGTTAGTACACAAAAATAAGCAAAATCAGAACCTCTTTTCAAGCTTTTTTCAGACTTGAAAAACCTTACCAAACATAAACGTCCTTGATCCAAAAGGTTCAAGCACACTTATAACAATCAATGGAACTCAGAATCACCTTTAAACAATACCAACTTTCAAAAACATAAAAAGGAATTACAATTTTCTCAAAATACCAACTTTTATAAATTTTAAAAAGGAATTACAAGTTTTAAAGGCAAAGACTGGAACAAAGGGACTCTCACATGTTGAGGTCTCCTTTTATAGGCAAATGCCAGGCTACACTATTCACAAACCCTAGAAGTGAATTCTCTAAAATGCCCTTAAGTCCTTGAGGCAGTTTGTTGTTGATGAGCTGTCCAAAGTGATCCCAAACGTTCATTTTAGCTTTGTGATGAAGCAAAGGCTCTCAGCTGTTGATCTTGACACGTGGCATGACTTGGAGGGTAAGTATTCACATGATAGGTGAACGGGTATTTGGGGGTGGGGTCCATTGTGAGTGGGAGTGAGGGTTTTGAGGTTGGGATGGGATTTAGAGTGTGTGAATCAAACATATGTCAAGATAATTTAGATTTACCCTTTGTTTAAGTTGATGTAAAATCTGGGTGTGAAAAGGTGAATAGTGACACGTTTGATCCGTTTTTGGGGGAAGTGGAGTTTGTTTGGCGCAATTTGTGTATTTGAATGTTGGAGTGCACACATTTGGCCCTTGTATTTCTTCTTTCCTTCCATTTTTGTTTTAAAACGTGTCAGCGCCCATTTCCTTTGTAACAACTTTCAGACTTTGGCAATTTTGGCACAAAACTTTTCAATAAGGTTTTCAAAGGTTATTTTTGCCATTTTGAGATATTTCAAGGGCTGTTCTTGGACTTTCTTGATCTTCAAAGGTCTTCAATGTATCTTTGGCTTCATGAGGGACCATAATTGGCAATTTGGAATTGTTGAGGGACTAATCTTGCCATTTCTTCATTCTTGAAGGACCTTTTGTGTAATTTTGACAAACTTAAAGGACCAAACTTGTAATTATCAATATACAAGGGTTTTAAGTGTCATTTCTTCAATAAATGAGGATCAATCTTGTATGTCTTCAAGTCTTCAAGGGTATTTGTTGAATATTTCATGATTAGGGCCCGGTTCTTCCTTGTATCTTGTGATCTTTTGTCTTTTTCACGATATCCATACCTAAAATACACAAGTAAACAAACACAAGCATATATATGGTATTTTTATGACATTTTTATGCATTTAAAGCTCGAAAAGAACGATGAGATCATGTATAAATGCCATCTCATCAATGCACTAGATTCACAACAGTTTTCTGGTTTCTCAAGTCTAAGGATAACTATTTATGTTTTTCTTAATGACAAAGATCCATAAAGAAAAAAACATATAGTTGGGATAACTCCAATATTCAATTCATCAAATATCATCCAAAATCGATCAATATACTTTCAAGTATACTCTATCACTATTTTACTTTGTCTTAATTTAATAATATTCCCATATTATTAATCGACAACGGACATTTAACATAACATTTATTCGTGGATTAAAACATGTAAAATAGGATACACTTATTAAATAATAAAAATAAACGAAACCCAATCTTTATTTCATTATATAATAATGTCATAACATCCTTTATCCAAATACTAATTACAGATTTATTGCATGAGTTCGCTAGCTAGTTTCAGCCCAATCGCCTTGGCATGCTTAAGTACCTTTGGTCTAGGCAAAGCCTTAGTTAAAGGATCGACTACGATATCATATGTGTGAACTTTTATCAATTTGATTTCACGAGCTTCAAATTGTTCTCGGATGTAGTGATGTCTACACATAAAGTGTCTGGCGCCTTTCATGACTCCAGAGTCATTGGCAAATATTATTGCGGCAGAACTGTCACAATACATATCTATAGCTTCTTTAATTGAAGGCATCACTCCAAGATCTTCAATAAACTTCCTAATCCAAACAGCTTCCATTGCAGCTTTTGAAGCAGCCATGTACTCAGACTGAGTAGCATGCATTACAATCGTTGTCTGTTTATTGCTCTTCCAATCAACTGCTCCTCCATTGATAACAAAAACGTCCATCTGAGACTTTGTATCGTCTTTATCACATTGCCAGGACGCATCACAGAAACCTGTCAAATTCAGTTCTTTGTCTGGTTTCCCTCCATATACAAAGAACATATCTTTCGTACTCCTCAAATACTTTATAATATGTTTAACAACAGTCCAGTGGAGCTTCCCTGGATTCTGTTGGTAAGTACTGACCAAGTTCTGAGCAAACGCCACATCAGGCCTTGTGCATCTAACAACATACATTATAGATCCTACAGCCGAAGCGTAAGGCACCTTCTGCATGTATGCGTCCTCTTCAAGAGTCGATGCATCCATCTCATGACTCAGATTATGCTTAACTTCCATAGGTTGAAAACCTTTCTTGGAATTATGAATATTATACTTCTTCAAAATCTTATCTATATAAGCATCTTGACATAGACCAATTAACCGTCTTTTCCTATCCCAATAGATCTTAATTCCCAAAATGTATGCAGCTTCTCCTAAATCCTTCATAGAAAAACATTTACCAAGATAATCCTTAACAACTTTAAGTCTTGGAATGTTACTTCCCATGATTAATATGTCATCAACATATAGGACTAGGAATACTACATCACTCTCAATAGCTTTACGATATACACATGGCTCATCACGATTCTGAATAAATCCAAACTTTTTGATTTCTTCATCAAATCTTTTATTCCATTGACGTGATGCTTGCTTCAAACCATAAATGGACCTTTGAAGTTTGCACACATGTCCTGGATTCTCAGGATCAACATATCCTTCTGGCTGTTTCATATAGATGTCTTCATCTAAGCGACCATTCAAGAAGGCAGTTTTAACATCCATTTGCCATATCTCATAATCATAGTATGCAGCTATCGCTATGAGAATCCTAATAGCTCTTAAGTCTGCTACAGGAGAAAATGTCTCATCGTAGTCTACACCAAAAGTTTGAGTAAAACCTTTAGCTACTAAACGAGCTTTATAGGATTGTACTTTTCCGTCCATGTCGGGTTTCTTCTTATATATCCACTTATGTCTTACTACTTTAGCATTCGGTGGTGGTTCTACAAGAATCCAAACATCATTTACTTTCATGGATTTCATTTCCTCATCCATAGCAACCATCCACTTATCCTTTCAGGATCAAGTATGGCGGATTTATAATTAGCGGGTTCACCAAGATCTCCTAACTCATCATCATCCTCTATATTAAGACATATATTGCTATTTGCGTTTTTAATCCGTGTGGATCTACGCAGAAGAACTAATTTCGGTGGAACCACCAGACTTTCTGGTTCTACAGGAATTACATCGCTAGTGTTTTCAGAAGGTAATGTATCTATATGACTCTCTTCAAGATCATAGTTTCTCCCACTGAATTCTTGATTTACCAGATCAGATTCAAGGAAGTCTCCATACCTAGAAAAAATTACTTTGTTCTCAGGTGGATAATAAAAGTAGTAACCCATAGTTCCGTAGGGTATCGTAGAAAGATACATTTTACAGATTGTTGTTGGAGTTTGTCACCCGAGTCACGTTTTACATATGCCTCGCAACCCCAGACCTTTAAATAAGACAAATATAGCTTCTTGCCAAGCCATAGTTCATATGGTGTCTTATCGACCTTCTTTGTGGGAACCATATTTAAAATATGAACATCAGACTCTAAAGCATAATCCCAAAAGGATAAAGGTAAAGTTGTAAGATTAAACATAGAACGCACCAGATCCAATAATGTACGATTTCTCCTTTCAGATACACCATTTTGTTGTGGAGCATAGGTAGAAGTAAGATGCTGAACAATTCCATTCTCACTTAGATAATCTATAAACTCTTGACTTAAATATTCACTACCTCTTTCAGAATGAAGAGCTTTAATCTTTTTCCCTAATTGCAGTTCTACTTCTGCTTTAAACACTTTGAATGTTTCAAATACCTCATGTTTATGCTTAAGTAAATAAACATAACCATAACGGCTATAATCACCAGTAAATGTTAAGAAGTAGCTAGCACCTTTCCTTGACGTATGTCTAAGTGGTCCACACACATCGGTATGTATAAGTCCAAGTAGATCAGTAGCTCTTTTAATATTGCTATTAAAAGGTTTCTTGGTCATCTTTCCAGAGATACAAGACTCACATTTATCAAATGATTCATCATTGATATTTTACAAAAGACCTTCACGTTGAAGCTTTTGTATACGAGTCTTTCAAATATGGGCAAGTCTACAATACCAAAGATAAGAAGAGTTCTTGTCAAATTTTCTCTTCTTACTCATGCTATAGATAGATTTATTGTTCTTGGATTCATTATCATGCATGTCTATTTCAAATACACCATTCACAAAAATTGTATTAAAATAGAAAATACCATTTTCCAAACAGAAGTTCTATTATTATCAATCGTGTAAACGAATCCATTATTTAACAAACAAGAAAAGGAAATAACACCCCTAACAATTGTAGGTGCATAATGACAATCATTTAAAATCAGTACTAAACCCAAAAGTAAAACTAAATTAAATGTTCCTATAGCTTCAACCGTTGCTTGTGCGCCATTGCCCACTTGCACAAATTGTTCCCCATAAGATAGCTTCCTTTCCAGGTTAACCCCTGCAGCGTATTACAAATGTTAATACCGCATCCCGTATCATATACCCAGGAATTTAATTTGTATGTTAAATTGAACAGTTCAATCATAAATAAAGTACCTGAAGCTGTAGCGCTCTGCTCATACTTCTTCTTTATTTCTCGTAATTCTTCGAGGTAAAGAGGGCAACTCCTCTTCCAGTGACCACTTGCCTAGCAATGGTGACAAGTCTCATCCTTTTGAGATCTATTTTTCTTGACAAAGTTCTGCTAAGGTTTTGAATAAGCCGCAACTTGTTTGCCCTTATCACCCTTGCCTTTGCCTTTCTTCTTATTCGCTTGCAGTTCTGGCTTACTCACTCTACCGTTTTGTATGGTTAGCACAGAAGGCGTAGCGATAGATTCCTTGTCTTTCAACCCCTTTTCATAGTCAATGAGCATTGCACGCAAATCATTAACTGTCTTCCCCGTGCAATGCATATTATAGTTTCTTACGAAATCATTGAAGTCCTTGTTAATGGACCTATTGATCAAGTTGATAGCCATATTATGATCATAGGGTTATCCTAGTGTAATGAGATGTTCCATATAACCCCTCATCTCCAAGTAATGGACACTTACAGACTTTTCTGGAGCTTGCTAGCAGCTATGCAAAGCATCTACCAAGTCGTAGATCTCCACAGCTTGCGGCTTCTCGAACATAGCCTTAAGCTCATCAAGCATTTGCTTAGGTGAAAATAGCTCATAATTCTATTGAAGTGGAGGAGCCATTTTCCTAGCATTAAGCAAGCTACCTCCGAGTGCTTCTTAACATTAGCAGCGTGTTCAAGCCTTTGCGCATCAGATGCTCCTTCAACAAGATCCTCCGGATAGGGAGTAGTCAAGATATTGATAGTACACGCTACTCTCAAGACATTTCTTAGCGAGCGATACTGTTAGGACCTCTGTAATAGTCATTTGTAATAGGTATGCTAGGAGGTATGTAGTTAGTAGTAGTAGGAGCAACACGTGCTCCTGGTCTTTAGAAAGTCAAACATTATTATTTTGAGTAGTTTGCTAGGATATGCATGAGATATGTTAGGAAAGGATATGCATATCAGACTTACACGTTTTGGTTTAATGATGTATTAGGGTTTCCTTGTAGTATAAAAGGAACCATAGGCAGAAGGGTTAAACACACCCTCATCAAACATTATTCTAGTTCATATTAATATTAGAAATCCTTAGTAAGGATCAAGTCATTATAGTTATTCTGTTTCTTCTTGTTCATAGTATTTGTATTCCGCACTTATACTGTGTGATTCATCTAGAGTCTCTCTGTGAACAGACTTGTGATTACAGAAGTCGTTCACCATCCTTAACATGCTGCAAGATCCACATCTAGTGGACCCAACAAGTGGTATCAGAGCCTAAGAGAGTCTCTACATAAGAAGAATCAATTTTTCTTATTACTAACATCTTTGTTTAATCATGTCTGCCTCTAGTTCTACTGAAACAGGAGAAGCAAGCACCCCTAAAACACAACAACCTCAGCAAATCGTTGCTACGGTTTCCAATACAAATGGAAAATTTCCTCTTTTGAAGAAGGATGAGTATGATAGCTGGGCAATGAAGATGGAATGCTGGATCACCAACACTGATCTAGACCTTTGGAAAATTGTTCAGAATGGAAATAGTAAGAAGCTTACTGGAAGAGACAAGAATGGTAATATCATCCTTCTCGATCCTAAAACTCATGATGAAATCACAGCTATTTAGAAGGAGATTAAAGCAAAAACTATTCTGCTTCAGTCCCTTCTTGATGATCACATGGGTGATTTTTATCACTTGGATGATGCTAGAGAGATTTGGAATGGAATAAAAGCAAGGTTTGGAGGGAATGAGGAATCAAAGAAAATGGGCAGATCCATGCTGAGAGATGAATTCACAGAATTCAAGATCTCTGAAACTAAAGGTATTCATCAAGGGTATGATAGGTTCCAAAAGATACTTAGCCAATTGAATCAACTCAGGTCTAAACCTGACAATGGAGATATCAATGCCAGGTTTCTTGGAGCTTTACCTCACTCATGGAATCAGGTAATAATCTCTCTCAAAGCAAAAGGTGGCCTTGACTATCTTAATTTTGATGACCTGTTTTATAAGCTCAAAACCTTTGAGCCTCATGTGAGAGGATACTCAAGTGATTCCTTTCCTACTCCTGCTAACTCTGCCTTTGTGAGTTCCATGGGATCTAGTCCCATGTCTTATGCTAGTAGCCCAAGCTATACTGTGTCTTCTCAACATACTTCTACTCCTGAACCAAAAGCCAAGACTGGTAGCATGTTAGAAGCTGTTCTTCACTCTTTTGTTGCTGATGTTGATCCACAACAGCAGCTTGCTTTTGATGACTTCAAACAGGTTGATAAACTTGACCTAGATGAAATGGATCTCAAGTGTCAGATGGCCATGCTCGCTCTCCGGGTTCACAAGTTTGAAAAGAAAGCCGGTCGAAAGTTTAACTACAACCCAAGAGAGCCAACAAGGTTTGGTAGAAGCAAGATTAGATGCTATAACTGCCAGCAGCAAGGTCATTTTGCTAGGGAATGCCCTAACAAAACTGACTAGGAGAAGAACAGGTATTCAACCTTCAAGGTTCAGGAGCTCAAGGATGACAAGAAAGCTTTGGTGTCTGTTGAATCTACGGTTAACTAGAGTGATCATCAGACTGCTACCTTGGAAACAGTTGAAGCTTCTACTGATGTGTTTGCAATGATTGCTGGGAATCTATCTGATGCCAAGGAAGCAGAAGAATTTGCTCTTATGGGCATCTCACCTCAGGTACAAAACTGCCCTGTTGGTTGTCATGATAAATATTCAGAATTGTTGTCTCAATTCAATGAATTAAATGAACAAAATGACAAATATTTTTTAGATGTTCAAGCATATAAGAGTTCTTTAAAAACATTGGAACAACAAAAGATGTAGCTTCAAGATACTCAACGTGAATATAAGGATAAAATTAGAATTCTGAACATTGATTTAGAAAACACCACTAATATGCTTAAATACATTGAAAAACTAAACAAAGACAATATCAAGGATAAGCAAGACATGCAGGAAAAATTGGATGCTACACTTTTAAGATTTGAAAAATGGCAAAAAGCACCTAAGAATCTTTCAAAATTAATTGACAGTAGCATGTCTGGTAGAACTAAGAGAGGTTTAGGCTTTGATAATATATTGATTCAGAAGATGTGTTTGATTTATCTTTTTCAAGTGTCTTTGATCCTGACAAGGAGGAGGAGGGAAAACCTAGCTGCAATAGGTTTCAACCAGCTGCAACAATGCATGCTGTCCCTCCACCTCTCACAGGAACTTTTATGCCCATATCTAGGCATACTGACTTGGATGGATCACAAATGCATGAGTCTCCAAAAAGCTTTACTAATACTAATGACTTTGTCTCTTGTACTTTTAGTGACAAGGTCAGTGACTCTGCATCCTGCGGTTCAAGTGAAGAATCAAGACCTACAAGCTCCAAGACAAATGACCCTGCTGCTACTAGTGCTAGGAAGAGTGAAGAGAGAGTTGCTTCTACTTTAATTGTGTCTAGTTCTAGTTTAACGAGTCCTAGGAATGTTGATTCTCTTAGAGTTGTGTGTAATAAATTTATCAGTATGAAACAATGTCATTTGAGTAAAAGGTCGTTTAAAACATGCTTTGTTTGTGGAAGTAAATTTCATTTGATTAAGGATTGTGATTTTTATGATCAACCTCCTTCTGTTTATCAAGCTTATCCTACTCCTGGTTCACCAGGAGTTGCTCCATATTCTTCTAGAAGACTAAACCCATGTGCCCAATCTTATTCTTCTTCTAGAAGGACCTCTCTTTTAGCTTCTGATCTTTGGAGAAGCAATGGTTTCACCCATAATAGACCAACCAACAACTATTTTCAGAACTTTAATCGAAATTATGCTTTTAATTCAGACCACATATATTTTGGGTTGGGAAATTTGGGTACTGCTGTTAAGTCCTCAGCAGGTTGTTCTTGGTCAAACAATAACACCCATATGATGAATAGGCAACCTAAGAACAACAGTGGATCTCATCAATCTTCTTGGCTATCTATAAAAGATCCACAAGGCAGACTCAAACCTGAAAAGGTCTGGGTCCCCTTAAGACACTAACTTTTGTATATATCTTTTCTTATTGTTGTAGGTTACTCCATACCAAGATCCTACTCTAGGAATAGTTGATAGTGGATGCTCTAGGAGCATGACAGAGAATAAAGGACTTTTATCTAACTTTGTACCATTTCAAGGCGGAAAGGTTTACTTTAGAGGTGGTGAAGGAAGGATCTCTGGCAAAGGAACAATACAGACACCTAACCTTAATTTTGAGCAGGTCTACTATGTGGAAGCACTTCAACACTTCAACTTGATCTCTGTATCTCAGATTTGTGACAAGAAGCAGTTTTTCCTCTTTACGGATACTGATGCACTAGTGTTATCCAAAGACTTTAAGCTCCCGGATGACTCTCAAGTTCTACTCAGAATCCCTAGAAGACACAATCTCTATAGTATCAAGCTGAATGAAGTTAATCCTACTGGTCAACTAGCTTGTTTGGTTGCTAAAGGCTCAGAAGATGAATCCACTAAATGGCATAGAAGGATGGGACATGTAAACTTCAAGACCATTCACAAATTAGCAAATATGAACTTGGTCTCTGGTTTACCTCTCAAAAATTTCAGAAATGACATCAATTGCCTTGCGTGCAGCAAAGGAAAACAACACAAAGCATCCTTCAAGGCCATTACTACTCCCAGTCTCATATCTGAACCATTGCAGATACTACACATGGATTTATTTGGTCCTAACTCCATTAGGAGCATTGTCTACAAACAATACTGTCTTGTGGTAACTGATGGATATAGCAGGTTTACGTGGGTTTTCTTTCTGGCTGCCAAAAGTGAGACCTACTCAATTCTCGAGGACTTCATTAAACTCATTGAGAATCAGTTGTCCAAGAAGGTGAAAGGTATCCGATGTGATAATGGAACATAATTTAAAAATGCAGACCTCATAGCACTTTGCAATTCCAAAGGTATCAAAAGAGATTATAGTGCTGCAAGGACTCCTCAACAGAATGGTGTTGCAGAAAGGAAGAACATGACACTAATAGAAGCTGCGAGAACCATGCTTGCAGACTCCAAGCTTCCTACCATGTTTTGGACAGAAGCTGTCGACACTGCAAGTTATGTTTTGAATAGGGTTTCAATTACCAATCCACACAAGAAGACTCCCTATGAGCTACTCACAGCTAAAGTACCTAGCATTGCTCATTTGAAGCCATTTGGTTGTCCTGTCACCATTCTGAATACTAGTGACTATTTGGGGAAATTTGATGGTAAGGCAGATGAAGGATACATAGTGGGATATTCAGCTCACTCTCGGGCCTATCGTGTCTATAATCTCCATGCCTATCATATCATAGAAACTATTAATCTCAGGTACTTTGAGGAGAAGACAAACATCCAAGGCAAAGGTCCTAAATGGTATTTTGATCTTGATTATCTTAGTGACTCATTGGGATATTTTGGTTTCAAAACTAACCAAGATGCAGGTCCACAAGTGTTTGCAACTTCTAGTGCAGGTGCTCATTCTAGTTTTTCGGACTCAGATAAGAAGGATGATATTTTTGTTGTTCCATCCTATTCCACCACAGTCTCTCCAAATACCAATGATACTCCTATTGATGCTTCTTCATCAGACATTGTGGACTCACAAGGAGATCTTGACACATTGCTCAAGCAACAACAAGATGCTACTACAGTAGCTGCTCAAGGAGGCTTTGAGTTTCCCTTGAGTACCCCTGCTGTCCAAGTTACTCCTAGTGCTCCAAATGTTACTCCTAGTGCGAGTTTAACACCTATTGGTAGTCCGGTTAGTGATCCAACCTCCTCCACTAGATTCTCTGGTCCTTCTGACCTGGGAAACTATCAAACGAAGACTTCTACTAAGCTGGATGATATTCACAAACAGCTAGTAGATGGCATCTTTGACTCTGCTTCATATGATAATGACATTGTTGGGGATCTTAATAACTTGGCACCAGAAGTGGATGTAGCTCCTAATCCTGTTTAGCAGATGCATAAAGACCATCCTACCACTCAAATCATTGGAGATCCTGGTTCTACTGTCAAGACTCGCCGCATGCATAAGAAAGCAACGTCTGATCATCATACTCTTGTGAGCTATATTAAAGACCAAAAGCGTAATAATCACACGGACTTTCTTCACTGTTTGTTTGCTTGTTTTCTTTCTCAGGTGGAACCTCGGTCAGTCTCACATGCTCTTGAGGATCCAAGTTGGGTGGAGGCTATGCAGGAGGAGATTCAGCAGTTCTTATTTCAGAATGTTTGGATCCTAGTTGACTTGCTAGATGGAAAGACAGCAATTGGCACCAAATGGATTCTCAAAAACAAGAAAGATGCGAGGGGTACTGTGGTGAGAAATAAGGCTAGGTTGGTTGCACAAGGTCACACACAACTTGAAGGAATTGACAATACTGAAGTCTTTGCTCCTGTTGCTAGGATTGAGGCCATTCGTCTGTTTTTGGCTTTTGCTTCCTATGTTGGCTTTACGTTTTTTCAGATGGATGTCAAGAGTGCATTTCTGTATGGCAAGATTGATGAGGAAGTATATGTCACTCAACCAAAGGGCTTTGTGGATCCACTTCATCCCAAGAAAGTTTACAAGGTGGTCAAAGCTCTATATGGACTTCATCAGGCTCCTAGAGCTTGGTATGAGTGTCTCTCCACTTTCTTGTTGAAACACGGCTACAGAAGAGGCACTATTGACAAAGCACTATTTCTTAAAAGGAATACCAAGGACATCATCCTAGTTCAAGTGTATGTGGATGATATTATCTTTGGTTCTACTAAGAAGGAATGGTGTGATGAGTTTGAACAACTAATGAAAGGCGAATTCCAGATGAGTGCCATGGGAGAACTTACATTTTTCTTGGTCTTCAAGTCAAGCAACAGTCGGATGGTATCTTCATAAGTCCAGACAAGTATATTCATGATATTCTTCAGAAGTTTGACGTGGAACCTCTTAGACCAACAACAACACCTTATAAAGTCACTAAAGTCAAACTCAAGAATGAGTCAGATCCTCCGGTCAATGTTCACATGTACAGGTCCATGATTGGCTCACTCATGTATTTGACTGCATCGCATCCGGACATTATGTTTGCAGTAAGTGCTTGCTCTAGACATCAGGTGGCTCCAACCGTATCTAACTTGAATGCAGTTAAGAAGATCTTCAAGTATATCAAGGCTCAACCCAAGCTAGGTTTGTGGTATCCGAGGGAATCACCTTTTGTTCTTGAAGCTTATAGTGATAGTGACTATGCAAGTGCTAATAATGACAAGAAATCTACTACTGGTGGTTGTCAGTTTTTGGGTCGAAGACTTATCTCATGGCAATGTAAGAAACAGACAATAGTAGCTACTTCTTCAACAGAAGCTGAATACGTAGCTGCTGCTAGTTGTTGTGGACAAGTCTTGTTGATACAAAATCAGATGCTGGATTATGGGTTCAACTTCATGAACACCAAAATTTTCACCGACAATCAAAGCACTATCTTCATTGTGAAGAATCCTGTTTTTATCAACGAACCAAGCATATTGAAATTAGGCACCATTTTATAAGGGATGCCAATGAGAAGAAGCTGATACAGGTTCTTAAAGTACATACAGATGATAATGTTGCTAATTTATTGACTAAAGCCTTTGATGGTCTGCGGTTCAACCAGTTGGTGGTTCACATTGGAATGGTCAATCCTTGAGGTCTAGGATTGAGGGGAGGCTAAGCCTAAGGGGAGGCTTAGTGTACATATTTCCTTGCACAGTCTAACTTATGGTAGATTCTAATAACAGTTTTCATGGGTATTTGCGGTGTATGCTACTTCTAGTGGAAGATTTTGGTTACTCCTAGTGGCTGTATTCAGCTCCTAGTGGGTACAAACCCTTCTAGTACACTCATGGTTGGCTTCTAGTATTGTTTTTGGGTCACTGTTCACTTCGTTGACTTTCATTGACTACTTTGTGCTCCTAGTGTTGACTTTTATGCGTTTTGAATTTTAGTCAACTCAAGTTACTTCTGGTATATATCATTTTATTTATCTTTGGTAATTGGGATTTGCAAATAATGGTTACGGGGAAAGTGGTTACTCTTGCATTAATTACTTAATTTTGAAAGGGCAACCCCCTTAATTAGAGGTCAATGAACAGTTTTATGACCATTATTTATGGTCAAATCCCTCAATTGACTCATTCATCCCAACCATACACACACATACGCTCCTACTCATTCCCTCTTCAATTAATCATCTTCCATTACTTCAATCATCAACAATGGCTGCTCTCCAGTACAAACCCGATCATAACAAGATGGCCTATCTTGGCGAAGGTCCTAAACGAGAAGAGTTCACAAACATCCTCGAATACATTGAGGCTTCCAATGTAAGGTATGCTTTTATGGTTTGCCCTACTGTGTATGATAGTGTTATACGTCAGTTCTGGGCAACTGCCCATCTTGTTGATGTTTTGGGACGCCCACTAGAGCTCCATGCTACCATAGATGGTCGCTCATATGTGGTGTCTAAGGCATCTATTAGGTCTGCTCTTCATCTCCAGGATGAAGGTGGCATTGTCTCCATTCCCAATTCAGAGGTATTGGATGGGATGGCTGCTCTAGGCTATAATCATGGGGGGAAGTTTAACTTCTAGAAAAATAGGTTTTCCCCCAATGGAAGCTTCTGGTTCACTTCTTGATTCAATGCTTGAGTCCAAAGTCTGGGAGTTGGGATGCATTTCCCACCCCCTTGCTACTAGTTTGATTTGTATTGCACAGGGTCATGTGTTTAACTTTTCTCGTTACTTGTTTGATGGAATGATTTGTACCTTAGTAGTACTTGCTCTAGGAAGAAGTTCTTGATTTACCCTAGGTTTTTGCAGCAGGTTCTTATGTGCCTACCTAGGAATAGGGAGGAATATGAGACCCCTAAGCTTAGTTCTAAGATGTATTCGAATATGGCACTTGGTTTTAAGGGTCTTTGGAGGCCTCTTACTGATGTTATGCTGGGCCTTGCCCAAAGGGATCCTAATGTGACTCCTCCGGCTGATGAAGCCGAGGAGGAACTTCCATTGGAGGATGATCCTATAGAGGAGGAGCATCATGCTACTGGTGTGCCTCATGTGGAGGTGGAGGAGCCAGCTAGAGAGGTGGTGGTAGAAATGCTATCCACCTCAAAGGCTGCCCCCTTTTCTCGCCCACATAAGTCCCCATTTGTTGATACTCCCCCTTCTAGTCCAGCTCCTCATTCTGCTGAGAAGCCATCTAGCTCTCATGCTCATGTTGATGACCCATTTGTTGATTATGGTCCCAATGATGCTTCTCCCAGGCCAAGTCCTCTCGGTGGGGAAGCTGAGGAACCTGTTACTTTAACTTCTTTGCTAACTCTTATGCATAGGTACTATGCACGGGTTGTTTCTTTGGAATATGATCTTCATCAGCACCGTAAGCTCACCCGGGACTTTGTCCTTCCATTGGCGAACAGGTTTAAAGCATTGGAGTCACAGCTGAGGCACTAAAAGAAGAAAGTTGTGCTTTCTGATTCTGATGAGGATGTGGAGGAGGATGGGCTGACTATTTTGGCAAGGGCTGCTTTTGCTGATAAGCTGTATGATGATTTGCCTGCTCCTCCTAGTCCTTCATCCATTCCTAAGACTGCTGATCCCAAGCCAATGGATGCTTCTACTGGTCCTTCTCATGATCCCAAGGGAAAAGCCCCTATGACAGATGCACCCTCTCCTCCAAGGAAGCGTACTCGCAGATAAATTGAGGAAGAAAGGTTGGGGGAATAGGCTGTACAACGACTGCAAGAGGAGATTGATCAACAAGCTAGGGCTGAGGATGAAGCCCTTCAACAGCAGAGGCGTGAGCAGTTGAGGCATGATTCCATGCATTGGGATGTCAATGACTGGATGAGGGTGCTTACCATCCTTACTTCTGGTTACTCGCAGTTCACAGATATGTTGGGAGCTGATGTGAATCAAGGAAATTGTGTTCAACGGGCAATGGCTTTGATGCGAACACAACAGTTGTATCTTGCTGCCCAGCTTCGTGAAAAGCACCGTAACAGACCTATGTCGAGAACAGAGGAGAGGAAGTTGATGCAGCAATATGTTAAGAATCAGTCGGCTGCTTACTTTCACACTGGATGGACTTGGGAACGGGTTAGGGGGCTATCCTTTGATGAGCTTAAAGATATGTACACGAAGATGATCAAGCGTCAAAACACACCGGTCCCTGAACGCTTTATTTATCGCCCTCCTCCAAGTGTTTTTCACACTTCTCAGCCTGCTGCTGCTCATACCTCTTCGTCTGGTGTTCCTAAGGATATTTCTGGTGTTCCATCTGTTGGTGCTACTTCTACTGCTGTTCCTACTACCACTACTTCGACTGTTCATCCCACTCACTCTCAAGTTCATACCACCACCACCAATGAAGCTACTACCACTCCTGATGCCACCCCTGCTACTCCTGTTATGGAGAAAACATCAACACCGGTGACTGAACCACTACCTACCTCATCCGCTGGTGCAGCAAAATCTGATCCTATGGTTGGTAAGGATTTTGAGTCTACTACTGTTGATGCTACTGCTGCTGGAAAGGTCAAGGTTTAATCTTCTTCTGGTGTCCCTTCACCTCGTCGTTCTATTAGGAAGAAGAAGGCTCGTCGTGGCAAGTCTGTCCCGTTTGAGAAGAGAGATCCAACAAATCTCATTGATGCTGCTTTAGATAGTGAGACAGAGTTGCATATGGGTAAGGGTTGGATTGTCGCTTGGGAGGTTAGGCCATCCCCTATTGTTCGTGGTACATTCACTCATAAGATTACGACCAGTGATGGTTATGCTCGCTATGTCGCTGGATTGAAAAACATTCTGACATGGGTGGAGCATCGTGATCTTATGTTGTTATATGGTTTGGTGGATGCTGAGATTCCAAAATCCCCGAGTGAGTTTCCCAACTGGCCTGGCTTGACTATATGGGGTGATTTGAAGCTGATGTTGGATTCCCCTCCTGATTATCCTCATTCTGGTGTCTGGAAAGATCAACCTCGCTGGGTGATCAAGAGGTGGAAATTGTATGTTGGTTGTGGGGTTCATGTGTTAGAGCTTGAGACTGGTGTCGTGGTGTTTATGCTTACGGATATGGAGTATCCATTGACAATTGCTACCATGGAAGCTATGCTGGATTGTCATATGCAAATATCTAATGCTCCTTCTGGGAATGAGTCTGCCATGGCCAATACCTTGGTGGAAGGTATTCAAGCCTGGTTGCATGCAGACAAGGTTGCAGCTTCTGGTATGTGATTGGTATGGTTCTTCTATTCTTGTGTTATACTAACATTTTTTCACCAATCTGTAAAGTGATTGGTGACTCACATTATAGTTAAAATATATATATATATATATATATATATATATATATATATATATATATATATATTATATAATATCTGCTTATACTTTAAACATATGATAGAATTTTCAATCTTGTACATAATATAATATATGCTTATACTTTTCCATCATGACATTGTTTTTCACTTGACTGTTTCACAAGTGGGCAGTTTTTTAGAGGTACTTCTGGTGTTGGACCTAGTCCACACAACAAATGGTGCTCAACTCACCATGTTTCACAGACAAGAAAGAGTTGATTCACCATGAGGGTACGACTCTGGTTTGATTATCAAATCCGTTGATGGTTGCCAGGTTACCCAAAACTGGATGGTTTTCACTTGCCTTGGTCCTAGACTGAAAAGTGGCTAGTCCAAGGGGGTATGACTCTTGGTAAAGATCTATATCAAACCCGTTGATAGCTATAATAGCTTGCTAAAAGCTATAGGGTTTTCAGCTCACCGATGCTTCATTGCTAAGAGTTGGCGAGTCCAGCAGAGTACGGCTTATGGTAAAGACTAATCAAATCCGTTGACGGCTGTGATGATTTTCCTAAAATCATTAGGGTACCCCCACTCACCATTGATTCATGTTCTATGAGTTGGCCTGGGTTCTGGTCTCCCAGGGTGATGCTTATTCCACCACAAAGACTAGCTAGCCCAAGAGCGAGCAACTACTTGGTAAAGGCTCATAAAATCTACTCATGTTGCTGTTAAGATTCAACAAGGTGTAGATTTGTTTCCAGCTTTCAAGAATCTTTTTGGTGTTATTCGTTGCAGCAGTCTTTGTGCTATTCATGCTGATGGTTATGATGCTGCTCTTTGTGTTGTTGTCCCAATCCTCAAGCCGTTTTGCAAGATCTACCAGGAAACTTGAACTCAACAAGTCAAACTCAAGTTTAGGGGAGGATTGTTAGGACCTTTGTAATAGTCATTTGTAATAGGTATGCTAGGAGGTATGTAGTTCCTCCTGGTCCTAGTAGTAATAGGAGCAACACGTGCTCCTGGTCTTTAAAAAATCAAACATTATTACTTTGAGTAGTTTGTTAGGATATGCATGAGATATGTTAGGAAAGGATATGCATATCAGAATTACACGTTTTGGTTTAATGATGTATTAGGGTTTCCTTGTAGTATAAAAGGAACCATAGGCAGAAGGGTTAAACACACCTTCATCAAACATTATTCTAGTTTATATTAATATTAGAAATCCTTAGTAAGGAACAAGTCATTATAGTTATTCTGTTTCTTCTTGTTCAAAGTATTTTTATTCTACACTTATACTGTGTGATTCATCTAGAGTCTCTCTATGAACAGACTTGTGATTACAGATGTCGTTCACCATCCTTAACAGGCTGCAAGATCCACATCTAGTGGACCCAACAGATACCCATCATTGAAGTTTGTGAAAGTTTATGGACATAAAATTAATAGTCGTGTGAAAGGATCGAACTCAGGATTACGGGATTGCACACAATACGTAAAGGGTTAATTTTATTTATTAAATATATTATATATATATATTTATTAAATCAAATCGAACTTAACTAAACGATCGTTAAAATAAATTAAGAGTTAAGTTAAACGAACGTTATGGAATTAACAGAAGAAAAGAAGTAAACGGAAAGTTCCGGAAGCCACCCTTGGTGGGCTTATGGGTCGACGGCTACAAGAAGAATAGGGGAAGGAAAAGGATTTGTTTCCTTATTTGTTTATTACTTGGAAACCAAGTTTTGCCAAGCCCTATATAAACACCCCATAGCCTCATAATTTTTCCCACCCCTTCTCCTCTCTCTCTTTGTGCGATCGGCGACAAACACCCCTTTAGGGTTCTTTGGTTTTCGATTTAGCTTAAATTCCACAAGTTTTGAAGCTCTGGTTTGCAAGTGCTAGACTCACGGTTAGCCTGTTGCATTACGTGTGTACAAGAGCGTAATATAGTTTTGCTTTAAACTATATCTTGGTATTATTCTTCACAAACCCTAATTGTTGAATCGTCGGTGATCTTGTGGATCTACGCTGGGATAAAGGTATGTAACCCTAATTGATTAATTATAATTATGTTATTATGATCTTGTTAAATCGCTTCCGCTGTTACGTGCTTTGATCTTTGTTTATGATTATATAATTGTTATGAACTTTATAAACCATCAGTGGCATCGAGAGTCGTTTTAACATGTTATAATTATCGAGATCTAAAGGTTTTTTTAACTAATGATGATTTGAGTTAAAAATACATGTTGTTTTTTAGGTTTTAACAAAAATTTGGGTTTTGTTTTTTTTGTTTTTTAAAATCGGCCTAGCCGAATTTATTTAGAAAGAAAAAATTTGTAAACCCTTAAATTACATGGTATAATCTTTAGATGTTTGCATGAATTTATTGTTATGTCATGTATGGTTACGATCCGTAGTATTTTAATTGTTAAGATTATGTGGGAGATCCGTGATGAACATGCATATTTTTCACGGATCATATGGGATTTTATATGTTATTTGCTTTATTTGTTTCAAAGTTTTAAAATTAGGGAAGACTTTTTATGTTTATAAAAACCCTAGATTTTATGTTCTTTGAATAAATTGTTATGCATGTGGCTATTTGATTTAGTTTTTTGTACCTACTTGTTTTCATACGTTTATATTAATTGTATGTTGTAAACAAGGGTAATTTTTCCAAGAAAAATTAATGTGGACTAAATCATATAAAAATTAATGAATTGTTTTGAGATCTAATTTACATATGGTTTGCGTTGATTTGAATTGCAATAATAACTTAACGGCCAACTCAATTTTGACAGACTATAAAGTGGGTATAACGCACCGCTGGTCATGTACTCGGTAAAGGAATGAGGTGTTATGCTTCAGCGCTGACCAAATTCCCGGCTTGCCTGTGCGTCAAAGTTAGAATTACCTACGGTTATTATTTACATAATTCCTTAAGGTTGATTTAACCGCAAATTCACATCCGAAACACAATGAATAAAGTTATTGCTTTGTGCTTTAGCCAAGTTCTAGGAACGTGAGGCGTGAATTGTTGTGGGTAAAAATCTTTAAATGGTTTATCCAATACCTCAACTTGCAAATATCTGGCGAAATTTTAGTCTCACCAAAAGGTTTACTAATAGTTTTTATTAAACTAATTCTATGAAGATGTATGCATGCTTCTCCATACATGATTTTGACACCAAAATCAATACCCTTAAATTTAAATCTTATGCCTTCTAATTGACGAACACTTGAAGTTACAATTGTCGTCATATGAGATTTTGGACGATGTTGTAATGTAGAGAAAACTTCATGACTGAATAAGATTGCACATGAAGGTTTTACGTTCTTTAGATTAGTCAACTTGATTGAGTTACTCAGTGAGATCTGGAAAATTAAGGCATAAAGTAGGGATGAAACATGTTTACGATGCAAAGAGAATTTTGGCAACGTAAATCCCTAAAAATATCTAGAAATTGCAAATTTGTTTGTCAATTATTGTTCGACAAGTTACCATGTTGAATACATTTGTCACTAGCAGATCAACTGATGTGATAAGTTTATGTCAATATGGATTCTAGTTTCAAGGAAAATACTATGGTGTTTTATTACCAGTGTAATTTTATTTTGTTGAATGGTATTATAGAAAATACTAATATTTGAACTTATTTATGTAGAAATGGCTCAACCCGAAAACAATATGACTATCAGTTCTGCGTTCAAAGGTTTCTTTGATCGTCCTGAACTTACTGGAACGAACTTCAATGATTGGTATCGCTCACTAAGAATTGTTCTGAGAGAAGCGGTACAATCGATATATTGACTACTCCTTATCCGGAGGATCTTGCTGAAGGAGCATCTGATGCACAAAGGCTTAAACACGCTGCTAATGTTAAGAAGCACTCTGAGGTGGCTGCTTTAATGTTATGGAAAATGGCTACTCCACTTAAACAGAAGTATGAGCCATTTGCACCTAAGTGAATGCTTGATGAGCTTAAGGCTATGTTCGAGAAGCCATAAGCTGTGGAGATCTACGACTTAGTAGATGCTTTACATAGTTGCAAGCAAGCTCCTGGAAAGTCTGTAAGTGCCCATTATATGGAGACGAGGGGTTATATGGAACAACTCATTAAACTAGGACAACCCTATGATCATAATATGGCTATCAACTTGATCAATAGGTCCCTTAACAAGGACTTGAATGATTCTGTTCGAAACTATAATATGCATTGCACGGGGAAGACAGTTAATGATTTGCATGCAATGGTCATTGACTTTGAAAAGGGGTTAAAATACAAGGTATCTACTTCTACTCCTCCTGTGCTTTATGTACAAAAGGGTGGAGTGAGTATGACAAAACCACACAAGAACAACAAGAAAGGCAAAGGCAATGGAAATGGTGATAAGGGAAAACAAGTTGCGACTTATCCTAAACCCAAGCATAACTTTGTCAAGAAGAATCAATCTCAGAAGGATGAGACTTGTTTCTATTGCAGAGCAAGTGGACACTGGAAGAGGAACTGCCCTCTTAATCTCGAAGAGTTGCGAGAAATAAAGAAGAAGGCCAAGCTTAGTGCTGCAGCATCTTCAGGTAACTTATATATGATAGAGTTATTTAATCTTACATACAAATCAAATTCCTGGGTATATGATACGGGATGTGGTATTAACATTTGTAATACAGTGCAGGGATTTGAGTTGGAGAGGAAGCTTACCTATGGGGAACAAATTCTACATGTGGGCAATGGTGCACAAGTAGCGGTTGAAGCTATAGGAACATTTAATCTAGTTTTACCTTCGGGTCTAGTACTGAGATTAAATAATTGTCATTATGCACCTAAATTTGTTTGGGGTGTTATTTCCTTTTCATGTATGTTGGATCTTGGATTTATTCACACTATTGATAATAATAGAATTTCTGTTGTCAAAGATGGTTTATTCTATTTTGATGCAATTTCTGTGAATGGTGTTTTTGAAATTAACATGCATGATAATAATTCCAAGAGAAAGATTAATTATGTTTTAAGCATGAATAAGAAGAGAAAGTTAGACAAGAACTCTTCTTATCTTTGGCATTGTAGACTTGCCCATATTGGGAAGACTCGCATACAAAAGCTTCAACGTGATGGTCTTTTGGAAAATATCAATGATGAATCCTTTGATAAATGCGAGTCTTGTATCTCTAGAAAGATGACCAGGAAACCTTTTAATATCAATATTGAAAGGACTACTGAACTACTTGGTTTAATACACACTGATGTGTGTGGACCACTTAGACATGTGTCATGGAAAGGTGCTAACTACTTCTTAACATTTACGGATGATTATAGCCGTTATGGTTATGTTTATTTACTTAAGCATAAACATGTTTGAAACATTCAAAGTGTTTAAAGCAGAGGTAGAATTGCAACTAGGAAATAAGATTAAAGCTCTTCGTTCTGATCGAGGTGGTGAATATTTAAGTCAAGAGTTTAAAGATTACTTAAGTGAGAACAAAATTGTTCAGAAACTTACTTCTCCATATACTCCACAACAAAATGGTGTATTCGAAAGGAGAAATCGTACATTATTAGATATGGTGCGATCTATGTTTAATCTTACAACTTTACCTTTATCCTTTTGGGATTATGCTCTAGAATCTGCTGTTCGTATTCTGAATATAGTTCCCACAAAGAAGGTTGATAAGACACCATATGAACTATGGCATGGCAAAAGGCCATATTTGTCTTATTTGAAAATTTGGGGTTGTGAGGCGTATGTGAAACGTGACTCTAGAGATAAACTCCAACAATGCTCAGTAAAATGTATCTTTGTAGGTTACCCTAAGGAAACTATGGGTTAATACTTTTATTATCCGCCTGAGAACAAAGTTATTGTTGCTAGGTATGGAGACTTCCTTGAAAATGATATTGTAAATCAAGAATTCAGTGGGAGATATTATGATCTTGAAGAAATTCAAGAAGATACATTGCCTTCTGAAAATACTAGCAAAGAAATTCCAATAGAGCCAGAAAGTCTGGGAGCTCCACCGGAATTAATTCCTCCACGTAGGTCTAAAAGAACCGTACGTGCGCCAAGCAAACTATGTCTTAACATAAAGGATGATGAGGAGGAAGTAGGGGAACTTGGTGAACCTGCTAACTATCAATCCGAAATGCTTGATCCAGAAAAGTCAAAATGGATAGTTGCGATGAATGAGAAAATGAAATCCATGAAAATCAATGATGTTTGGATTCTTGTTGATACACCTAAAAATGCTAAAGTAGTGAAAAATAAGTGGATTTACTAGAAGAAAATCGACATGGATGGTGAAGTACAATCCTATAAATCACGTTTAGTAGCTAAAGGTTTTACTAAAACTTTTGGTATAGACTACGAGGAGACATTTTCTCCTGTAGCAGAGTTACGAGCTATTAGGATTCTCATAGCTATAGCAGCATACTGTGACTATGAGATATGGCAAACGGATGCTAAAATTGGCTTCTTGAACGGTCGCTTAGATGAAGACATCTATATGCAACAACCGAAAGGGTATGTTGATCCTAAATATCCAAAACGTGTGTGCAAACTTCAAAGATCTATTTATGGTTTGAAGCAAGCATTACGTCAATGGAATAAACGATTTGATGAAGAAATCAAAAAGTTCGGATTTATTCAAAATCGAGATGAGCCATGTGTATATCGCAAAGCTAGTGGGAGTGATGTAGTGTTCCTAATTTTATATGTCGATGACATATTAATCATGGGAAGTAAGATTCCAAGACTTAAAGAAGTTAAGGATTATCTTGGTAAATGTTTTTCTATGAAGGATTTGGGAGATGCTGCATATATTCTAGGAATTAAAATCTATCGAGATAGGAAAAGACGGTTAATTGGTCTAAGTCAAGATGCTTATATAGATAAGATTACGAAGAAGTATAATATGCATAATTCCATGAAACGGTTTCAACCTATGGAAGTTAAAGCATAATCTGAGTCATGAGATGGATGCATCAACTCCTGAAGAGGAGGCATACATGCAGAAGGTGCCTTATGCTTCGGCTGTAGGATCTATTATGTATGCTGTAAAATGCACAAGGCCTGATGTGGCGTTTGCTCAGAACTTGGTCAGTCGATACCAACAAAATCTAAGGTAGCTCCACTAAGTTGCTGTTAAACACTTTCTACAGTATTTGAGGAATACGAAAAGAAATGTTTTGGTATTTAAAGGGTAGCCATATACAGATAACTAAAAGTGGTTTGGATTAGGAATCTTATTGGAGATCTTGGGATGATGCTTTCAATTAAAGAACCTATAGATATGTATTGTGACAATTTTGCCGCAATAATATTTGCCAATGACCCTGGAGTCATGAAAGGCGTCATGCACTTTAAACATAGATATCACTACGTACGAGAACAAGTTGAAGCTCGTGAAATAAAATTAATAAAAGTTCACACAGACGATAACGTAGCTGATCCTGTTACTAAGGCTTTGCCTAGACCAAAGATAGTTAAGCACGTCAAGGCGATTGGGCTGCAACTAGCTAGCGAATTCAAGCAATAAATATGTGAGTAGTATTTGGATAAAGGTTGTTAAGACATTATTGAATTGATGAAATAAAGATTGGGTTTTCGTTTGTTTTCTGTTATTTGATTTTGTATCCTATTTTACATGTTTTAATCCATGAATAATTGTTATGTTCTAAATGTCCGTTTTCGATTAATAATATGGGAATATTATTAAACTAAGACAATTCAAAATAGTGACAGAGTATACTTGAAAGTATATTGGTCAATTTTTGATGATATTTGATGAATCAAATATTGGACTTATCCCAACTATATGATTTTACTTTATAGATCTTTGTCATTAAGTAAACCATAAATAGTTATCCTTTGACCTGAGATACCAGGAAACTGCATAGAATGTAGTGCATTTCTGTGAGATAACCTAATGCTAAACGTAACTGGTAGCTATAAGGGTTATTTTCAGAAGTGTTGCAAAGTTCGTAAGTTTCGCTTGTAGTCAAAATGGGATTTGTTTCCTTCAAAATTATTTTGAAGTATAATGCAGCTGGGCCCCTCGGGGGAGTAGTAAGATGTTTGTATGGCCACACCCAAATGTGTTTTGGTAATCTTGCTATATCCGTAAACCAGAAACAGAATGGTTAATGAAGGAATGACTGAGATCCATATCCTATTAACGTTGTATTTGAAATGAAAGGATAATAATAAATGATGAATCATTTAAAAGGTTTTTCCAGGAGACCTTACTCGAGTTGTACTAGTTACATTGCTAGTGTAACTAGACGCTAGTCAATGTAATCACGATATTCGAATTTTGTCCAAGTGGGAGCTAAAAGTTTATGGACATAAAATAATAGTCGTGTGATAGGATCGAACTCAGGATTACGGGATTGCACACAATACGTAAAGGGTTAATTTTATTTATTAAATATATTATATATATATTTATTAAATCATATTGAACTTAACTAAACGATCGTTAAAATAAATTAAGAGTTAAGTTAAACGAACGTTATGGATATAAATAGAAGAAAATAAGTAAACGGAAAGTTCCGGAAGCCATCCTTGGTGGGCTTATGGGTCGACGACCACAAGAAGAAAAGGGGAAGGGAAAGGATTTGTTTTCTTATTCGTTTATTACTTGGAAACCAAATTTTGCCACGCCCTATATAAACACCCCATAGCCTCATAATTTTTCCCATCCCTTCTCCTCTCTCTCTTTGTGCGATCGGTGACAAACACCCCTTTAGGGTTCTTTGGTTTTCGATTTAGCTTTAATTTTACAAGTGTTGAAGCTCCGGTTTGCAAGTGCTAGACTCACGGTTAGCCCGTTGCATTACGTGTGTACAAGAGCGTAATATAGTTTTGCTTTAAACTATATCTTGGTATTATTCTTCACAAACCCTAGTTGTTGAATCGTCGGTGATCTTGTGGATCTATGCTGGGATAAAGGTATGTAACCCTAATCGATTAATTATAGTTGTGTTATTATGATCTTATTAAATCGCTTCCGCTGTTACGTGCTTTGATATTTGTTTATGATTATATAACTGTTATGAACTTTATAAACCATCAGTTTGGGCCAGTAAGTTCAGGACGTTCAAAGAAAGCTTTGAATGCGAAACTTATAGTGTTATTGGTGGGTTGAGCCATTTCTATAGAAATAAGTTCAAATATTAGTATTTTGGATAACAAAATACTTTCAAGAAAATAAAATTACCCTGGTATAACAACCATATTATATTCCTTGAATTCTAGAACTATATTGACATAAATCCATTACATCAGTTTATCTGCTAGTAATGAATGTACTCAACATAGCGACTTGTCGAACAATTCAATTGACAAACAATTTTCAATTTCTAGATATTTAAGAGATTTACATTGCCAAAAACATTTTGCACTGTAAACATGTTTCATCCCTTCTGAATGCATTAAGTTTCCAGATCGCACTGAGTAACTTAATTAAGTCATCTAATCTGAGTAACGTAAATCCATCATACAAATTCTCATTCTACAAATAGTTTTCTCTCCATCACAACATCACCCAAAAATCTCATTTGATGACGAAGTAATTTCAAGTGTTCGTCAATTAGGAGCATTTGACTTAAACTTTAAGGGTATAAATTTTGATGTCAAAATCAATGTATGGAGAAGCATGCATACAATTCTATAGCATAAGTTTAATAAAACATTTAGTAAACTTTTTCACGAGACTAAGTTTCTTCATAAATTATGTTGCGGTATTGGTTAAACCAATTAAAGAATTTACCCACAACTACTCACAACGTACTTTTGCTAGAACTCGGCTTCGCACAAGGAAATACCCTTATTCATTGTGTTTCGGATGTGAATTTGTGGTAAATCACCCTTAAGGTATAATTCAATTAATAATCGTAGGTAATTTCAATTTGACGCACAGGCGAGCCGGGAATTTGGTCAGCGACTAATGGTATAACACCTCCTTCCTTAACCGACATGACCAGCAGTGCGTTATACCCACTTTATAGTTTGTCAAAAGGAGTAGGCCGTTAGATTATTATTGCAATTCACCAATCAACGTAATCTTATGTAATTTAAATCTCTAACAAATCATTATTTTAATATGATTTAGTCAATATTATTTCTTTTCAAAAAAAACCCTTGTTTCAATAATTCAACAATTTTTAATATAAACAAGTAAAAAAAACTAATTCATAAACACATAATAACAATTTATATGTGCAATAAATAAATCAAATAGCCACATGCATACGATTTATTCAATAATCATCAAATCTTGGTCTTTATATTCATATAAAAGTCTTCTCTAATTCAAGATTCTTGAGACAAAATCTACTAAATGAATCTTAATCTATTTCTTTTAAATACCCTACTATATTGAATCAAATAATCATGTAGCACATAAAATCATATAACCATATACTTTTATGGTCCATGAAAACATGCACGTTATCATGGATTCCCCATAAATCTTAACAATTAAATCTATACGGATCGTAACCATATATGACATAACAATTAATCATGCAATTTAATCTAAAATTATCCCACATGTAATTTAGGGTTTCAAAACAATTCTTTTTTTTATTAAAAATTCAGCCAAAATCCTAATTTTTAGAAAACAAAACCCTAATTTTAAGAAAACCTAAAAACATGTAGTTTTAACTCAAAACAATTATTAGTTAAAAAATCTTTAGATTTTCGATAATAATAACATGTTAAAACGGCTCTCGATGCCACTGAAGGTTTATTAACATCATAACAATTATATAAAACCTTAAACGAGATCAAAGCACATATAACAGAAGCGATTTAACAAGATCATAATAATAACACAATTATAATTAATCGAATTAGGGTTACATACCTTTACGCTAAATCAAATCCACAAGACGAAGAAGGAATCACCAATTCGGGTTTATACCGTAATACACCAAGAATAGTCTAAAGTAAGACTATATTACGATCTTGTACACACGTAATACGACGAGCTAAGCGTGATTATATCACGTGAAAAATGAGCTACGACGCTTGTAAATAATCTTGTAGAAATGTAAATCTATGCTTATGTTTTAGAGAGAGAAAGAGATAGAGAGATGGTGGATTTCACACAAAGCTAGAGAGAGAAACTAAAAAGAACTATGTGAAAATTATGAAACCACACACCCTCTCCATCAATGGAGAGGGTTTATATACCCAAGCCCATGAGATGGGCTTGGGTTTACATTAGGCCGCCGGCCCATACAATCCATGGGCTCGGTTTTGGGCTTTGTTTGATAAATGTAAATAACTAAACTACGAGCTATAACATGGACTATTGTTGGAGTGACTGATCCTTTCTAATACGTAAAACGTATTTCCAACAATCTCCCCCTAAGGGAGGTCACTCCAAACAAGGGCGTTACCCGAGTTACAATAATGAAATAAACCTAGCATACTATGCTTGTCTTGAGCTCGTAGTCTTCGTCTTTCTTTTCTTTTTCTTTTCAGGTGAACATGCTGATGTGATATGTGATATCAATCTTGAGTATTAATCTCTTGCCTTGATCTTGTGCATCCATCACTTGTGATCTTCGCCTCTTCGTGACCTCACGTCCCACATACTTATACCTTAGTAATTCTTGAAAGCTTCAGAGTTCAATACAGCGGAAGACTTAACTTTTAGGCTTTCTTGAATTAGATGAGATATTAAGTGCATAAAGTATAAGCATGCGGGGACGACTTCTTCTTGGATTCCGCAACGCCACCGTCTTCAAATGCCGCAACATAAGTAGACACGAACGAAATGGCTTTGAACATTTCATTCTAATTCGGTAGCATTTTACCTCCGGTCGGTGAAGACCATTGGACGATATTAGATATCGTACCCGTGACGGATAGTTTCAATTAAGTAACTTCCTGACAGGATTTCGCGGGTAAAACCGTTCTCTTTATTCGACCGTCCAAAGCTGACTGCGAACATAAAGAGTGAATCATTTGGATAATAATATCCGCATGATTTGAAGCCGTCAATTCATGTTCCTGGAACAAGTGAAATTCAATTAAGAACCGCACCATCGTTGCTTTCCAGTTGTCACGAGCTTGATTCGTATAGAATCTTGCAAGTTACCTACCAAGTGCTGTTTGAGGTTAACACTAGAAGGATTTCCACTCATCACTGTGAACACTAAGGTATCACTCTGAGTGTTCTGGCAAGATCACTGAGATTTTGCGTAGAGGCCTGGAATGTGTTTAAATTCAGTTAAGAATTAAACAGCTGTTGCTTTCCAGTTATCACAAGTTTGACTCATCAAGAATCGCACAAGTCACCTACCATGAGCTTTTTGATATTTGCTCAAGAAGGATTTCCATCTTCATTGTAAATACTCTCGTATTACTCGGATGTTCAGGCAAGATCATGAAGATTTTGCGTAGGACTCTTAAAATCTTTCTTACTTTTCACGGTGTGTGAAGAAGCAAGGAAATATGAAAGTGTGTCCTAATGAGATATTTGATGATCTCAAATGGCTCTAGACTCGATCGTGCATTTTGGACTTTAGTGATCGGAGGCTGGAGAGGAGTGCCACCTTTTCAATACCAATTTATTCGGAGTGAATAAATCGATAGATAATGTGTTGTCTCCGTGTGATTAAAACAAATACCTTTTGAGAGATATCTGAGTTAGCTGGGATGGGTTGTGCATTGCATCACTGGGTCCATGATGTCTGTCTTCAATATCGAGAATCATTAAAATGATCTCAATAACATATGTGTTGACCCGGTTTCTGCCTAAAGTTGTAAGGAGGGCTTCTTTCTTTACACCCTTTATCTTTACAATTCTTTTTCATTCTTCAACCCCTTTAATGCTTACCAATACGTCATAACTAGCACCTTGTTGTGATTGTTCCAGTGCTAACTTAAGTACCTGGTCGGCATTCAGCTACGTTCACAATCTTACTCCATCTTTCCTAAGGACTACTATTTCTAGCTATGGAATGTCCTTTGGGAAGATTCCTCTGGTTCTGGAAGAATCATAGGACTTAACCTATCCTACCATCCTTATGTCACCACAATCTTCATCGTCGTGAAATAAATGGGTTTTTGGTAAGTATATGTCACCATGAAAATCCATTTTGATATAGCAAATCCATTTTGCTCCCCCTTAACATATGCCACGATATTCGAAAAACATTTCGCACATGTCGGGATGAGCCAGCACATTAAGTCAAACCATTGGTGATAATATCCCATATTAAATCACATTTTCTCCCCCATATTAAAAATATTAACCCAATCGATGTTTTTAATATCAATTGATTTAATGAAGTTTTAACAAAGGTTTTGGGAAGAAAAATGCAAGTCCATTTCATCTTCATGATATCAAACGTATGAGATTGATACCGATTTGTAACATGATCACATATTCACCATATTAGAAAAGAATTGACAAGGTTGGACCTGATAGATGAGAACATCAAATGATAAAATCAAATTGTTCTTGTCAGCATATGTTGGTCTCCTCGTCACGTCTGAAGTCATCTCTTGACACCACATGTACGATTGGTATTGTTGTCTTGACACCAACTTGTGAACTTGGCACATTCGGCATCGAAGATTCTGAATGCTTGACAATTTCTCCCCCTCAATTGTTGACCAGTGTTCTATCGAAAGAGCTGTATTCGTCGGTTGAGTAGTCGCATCGTCGAGTATGTAGATACCAATTGTAGATTGCTATGGTTGTAGAGATGATAGCTTCATAAAAACAAGACTTCTCTTGTTTTAACAAATAAATGCACTGAAGCGTACATAGATTTGTGTTAGACCAAGTTATAAAGTAAACTTGATCCCTTACAAGGTTTTAAAGTAAACCTTGCCAGAGAAAATTAATTCCCGTTGTGAGCCAAAGCTTTCATGAGAAATACTTGACTTTAATGTGAAAACCGGGTTGCAGTCAGAAATAACTACAAGCCATATAGGCATGTTTTATGAAATATTTACAACTTTTGTACGAACTCTATTTATGGCGCCGTGTCAATATTAATCAACATTTCTAAGGCCGTAAATATTATCGTACCAAAAGACATGCCTTTGAAAAATAAAGTAAAAATATTTTTGGATTTTTATGAATTTTTCAATTTTTATGGTTTTTATATGGTTTTATATTTTTGTATTTTTCTTTTGTGGATAAAAATATAAACAATATATACAAATGATCACCAAGGATACGGAGAATAGTTTTACCACCACTATTCTTTCGCTTCATCTGCTAGTTCCTTTAGAGTCTCAGGCGAGAAAGTTCTCATTCCTAGCTTGTCGGCCAAAAATTCAATTCGAGCGCGATCTAAAGCCTTCGTGAAAATATCCGCCAATTGATACTCAGATCGGACAAAGTAAAGCTCTATTACTCCATTTTCCACTTGCTCCTTGATGAAATGGTAGCGAATGTCAATATGCTTTGACCGGGAGAATTGAACATTGTTGCAGCATAAGGCGATTGCACTCTTGTTGTCGCAGTACATCGGAATCTTGTTGAAACCTAGACCATAGTCGGTTAATTGCGATCTCATCCAAAGAATTTGAGCACAGCAACCGGACATAGATATGTATTCTGCTTCCGTACTTGAAATTGCAGCGCTTTTCTGCCTTTTCGATGCCCAACTTATTAGTCGATCTCCTAGTAGTTGCAAAGTTCCACTCGTGCTACGCCTTGTATCTTGACAACCCGCGTGATCCGCATCTGCATATGCCATTAGTGCAATAGAAGAGTCCTTCGAATACCAAAGTCTCCGATTAATGGTTCCTTTAAGATATCGAAAGATCCTTTTAACAGTAGCTAAGTGTAACTCAGTAGGCCTAGTTTGGTACCTGGCACACATACATATAGCAAACTGAAGATCAGGTCGACTGGCTGTGATATACAGAAGAGTACCGATCATTCCACGATAAAGTGTCGGATCAACAGCAACTCCATGTGGATCTGCATCAAGCTTAGTTCGTTCCACCATTGGAGTATCCACGGGGTCGCAAGATTCCATCTTGTACTTCTTAAGCGATTCAAGGGCATACTTGGATTTATTGATAAAGATGCCTCTGGGACTCTGAGATATATGAAGACCTAAGAAGAATGATACCTTGCCCATCATTGACATCTTAAACTTGGAAGACATGAGTGTCCCAAACTCATCCGATAAGGTTTGGGTCGAGGCTGCAAATATAATATCATCAACATATATTTGTACCATAATCATATCGTTACCTCGTTTCTGAATGAACAGCGTGGGATCCACCTTGCCTTTTGCGAAGCCTTGCGTAATGAGGAATTGTGACAAAAGATCGTACCATGCGCGAGGAGCTTGCTTCAACCCATAGAGAGCCTTCTTAAGCTTATACACATGATTAGGATAATTCGGATTCACAAAACCATCCGGCAGTTGAACATAGACCTCTTCCTTGAGTTCACCATTAAGAAATGCCGTCTTCACATCCATTTGATAGACGATCATATTCATATGGGCTGCATAAGCGAGGAATAGTCGAATAGCTTCCAAACGGGCAACAGGTGCAAAGGATTCCATAAAGTCGATGCCCAATAATTGCTTGTATCCACGAGCTACTAGTCTAGCTTTGTTCTTCAATATTCCGCCTAACTCATTGAGTTTCACCTTGTAAACCCATTTCAAAGTGAGTAACTGTACTTGATCCGGGCATGGGACAAGTTCCCATACTTCAAGACGTATAAATTCATTAAGTTCTTCTTACATAGCTTCTATCCAACATGATTGAGTAAAAGCTTGTTGCCATGTCTTAGATTCAACTTCAGTGAGAAAAGCATCAAAGTGACAAAACATTGCATTTTCTTGTAGCTGACTTCGTGTGGATACCGGACGATTAGGGTCACCAATAATAGAATCTATAGGATGATCCTTTGTCCACTTGCTGTCATGTTCACGAATCCGTGGATTGGAGTAAACTGTAGAAGGAGCTTCCTCTAAGGTGGACGACCCGGCTTGATTAGGGTCGGGAATAGGTACACCAAAGAATGGAAGTTCACGCATTTGAGCGAATTCCAAATCGTGATCATCATCATCCTCTTCATCATCAATAGGCATGACGTGGGTAGTTGTTACATGTGTTGGTTGAGAATTACTTGTGGATGGTATATCTTGACCAATTGTAGGTGCAAATGTATCTGATTGTGCTTCGGTTGCTGGAGCGACAACTTCGGTTACCGGAGCTATTACCTCAGGTTCTGGAGCAACAATAGTTGGAGGAGTAAAGAATTCATCAAAAAACGGTTGAAACAACGTATCCCATTCAGTCCTAGTAGGTGGTATAAATGATGAAGTAGGGTTGTTTGGGACAAGACCAGAACTAATGTTACTGGGTCCCATTTCATGAAGTGCGGGTTCAGAGCTGCTTTGCTCAGAAGCCATTGCTGTCAGCTCGTCAAAATCAACATTCATAGTTTCAAGGATCTTGCGAGAGTTACGGTTGTAGATTCGGTATGCCTTCTTTGCGGGTGCATAACCAATGAAAATACCAATATCAGCCTTTGGTTGAAGTTTTCCCAAATTGTCACCATCATTATTTGGATAACAAAGAGAACCAAATACATGAAAATATGATAAATCTGGTATTTTTCCATGGAGAAGCTTATAAGGTGTTTTGCCATGACGTTTACGAATTAGTGACCGGTTTTGGGTGTACACTGCTGTAGATACTGCTTCTGCCCATAAAAACAATGGAGCCTTTGCGTAAATTAACATCGTTCGAGCAGCTTCCATAAGTGTGCGATTTCACCTTTCAACGACACCGTTTTGTTGTGGAGTGCGAGCAACGGATGTTTCATGAGAAATGCCAACTTCTTCATAATAATCACGCAAAATTTGATTCACAAATTCGGTTCCATTATCTGTACGAATGCGTCGGACAGTAGTGTTGAGACGCACTTGAATCATATTGAGAAGTCCGATGATGAACTTAGGTGCCTCATTTTTTGCTTTAAGAAATTTCACCCATGTAAACTGAGAGTAATCATCGACAATGAAGAGGATGTACTTTTTGCCACTAAGACTTTCAACACGTATTGGCCCACAAAGATCCATATGCAAAAGATAAAGTTTCTCTTGGTTGGTGTCTTCCGTCTTGGGTTTGTAAGATTTCTTAGTGCTTTTCCCCATTGTACACGCGGAACACAAATGATCCTTGTGAAATGAAAGTTTAGGAAGACCACGAACAAGTTCATTTTTCGCCAAGTGATTAATAGCGTCAAAGTTAAGATGAGATAACCGTCGATGCCATAACCAAGACTTAGTCTTTGATGCTTTGGAGAGAAGACATACGGGAGAAGCGGCCATCATGTCTTGTAGAGACAAAGTATACAAATTATTACCTCGAATACCTTTCAATAAATCAACCCCTTCCAAATTACGAATGAAGCAGGTATGCTCTCGAAAAGCAACTTCTAGGTTTGCATCACAAAATTGTCCCACATAAAATAGGTTGTGACCGAGACCTTCCACATAATACACTCTCGAAATTATAACATTCCCAATATGATATTCACCGTAACCCATTATCTTTGCAATATGATCATTTCCAAATCGAACCGTACCAAGAAACTTGCTGACGAAATTTCTGAGCTGAGAGCGATCTCCGGTCATATGCTTGGAGCAACCAGAGTCCAAATACCAGAGAACAATTTGGACCACCTGTTTTCAATAACAACAGTAGACAATGCATTGGAAACTATTGGTTCCGGAGTGTTAGCAGATACAGATAAAATATTATCAGAATTGCTAACATTTTTGTGACCCTTAGATTTCCTGCGTTTTCTAATGTGAGTTTTAGTACTAACAGGTTTTACAGTTCCAACTTTCTTAGGTTTTGGATTATCCGCGGGCACTACAGTGGGAGTAGACCTAGTTAAAGGGCACTTTGTTCCTACAGTAGTGTTGGTGTTCCTAGTTAAAGGACACGCTTGTGTTTTGGTAGCCTTGGTACTCCTAGTTAAAGGGCACGCTTTCTTCGCTTTAGTGGGAGTGATCCTAGTCAAAGGGCACATATTTCCTACTATAGTGAAAGTTCTACCAGTGGGACGCCACATCCAACCAACTTGGGTTAACACTTTCCCAGTCGGTTTCCATTCTAATCCATTTTTCCGGGCATGTATCTCATTCACATGGTCAATAAGGCAAGAATCATGACGACTAGAAAACATACATTCATTGCAATTCCAACATTTCAAATTAGAATTCACAGTAGGCTTAGAACGCTGCACAACCGCAGAGCCTTTAGGTTTAGCTCCATGATTCTTTTTATTCAAAACAGAAATAACATTCCTAGGATGGGCTTCTACTTTCTTCATCACTTGACTACTAGATGGGGGTAAGATCCTATCATTCTTCTTGTTTCTTTTAAGCTTAGATATTTGAGCCTTAGTAGTGGTGCTTACTCCTGTAGAAGGCAACACGGGAATATTAGAAGCTGGTTTTGATTCCGCCTTATCTTTAGTGACCAAAGTTTGAGATGGTTTAGTCTTAGGGCCCTTGTTAAGTGGTGTGACGGCTATTAGGTTCCTTTTGATTGCACTAGAGGACGCTGCTGAGACAGTGGCTGCGTTATCCACAACATTCTTACCTTTTAGAGTACGAAGTGTTTCCTTTAACTCAGCCAAGACCAGATTTTTATCACAAATTTGTTCCCTCAAATCAGATATTCCACCGACTTTCGATTCAGTTGTTCAATCAATGATTGATTCTGTGCAGTGGTATTAGCACATGCAGGCTTTACTGAATCGAAGAGTCGTGTATTTTTCTATTTTAAGTTATCAACTTTGGACAAAATCTTGGAAACTCGATTATCTAGATCAAGTTTAAGATTCTAAGCGGCCTCAAGTACGTTCACACTGTTATTCACCTTAGATTTCTCTATGGCTATCGGCAAAGACTTAGCAACCTTGTCACTTGGCTGACGCTGTTTTGATTGTAAATTCAATCGAAAATTCTTTTCAAAGTTTGCATCATCGATATTAACACCTTCGAACGTTTCAAAGATTTCTTGAATAAATTGTTGCTTGCATTCAAGTGAAATACAATGTGTTTGAACCTCATCAAAACATTTTGAAAGCGAAGAATATGAATCTTGAAGCTTTAAAAATTCAGCGTCAGATTCGTGACAAGTACTATCTACCACATTATCCACATTTTCAATATTATGCACAGTAGAATCATTATCAACACGTTTATTCACACAGACGGAAACAATATCATGAGACATCACTTTCTTCAGAAGCTGATCATTTTGGCGCGAAACTCGTTCTATTTCAAGTAATCTGTTTTCATAAGCATCATCCATTTCATTGAAAACACGTTTAACTTCTTCTATTTCCAAATACAAATCTTGATCAAGATTACTAAGACAAGCTTTAACATTCTTTACAAACGGAATAATTTCGTCTCGGAACGCAGCTCTAGTGTGCTCAAAGTTCCATTCACCTTCCGTTATGGCCGAAGCCGTCGTACGTTCCAAAATGACCTTGTCAAAATCGGCTAAGTGTTGGTGAACCGTATTTAAGTTAACGGACGCCTTACTTACCGGTGGAATTAACTTCGTTAAATCCTTTTTGACGAGTGTAGGAGACGTACTAGGAAGGTATTCAATTGAAAAACTTTGGGGCACAAGAACTGTTAATTCTGCTAATTCCTATTGTAAGCGAATGCGTGTCTTTTTCGAAAATTGATCTTTGTTATGTTGATCATAATCAATTGTATGGAATTTTGAAAGCATTTTAGAATGAGTTTCATCCCCAAGTGATTGCGTCTCCTCAGTACTACGAACAAAAGGTGCTTCTTTCGATTTGCCAATTATGGTCATATCATAAAGATCAGGAATATATTCCTGAGCTTGTTTTGCATAACCGGGATTAGGTGGTAAATCTTGAAGACGCTTAAGTTCGAATTCTTTAAATGATTTAGTTAAAAGATGAACCTTTTCTGTGGAAGCGTATTCTTTTAAAAGCTGTTGTTCTTTGAATTTAAGAAGTTTGGTAGCATTAATTTCTGATTCAACCTTTTTAGACTCGAGAGTTTCGAAATCCATTTTAAGTTTCTGAAAATCATTGACAACCGACTCCTTTTCTTTTAATTCATTAGAAAGATTAGCTTTTAATGATTCTATTTCTTTCAAGTGTTCAATCTTTTCAAAACGAAATTGGTCAAATTCAGAACATGTTATTTTCTCTGCTTGAGGGACCATTTCAAAAGCTTTGACCTTTTCTTTATGCAATGCAAGCTCAGTAGTTAGGGTGGAATTGGTAACAACGGATTGTCTGAGGGCCATATGCATTTGATCAATAATATGTTTAGGCACCATTACCAAATCATGTTGAGCATAAGATTCCATACCCGTCGTAGCATTTGGTTGAGGTTCACTCAAATGTGTAGAACTGGATACCACATCATTTGAGTTACTAGTTCCCGAATGCTGTTTGAGGTTGTCATTTTCATGCCCAACTTGATGTTGGTTATCATCAAGATTATTAGATGTGGTTGGTACCTCACTGATGACCTCAGAACCGTAGTGAGAGAGATTAGCAACGAGAGAAGCTTGGGCAGAGTGAATGTCATCACAATCCGAATCGTATGCATCAAGATCATCCGCTTGATAAGCTGCATTAGAAGTGGAAACAACTGCAATGCCTTCAGTATCTGCTGCCCCTGGGTCTGCAAGAAATGCTAACTCCTCTGAATCTAAAATCTTCCCCTTAGACTGAGCATCAACCAAATACATCTTCTCACGAAACCATGCATCATCCCTTCTCCTTTTCGGCTAAGTGCATTCCCTAGCCATATGACCTTGTCCTCGGCAATTGTAGCAAGTCACAACCTTCTTAGGACCAATAGGACTCCCATTTCCACTAGCTTGAGAATTCACAGCTTGATTGTTCCCAGTCCTTGTAGGAGGTCCATATGAATTTTGCCTTCCCTGAATAGGTTGCACCGTCACTTGACCATCTTGAACAGTGGCTTGTTGTCGAGGATTTGATGAGGTGCGGAGCTGATTGTTTGTTGGTGGAAATCCTCTAGTTGCAACAAGTTTTGACAAGTAGGCGGTGAGATGGTTTAGAACATCAGCTGGCGTATCATTTGGGGTAAAGACCGGTGCTTGGATTGGTGGAAGTTCATTAGAGTAGAAAGCTTGTGCTGGTTGTGCTTCTATTGGAAAATATCCTTGCTGAGGAGTATAGCCCAATGGAGAAGTGTTGGCTTGTGATGGTGATGTTTGATATGGTGGTTGCTGTTGAAAAGATTGTTGATGAACACTTTGTTGATATTCTTGCTGTGGCATCATTGGTGGTTGATAAGATGGTTGCTGTGGTTGCTGATAGATGTGTGGTGGTGGCTGCTGCAAGTATGATGGTTGTTGATAAGTATAAGCCATGTTTTGTTGAGAAGCATACATTGCAAGTGGATCATGAACTTGAGGTGTAGACAACCGATCCTCGATCACATGGCATTCGTGTTGTTGAAGAAAAGCTTGAAGTTGATCCACATTGGTGTTATGCAAGTCCTTAGCCAGTTTAACATCCGTCACGTATTTTTTCCATTCTGGAGGAAGAGTGTTCAAATACTTGGTGTTCAATTAAAAGGTAGGGATTGCCATGCCATAGATATTAAGCTCATTCAACAATAGGGTAAATCTCAGATAGTAATCATTGAGAGTCTCCCCTGGCACATAGGCAAACTTATCAAAAGTATCATAAAGCTTACACTCTCGTTCTTGTTTAGTTAACGAGGTGCCTTGCATTAGAACACGAATTCTATCCCATAACTCTTTGGCAACTTTATGTTTGCTGACGAGTTTGTAGACATCTAGAGGAAGATCTTGGAGAATGATGTTTGTAGCATACTTATCACATTTATCTTGAATCTTCATATCTCCAGTCAACTCACCCGTTGTGTGAGGACGAGTGGTCGTACCTTTCGTCACAGTACCATAATCTAATGGTCCATTGAGCACCGATGCCCAAATTAGATGTCCATTCTCCTTGTTCAACATATAAAGTTCCATTCGGGAAGCCCATTTCTCATACATAGTCTTCACCAACATTGGTGGACGATTATCCGTACCCGAGAGGATGGACTTATCCGTAAGAGATGTGTACTCCATTTCAATAAGTTAAGATTTACAAAGTTGATCGAACAATGAAATAAGGTTAAGTATTTTTGTGTTGTTGTGAGTTAAAATCAAGAAACAATGTTAAAATCCCCTAAAATATGTTCTCGATAAACCAAAAATTCCAAGTCAAAATTACACACGATCGAATTTTTTTAAGGAATAATTTTTGGATTGTCGGAATGTCAGATCGGAATGCCAGATCGGAATGTCACACTATCTTAATGTCCAGATCGGAATGACCTATCAGAAATATTCAGATCGCAATGACCTATCGGAATGATTCAGATCGCAATGACCTATCGGAAAGATTCAGATCGCAATGACCTATCGGAATGATTCAGATCGCAATGACCTATCGGAAAGATTCAGATCGGAATATAGCTGACAAAATTTCGGCAGAGTAACGATTAAACAACTTCCTTATATCCGTCGGAATCCCAGATCGCAAAGAACGATCGGAATGTTCAGATCGGAATAAGTATCGAAATCCTCAGTATCGCAATGTAGAACCAAACCCTTTCCGATGGTGATGGTTATTGCGATGGAAGCCCACTTTTCACTTGTACTTTCCGATGGAGATTTCTGCTTGAATTTCGGAAAGATGAACACAACACCTTTTTGCACTTTTGATCCAAGAAAGATTATGTTTTAACCAAAATCAAGACACCAAAAACACTACAATACTACTGAATACGTTATGCTTCTTGAAATCACGATCAAACACAATTTTTTTTTGATGATTCGGCAATATGAACTCAAAAAGCCACGAAATGTTTATAAGAACATACGAAACACTAAAACAAACCTATATTTCATCCCAAGCTCTTGATACCATTTGTAGAAATGTAAATCTATGCTTATGTTTTAGAGAGAGAAAGAGATAGAGAGATGGTGGATTTCACACAAAGCTAGAGAGAGAAACTAAAAAGAACTATGTGAAAATTATGAAACCACACACCCTCTCCATCAATGGAGAGGGTTTATATACCCAAGCCCATGAGATGGGCTTGGGTTTACATTAGGCCGCCGGCCCATACAATCCATGGACTCGGTTTTGGGCTTTGTTTGATAAATGTAAATAACTAAACTACGAGCTATAACATGGACTATTGTTGGAGTGACCGATCCTTTCTAATACGTAAAACGTATTTCCAACAAATCTACCCAACAACCAAGAGAGGGGCTAGGACTAGATTATTAACATAATCGATCAACCAAGAAAACCAACCGAAAACCCTTCGTGGGTTACACCTTGCGATCGAACCAAGAGAGAGGGAGAAGGAAAGATTCAAGTTGTGTAGATTATGAGGGATAAGGAGGTGTATTTATAGGCCTCAAGCCATTGTAGCCTAAGTAGATAAAAGGCAACTTTTGCCCCCCCCCCTTGGATCCCTAACCGACGGTCGAAACACCCCCTGTGGGGTGTTCCGGAACTTTTCGTCCTTCTTCCTTTTTATTCCTATTACTATATATTATTTAACACTCGTTAATACTTAACTATTAATTAACTAACGATCGTTAAAATTATATAGTTATTTGCTCGGTTTAATTTAATAAATTTAATAAGTATATTTACTAAGTAAAATAACTCTTTACGTATTGAGTGCAATCACATAATCTCGAGTTCGATCCTATCACACGACTATTAAATTTAAGTCCATAAACTTACAATAAGGATATGGATCTCAGTCATTCCTTTCATTAACCATTCTGTTTCTCGTTCACAGATTCAGTAAGATTACCAAAACAAATTTGGGTGTGACCACACAAACATCTTACTAATCCAATGAGGGTCCCAACTGTATTAAACTCCAAAACGAAATTGGAGGAAATAAATATCATATTGACTACGAGCAAAACTTATTAATTTTGCAAAACTTCTGAAAATAATCCTTATAGCTACAAGTTACGTTTAGCGTTAGATTATTCCACAGAGATGCACCAGATTCATAACAATTTCCTGGTATGTCAAGTCTAAGGATAACTATTCATGATTTACTTGATGACAAAGATCCACAATGTAAAATCATATAGTTTGGATAAGTCCAATATTTGATTCATTGAATATCATCCAAAATTGATCAATATACTTTCAAGTATTCTCTGTCGCTATTTTGGTTTGTCTTAATTTAATAATATTCCCATATTATTAACCGACAACGGACATTTAGCATAATAATTTATTCAAGGATTAAAACATATAAAATAGGATATAAAATTAAATAATAAGAATAAACGAAACCAAATCTTTATGTTATTAAATAATTAATGTCATAAAATCCTTTACCCAAATAGTAATCACAGATTTATTACATGAGTTCGCTAGCTAGGTGCAGCCCAATCGCCTTGGCATGCTTAACTACCTTTGGTCTAGGCAAAGCCTTAGTTAAAGGATCAGCTACGTTATCATCTGTGTGAACTTTTATTAATTTGATTTCACGAGCTTCAACTTGTTCTCGGACGTAGTGATGTCTACGTTTAAAGTGTCTGGCGCCTTTCATGACTCAAGAATCATTGGCGAATATTATTGCGGCAGAATTGTCATAATACATATCAATAGGTTCTTTAATCGAAGGCATCATTCCAAGATCTCCAATAAACTTCCTAATCCAAATAGCTTCCATTGCATCTTCTGAAGCAGCCATCTACTCAGATTGAGTAGCATGCATTGTAATCGTTGTCTGCTTCTTGCTCTTCTAGTCAACTCTCCTCTATTGCTAACAAAAATGTAACCGTCTGATACTTTGTATCGTCATTCACATTTCCAGGACGCATCACAGAAACCTGTCACATTCAGTTATGTGTATGTTTTCCCTCCAAATACCAAAAACATATCTTTCGTACTCCTCAAATACTTTAGAAAATGTTTAACAGCAGTCTAGTGAAGCTTCCCTGGATTCTGTTGGTATCTACTGACCAAGTTCTGAGCAAACGCCACATCAGGCCTTGTGCATCTAACAACATACATAATAGATCCTACAGCCGAAGCGTAAGGCACCTTCTGCATGTATGCCTCCTCTTCAGGAGTTGATGCATCCATCTCATGAGTCAGATTATGCTTGTAGAACAATGATAATCTTTATGAATCAAGAGGGTTGATGTTTTCTAGAGAGAGAAACTTAGAGAGAGAAATGAAAGAAACTATGTGATATTCAAAGTGAGAAATGAAACAACCAACACCTCTTTCCATGGTGGAAAGAGGCTTATATACCCAAGTCCTTAATGGACTTGGGCCTCCGGCCCATGAACATGCTCATGGGTCGGGCTATTTAATAAATGTTACTAAAACACTACTACGAGCTTATAACTATATTGTTGGAGTGAGCGAGACTTTCTATATACGTAAAACGTATTTCCAACAATCTCCCCCAAAGGGAGGTCACTCCAAATTTACAAAGTCCTAATCTAGCATGTTAGATCTTGTTCTTGAGCTCGTAGTCCACTTTCTCTTTTCTTTCTTTCTTTTTCTTCCTTTTGTGAATATGTGTTGAATAATATAAGCCTTTTGCTTGGAATACGTTCTTTTGGCCTTTCACGTGCAGTCTTTATCTTCTTGTGATGTTCGCCTCTTCGTGACTTCATGTCCCACACACTTATCCTTTGTTGAATTCTTGAAAGTTTCAGAGTCGATACAGCGGAAGACTTTTAGGTCAAACTTTCTTGAATTTGTAGAAGTATTTGATGCAGAAGGAATAAGCATGTGAGGACGTCTTCAACAGGTACACCGCAACGCCACCGTCTTCGAATGCAGCAACATAATAAGACACGAATAAAATGGCTTTGACATTTTATTCTAATTCGGTAGCATTTTACCTCCGGTCGGTGAAGACCGTTGGACGATATTATATATCGTACCCGTGACGGATAGTTTCAGTTAAGTAACTTCCTGACAGGATTTCGCGGGTAAACCCGTTCTCTTTATTCGACCGTCCAAAGCTGACTGCGAACATAAAGAGTGAATCATTTGGATTAAAAATCCTTATGATTGAAGCCGTCAATTCATAAAACCTGGAACAAGTGAATTTCAATTAAGATAATCACCATTGTTGCTTTCCAGTTGTCACAAACTTAATTCAAATAGAATCTTGCTTGTCACCTACCAAGTGCTGTTTGATGTTAACACTAGAAGGATTTCCACTCGTCACTCTGAACACTAAAGAGTGTCACTCTGAGTGTTTTGGCAAGATCATACGATAATGCGTAGAGGCCTGGAACGAGTTTAAGTTCAATTAAGAATTAAACTACTGTTTCTTTCCAGTTTTCACAAGATTGGTTCTTAAAGAACCGCACGTGTCACCTACCATGAGCTTGTTTGATGTTGGCTCAAGCAGGATTTCCATCTTCATTGTAATACTTGCGTATCACTCGGATGTTCTGGCAATATTACAGGAATACTGCGTAGGACTCATAAAGATCTCTTACTTTTCACAGTTTGTGAAGAAGCAAGGAAAAAATGGAAAGTGTCCTAATGAGACTTTTGATGATCTCGTGGCTCTAGACTCGATAGTGCGTTTTGATTTAATGAGCGATGGCTAGAGAGGAGTGCCACCTATTCAATATCAGTCTATTCGGAGTGAATAAACCAATAGATAACGTGTTGATCTCCGTGTGATTAAAACAAATACCTTTTGAGAGATATTTGAGTTAGCTGGGTAGGGTTGTGTATTGCATCACTGGGTCCATGATGTCTTTCTTCAATATCGAGAATCATTAACAAATGATCTAAATAGCATATGTATTGACCCGGTTTCTGCCTAAAGTTGTAAGGATGGCTTCTTTCTTTACACCCTTTATCTTTACAATTCTTTTTCATTCTTCAACCCCTTCAATGCTTACCAATACGTCATTACTAGCACCTTGTTGTGATTGTTCTAGTGCTAGCTTAAGTACTTGGTCGGCATTCAGCTACGTTCACAATCATTCTCCATCTTTCCTAGGACTTCTAATTCTATCTAGGGAATTGTCCTTAGGAAGATTCCATCGGTTCTGATGAATCATTGGACTAATACCTATACCTACCACCCTTTTGTCACCACATCCGTCGTGAATTTAGTGTGTTTTGGGTAAGTATTGTCACCATGCAAAATCCTTAAAAATCACTTAAAGCACTTGTGATATTGTAATCAAAGTTTTTGTGCCTTAAGTGTTTTTGATCATCAAAAACGCTCCCCCTTAACTTGTGCATTACACATGTTAAGTTAGTTTATCTTTTAAGCCTTTTTCATTGTTTAGCCAAGTATCATTAAGTCTCTTTAATCCCATTTTCTCCCCTTTCCAAAATGTTAACCATCAATATTTTGGATATTAATGGATTAACCAGTCTTTGGGTAATAAAATGAAATTAGATGTTGGCCAAAGAACATGTTAATGCTCCCCCTCAAATTAATGAGGGTAAGTTGTAGTGCTTGAGTACGATATGTTTGAAAGATTTAGAATCTCGAGAGAAATTCTTGAAAAATATCATACTTTTACACTACAACAAGCCACAAAAGCTGATTATACAAAAATTTACATATTCACAATTATAGACATATGGAGTTGACCTGTTATAAGACGAACCATAATTAAATGGCTCGTTCCGTGAACCTATGGTGAGATCCATATGGTCGTCCACCGATGAATCGTTCCACACTTCGTAGCAACCGGCGCTTCCTTAGAAGTTCCTCAATCTTCCTGATTGCGTACGTTGCTCCCTTTTTACACTGGGTTGTCTAGGTGTACTTGACTGCTGGAAGCGGTAGGTTGGCATTGAGAACCGTCAGATCATATCGAACATGCTTCAACGTTCCATCGCTGAATTTGTGCAGTTCGGAGAATCGCATATATTGCATGACGCCAGTCTCATTTGGATAAAAGATCCATGCTTCCGGCGTTGTGGTCCCCATGTAAACCTTCTTGTTCTTATGGAAATTACTGAGTGGATTCATATGGGGACGTTCCAGGTTTAGCTGCTTCTGATAGCTTTCTACTCCAAGTTGAAAGTCTTCCACCCGGTTGAATGACGATTTTCCTTGCATATTGACGAAAGTTGGAGCTCATGGCAATGACAATCTCAGGTGGTAGATGGTCAACTTTTTCCTGAGCCAATAACAACAAAAGATCTTCGATGTCTTTAAGTTGAAGGTACTAGAGATCACTTTCGTCAATTCGGTATTTTTTCTCATTGGTACGTTTGAACACGATTACATTCAAGTAATCATAGCCGAAGACAGTCTGAGTGGTTGCTCCTTGGATGCTTTTGATTCTGTGAGCTGAGACAATAGAAGAACCTCTCTTAAGACGATGGAAATGATTGTAAGCTAACCTTTTCTTTGCACTCCAGTGAGAGATGCCAAGTGAAGCAAAGGTATCATAAAACTTGAGCAGTTTCTTTCTCCATATTGCATCAGGTACTTTATCCTCTATCCATGGAACATTCTCCAAATTAACAGCCTTGAGCATAGTGAGTGACGTGGCATATTTCTTTGCTCCATTTTCAAGGTATTTAAGATCGTGAGAAACAAAGTGCTCTATTGGGATCGTTGTAGAACCGGTGATGACCGTGGGTGTAAGAGGTCGTAACACAGGAGTCTGAATTCCTGTAGTTGTCGCTCTCATTGCCTTGGTAAGCTCATTCAAGTGATATTCTGCTTCATTATGGCTGATCTTCAACGTATCAAAGAAGTCCACATTTGCGGCTGCCATTTTGATCAGATCCGGAGTCATTGTCGGTTTCCCATGAGAATACCTTAGAAAGGCCAAGAAATCGATAGGATTGTTCAGGAATTGAGTCATCTCCATTTCAGTTGCAGTGTCAAATGGATCCTGTGGTGCTGCATTTGTGAGCCAGAATTCAAATAACCTATACATTAAACCCCCATTTTGCAATATTTGCAAAAATGGTCCCCCTTGTTATAGTATTTGTTTTAAAGTGATTAGATTTAACCAAATCGACTTAACGAAATACCAAACAGCTCACAAACACGAACACAAGTACTTAATGCCAAAATTCAAATAACCTATACATGAATTTTTATTTCACACAAGACACACTTAGCATAAAATGATGAAGATGAATAGTTTATATTTTCTGAAAATCCTTTTTGAAGACCAATTTTGATTCCAAGAAGATTTAATATTTGCTCCCCCTTAAACAAGGACCCGTTTTCTATTTAAAGAGCTGTAGTCAATGATTTTAAGGACGCAAATATTCATGAAGACATTATCCGGTTAAGTGATTGGTTGGAACGATTCTAGTGGCAATAAGATTTCTCTTATTTTTACAAAATAAGTGCACTGATACGTACACAAATTTGTGTTAGACCAAGTTATAAAGTAAACTTAGTCCCTTACAAGGTTTTAAAGTAAACCTTGCCCGAGAAAATTAATTCCCGTTGTGAGCCAACGTTTTCATAAGAAATACATGACTTTAATGCGAAAAGCGGGTTGTAGTCTGAAATAACTACAAGACATAATGGACATGTTTTAAAACATATACAACTTTTATACGGACTCTATTTATGGCGTCGTGTCAATTTTAATCGACATTTATAAGGCCGTAAATATAACCGTACTAAAAGACATGCCCGTTTTGAAAATGAAAAATATTTTTGGATTTTCTTGATTTTATATTTTTTATGGATTTTGAATGTTTTATATTTTTTTTATGGTTTTTCCATGTTTTATATTTTTGAATTTTTCTTTTGGTGGTTTAAGTATATACGATAATATACAAGATCACGATCAAAGGATACTCGAGAATAGTTTACCACTACTATTCTTCAGATTCTTCTGCCAACTCCTTAAGTGTCGCTGGTGAGAATGATTTCATGCCTAGCTTTTCGATCAAAAACTCGATACATCCTCGATCTAATGCCTTCGTGAAAATATCTGCCAGATGATACTCAGTGTTGACGAAGTACAGTTCGATCACTCCATTTTCCACTTGCTCTTTGATGAAGTGGTAGCGTATGTCAATGTGCTTTGCCCTAGAATGTTGAACGTAGTTGCAGCACAGAGCAATTGCACTTTTGTTATCACAGTACATCGGGATTTTGTTGAATCCAAGACCGTAGTCAGTTAATTGTGATCGCATCCAAAGAACTTGAGCACAACAACCGGACATAGCGATGTATTCAGCCTCTGTACTTGATATCGCAGCGCTTTTCTGCCTTTTTGATGCCCAGCTAACAAGTCTATCTCCAAGAAGTTGCACACTTCCAGAAGTGCTACGTCTAGTATCTTGACACCCAACATAATCCGCATCTGCATATGAAATTAGTGCAATAGAAGAATCCTTCGGATACCACAGACCACGATTAAGTGTTCCTTTAAGATATCGAAAGATCCTTTTCACAACATGTAAGTGCTTTTCGGTAGGCCGAGCCTGATACCGGGCACACATGCATATTGCAAATTGCAAATCAGGCCTGCTAGCAGTCAGATAGAGAAGGGTGCCGATCATTCCACGGTAAAGTTTAGGATCGACAACTATCCCTTCCTTATCTTCATCTAACTTAGATCTCTCCACCATTGGAGTATCCACAGGGTCACAGTTTTCAAAATGGTACTTCTTTAATGATTCAAGAGAAAATTTGGATTGATTAATGAAGATGCCTTTGGGATTCTGAGAAATTTGCAACCCTAAGAAAAATGAAATTTTTCCCATCATCGACATCTTAAAACGTGTGGACATAATTTTCTCAAAATGGTCAAACAATCGTTGATTAGTAGCAGCAAATATTATATCATCAACATAAATTTGTACCAATATCATGTCGTTGTCCTCCTTGAGAATGAATAATGTTGGATCCACTTTGCCTTTGGAGAAGCCTTTCGAGATGAGATACGACGATAGGAGATCGTACAACGCGCGTGGAGCTTGTTTCAACCCGTAAATAGCCTTCTTGAGCTTGTACACGTGATTAGGATACTCCGAGTTGATGGATCCATTCAGCTGGCTTACGTAGACATCTTCCCTTAATTCACCATAGAGAAATGCCGTCTTAACATACATTTGGTAGACGATCATATTCATGTGAGCAGCATAAGCAAGGAATAGTCTAATTGCCTCCAATCGTGCAACAGGAGCAAATGATTCTTCAAAGTCAATACCCAAAGCTTGTTTGTAACCTCTAGCAACCAATCTAGCTTTGTTCTTCAGCACTCCACCTAACTCATCGAGTTTAACCTTATATACCCACAACAATGTAAGGATTTCAACGTTGCTGGGTAAAAGAACTAATTCCCACACTTCAAGACGTTGGAATTCATTAAGTTCCTCTTGCATGGCTTCAATCCAAGATGATTTGGTCATGGCTTGTTGCCAGTTTTTAGGTTCAGTGTCTGAAAGAAATGCATCAAAATAGCAATATAATGCATGTTCTTGGAGTTGGTGGCGTGTTAAGACTGGTCGATCGATGTCACCAATAATATTGCGGATGGGGTGATCCTTTGTCCATTTTGTGTTGTGAGATTCAATCCGTGGTGGTCGGGAGTGAACGATTGTAGGAGCTTCCTCTGAGATAGACACACCGTTAGGGTCTTCAGGTATTTGTGAACCAAAGAAGGGAAGCTCTTGTAAGTGAGCATATTCCAAGTCGTGATCATAGGGATCCTCTTCAACATTATTAGAAACGAGTGGGGGTGATGATTCAGGTGTAGTTTGTGAATTGGTGGGGGATGGGACATCTGGTTCAAGAGTAACAGTAGATGTCTCAGACTGATTTTCATTATCTTGAGCAACAACTTCGGGAATCGGAGCTACTGCTACAGGTGCTGTAGAATCATTACTCGGTGGATCAAAGAATTCATCAAACATAGGTTGAAATAACTCATCCCACTCGGACCTTGTAGGTGGTATAAATGATGGAGAAGTAGGATTGTTGGGAGTTAATCCAGAACTGATTGTACCGGTTCCCATCTCATGTAATGCGGGTTCAGAGCTGTGTTGCTCAGAAGCCATCGCTGTCAGCTCATCAAAATCGGCATCCAAAGTTTCTACAATCTTGCCAAGACGACAGTTGTAAATTCGGTAAACTTTCTTTGCAGGCGAGTAACCAATGAAAATTCCAATATCAGCCTTCGGTTGGAGTTTGCCCAAATTGTCACTATTTGTATTTGGATAACACAGTGCACCAAACACATGAAGAAATGAAATATCGGGTTTATGTCCATGAAGTAGCTCATATGGAGTTTTACCATGACGTTTACGAATGATGGAGCGGTTTTGGGTATAACATGCGGTTGCCACTGCTTCAGCCCATAAGAATAAAGGAGCATTCGCATAAATCAACATAGTTCTAGCAGCTTCCATAAGTGTACGGTTACGTCTTTCCATGACACCGTTTTGTTGTGGAGTGCGGGCAACAGAAGTTTCATGTGAAATACCTACCTTTTCATAATATTCTCGTAGAGTCTGATTAACAAACTCAGTTCTGTTATCAGTGCGAATGCGGCGAACAGTAGCATTAAGACGTACTTGGATCATCTTTATGAAAGTAATAATATACTCTGGTGCTTGATCCTTGGATGCTAAAAACTTTACCCATGTAAACCTTGAGAAATCATCCACCATGACGAGGATGTATTTTCTACCACTCACACTAGCCGTACGCACTGCCCCCAAAGATCCATGTGCAAAAGATACAGTGGTTCTTGGTTGGTGTCTTCAGCTTTAGGTTTGTATGATTACTTAGTGCTTTTCCCCAAAGAACACGCGAAACATAAATGATCCTTGTCGAACTTAAGTTTTGGAAGACCATGAACAAGTTCGTTTTTAGCCAAATGGTTAATAGCATCAAAGTTAAGATGAGATAACCGGCGATGCCACAACCATGACTTGGTCTTAGATGCTTTGGAGAGCAGGGAAACAGGAGAGGCGGCCATCATGTTTTGAATAGACAGTGTGTAGAGATTATCCCCTCGAGAACCATTTAACAAATCATTTCCTGCAAGATCGCGAATAAAGCAAGTATGTTGTCGAAAGGCCACTTCAAGGTTTGAATCGCAAAATTGTCCCACTGAAAATAGATTGTGACCAAGTCCCTCCATGTAATAAACCCTTGAAATCGTAACATTCCTAATTTGGTATTCACCATAACCAATGATCTTCGCAATATGGTCGTCGCCGAATTTAACCGTTCCTAGAAACTTGCTGACGAAATTTCTGAGCATCGAGCGATCTCCGGTCATATGCTTTGAGCATCCAGAGTCCAAGTACCAGAGGATGATTTGGACCACCTGAAAATATCACCAGACAAGGACGATGTATCGAAATCTAGTAGTTCCTCTATGATAGCAGGTACAGATATAACTATCTTAGATTTGCTAACCAAAGAAATCTTAGGCTTCCAAACTTGCTTCCTAAATGCCGGCTTAGATTCTAGTTGTCTAAGATCCCGAGGTACTTCTTCACTGGTAGGCACAATAGTGGGGGCATACCTAGTTAAAGGGTGATTTTTCCATTTCTTAGTGCTAGTGTTCCTATTTAAAGGACGCTGAGACCTAACTTCCGTGGATGTGATCTTAATTAAAGGGCACTTAGTTCCATTAGCAGTAAAGGTTCTACCAGTGGGTTTCCATTGCCAACCAACTTGGGTGAATTTCTTCCCCGTTAGAATCCATTCAAGGTTGTTCCTAATAGCATACATTTCATTCACGTGATCAACAAGGCATAAATCATGACGCTGAGAAAACATGCATTCATTACAATTCCAACATCGCAAATTCGAATTCACATTTTTCTTAGGCTTCTGCACAGAAGCAGATCCTTTTGTCTTAGATACATGATTTCTTTTTATTTGAAACTGAAATAACATTCATAGGGTGAACTTCTACTTTCTTCTTGGCAATCCTACTAGTGGACGACTTGATCCTATCTTTCTTGTCTTGTGATCCTTTAGCCTTAGTAGCAATAATTACTCCTGTAGAAGCCATGGGAACATTAGTGACAGATTTTGATGTAGCCTTGATGGGTGTGTTTAAAATAGGCTTAGATCCTGGATTCTTATTGAATGGAGTAATGGAAATGGTGGGGGTTTGTTGTTTCGGGGGTACAGATATCGGTTGCCCAATGTACTCTAAGTTTGCTAAACAATCTTGAACGCGATCCACATATAAGAAAAGCTCATATAGAATATGACTTGTGGGATCTAGTTCACGCATTTCATCAACGATCTCTCTAGTAAGATCAGCATGTTCTAAGGCATTTTTCATGTATGTGGCAAACTTAGTTGGAATATTCTTAAATTTTGGATCCCGATATAGCACACGTGGGTTGGGTTTCGGAGCACTAGAGGTCGAGGCAGAGATGGTGGCTGGATTATCAATAACTTCTTGTCCTTTGAGTTGAAGTGTCTCCTTTAATTCAGCCAAAACCATGTTTTTGTCTATGAGTTTAATGTTTAAGTCAGAGATTTCCTCGCACTTACGGTTCAATTGTTCAACGAGTGACTTTTGCTCTGCCGCATTAATAGCGAAGCGTTCTTCTAATGAACCATAAATATCTGTGAAACCTGCTTTACTTTATCAAGCTCCCCTATCATAGAATTAATTCTATCTTCTAGGGCATGATTCTTAATCTCTGCAGCCTCTAGTTGCAATTTCTCTGCTACTGATTCTCTCTTAAGTCTCATAGTTTCTTCCTCTAGAGCCTGAACAACCTGAATCATCTTGTCACTTGTCTCAACAGAGTTTTCACAATCATTTGTTTTTGAAAGAGTTTCATTTTTAGACTGATTCTCAATTTCAAGAGATATACAATGTTGTTGAAGCTCATTAAAATGTTTTGAAAGTGTGTCATAAGAATCTTGAAGCTTTAAAAATTCAGCATTGGATTCATGACAAGAATGATTATCTACATTAATCACAGGCTCAACAATATTCACAGACATATCATGCACATCATCACATATATTCACAGGAGTAGATAAAATCTCATGAGCGTATTTAAGAGTAACAACTTGCATCACTTCGAGAGACACTATATGTTCTTAGAAACAGTCATATTCGGATAAAATCTTTTCTTTTTCAATTAAATCTTGTTCATAAGCATCTTCCATTTCATAGAAAACTTTTTGAACTTCACCAATTTCAAAACTTAGATTACCCGCTAGATCAGATACTCCATTTTTAATATGGTTCACAAACGGAACGATCTCTTTCTCAAACACTGTTTTCATGTGTTTGAAAGCCCATTCTCCAGCGGTTAGAGCCGTTGAAGTCGTACATTCCAGGATGACCTTGTCAAACTCGGTAAGGTATCGCTCAATCTCTTCCAAGCTGAGCTTTACCGTACTTACCGGTGGAAGATTCTTAGGAATTTCCTTCGGTTCGTCCGAGTTAACGAGTGTAGGAATTATACTTAGGCATTCTCTAGTAGGCATGAAAATGGATATTTGGATAGTTCTCTTTTTCATATTAAATCGAGTTCTAAGATCTATTGTAGCATTTGTTGCATTCATTTGAGCATAGTCATATTCAGGATATGTAGGAAGTAATTTTAACCGCTTCTCGTCATATGGTGTCATGCTCTCAGATTCATTCAAGAATACAATCAGATCTAATACCAATCCTAACTTGGTTGCATCATAAAGTCATGGGTTGTGGTGAAATGCTTGCTTTGCATACCCCGGGTTAGGTGGTAGGTCTATTAGACGCGATAGATTGAACTCTTGAAAAGAAGAATGAAACAAGTGTACTAAATGTGAAGCAGCATATTCTTTTAAAAGCAAAATTTAAGTCTTTTTAACTCTCTCAGACGCCTTAATTTCCGTTTCAACTCTTTTAGACTCGAGAATTTTGAAATCCGTTTGAAGTTTTTGAAAATTATTAACGACTGACTCTTTTTCTTTGAGTTCTTCGGAAAGATTTGCTCTTAAACTCTCAATTTCTAGCAGATTATCCATTTGGACTTGCCTAAACCTATCAAATTCAGGATTGGCTAGGGTCGTGGATACTAGAGTTAATTCCAAGGTTTTAACCTTTTCCTTATGCAAAGCAAGCTCGGCAGATAGAGTCTGATTAGCATTGAGGGTTTCAAGGACCGCATTATTCATTTGGCTAAGCAAAGATGCCGAGACCATAACCAAATCAGGTTGAGCAGACGAATTTGTAGTCGTAATAGCTCCCGGTTGTGGTTCACTCAAAGTCTAGGGACTTGCATTGATATTGCTATCATTGTTAGTCTCCTCGATTGAGTTACTAACCACCGGAGGCTGTTCTGAATACTCAGACACTTGCTCAACTTGATAAGGTACAATACTAGTATCTGTAGCAGTATTTGGTACCTCAGAAATTGTATCAGCTCCATAAAGTGAAAGATTTGCCATGAGAGCTGCTTTGGCAGTGTTGAGATCATCACAATCAGAGTCGTATGCATCCAAATCATCACATTGATATGCGGCATTGTTTGTGATGGCTGCTTTAAGACCGTCAGTGTTCGCTACTCCCGGATCTGCGAGAAATGCCAACTCTTCTTCATCGAGCTCACGTCCTTGGGCTTGAGCATTCACCAAGTAGATCTTCTCCTGAAACCATGTGCCGTCCCTTTTCCTCTTAGGCTGCTTGTACTCTCGGACCATGTGCCCTTCCCCTTTGTAGTTGTAGCATATAATCACCTTCATTTTACCAGTGCTATTACCTCTTGTAGCAGCAGTGTTAGATGAACGTGCACCAGCAGTAGATGAATTGGGTCTCCCCTGAAGTGGTTGCACCATGACTCTGCCATCCTGAATTGTAGCCCGTTGTCGAGAGTTAGAAGAGTTCCTTAACTGATTGTTAGTTGTTGCTGGACCTTTGTAACCTCGTTTGTTCAATGTTTGAGTGAGATAAGCAGAAATTTGGGCAAGTATATCAGTAGGACTGTCCCCTTGTCTAAACTCAGGGACATGGATCTCATCATCACAATAGAATGCTGGTGCTGATTGAGCTACAAGTTGATTTGATGGAGCACTAACTTGTTGTGAGTAATAGGGTTGAGGAGCCTCAAGTTGCTGATAGGTAACAGCAGGTTTTGTTGGAGGTTGATAAGGTGAGTACTGGTGTGAAGCATAAGGTAAAGGATATGAATCTCCTGGTGATGATGTAGCTGGTTTCTTGAATTGTTGGTGATAAGATGTAGGTGGTTGTGGCAAGATCGAGTACTTTGGGAAGCTTGGTGTTTGATATAAAGGTTGATATGAATATTGGTGTCCCAAAGCAAGCTGAGAGTTGTGGTATGATAGTGTAGGTTGGTTTACTATTAATGCCAATGGTTCTTGATAAGATCCCTGAGAGAGTCGTTTTTGGATCACATGCTTCTCGTGTTATTGTAAGAAAGCATAGAGTTGATCTAAATTGGACTTGTGCAAATCGTGAATCATCTTAACATCGGTGACATATTGACTCCATTCTTGTGGTAACGTGTTCAAGAACTTTGTGTTTAGCTAAAACTGTTCAATCCTTAGATTATACACGTTCATGTCATTCATCAAATTGGTGAAACGGCAGTAGTAATCGTGAAGAGTCTCCCCTAGAAGGTATGTAAACCTATCAAACAAGTCATACAATTGACACTCTCGTTCTTGCTTAGTTAGATATGTCCCTTGTAACGAAACAGCTAGTCGATCCCAAAGATCCTTTGCCACTTTATGTTCATTTAGCATTCTAAAGATATCGGGTGGAAGGGCTTGAAGAATTGTCTGAACAACCCTTTCATCTACATCTACAATGATTTTGTTAGCATCGGTTAACTCATGATACTCCCTTTCCCTTGTCACATTGTTGACTGTAACCTCTCCCCAATCTAATGGACCTTTTTCAATTGATTGAAGCATAAGTCGACCACTAGGTTTGCCCATGATGTACGTTTTCATGCGACCTTGCCATGCTTCAAATAAATCTTTGATGAGCAAAGGTGGGCAAGTATCGGTACCCGAAATGATTGAGATATCGGTAAGCGAAGTCATTGTTGGCATATATGAATGTGAATTCATTTTATGATCCCTTCAAAAAAGATTATCAAAAATGATCGAACAATGAAATAAGGTTATTTGTTTCTTTTAAATGAAAGATGTTGTTATTTTTTGTTGTGTTTGCTTTTGAAATTTACCAAATTACCAAATTTAATGCAAGATAGTAAAAATCCGCTAAGTATCCAAAAACAAGTTCTATCGGAATGTGTAATCGTCGTAATGATGCTTTCTGTCGGAATACCTAGATCGGAATGTCACACTATCTGAATGCTTAGATCGCAATGTAAACCTGTCGGAATGTTGCTGGTATCAGAATGTCTAGATCAGAATGTCACACTATCTGAATGCTTAGATCGCAATGTAAACCTGTCGGAATGCTTAGATCGCAATGTACTGTCGGAATGTTCAGATCGGAATATGGCTGAAACAAATTTGGTAGAGTAACGACTCAAAATTCCTTAAACCCGTCGGAATCCCAGATCGCAATGTACGATCAGAATGTCCAGATCGGAATAAGGTATCGTAATACTGTGATCGCAAAGCAGAACCAGCTGGTTATTGTGATCAACTCACTCTCACTTGTACTTTCCGATGGTGATCTTTGCTGGAATTTCAGAATGAAGAACAACAAGACAGTATTGAACGTTTGATCCAAGAAAGGGTGTGTTTTAACCAAAAACCAAGATAGCAAAAATCACTACAACACTATTGACGAAGGTACACGACTTGAAATCACAAACAAACACAAAAACTTTTTTTTGATGTTTCGGCAAAAACACTCAAAAAGCTACGAAATGCTTAAGAAAGCATACACAACACGAAAACCAACCTGTATTTCATCCCATGCTCTTGATACCAATTGTAGAACAATGATAATCTTTATGAATCAAGAGGATTGATGTTTTCTAGAGAGAGAAATGAAAGAAACTATTTGATATTCAAAGTGAGAAATGAAACAACCAACACCTCTTTCCATGGTGGAAAGAGGCTTATATACCCAAGTCCTTAATGGACTTGGGCCTCCGGCCCATGAACATGCTCATGGGTCGGGATATTTAATAAATGTTACTAAAACACTACTACGAGCCTATAACTATATTGTTGGAGTGACCGAGACTTTCTATATACGTAAAACGTATTTCCGACAATGCTTAACTTCCATAGGTTGAAAACCTTTCTTGGAATTATGCATGTTATACTTCTTCAATATCTTATCTATATAAGCATCTTGACTTAGACCAATTAACCGTCTTCCTATCCCGATAGATCTTAATTTCGAGAATGTATGCAGCTTCTCCTAAATCCTTCATAGAAAAAATTTTACCAAGATAATCCTTAACAGCTTTAAGTCTTGGAATGTTACTTCCCATGATTAATATGTCATCAACATATAGGACTAGAAATACTACATCACTCCCACTAGCTTTGCGATATACACATGGCTTATCATGATTTTGAATAAATACAAACTTTTTGATTTCTTCATCAAATCGCTTATTCCATTGACGTGATGCTTGCTTCAAACCATAAATGGATCTTTGAAGTTTGCACACGTGTCCTAGATTCTCAGGATCAACATACCCTTTTGGTTGCTGTGAGATATCTTATTTTTCCTGGTAATTATTTTACTCGTATTCATTATTTTAATCATTGTTGGTACTTATTCGAAATTATAAAATTATTTTTATTTTATAATTTCATATTTATTTAAATCAAATATTTTGATTTAAAATCACCCACGTGCATTTTTACAAACGTTTACTTGAATCAACAGAACGAGAACCGAGGGCTGAATATTTTGACTTAAAGATATTTATCTTTACATTGTATTAAGTCTGGACTGATAACGGGCACAGTAATAAATTCTTGTATTTCATATTTTTACTGTCGATTGTTTCAATGTTCGATGTTTTTGATGTTTTCTTTTAATGACGTGTTAAGTCGAGTCGGGAGTCAATATTATCTTATTTGGGTGCGTTTTAACTTTTGCGAAGTATTTTTACGAAACCCGATCCCCGTAAATATTTGTAAATTTGACTAATAGTCATTTCTTACTTTTTAACAAAGTATTTATTTTGTGGTCCTAAAGTTCCAAAAGTGACATGTTTAGTCTTCCACTTAACTAACCATATATAAAGCAAACATTTTTAACAAAATATTTATTTTGTGGTCCTAAAGTTCCAAAAGTGACATGTTTAGTCTTCCACTTAACTAACCATATATAAAGCAAACATTTCACTTCCACTAACACACATAACATTTAAATAAAAAAACACATCACTCTCCCTCCCCCCTTGTTTCTACCGTCAACCAACACCACCATAACCACCTTGAATCATCAACATTTAATTTGATTCATTCAAAACAATTAAAAGACCACTTCCTAATTTTGAAAGGTGTATCTTTTGATACAAAAATTTTAAACATGCAACCACTTTTGAAGTTTTGACGATTTCATGGTTAATTATGTGTTTGATCATTGTTTTTAGGATGACCATGACTAAATTTTGTGTTTTTATGTTGTAAAGTCTAAAGTTTTGATTTTGATCGTTTCATTTTGATGCATGCAAGGGTTTAGGATGTTTAAGGATGATATTAGGAGGATTTTATGAGTGGAAAAATGATTAGATTTTGTTGTAAACATCATTTGATATGATTTTTAAAGTGCTAATTTTAGGCAGAAAGTTGAGGAAGGTTTTGGGAAACTTAAATTTGTTTTATTATTAAAAAAATAAGATAGGGCTGTAGACATTTTTCTTAGCTTCGATTTGATATAAATTAGAGCTTCCAACTCCAAACGAGTTGAAAATGGCGTTAGTTTGATTATTCGTGTACTGGGAGACGAGTATCGACACAATCTAAAATTGTTGTCGATATTTGGATCGAATCTCGGGGACTATAAGTTGAGTTTTAAAAATTGTCAAAGGCTGTTTTTGGACTCTAAACTTAGAGTTTTAAGTCTATTATCAAACTCAAGTGTCGGGTTTATAATTGGTATTGTTTAGAAAGGTCAAAATGGTTTTAAGAGTCAAAGACGTAAATCTGTCCGGATTTTGTAACCCGAAGATGTGTCGGGCAGTGAGTCTTAGAAGTAAAACCTTTTGACGAGCTTTTTATATGTCTTTCTATAGATGTTAAGTGAGCTTCTCAGTTAGTACCAAAAACATTTGACGTGTATAAGTGAGGTAAATCAGCCCGCACATTTGGTATGTGTCGGCAGTTTTTTTTGTCGAGAGCATTGTCTAACAAAAGTATACTTTTAGATGGAGTCTAGAAATGCCCCTTGCTTGGTTTTTCTCATGTGTTATAATTTGATTATGTATTCATTTAATTCAAGTGTTTTTATAAGCATTTATTTCGCGTATTCTAAACTTTCGCGTCCCGTTATCGTAGGTCTCGGATGACTTAAGGTTGCTTGATTTTCTGTTGTTTCTACTGAGCCCTCCAGTTTTCATGTTGATTCCACTGTATAGCTAAGGTGAGTTCATAGCCCCTCTAGCTACTTGTTCATTGTTTCAAAACACGGGATGAGATTAACATGTTAGAACACAATCTTTTAAACTGTATGCTATCCAGAACTGTATGCTGCTAGATGAATTCAGTGATATTATTGCTTTTAGTCTTTAGCCTTAAGTTTCCTCTCATTGATCATGAACCGTTAATTAATCCTGCTACCAAGCGCGAATGTTGTGGGTGGATCCATCGGGATTGACAATCCCCGTCCCGATTACCTTGATGCACGTACATTTGTTTATCACTTGAGTATTTAGGCTGAATACTGACTAGAGGAACTTACACTGAGTTAAGCTTCGGTTCATGAACTAAATAGCAATAATATACCATGACTATGGAGAATGTACATAGTCATCCCCCCCAGTACTTGTTTTTACAAAGTATATTGTGTTCCATTACTTAGCTTTCTAAACCTATGAATATCACTTAACTTTATGTTGACGGGTTTAACATGTTTTAATCTCAGGTAATACTGCTTAATGGGATTGGACGAGGTACCACAGGATGTTGGCAGCTTGGAAAGATCTGTGTTGTGATATGTTTATGCTTTGTTATGAATGACGTTGTTAAAGTCTTCCGCTGATCTTTTGTTATCTTAAAACTTTAAACTATGATGTTATGGTACTTTGTTATGTTTCAAAACTTATGGGACCGAAGTTTCTAAACTCTGATAAATTGTGATGTAATATATATGTCTTTTATTGCGTCATTTTTGGTGTCATTTATAACTCATTGTTACTCGTACCTTGACGTGTGATCCTCTCGTTGCCTAGTTGTTCTATGTCAGATTCTGGGGGTCTCACAGATTGGTATCAGAGCGATGGTTATAGAGAAATGAGTCATTTTCAAAACTTGGTCTATAACTAAATATCAAGATATTTCATGCTTTACAAGTGTCAAACAGAGAATCTGCCAATGTTGTTCAATATCTGCGCGGGTAACTCTCTAATCCTTATTGTTTACCTTAATTATTGTTATAATATTTCATACCTTGATTTCATTTGAAATATTACATTGGTTTCATTGTGATACGTATTACCTCCTTCCAAACCCCTCTTGCTTAATATTATATATATATATATATATATATATATATATATATATATATATATATATATATATATATATATATATATATATATATATATATATATATATATATATATATATATATATATATATATATATATATATATATATATATATATATATATATATATATATATATATATATATATATATATATATATATATATATATATATATATATATATATATATATATATATATATATATATATATATATATATATATATATATATATATATATATATATATATATATATATATATATATATATATATATATATATATATATTCCACTCCTTAGTGTTGCATTCCTTGTTGACAATCAGTTATGCATACCTAAAATCTCTTCTTATTCTATTTTCTCCATTTCATGAATCTTGAAATAGCATACTTATACAAGTTCACACTGAATTTTGTATTGTGTTGTTGACAGAAACATGCCGCCTACCAGAATTCATAGAGCTGATGGACCCAGGAGATCCCGCCGGGCTACTATGGGGAGAGTTATTGCAAAAAGGGTAAAGAAAGCTGTTGCTAATTACGAAAAGAGCTGAGAGACTCAAACTAAAGCTGCAGGTTCTTCAAGCACAAAAGGATGTACACACAAGACCTTCATGTCTGGAAAACCCCACTCCTTCAAAGGGACCGAAGGGGTCGTTGGTTTGACACGTTGGTTTGAAAAGATGGAGCAAGTATTTGGAACTTGCAAATGTGCTGAAGAGGATAAGGTAATTTATGCTGCTAGTACTTTGGAAGGTATTGCACTTACCTGGTGGAATGGAAATATTAAAATCTTAGGTCTTGATAATTCAAACCAAATCCCTTGGAGCGAGTTCAAAACAATGATGACTACGGAGTACTGCCCTGAGACTAAGATAGCTCGGATGGAACACGAGATATGGAACTTACAAATGAAGAATGATGATATTGAAGCCTACACTATTAGGTTTCATGAGTTGTCCTTAATGTGTCCTGAACTGGTTCCAGATGAGAAGAAGAAAATAAAAAGGTATGTCAAGGGCTTTCCTGAAAGGATTAAAGGACACATTACTTCATCAAAACCCTCTTCCCTACATGAAGCAGTAAACATGGCTCGTAAATTGGTCGAGCAGTATGTGGAAGGTAAAGCTGCTATGTTAGATGCTGATAACAAACAGAAATGAGAGGATAATAAAGGAAACAATCAAGGGAATAATCAGGGCAATAACCGAAACAACAACCGAGGTAACAATAGAAACTCCAACAGGAACAATAACCGACAAGCCAACAAGAGACAAGAGACAGCAACCGTGTATGCAGCTGCTCCTGCTGTTCCTACTACTCTTGCTGTCCCAACTGCTCCTGTTGTTCCTGCTGCTCCTGTTACTCTTGCTGCTCCTATTACTCCTGCTACTCCTGCGGGCAGACAAAGTTATACTGGTAACCTGCCTAAGTGTGATAGATGTAATTGGCATCACCCTGTCGGTGTGTGTCTTACCAGATGCACAGTTTGTAATAGGTTTGGCCATAAGGAAGGAATCTGTAATGTGGTGTGCTATGGCTGTGGTGAAAAAGGTCATTACCAGAATAGGTGTCCAAAGGCTAAGGATCCGCAGAACGATGGAGCTCGAGGTAGAGTGTATCATGTGGGAAATAACGCTCAACATAATCCTCAGGTGGTCGCGGGTGCGTATGTTCTTAACGATCATTATGTTAGTGTTTTATTCGATTCTGGTGCTGAGAAGAGTTTCGTGTCTTCTGCTTTCACTCCTTTCATTGATATTACTCCTTCTGCTTTAGACACTAGTTATGAAGTTGAATTAGCAGACGGTAACTCCTTCTGCTTTAGACACTAGTCTTACGTGGCTGTACCCTTGATTTGCTTGGTCATTTGTTTTTAATTTATCTTTTACCGACGCGTCTCGGCAGTTTTGATGTTATTGTTGGTATGGATTGGTTAGCGTCTCATCGTGCTGTCATTGTTTGTTCTGAGCGAATCTTGCGTATTCCTCTTTCTTCGGGTAAAATCTTAAAACTTCGCGGTGAGAAGCCGGATGACAATCCGAATTCTCTTCTTTCTATCGAGGCTGATTAGAAAAAGCTTGATGGCATTCGTATCATTTGTAAATTTCCTGGAGTTTTCCCAGACGACTTGCCGGGATTACCTCCTGTGAGTGAAGTTGAATTCCGTATCGATCTTATTCCGGGTGCACTGCCTGTTGCCAAATCGCCCTATCGTTTAGCCCCGTCTGAGATGAATGAATTATCGAATCAGCTTAAGGAATTACAAGAGAAAGGTTTCATCCGACCGAGTCATTCGCCGTGGGGAGCGCCTGTGCTCTTTGTTAAGAAAAAGGATGGTGCAATGAGAATGTGTATAGACTACAGGGAATTGAATAAGCTGACAATCAAGAATTGTTACCCTCTCCCTCGTATAGACGACTTATTTGACCAATTGCAAGGTGCTTGTTGTTTTTCCAAGATAGATCTTCGTTCAGGTTATCATCAGTTAAGAGTGCATGTAAGTGACATCTCCAAAACCGCATTCAGAACTCGTTATGGACACTTTGAATTTACCATTATGCCATTTGGTCTTACCAATGCTCCTACCGTTTTTATGGATCTAATGAACCGTGTTTGCAAACCCTACCTTGATAAGTATGTGATAGTCTTTATTGACGATATCCTCATTTACTCGAAATCAAAAAAAGATCATGAAAATCATCTTAGAACCATCTTAAGTCTTTTGGAGAAAGAAAAGTTGTATGCCAAATTCTCTAAGTGTGAATTTTGGTTGAAAGAGGTTCAGTTTTTAGGACACGTGGTAAATCGGGATGGTATACACGTGGATCCTAGTAAAGTTGAAGTAGTTAAGAATTGGAAATCTCCTAAATCGCTTACTGAGGTCCGTTCATTGTGGAAACCTTGGTTTCCGGATCTTTTAAGCAACTAGGAATGATCATTGTTCATATGATTAGATAATCAAAGCGGAATTAGAACAACAACCATTAACAAGGTGTTTAGGCACAATAACATGAATTAAAACAAAAGGGATGTTCATTATATTAATAACAAACATCCACTAGACGTGTATACATTGAATCCCACGTCTAGTGCACACACGCTTTAGGTTTACATTGTGAATGAATTATATAAAAAACCTAATAACCCTTGGTTCCTTTTATAGTGTAAGGACTAGGGTTTTACAAGAGATAAAATCAAATAAACATGTAAATCTTCTATTTAAATAAACTTATGCAGAATATATCTTGCATGTTTATCTAAATAGAAGCTTCCATAAGCTTCTTGTCTACAATTCTGTCAACTCTTGAATTGCATGTAACAACTCTTGAATTGCACACGACAACTCTTGAGCCAACAACGCTGGATTTGTTCTTGTCAACGCCTAAATTGCTCTTGACAATGTTTAGACAATATCTTCATGTTTTCTTCGTTTTTGAGTTTCTGCCACATCAACTTTTTGACCCAACAATCTTCCCCTAGTTGATAGTGGCAAAACTCTATGTGTATCTCTTTTAAGTTGTACATGATCTTCAAATTGCTTCCCCTCAAGTGTAGCATGTATTTTTTCCCCTTTTTGTCACATCAACAGGAAAGTAAACAATGTATGCAATCTTTGAAGATTCTCCAAATGTAGCTCTATGTAATGATCTTGAAAAACAATTAATATACTATTTTTGATGTAGAAGTAGAATAACCCAAACCTATGTTCCATATCTTGTACGATGATGTGATGAAGTATGTGGCTGATACAAAAATCCTCATCCTTTGTGAGACACTGAGCACGATAATGTAACTCCTTCAAGTGATAGCAAATATGTGCATAGAGAACCATAAGAAAAATCACATATTCCTAAACCTTGTATCACTTCATCAGTAACCATGTAAGCATTAACAAGTTACCTTTTTTTCTATGACTGGGAGTGCATGACTTTAAGATATGATAGAACACAAACTCGCGAAAATCTTCTTCAATCATCAAACTTACCATAAGAATTCTTCCCCTTAAGCTAACACCTCTTCATGATGAATTTAATGGAATAACATCTTCATACCATATGTAAAAGACACTTCTCAAAGCTATTACATAGTTTAAAATATCCATCGAATTCTCATGAATAGTTGCTAACTCGCTTTAAGATCATTAATTCCTTTTAAAAATATCCGAGCCATAAATATTAATATGATATTCTAAATTAAAACGGAGATTCCATGTACCTTCGTGTGTATAATCCTCCTTTTTGTGTGCTCAAAATGTACCAATTTTCTCAACAGCAGCGATCCCTGTGTTGTCCAATATCCTCTTCTGTCCAATATCTTTACCAGATGTATTGTCCAATATCGGATAATACTTATCAGCGCTTGAAATACCATATATCGGACAACATTGTCAATGCTATCAGCGTTGACTTATTCTGTCAGCGTCAAAATACTTCCTGTCAGCGTCAATTTCACTTTTGTCAGCGCCTCTTTTTGCTGACGTCATCTAGGGCAACAGTAACATAATAACTTTTTTTCTTGATTGGCTGAAACCTCAACTTGTTCACATGGAGTGATAAAAACAAATATCCAACCAAGGGTATTAAACAGTCCCACGTGAAGACTTTCAAGTAGTAGATCACGACAGCCTTTTGCTTTTGTAATCAAATCTTAGTCATGGTTGCTATCATAAACTTTATTGCTGCTCACGTCATTATGGCTAATGAGAACTAAACTTTTCTTGTATAAAACATGATAGCAGAAATAGTCAGCATCAAATTTATGTCCTGTATATACCACACGTATAATCCAGTTCCATATATATCTCACCCATGAATACCACATTAATGGAAGGAAATCAGCAGCTCATATAATCCAAAAATACATTCGGTGGTCAATAACCTTTACATGATCTTTGAGATAATAGCATACTAGGACCACGAATAATCATCACTGCCTCATTCTGTGAAGGAATATGTGCATATCCCTATTTAATAGGAAGTAACACAATAACAGTAATATCTTGGCAGGATCACGCAAAATAGGAAAGTAAATAACCAACCATATCCCACGTGACCAAGTGGATTCCATGAAATCTTTAGATCAGACGAAAAACACTTTTCTTGAAGCTCACGTACTGTCCATCTAGAATAACATTCGGATTAAAAAGCTCATGATTGGCTGGTTGATCCTTATGCTTCGTTGAAGAATATTAGTACGTGATATCTTCACTTTACTGTGGATTGCACAACCGCTGCTACATATGCAATATAGCAAGATCTAGGGTTTTTATAAACCCTAATTCGTATAACAACTTCACAGCAGTCCATACACAATCACAAACACATTCTTTTCTGTTTTCAAAAACGTTCTAGGGTTTGGAGGAAACCCTTATTTATGATTTCATGTGAAAACAGAATGTTGAATACCTTCTTTGCAGCCAACTTCGACCTCAAATATCTTTCTGATAAAAGCTCAAATCGAAAATCCCTTCGGTGAGATTCTATACACAAGTGCCAAGAATCTACACTTCAAAAATCACGAAGATCCAACGGTTAACGAAGGAGAGATCGTGTTTTGAATATGGCTGTTTACAGAAACTGCATTCATCCTGCTGTTGACTTTGTCGCCTAATAACTTTTTCCTGGGGATAAAACTTGACAATCCCTCTGGTGGATGTTTAGATATATGTATGTAGAACACACATATAAAATTTCGTGACGATCCAATGTTTTAATCAAAAGTTATGACCTTCTGAATACTGCTGCGCACACAAAAACGTCCAGAAAAACCCTAGACGGATTTTTCTTCTTTTCACCATACACGAACACCTTGTTGGTCCTAGCATCACGAGCCACGAGGCTCTGATACCAATTGTGGAAACCTTGGTTTCCGGATCTTTTAAGCAACTAGGAATGATCATTGTTCATATGATTAGATAATCAAAGCGGAATTAGAACAACAACCATTAACAAGGTGTTTAGGCACAATAACATGAATTAAAACAAAAGGGATGTTCATTATATTAATAACAAACATCCACTAGACATGTATACATTGAATCCCACGTCTAGTGCACATACGCTTTAGGTTTACATTGTGAATGAATTATATGAAAAACCTAATAACCCTTGGTTCCTTTTATAGTGTAAGGACTAGGGTTTTACAAGAGATAGAATCAAATAAACATGTAAATCTTCTATTTAAATAAACTTATGCAGAATATATCTTGCATGTTTATCTAAATAGAAGCTTCCATAAGCTTCTTGTCTACAATTCTGTCAACTCTTGAATTGCATGTAACAACTCTTGAATTGCACACGACAACTCTTGAGCCAACAACGCTGGATTTGTTCTTGTCAACGCCTAAATTGCTCTTGACAATGTTTAGACAATATCTTCATGTTTTCTTCGTTTTTGAGTTTCTGCCACATCAACTTTTTGACCCAACATTCATTTCTCGGGTTAGCCGGATACTATCGCAGATTCATTGAACACTTCTCCAAAATTGCTAAGCCTTTAACCCTGCTTACACAAAAGAATAAGGAATACATTTGGAATGAAGAGCAAGAGCAAGCCTTTTGCTTATTAAAGGAAAAATTGTGTAATGCCCCAGTGTTAACACTTCCTGACGGACCGGATGATTTTGTTGTTTATTGTGATGCATCCCACCAAGGTTACGGTTGTGTCTTAATGCAACGAGGAAAAGTGATTGCTTATGCCTCCAGACAACTTAAAACCCATGAACAGAACTATACTACTCACGATTTGGAGTTAGGTGCAGTAGTATTCGCCTTGAAAATATGGAGACATTATCTTTATGGGATGAAAAGTGTGATATACACTGATCATAAGAGTCTCCAGTATATCTTTAACCAAAAGGACTTGAACATGCGACAAATACGTTGGTTAGAACTTCTTAGCGACTATGAATGTGAAATTAAGTATCACCAAGGAAAGGCTAATGTTCTAGCTGATGCCCTAAGTCGAAAGGAAAGACTTAAACCTAGGAGAGTGCGTGCTATGAGCATAACCATTCAATCTAGCCTCAAGGCTAAGATTTTAGAAGCACAACAAGAAGCTGCAAAGGACTTTAAGGCTCCAGCAGAATTGCTGCGAGGATTAGATACTCAGTTTAAAAGGAAAGAAGATGGAACAATTTACTTTGTTGGACGATTATGGATTCCATTAGTTGGAGGATTAAGAAAGATAATAATGGACGAAGCTCATGCTTCAAGATATTCGATTCACCCTGGTGCAGACAAGATGTAATACGATTTAAGGGATATTTACTGGTGGCCAGGTATGAAAAAGGACATAGCAAAATATGTTAACAAGTGTCTGACTTGTTTAAAGATTAAAGTAGTACATCAGAAACCCTCAGGTCTTTTACAACAACCAGAAGTCCCAGAATGGAAATGGGAAAAGATTACAATGGACTTAGTCACAAAGCTGCCTAGAAGCAGTGGTGGTTTTGATGCAATTTGGGTCATTGTTGATAGATTAACCAAATCTTCTCACTTTATTTCTATTCGTGAGGATTATAAAACTGATAGATTGGCTCGAATCTACATCAATGAGATTTTTGCAAGGCACGGAGTGCCAATATCGAGTATATCTGATAGGGATGGTCGTTTTGCGTCACAATTCTGGAAAGCACTTCAAAAGGCGTTGGGTACACAAGTATTAATGAGTACAGCATATCACCCAGAAACGGATGGACAAAGTGAACGCACTATTCAGACTCTGGAAGACATGCTGCGAGCATGTGTTATGGATTTTGGTGGTAGCTGGGACACTCATATACCTTTAGTCGAATTTTCCTATAACAATAGTTATCATAAAAGTGTCAAGTGTTCACCATTCGAGGCTTTGTATGGACGCAAGTGCAGATCGCCAGTGATATGGAACGAAGTAGGTGAAAGTCAACTAATAGGGCCTGAACTAGTTTTAGAAACTACCGACAAGATTGTACAGATTAGGGAAAGACTGAAAACTGCTAGAAGTCGTCAGAAGAGTTACGCAGACAAAAGACGCAAACCTCTTGAGTTTCAAGTCGGAGACCGTGTGCTGTTACGAGTATCTCCATGGAAGGGTATTGTGAGGTTTGGTAAAAGAGGAAAACTTGCGCCACGTTTTGTAAGACCATTCGAGATCGTCGAGCGTATTGGTTCGGTAGCTTATTAACTGAAGTTACCCCAGGAGTTAAGTTGTGTTCACGATGTATTCCATGTTTCCAATCTTAAGAAAAGCTTAGCCAAATCAGATGTTCAGATCCCGTTAGAAGAAATAAGGGTGGACGAGAAAATGTATTTCATTGAGGAACCAATAGAGATTGTGGATCGTCAAATCAAGAAGCTGAAACGTAGTTGGATTCCTATCATTAAAGTTCGTTGGGATTCACGTCGGTGTGCTGAGTTCACTTGGGAAAGTGAAGAGCAGTTAGAGACTAAGTATCCCCATTTGTTCTCGTCTTCTTCTTCCATCTCCAGTTAAACTCTGAGGGACCAGAGTTCCTTTAGGGGGGAAGACTGTGAGATATCGTATTTTTCCTGGTAGTTATTTTACTCGTATTCATTATTTTAATCATTGTTGGTACTTATTCGAAATTATAAAATTATTTTTATTTTATAATTCCATATTTATTTAAATCAAATATTTTGATTTAAAATCACCCACGTGCATTTTTACAAACGTTTACTTGAATCAACAAAACGAGAACCGAGGTCTGAATATTTCGACTTAAAGATATTTATCTTTACATTGTATTAAGTCTAGATTGATAACGGGCACAGTAATAAATTCTTGTATTTCATATTTTTACTGTCGATTGTTTCAATGTTCGATGTTTTTGATGTTTTCTTTTAATGACGTGTTAAGTCGAGTCGGGAGTCAATATTATCTTATTTTGGGTGCGTTTTAACTTTTGAGAAGTATTTTTACGAAACCCGAGCCCCGTAAATGTTTGTAAATTTGACTAATAGTCATTTCCTACTTTTTAACAAAGTATTTATTTTGTGGTCCTAAAGTTCCAAAAGTGACATGTTTAGTCTCCACTTAACTAACCATATATAAAGCAAACTGTTAATGCAAGTAATGCCTAAAAACATTATTAGTGTTAACTAATCTTTCTTAGTTTTGATCACAACAAACCATACAACACATTTAGTGTAGAAACACAAAATGAATGATTTAACTAACACTATCATCAAGGTAATAATCATATCACTAACCTTTCTTAATCATACTTAGTGATCATCAAAATGATTATCCTTAAAACTTACTTTTGCTAATAAGACAAAAAGACTTTTTAATAAACTTTCTTGTTTAGAAAATGTTTTATTAAAATGGAAAATGAAAATTTGAAAATGGCATATTCCAAATGCTGTTAGAATATCCTTTGAAGGGTTTAAATACCTCAGATATTCCCACCCCACTAAAAGACAAAAAACGGAGCGGAGTCTAGTGGCGGTACCTTAAGTACCTACGCGGTACCTTAGCGATATGGTACCGCGGGGTGAGATAAGGTACCGCGCACAGTAGCCGTTATAGATCCGTTGTAACTTTGTCTTTTTTAAATAGTGGGTCAAATCTCATTTTCCAGCAAGCCTCTTGGACGTTTTTCTCAGCCCTTTTTCTATTTTCTATAGCATAATCATTAGTAAATGATCACTTAATTTGTTAAGGATGTTTACATATGATTATCCTCTTGATCCCCTCCTTTACCATGTCCAATGAGAAGATCACTCACTCACTAGTGTAGTGATAAAGATGAATTTATGAGCTAGTCATATTCATCATGATACCTTTGTGTTTTAGGTCAATCCAAAGTATTTATGAATACTTGGACTAGTTGTGTTCATCCATGTTATTTTGTGAATACTTGGATTTGTTGTGTACATCCATTGCATATGTGTTTGCTTGGATTTGTGTTGTGTAAATCCAAGCTACATGTGTGTACTTGGATAAGTCTAGTTGAGTTGTAATAGATTTGATTAGGAGTTCTCACTAAACTATAAAGTGATGTGGTTGTGTCTTGTGAGTTCTCACTAAACTTTAAAGTGACTAGTAGTTGTGTTGTGTGAAGTTCTCACTTAGCTTCAAAGTGAAGAGTCGTGAAGATTGGTTCTAGCTTTCGATTAGAACTCGACATCTAGCCTTGTGTCGTTAAATTGTAAAGTAGGCAACGTCGTGAAGATTGGTTCTACCTTAAGATTAGAACTCGACATCTAGCCTTGTGTCGTTAAATAGTGAAGTAGGCAACGTCGTGCAGATTGGTCCTAGCTAAAGATTAGGTCTCGACATCTAGCTTAGTGTCGGAAAATAATGTAAGCAACGATGTAAGGTTTTCTCCGCCGAGAAGGGATCTTGTGGATATAGTGGAAATCTCGAGTAGGTGTACTCGAGGAGTGGAGTAGAAACGAGGATAGAGCCTCGTTGTCGAACCACTATAAATCTTGATGTCTTCCCACTAGGTTGTCTCCTTCCTTGCTCTTTACTTATTTCATTATCATTATACTTGCTTATTATTCTTGCTAGTGCATTTCAATTGAACCTAATCATTATGCAACTTAGCTTTAAGTAAAAGATAGTTTTGATACAAACCAAATTGAAAGAAATTTTAATTTAGTCACCAATCGAAGAGAAACTATTCAACCCCCCCTTCTAGTTTCTACAATTGGTATCAGAGCGATGGTCACTCAAGATCTTTGAAGTATATTGTACTTTGAAACTTGGATCTATCCATTGTCTCCTCAAATTAGAAGGTCTAGTTGTACTAAAGTTTCTCTTTGGTCAAAACTATGTTTTCTTTGAAAATAGGTCTTTTAATTGATAATTTTGCATCCCACTTAAGATTAGTAGCCTTTATGCATTTTAGATACACTTTTGAAATGTATCTACTAGTTTGCATCTTGCTTTGTGTAGGTACTCATGAAGATTAATCAATTTATTGGTTATGGATTGAGTTACTTGCACTTTTAGAAGAATCATCTTCATTGTTCTTTAACACCTTTGAATGATGATACCAAGATGATTGGGAATGATACTAGTCCTTGAAGACTTAGTACTCATCATAGTCATTGATTGGGCTTAGCACTTATTCCTTCATGGATTGCTCTTTGTGGCCAAGGTACGCTTTCGTTCTTCCACACGCCCTTTGATCATTCTTTTGATCATTACTTGACTATGTGCTTGTTCTCGGCATCCTTTCCTTGACATTTATTTGTGGTTTGTGTTTCTTTTCTTCTATCCTCTCAAACCTTCATTGCTTGGATACTTGACTCACTATGGTGATGTAGAGTGAGTTAGTAGAAGCTTAAAGTATCAAGCATGATTTACATGGTTTGCACCCATACGGTTAGTAGGCCCTTTGTGGGAGAGAAAGTGAATTAATACTTTGCTCATATTTTAGTTTAGACTAAGACTATTATTGAAAGTGATCTTAGTTTAGACTTGAATAATTGCTTTGTGCTTATTCATTACCAAAGCCGTTTATCGTTTCGCCGGAAAGGCACGTCTTAAACCACTATATATGACACAAGCTCTTCGTTTCAACTACTTGAAGATTGTCATTAATCCCTTGAGCATTGATCCTAGTCTTGATTCACTTCTCTTGACTTCTCTCCACTTAGTCGTTCTGCTACGAGTAGTCGTTTGTCCGTTTCGGTTCTTTTCGATCTTGATTTAACTCGTAATCCTTCATTAAGGCATATTGCTTAGTGTTATGATGATCCAATGATATTCTAAAAGGCTCATGATTTAATTTTAAGTATTTTAGAAAAACTGGATTTTCAAAAATTGGCGTTTTTCAGAGATAGAAACCTGCCTCTGTAGGCGGTTCCTTATCTCCGCGGCTCAAACCCGCGGTTCCTTATCGATAAGGTACCACGGGCAGTAACTTTTGTCAGAGCGCCAGTTTGTGTTTTTTATTCTTTTTCAAACCAAACTCTCTCTCTCCCAAAAACACACAACCGACGGGTTTTACCTTTTCCACCATTGTTGAAGCTTCCAAAACCTTCAATCACTCAAATTAATTGATTCCAAGTTGTGGGTTTCACTCATCCTTCATCTAACATCAATTAATTGTAAGTATTTTCTTTCAATTTCATCTATTTTGTTCTAGGGTTCATCCTTTCATAATTGAGGATTTTTAAAATTGAAATTGAATTAAAACCTTAATAGGAATGTGGGTTGACATGGTAATCTTACTATGATTCCTTAGGTTGATATTCATTAAGATTTCACTAAAACCCACTTGTAGAACAAATCCGAATTTAGGCCAAATGATTTTGGTTGAATGATGGATTTGAGATAAACCCATGAACAAGTAGGTAATGACATTGTTAATGCTTACCTAAAAACCTTCTTTTGAAAAACCAATGTTCTAAGTTCATTGTTGATCCAACATAGTTCATATGTTCTTGGTAAATAATGGAATAGCTACATTGTGAACATGAGAATGATATGGATTCAATCCTTTGTTTGTCAAGAAATTGATATTACACATTCTCGTATTCTTTGTTTGTTGATTTTAATTTTTCATATGAGTGACTGGATAGATATTTTCGTGTTTAGGTACTTGTCATGTCTTCAAGATATCAAAAAGATCACGAACGAACACGAGCATACATGCCCTCTCACCCTTTTTTGATTCACTCTCACAAAAACTCGTCTAAGTCTCTCGAACATTGTTGTTTCCATGAAGGACGCATTGTTTGTTCCAATTTCGCAAATGAGTTTATTCGCTTCATGTTTAAATCTATTGGGTTTGATTGTCTTCTTGATATTGATGAGCCAATATTTCCTTCGTTTCTTATGGAGTTCTTTAGCTCATTCACATTGATAAGCATCAATAATGGTTTGTCTATACGATTTTCCATTATGGGGAAAATCATTATTTACACTCTTGAAGAATTTGGTGATATTCTTGGAGTGCCATCTAATGGTCAATGTCGATTCACCAATGCTTGGAGTTTAGACTCTTTAGAATCGGCCCCTATTGATGCTCATTATGTGACCATGCTTCCAACTCCTTCGGACATCATTCATACCATTTCCAAACCTCGTGAGCATCCTATTCATGGAAAATTTCAAGGAGTTGTTCGAACGCTCTCTCCTTGGGAATTACTATCTAGTGATATTAATGATTTCATGTCTCATTGGGCTGAAATCATTAGGGAAAATGCAATGTGTCTTGATGGGAATCGGGATTTAGTACCCGCTTGTCTTGCACACATGTTGTATTATGTTGCCACCACAACTCCTTACAATCTCGCATTTTTCATAGCTAGAAGAATTAGGTTTGTTATTCTTGAGCCTAAGTCAAGTCTTCCCTATGGAATGCTTCTTTCTCGTCTTCTTAGAAGAGTCCTTATTGACTTTCCGTCTCTTCTATCTTCACCCTATCACTCCGTTGATCGTGTCATGTCTCCCATTCAAGGGAACATTTCACCCGAGATCAATGTGAACTCGTGTCAAGTCGAAAATACTTCTCAAGAAGAGTCTTCTAGTAACCCTCCCTCAAACTTCATTAACTTCATGTCCTCTTCAATCTCCATCTTGTCCTCCCATGAAGTTGATTCCGACTATCAATTTTATCTCAATCATCTTCTTCGAGAATGCCTCAGAAGTGAATCAAGGAATTAGATGTTATGCTCATAGTGACTTGCAACACTCATCTAGGATGTTTTCATGACTCTCTTCTCTTCATTTGGTTATGTATTAACTTATGCTTGGATTATTATTTACTTTGATCCTAAATGTTAATTATGCCTTCATGATTTTGTTTTACATTGCTATGTGCATGCCTTTTGATAGTTAGCTTACTAGATTATGATCTGTAGTTAACTTTGGCTTGTGAAACTTTTTGGGAAAAATCTGGGTTTATCAAAAACTGGAATGGGAAATTTTTGAAAACCTTCTGGTCGCGGTTCCATATCGACCCGCGGTTCCTTATCGATAAGGTACCGCCGGTCCTAGATAAGGAACCGCCGGCCACTGTGCACGACAGCATCTTTGCTTTACACTGATTTCTTAATTTTATGTAAACCTTGCATGATTTTCAGTAATAAACTGCACATTTCCTAAACTAGGGTATCTAAATTCATTATTCACCTAAAATGATTTTAACCCATTACTAGTTTGGATCATCCCCTCAACCATTTAAACCCACCTTGTTTGCCATGTTCTTCACACATCAAACATACTTCCCTAAACCTTAAACCACCCTAATCAACCATGGTGTGTACCAAAACCTCAAACACTTCCAAGACCTCCACCCTAAGAAAAACTCTCAAAATAAGGGTTAAGGTAGCTAAGCCTAACTCTTCACCTTTCCTCACACCTAAGAATGAGAATGTTCCTATCCTCATTTCTTCATCACCTTCCCCACCTCTTGCACCATGCAAGACTTCTTCCACCCATGGTACTAACCACTCCATTGGTTCTACCTCCTCTTCATTCAATTCTAGAATGAATGAGCTTTCTTCACCCTTCACTCCAAGTGTACCCTTGGAAGTGACCACACAACCTCAACCAATCCAAAGCATTCCTTTTGGGAATGACTTTGATGACCTTTTGGTGACTTCACCATTTACCCCTCACAACTCACCCATTTCACCAACCTTGGAGGATTTACCTCCACACTCACCCATTTCCCCTTGGGGAACATGCCTCCACTTTCACCCACATCACCCTTGGAGAACATGCCTCCTACACCTCCACCCAACTCAAACATCCCAATTTTGGGTGTCCCTCTTTCCCTCCTCTTGAGTGATCCTTACTTTGTGTTTCATCAAACTCATGGTCCTAGTTGCCCATGTTGTCTTTACAATCACTACATCATCCATAACCTTAGGATGGACATGTATGAACTACATAGGAGGTTGCAAAACTTCTTGCTTGCTTTGTTCTCCATGCCTCCTCCTAGGAGATGAATGATGGAGTTCTTTTAATAAAGATTTTCAACAACAAGCCAAAGAAAACCACTTATCTAGATTTTATGATAAGCTAGCTATGTATTAGTTAGTTTTATTTATCTTTGTACTTGTTTCCTCATTAATGAATGTCTCATGTTGTTGTGTTATGGATTTAGCTTTGTGTGATTCTATCTTTTTGTGCACACTAATCAACTTTAATTTGAAATTAAAATTGAACCTAAATCTATCACAACCCCTAAACTTGACTAAAATTGGTTCAAAATGATATCTAAATTATTTTGTCATCCTTTGTCAAGACATTCTTTGTGAATGTGTTGCTTTATGCAATCCTAGCATATTTTGGTTCTAATAGAGGTAAAAATTCCAAGATTTGCAACTTTTTGAAAAAGTCTTAGTTTTTCCCAAAACCCAGGAAAAACATTGTTTAAAGTCCACTGGACGCGGTTCCTTAAGGACCCGCGGTTCCTTAGTGATATGGAATCGCCGGACCTTATAAGGTACCGCGGCCAGAAAGTGACTTTTGACGAATTTTTGGTCAAAACCTTTAAACCCTATTCCCAGCTAAGATTCCTTGTTTACTCAAATTGACTAAACATTCCTTGACAATACACATTTTGTATTCAAATTCTTACCTTGATTACATTTTACTTATACCCCAACCTTGAGATTTCATTCTCACACCTTCCCAACCTTGAGAATTCATTCTCACATAACCTTGAGATATCATTCTCACACTCTCACAATGCCTAACTCCTACATTCCTAACCTTGACATTTCTTTGTCACAACCCCACTCACCCAAAGCTTCCAAGCTTTCAAAGAAACATAAAATATCGGTTCGACCCGTTTGGGTTAAGAAGAATGAACCATCTTCGTCCAAACCACCCAAAAACCCTACCTTCTCTCCAATCAAATATTGGAATGAGACTTATACCATAAACCCCATCACCGGAGCAAAAGAAAATGTTCCACCACCACCACAATCCTTCAATACCCCCCAACTCAATGACCTTTCCACCTTCCCAAACCTCACAAGGCATTGTGAAAACATTCCCAAACCCTTTACCCCACCACCACCAAACCCTAAGTTTGATGCCATACCCCCATCAAACGATTTTGTGTTGCATCATGGATCCTCGTGTGATTGTTGCCGATTTCAACAAATTGAACTTGCTCATGTGTATGAGAAGTTAAATTTTCTTGAATTCCTCCTCACTCGACCTCCTATTCAAGTTTTCGTTCCGGTGGACAAAACTTCGAATGATGCATCGTCGTCTTTTTAGTTTTATTTTATTTTTAGCAATCTTGGAAAATATCACTATTAGACTAGCCTATGCTTAGTGGTTTATTTTCCATATTTATTGCTTTTAGATACTCATACTGTGTGTATGACTATCTTCTTTGTTGTATTATTTTTTTTACTTTTGTGTTATTTGTGTGCTATCTAATTAGTTCTATTTTTGAGTTGATCTTGGTTAAATTTTTACAATTGCTTATGGGTGATTCCATCAATTCTAAAGGTTTAACCCATTGACAAGCTTATCATCTTCATTTTATTGAAGTTTGATTTTGTCAATTACCTCTTTGGACATACTTAGCAAAATACTTGCTTCTAATTTGAGATTTGTTCTCTTTCTCCCTCTCAAGTTACTTAGTAGGTAGTGGTCATATATACATTGGTGCTTCTTTCCTTTCTACTAACCTTTGTGTAGCATGTCACCTTAGCTCACAAACTTGGTGTCCCGAGCAAGGGGGAGCGACCACCAAGGGGGAGCTACTAGCAAAGTTCGATGCACTTCAAAGACTTATGCTAACCTTTTTGCTACGACAAAGGGGGAGAAATGATAGTGATAAACTAGTTAATAATTCCATAGTTTGTGTTTCTATGTAAATGAGTTTATCGTTTGTCGTAATAAAAAAGGGGGAGATTGTTAATGCAAGTAATGCCTAAAAATATTATTAGTGTTAACTAATCTTTCTTAGTTTTGATCACAACAAACCATACAACACATTTAGTGTAGAAACACAAAATGAATTATTTAACTAACACTATCATCAAGGTAATAATCATATCACTAACCTTTCTTAATCATACTTAGTGATCATCAAAATGATTATCCTTAGAACTCATTTTTGCTAATAAGACAAAAGACTTTTTAATAAACTTTCTTTTTTAGAAAATGTTTTATTAAAATGGAAAATGAAAATTTGAAAATGGCATATTCCAAATGCTGTTAGAATATCCTTTGAAGGGTTTAAATACCTCAGATATTCCCACCCAACTATAAGACAAAAAACAGAGCGGAGTCTAGTGGCGGTACCTTAAGTACCTACGCGGTACCTTAGCGATATGGTACCGCGGGGTGAGATAAGGTACTGCGCACAATAGCCGTTATAGATCCGTTGTAACTTTGTCTCCTTTAAATAGTGGGTCAAATCTCATTTTCCAGCAAGCCTCTTGGACTTTTTTCTCAGCCCTTTTTCTATTTTCAATAGCATAATCATTAGTAAATGATCACTTAATTTGTTAAGGATGTTTACATATGATTATCCTCTTGATCCCCTCCTTTACCATGTCCAATGAGAAGATCACTCACTCACTAGTGTAGTGATAAAGATGAATTTATGAGCTAGTCATATTCATCATGATACCTTTATGTTTTAGGTCAATCCAAAGTATTTATGAATACTTGGACTAGTTGTGTTCATCCAAGTTATTTGTGAATACTTGGATTTGTTGTGTACATCCATTGCATATGTGTTTGCTTGGATTTGTGTTGTGTAAATCCAAGCTACATGTGTGTACTTGGATAAGTCTAGTTGAGTTGTAATAGATTTGATTAGGAGTTCTCACTAAACTATAAAGTGATGTGGTTGTGTCTTGTGAGTTCTCACTAAACTTTAAAGTGACTAGTAGTTGTGTTGTGTGAAGTTCTCACTTAGCTTCAAAGTGAAGAGTCGTGAAGATTGGTTCTAGCTTTCGATTAGAACTCGACATCTAGCCTTGTGTCGTTAAATTGTGAAGTAGGCAACGTCGTGAAGATTGGTTCTACCTTAAGATTAGAACTCGACATCTAGCCTTGTGTCGTTAAATTGTGAAGTAGGCAACGTCGTGTAGATTGGTCCTAGCTAAAGATTAGGTCTCGACATCTAGCTTAGTGTCGAAAAATAATGTAAGCAACGATGTAAGGTTTTCTCCGCCGAGAAGGGAGCTTGTGGATATAGTGGAAATCTCGAGTAGGTGTACTCGAGGAGTGGAGTAGAAACGAGGATAGAGCCTCGTTGTCGAACCACTATAAATCTTGGTGTCTTCCCACTAGGTTGTCTCCTTCCTTGCTCTTTACTTATTTCATTATCATTATACTTGCTTATTATTCTTGCTAGTGCATTTCAATTGAACCTAATCATTATGCAACTTAGATTTAAATAAAAGATAGTTTTGATACAAACCAAATTGAAAGAAATTTTAATTTAGTCACCAATCGAAGAGAAACTATTCAACCCCCCCACTTCTAGTTTCTACACAAACATTTCACTTCCACTAACACACATAACATTTAAATAAAAAAAACACACCACTCTCCCTCCCCCCTTGTTTCTACCGTCAACCAACACCACCATAACCACCTTGAATCATCAACATTTTATTTGATTCATTCAAAACAATTAAAAGACCACTTCCTTATTCTGAAAGGTGCATCTTTTGATACAAGAATTTTAAACATGCAACCACTTTTGAAGTTTTGATGATTTCATCGTTAATTATGTGTTTGATCATTATTTTTAGGATGATCATGACTAAATTTTGTGTTTTTGATGTTGAAAAGTCTAAAGTTTTGATTTTGATCTTTTGATTTTGATAAATGCAAGGGTTTAGGATGTTTAAGGATGATATTAGGAGAATTTTATGAGTGGAAAAATGATTAGATTTTGTTGTAAACATCATTTGATATGATTTTTAAAGTGCTAATTTTAGGCAGAAAGTTGAGGGACCTTTTGGGTAATAATACAAGGTTTTACACCAAGTATAAAATAATTTCGTTCCAAGTCTTTTTGAATTGATTACCAGTAGAAAGTGCGACTCAATTGCTCTTGGTGGAAAAATAAAAGGGTTTTCATTATCTATTTTAGGTTAAAAATGAAAATGTCGTTGAGTAAATAAATAAAAATGAAAGCTTGAAAATTTAACTAAAAATTAAGACTTTTGAATTGAAAAGTAAATGATTAAAACTTATAAACATGTAAACTTTAAAATTTGAATTAAAACAAACCAAGTTAAAATAATTCTAAGTAAGAAAGGCGGGAAAAGTGAAAATTCAAAAACTGTAAAAAGAAAACCTTATCCGGAATAATATCCAGATTGTGATCAGAAGGCTTATCCGGAATTAGTTGGGAGACTTATCCGGAATGTTGGACAAACCCTTGGTCGGAATAAATTTGTGATGCTTATCGGAATAATAAGTAAAGAGGCTTATCCGGGATCCTTATCCGGAATAGTTTGTGGAGGTGCTTATCCGGAATCGTCTGCGGGTTCTTATCCGGAATAAGTAATCTGATGCTTATCCGGAATGATTGATGGACGTGCTTATCCGGAATGTTCAACTGCTGCTTATCCGGAATAACTCAAGATACCACTATCCGGAATAATTTGAAGTACCCACTATTCGGAATGACTGAGAAGTGCTGCTTATCCGAAATAATCTTAAGATGACTTATCCTGAATACTTGACTATCCGGAATAACTGTAATATGGTTCTTATCCGGAATAAAAGGGATTGCTTATCCGGAATAAACTATTATCAAGTTTATCCGGAATAAGAGGGTTTGGGACAATTTGTTCCGTAACATGAAGATTTAAGAAAATAAGCCAAAAATCAATAAGTACTTTACCAAAAGTTAAACCAAAATGATTTTAGAAAAAGATGAATAAGCTAAAATTTAAAAAAACTTTTAAACACTAAATAAGCTAGAAATCAAAAAGAACTTTTTATAAAAACTTAAACTTATTAAAAACAACTTATTTCTAAAGACTATTAAGCATAAAGATTAAGAAAAATAAGCCCTTTAATATAGAAAAGCTTTTAATATCACCAATTTTATAAGCACAATCAAATAAGCTACACAATCAAACCATCAACAAGATTAAGATTAAACTACATGATTATCAAGATTACGTAAAAGATTAAGAAAGGTAGAATGAGAATTAAGAAAATAAGATGGATTGATTAAAGATTAAAATCAAATGATTACAAGATTAAAGTTGATAAACTTGGAAAACTAGAGAGAAGAAAACTTAAGAAAAACTTAAAAACTAAAAATAAACTACAACTAAAAATTAACCACCTAACCACCCTCCTAATGACATACTAGGAGGGTATTTATAGGAGGTGGGGAGATTAAGTGCTTAAGCTATCTTCTTTCTTTCTTCTCGTCTCGACACGACTTAATTTCTTTGTCTTTCTCGACGTCGTCTCGGGATTAGTCTATATTAGTTGAACTTGTCTTATAATTTTCTTCCATAATTAGACTTGAGTTCTTCGACTTCATTAAACTTCCGTTTTCAGACTTTTTCTTCGATAAATCTTCAGAATTGGCCTTGGACTTCCGTTCTTTTTGCATTCTCGATCTTTCGACTTCGTCTTTAGTCTTTTTCTTCGATAAAAGCCCGTGATAGCCCATGTTTTCTTCCTTTTGCATCTTTTGGTCCTAAAACACAATAAAAACACAAACCACGCATAATTCCGACTTTTACGACATAAAATACACGTTTTGGTCTTGTTATTATTGGAAATAAGTGGTAAAAGGGTAAGTGTTTTCACACTTATTAAATCCCCTACACTTGACCATTGCAATGTCCTCATGCAATGCACTAATTTCAAAGCACAAATTACATTTCTTATCATAAATAACCCACCTTGGCCTTTATTAAATGCTAAACAATAAGGAAACTAAAAGAACAAACAAGTAAGAAATCAAAGACTTACATTTGGGTTTTTGGTTGTCATGAATGTTCATCATTCTCAAGTTTCACGTTCCCCATACCAAGCTTAAAAACGAGATCATTGTTATTATAAGTTAGCAAACTAACACGAACTCATGTGGCACAATTATTCACTTAGACTCCCTTATTCCTAGGTGTATCTCTTGTATTTTATTTTTGTCTTGAATGATCACGTGGATGCATTGTTTGACTTATTTTGATAATTATTAGGCTGAAAATAACGTAGGAAGATTTAATCAATAGTTAGCTAAAGGACAAAATCTTTTAAAACTGCTTCTCGGGACCTCATAAAGTTCATATCTTGGCATAACTCGCTTCACGATTTGAGACCTTTCTCGGACCGATATTTGGCAGCGACTTCATACTTCAAATCTTTGAGAGACGTGCTTGAAATTATGGTCTTCTCTTCATAATAGGAATTTCTTCGCTTGAAGTTTTGAGAGATTCTTCATCTTTGGACCACGACTTCTTCATTTTTCTCCAAACTTTATTTTGGACTTTGATATACAACGATCCGCCTCCTTTCAGGACTTGGATCTATTTATCCTCATACCTTGTTAGGGCCTTTTTGGATAGACTTCTCCATGATCTTTTGGGGAGTATTTGCTTTTCGTCGTGTGTCTCGATCCTTCATATTGATTTTCGATAAATGATTCTTCACATCATTTGGGATCTTTAGCAACAAAATGTAGCCCTCATGCCTTGTTAGGGCCTTTTCGGACTCGCCAATCTTCGCATCCCGCTTCAATAAGTTATGCCTTGGCTATGAACTCTAATTAATACCGAGCAACTTTTAAACGATCTTGCGCTAGAAGCTAAGTAACTTTTCAAATCGTACAACCTTATTTATTGCAGATAAATTTATTAGCAAACGACGGGAGAATAGGCTTATAATCAACTCACATAAATTTATGAAAGAATACCAAACTTATAATTGACTCTATCATTTCTCGTTCTCCACAGTTTAAAATCTCAAGGAATGAGACTCGTGGATGCTTAGCCAATTAAATCAACGTTTTGGGTTTTCGAGTTGTCTATAGGATCTTGCATCTTCTTATACTCTTTCAAGTTTAGAATTTGCGTTTTAAAGTTTCCTTGATAAACGACTCTCTAGGATAAATTATAGGAACTTGCGAAAAGTTCTTGTTCTTAACCCGTGAGAGTTAAGACTTTCGCGTTTTAAAGCTCCCTATATAAAAGCCTAGCAAAACTTGACTTAAACACGTTAAGGATACTAGCTAGAGTAAACTTAGATAAGTAAACTCGGGTTGAGTCAAAATATTCATGACTTTGAAAAATTTAAAACCACTTTATTGAAAATTTATTCTAGCAAAGAAAGTAAATAACGATAGCAAAGGAAAATTACAAGGGCAAAACAGATTAAAAATTTTGAAAAATGTCTAAAAATCAAATTTTCCGGTTAAAATGAGGACAAATTCATGGAAAAGACCACTTACTTCGATAGAAGTCCCCCTACACTTAATATAAACATTGTCCTCAATTTTTAAGAATGTGGGAGTAAACTCCCCTACACTTATGACATTGTGCACTTTGTTTAAATTTTGCTAAGGAAAGGACAACTATAGTGATTTCAATGTGAACATATAAGATGTTGTCCCATATATTTAGATGATTATAGATAGAAAATAAATGAAAAGAGATGGATTCCTAGAGAGAGAAAGTAGTGAGAGAAAGTAGAGAGGAAGAGAGGATTAGCTTGTAGAATATTAGATTAAGGAAAAAATGAAAATGATCAACCTACCCTCCTAACATGCTAGGAGGATATTATATATAGTCCACCCACATGCGGGCTTTAATGGACTATATATTGGGCCGGGCTTGTCTTTTGGACTTTAATTAGTTTAAATCTAAGCCCGTAAACCACGACTAGTTAACTACCTATTACAACGTTCTAATTAATGTTACAATAATAGCCTATGACCGAGCATTCTTGTTTGACTCAATATTTTGAGGCTAACAATCTCCCCCAATGTGAGGTCATACCCTTTTGATAGTTGGAGATCAATGGAGATTACGAATCTCGTCATAAATGAGTCTTGAACGTGTAACAGTAGTTTTGTTCCATCATGCTGTGATCTTTGAGCATTTATCATTGTCTTTCGACTTAGTCTTTTAATCTAGAGATCTTCAAATCATTCTTGACTTGTCTTTGCCATCTTTCGATCTTGTGTCTTTATCCACATGCTCACACTATTAATTGTTGAATAAGTCTTTGGGCATGAACATGTGGTTTTGAATCTTTGACTTTGCTGAGTACACCGTGAGGCCACCTTCTCGAGACAAAACATAGACACGGACTGAATGGCTTTGACATTCGTCCTAAATCGGTAGCATTTTACCTCCGGTCGGTGAAGACCATTATACGATGTTAAATATCGTACCTGTGATTAGGTAGATTCAATTTAGAATCTCCTTGACAGGGTTTCACGGCAATACTAGCCGTTCTCTTTACTCGACCGTCTCAAAGCAAGACTGCGAACATAAAGAGTGAATCAATTGGATAAATATCCGCTTGATTAAAGTCGTCAATTCAAATTCCTGGAACAAGTTTGATTCATTAAGAATCTTACCATTGTTGCTTTCCAGTTGACACAAGTTTGATTTCATAAGAATCTCACAAGTTACCTACCGTAGCGCTGTTTGATGTTGACGCTAGAAGGATTTCCATTCGTCACTGTGAATATTAATAAATATCACTCTGAATGTTCTGGCAAGACCATAAAGATATTGCGTAGAAACCTGAAACGAGTTTGAATCAATTCAGAATCAAACCACTGTTGCTTTTCAGTTTTACATATGTTCAATTCATAAAGAATCTTGCATATGACCTACCGCAGTGCTGTTTGATGTTAACACTGGAAGGATTTCCACTCATCATTATGAATTCTAAGTAGTATCACTCTGAGTGTTCTAGCAATATCGCAAGGATATAGCGTAGGACTCTCTTGATCTTCATCCGTGTGTCCTAGCGAGATTTGATTGATCTCTTGGCTCTAGACTCGATTTGTGCAATTTTAGTGGTCGGAGGCTGGAGCAGATGCCACCTATTCAATATCAACTATCTCGGAGTGAGAAAGTCAATAGAAGTCGTGTTGATCTCCGTGACAATAAAACAAACTTCTTTTGAGATAAGCCTGAGTAGCTAGGAAAGGGTTGTGCTTCACATCACTGGGTCCATGATGAGTTTGTCTTCATGATGAGTTGACCCGGTTTCTGCCTAAGTTGTATGGAGGGCTTCTTTCTTTAGACCCTTTATCCTTACATTTCTTTTACATTCTTCAACCCCTTCAATGCTTACCAAGACATCATTAATAGCACCTTGTTGTGATTGTTCTAGTGCTATCATCAGTACTTAGTCGGCATTCAGCTACGTTCACATTCTACTCCATCTTTCCTAAGGACTTCTAATAATCTATTGGATTGTCCCTGGGAAGATCCCTCTGGTTTTGGTTGGATCATAGGACTTAAACCTAACCACCCTTTTGACACCAATAACGTCGTGAATTAAAGATGTTGTGGGTATTTGATCGTAACCATGAAAACCACTTTAAATTCTAACAAAGTGTTTGAAAAACATTTAACACCTTGCTAGTTTTGTCGTTTCAGAAATGCTCCCCCTTCACATGTGTATCGATAATCGAAAGTGTTTCGCACATGTAGGTAAGAGTTAAAGTGCTTGAGTCTTATATAAGATCACATTTTAATCACATTTTCTCCCCTATCTCTAATATATAAAATCTTTTGATATTAGAGATACCAAATTTGATTAAAATATATTTTGAAAAATAGTCTTGAAAATCTTCGGGAGAAATATGTGTTAATCTTTTGCATGAAGTTGAATTGCTCCCCCTCAAAAATTGATCCAATGAAATTGTCATTACGAGGATTTGATCCACATTAAACTTTTGAGGATAGGAGTTGTTGAACATACAATTTTTGAAAGATTTTGAATATCATTGAGAAATTCTTGAAAAAATTGTGTTCAACGCTTTTTGAAAAATCAATTCTTTTTGACGAAAAGGTTTTTCTAAAGCATAAACTTGAGTTCATAGACTTTGAATGTCTTGACGAATCCACTCAAGTGTAAGAAGATTTAACTTCTTTTGCTAAGGGTAAGAGTACGAAAGCGTACACTCCCCCGTGAATTTAGATCCGGGTTGCAATCTGAAAGTGATTACAAGCCATTGTGTTGAGCTCAAAACGTTGAATGTTTTGTGACAAGCTAAACCCTAGATAGATTGCTCTACCCGTTGTTGGAAATATTGTCCAAAATAGACAATTTCCTTTTGAAAAGATAGAAATGACATGTTTTGAAAAATATTTACAACTTTCATTCGAGCTTTATGTATACACCCGTGTCGTTATTGAGCGACATTTCTAGGTACGTCCATATTATCGATACTGAAAGACATGTCGAGAAGAATATTTTTGGATTTTCAAAGATTTTTTAATTTTGTATTTTCTTTTTCATTAATATTTACAGGTAGATGTTTGATAGATGAATCAAGCAGGCTTCTTTTCTAGAACCTCCAGTTCTGCTGGAGTCAAACATCTCATAACAATTTGCCTAACAAGATACGCAAACCTATCTTTCGAAAGAGATTTTGTAAACAAGTCAGCTAATTGGTAATCAGTTCCAACAACGTATAATTCAAAAATACCCTTTTCAACTTGTTCCTTAATGAAGTGATATCTGACATCGATGTGCTTCGTGCGGGAATGCTGTACCGGGTTGAAGGAGATGGCTATGGCCGACTTTGAGTCAAAGTACATAGGTACTTTATCAAAATGGAAGCCATAATCCGTGAGTTGTGTTCTCATCCAAAGAACTTGAGCACAACACGTAGATAAAGACACATACTCCGCTTCGGCTGATGACAATGATGTGCAATCCTGCTTCTTGGAAGACCATCCCACAAGCTTGTCTTGACCTAGAAATTGTGCACCACCAGAAGTACTTTTACGTGTATCAAGACACCCTGCATGATCAGAATCTGAATAGGCCGTTAGAAAGAAACCAGTTTCCCTCGGATACCAGAGTCCCATGTGAATGGTATTCTTAAGGTACCAAAAGATCCGTTTAACCTCCTTGAGGTGCTTTTCAGTGGGTCGTGCTTGATATTGTGCACAATAACATGTAGCATGATGTATATCGGGTCTGCTTGCTGTCAAGTACATGAGGGACCCGATCATGGAACGATATCTCGTTTGATCAATGGGTAATCCCTCCAAATCAGAATCTAGGGATGTGGTTGATAATGGTGTCCCAACGGGGTCACATGATGTCATACCATACTTTTTGATTATCTCTTGACAATACTTAGCTTGGTTAATGAAGATACCACTTGGGGATTGGTGAACTTGAATTCCTAGAAAGAATTTTAGTTCGCCCATCATAGATATTTCAAATCTGCTGTGCATTACTTTTTCAAACCATTTTGAAAGTTTTGGGTTTGTAAACCCGAAAATAATGTCATCAACATAAATTTGCACAAGCAGAATGTCATCCCCATATTTATAAGTGAACAAAGTTAAATCAATGGAACCTTTTGAGAAACCTTTGGAGACCAAAAATTTCGAGAGCTCGTCGTACCACGCCCTTGGAGCTTGCTTGAGTCCATAAAGTGCTTTGTGAAGACGATACACCTTGTCAGGATAATGAGGATTGACGAATCCTTCCGGCTGCGTGACATAGACTTCTTCCTTCAAAGGACCGTTAAGAAACGCCGTCTTTACGTCCATTTGATAGACATTGAATCCCTTATGTGCAGCATAAGCAAGAAAAATCCTGACCGCTTCCATTCGAGCTACTGATGCAAATGATTCTTCAAAATCAATACCCTCTTTCTGTCCATACCCTTTAGCCACTAGCCTAGATTTGTTCTTGATGATCGTGTTCTCTTCATCCATCTTGTTTTTCCAGATCCATCTAAGATTTAATAGTGTTACATCGAAAGGTCTGTCAACAAGTTCCCAGACTTTAAGTCTTTCAAATTGTTGAAGTTCATCCGTCATCGATTCAATCCAAGCATGATCAGCTAATGCTTGATGTTTTTCGGCTCAGCGGAACTCACGGCGAGTGCGAACATACAAACATCGGCATCGGTGTTAAGCTGTCGTCTTGTGCGAACAGGCTGTGAAGGGTTTCCAATTACGTGAACCAAAGGATGATCTCGGCTCCAATGATGTGTTGAAGGATGTCATTGATAGAATGTGTGCATATTTGACGGATCAACATGGCGAGTAGAAGACTCTCCAGTTTCGTGTACGGTGTACCGAATGGGTTGATAAATTCATCTTCGTCAGATAATGCATTTTCTGCTTGATTTGTGTTATCTGGAGCAATGACAGTAGTTGTGGATGTTGTAGGATCGGTTGTTGAGGTGATATTCTGAGGAGGTAAATCTGCAGCAACCCGTGTTGAAGTAGATGAAGTTGTATCCGGTTGTTGACGATGATCGGTATCATCATTCTTATCATGAGTGACAGCGGAAGACTTCGATACAACTTGTTTCTCCCCCGTGAAATATTCATCATACATTGGTCCATATAACATTTCCAACTCTTCAATTGTCGTGTCGACTGTCATATCAGCTCTAGGAACATTTTCTGGAACCAGCGTTGAACTTGACGGTTCATTGTTGTGGTCTTGAGTTCCGAGTTCCGTGCGGTTATGAACGGAAGTCGTTTGTCGTTGTGGATCGGGACTTAAACTGTTTTGTTCAAGTGCCATTTCTTGAGATTCATCAAATCGGATGTGAATTGTCTCGACAATCAGTTTTGTTCTCTTGTTGAATACTCTATATCCCTTAGACTAAGTTGCATATCCCACAAGAATACATGCATTACCTTTCTCTTTCATCTTATCCAAATTTTCACCATCTCGTATAATGTAACAAGTACATCCAAAAACATGAAGGTGTTTGAGTGAAGGTTTTCGATCATGAATTATGTGATATGGTGTCTTTTCGTGTCTAGGGATAATTAAGGAGCGGTTTTGTGTGTAGCATGCGGTTGACACAGCTTCGGCCCAAAAGTACAGTTGAAGTTTTGAAGCGGATAATAATGTTCGAGCAGCCTCAACTAAAGTACGGTTTCATCTTTCAACAACACCGTTTTGTTCGGGTGTTCGAGCAATAGATGTTTCATGTTCAATCCCTTTGGCTTCAAAAAAGTTTCTCAGTTTTGAATTCAAAAATTCTGTACCTTTGTCAGTACGAACCACTTTAACTTGAGCTTGAAGACCACGTTGTATCAATTTAAGGAAGCTGATGAGAACATCAGGTGTTTCATCCTTGGACCTCAAGAAGTGAGTCCATGTGTACCTTGAGTAATCATCGACTATTACCAGAATATATTCCTTTCCATTGATACTCTGAACATGCATGGGACCACACAGATCCATGTGAAGAAGATCTAACCGTCCTTTAGAGCTTGGTGTAGTCTTTGTTTTGAAGCTAGTTAGTTTAGCTTTACAAAGTTCACAAGAAGAACAAAGATGATCTTTGATGAATTTCAAGCTTGGAAGGCCTCTCATAATATCTTTCTTGGAAAGAAAGTTAATGGTATCAAAGTTGAGATGAGAAAGACGTTGATGCCATAACCATGCCTGAGTCGTTGAAGCTTTAGCCATGAAGCAAATTGAAGTTGATGAAGTTGTGTCTTGAAGTGAAATTGTGTAAAGATCAGTACCCCGTGTACCGGTAAGTAAGTCATTCCCATCATAATCACGAACAAAACATGTCTTCTTTCTGAAAGCAATCTCCAAATCTGCATCACATAATTGACCAACCGAGAAAAGATTGTGATTGAGCCCTTCAACGTAGTATACCCTTTTAATCGTAATATTCCCCTGAACCAAATCTCCATATCCTAGGATCGGTGCAAATTGATCATTTCCTAATCGGACCGTACCCAGGAACTTCTCCACGAATTTAATTAGAAGCTTGAGATTCCCCGTCATGTGCTTCGTGCATCCGGAGTCCAGTATGAAGAGAATTATTTGTATCACCTGCAGAAGAGTTAGAATACGATGGAGCATTTGCTAAATTGGATACCACAATATTTGTGATAATAGAATCATTAGTGTCCTTAGCAACATTTAAAGGCATACTAACACTCGTAGTCACATTATCTGTCCTAACTTTCGGCATCCATTTATATCCGGGAGGACATTGATTAGCAAACCACCATTTCTAAGACTTACTACAGACTCATATAATTCCTTAATTTTGCTTCTAGGGTTCTTAGTGGTGGAGTCTGATGCATTATTTTTCTTAGTGGGGGTCGCACCAGAATGGTTCACTTTGCGTTTGGGTTTACTAGCACTAATAGGCATCGCAACTTGCTTCTTAGTTCTAGTATCTACGCCTTTCACAGTTTTCATAGCACACATTGAATGATTAGCATTAGCACATTTTCCACATTTGACACAAACAAATTTCACATTCATAGCATTCAAATCATTCACAGCATTCGAATCTTCATTACATGCGATAACAGACTTTTTATTCTTAAAAACATTTAAATTCCTAGGGTGTTCTTCTACTTGCTTCATCTTCCCTTGATTCTTGTGTTTCCAGACCTTATCATTCACTTGAGTGCTCTTAAGCTGAGGCTGGCTAACACTAGTAGTGGAGACTATTCCTGTAGTAGAAGACACACGAATATTAGTGTTTCTAGAAGTTTGAGGCGAGTGAGTATCTGTGTTTGTGGTCTTAGTGGACATTCTATACATCCCTGGTTTAATAACATTATTGTGCTTAACGCTTGGTGCTATAGGGTTCCTTATGGGTTGATTCTGTGGTAACCTTTCCTTTCCATCCATCTTGGGGACAAACACAGGTTTTGCAAACGAGGAATTTGATAAAGCAGATGGTTTTCCCAAGATAGAGGATCTATTCACCTTAGAAGCATTTGGTTGTCTAACAACAGGTTTCTTAATGCTAGGTTCCACGATTTTCCCACCCATTTTAGCAACGAGTTTCTGCAACTCTGCTATCGCTCTGTCCCTGTCTTGTAACTGAGCTTTCAACCCTTTAATTTCCAAATTCTGTTCATTCATTTCTCGAAATGTTTGGGAAAGTTTTTCTTGCAATTTATTATCGTGTGGAAAACTACCAACGTCTTTTTGCAAAGCAAGTTCAAGTGAATGACAACGTTTTTGAAGGAAATTATTTTTGTGTTGAAGTAACTCAAAAGCCTTTTTGTCAACATTTTCTTTACGTTTCGAAAGCTCAATTTCACGACGTTCACATTCTTTTCTTTTATCAAGATATTGGCATGCAACTTCAGAATATTCATCAATATCAGCAAAAGATGTAAAATAAGCACACATAACATCGTTAGAAACACATTCTTGCAATAGTAAATCAGATTCATCTGAAAAATCAGTCTTTTCCATTTGAAGATCTTCAATGTGTTTCTCAAGAGATTCAACATATTTTAAATCATCATACATTTCAGTCCGAATGAACTCCTCAAGTTTAAGAACAGTTTCTTTAATCAATGTCGTGTTAGGAATTAAGAGTTCTTTCACAAGCAAGGTAATATCTTGAGGAATCGGACGTGTCCACTCAGCATTTTCACGTTTTGCCCAGTCTCTTTCAACAATAGATTTAACATTATCTATGTGGTGTTTAAGAATACCTAATGTTTTCCTACTCTTGCTTTTAGATTCATCTAGAGGGAGGTAGTTTATGTATTTGTAAACATTAGATTTCTTAAGGGCAAATGCTTTCTTCCATTGAATTCTCTTTTGTTTGCATTCTAGAAACACTTCCTCACGAGTTTTCTGAGTTTGTTTGTTGAAAAAGCCATAAAGACTATTCTCATAAGCATAATTATATGGTTTCACAAACTCCTTATTGACAAGAGGTTGACTATCATCCCAAAGGGCATTCTCTTCACTATTGGCACTAACAGGCATGCAATCAAGATCTGTTTTTTCAGTCTCATCAAGATAAAGACACGGGTTCGAAGCTTGAGCTTTGGCAAGGTACTCAGGACTTGCAAAGCTAGCTTGACCCTTAAACATCGAAGGAGGTGCCAGCATTCTTACAGATTTAATAGAATCATGCGTTTTAAAAACAACGTTCTTCAAAAATTCGACTTGTGCTTCTAATTTCGTTACCTTTTCAGTTTCTTTATCATATCTACTTTTGAAGTCTTGTTTTAACGCATCTACCTCTTGTTTCTTATCCTCAAGAATTTTAGCAGAATCAGTAGTGGTCATAGAAAGCTTTTGTTCAAGTTCATTAACTTTGGTATTGGCAAGGTACGTTTTTTGGCGTTCATCCATTAAGAAAACATTATATTGACGCTTCTCTTTGGCTAATAACTCAAGAATGGTATTATATTTGTTTTCAAAATCGTCCTTTTAACTTTTTAACGCACTTCCCTTGTACCCCTCAAGCTCTTTGATTTTCTGAAGGAGCTCATCTCTATAGCTTTCAGTCATCTCAGTAGATTTGATAAGAGCAGCTTTGCATTCGTCAAAACTTTGAGTGAGTGTAGCATTTGCCTTCTTCAATTGCTTTTGACTCTTTTTATTTTTAGTGACATCTTTTTGTAAAGTAGCAATTAAATTAGCAAGCGCAATACGTTCCTCTTCATCATATTCATTTGCATGTTGATCATCCTCAAACTCATTATTGCACATGTCTGATGAATCAGGTGTGGTATTGTTATCAACCGTTTCCATCATACACGTGTCATTAATGGCATTGGGTAGATCACTATGCTCAGGAAGATCACCAAACACATTATATTCATCACTAGTATGTACCTTATCGATTGGTTCAGTGTCAAAGATAGGGCCATTGTCATCTTCAGTGACTTTGAGAACTTCTTCAACCTTTGCATGTACGAATAATGTGCATCAAGCTCTTGATCAGAATCTTCATCATCAGTATCATCAAGCATTGCTCTTTCCGCAGCTGACAATTTAACCCCTGCTTCCATCTTTTTGCATAGCAGAATATTTTCCTTATGATAACTAGAATCTCTAACCCGTTTTGGCTTCCTACATTACTTTGCCATACGCCCATAACCTTGGCAATTAAAACATTGAATCCCACTCTGTTGAACCACTTCACTTCCAACAGTTTCCCTATTCCCAGTAGCAGCATCAATCCTCTGAGTATCATACTTGGCAGTTTGTCGATCATACCTTGCAGAACCCTCAACATGTGTTGGATTATGTCAATCATACCTAGAAGGACTTTCACCACGTCGACGTGTGTCATACCTTGGAGGACTCTCAACATATCGGTTCTTTGTGTTAGATGAAGTACGAAGATTGTTGTTGGTGGGTTTGTAGATTTTCTTGTAAGTCTTCATTATGTAAGCAATTTGTTGTTTCATCTCTCGGTTCTTTTGAGCTTGGTCTTTATCACTATCTTCTTCAGATGATGATGCAGATGGTGGTGATGGTGCTCTTGGCACTTTACCTCGAGATTTTGTGGAGGATGAAGACTTAGAGGATGTGGAATATCGTGGTGAAGATGATGTAGTGGAGTATGGCTTAGGAGCACGAGAGTGATGATCTTGAACATGTTGTGTGGTAGTCACTAACGCAAGTGGATTAGCCGTCTTGGCAACACGTTCAGCTCGAATCTCATTTGCTTCATTCTAAAATTTCTTCAAGATATCAAAGAGTCGATGATATGAGACCTCGTCTAACTTTTCTTGTTGTTTCACTAAAGTGACGAACCGTGTCCACTCGGGTTGAAGTTGTTGAAGAAATTGAACATTGACTTGCATGGTGGAGACTTGTAGATTATTTCTTGTCATGTCATTCATCATCTTATAAAACCTGGAGTAGTATGAATCAACTGATTCTCCATCCCTTGAAGTAAACTTGCCAAAATTCCAAAACAAGTTTGTTTTGACATCTTGTTTGTTGAGTGATTCTCCTTGTTGCAAGCGTTCAATAGCAGTCCACATTTCATGTGCTGTCGGGCATGCATCAACCGTGGAGTAAATATCGTCTCCAATCCCATTTAAAACCATATAGATGGCTTCCTTCTCCGCATCATGCCAAGCACAATTTTCAGGTGTGAGATCGGCTCTTGTTTCATCGCGTTCACTTACGGGTATTGGATCAGTAGTATCTGTGGCAGCTCTTGGAGGAATTGAGATTTTCTTGAATACATATGGGCCATGAGTAATACATTTCCTCAAGGAATCACCATTGGGTCTTGTATCAAGTTATTGTATGAAATGTGATTGCCATTGAGCATACCTACCAGACACAAGCATTCGTGGTCTCTCTTTATTACCCGCCACCATGATATTGTTGTTTGTGACACGATACTCTTGAGTAGAATCCATAGCTTATAACTTAGTAATCGATGAAGTGAAAAAGGATCTTAAGTAGATGTGTTGTGATTGGTGTTGTCGAGAAAAGATGTTGAAATCCCCTAAAATTATCTTCATAATTAACCAAAAATTCTAAAGCGAAAAATCACTCGAAAAATTTCAAAAATACAAATTTTTGAAAAAAATAAGTGAAAATCTCGCAATGAGGTGAAAGATTCCGCAATAGTTGAATAATTTCGCAAACCCCAAAAGTTCAAGATTCCGCAATTGTTTAAATGTGTAAGATTTCGCAATTAAGGACAAAATTCGCAATTAAAGGCAAGAATTCGCAATAGTGACAAGATTTCACAAAAAATAACAAATCCGCAATTCCCTAGAATAAGTACAAGATTTTGAAATTTGGTTCAAAGTATGATTTCGCAATTGCAAGATTCCGCAATTCGTAGTGTTCAAATTCGCAACTTTGGCAAGATTTCGCAACTTTGGGAAATCCGCAATACTGAGAAGGAAATCCGCAATACCAAATGAACAATTTCGCAATTCTCCCAAAAGTACAATTCCGCAACTTTTCAAGGTACAATTCCGCAACTTTTTGCAGGAATTCAATTTCGCAATTAAGGTCAAAATTGCGAATTTGTACCAGTTTTCCTACAAAATAGGAACAAGGATGAACACGTATCAAATACGTGATTTCACACCAAAAATCAAGCCAAACACCACCAAATTTCGTGTTTTTAACCGATCAAAGTAACCCAAATCACTACCACGCCTATGTAGATGATTTGTCTACTCACTAACTCCACAAAAACACAAAAAAAAACTTGATGATTCGAGCTTAAAAATCAAGAAAAACTCACGAATCACAATAGGAGAATCAAAACCAATCATGTATCTACCCCATGGCGATTGATACCAAATGTTGTCCCATATATTTAGATGATTATAGATAGAAAATAGATGAAAAGAGATGGATTCCTAGAGAGAGAAAGTAGTGAGAGAAAGTAGAGAGGAAGAGAAGATTAGCTTGTAGAATATTAGATTAAGGAAAAAATGAAAATGAGCAACCTAACCTCCTAACATGCTAGGAGGATATTATATATAGTCCACCCACATGCGGGCTTTAATGGACTATATATTGGGCCGGGCTTGTATTTTGGACTTTAATTAGTTTAAATCCAAGCCCGTAAACCACGACTAATTAACTACCTATTACAACGTTCTAATTAATGTTACAATAATAGCCTATGACCGAGCATTCTTGTTTGACTCAATATTGTGAGGCTAACATAAGATATGAAATATTGAATCACGCTAGTTTAGGATAGAACCGGGAAGATGGGTACACGGGATCACAGTTCATCAAAAGTCATCGAGAATAGATCTTTGAAGCTTTTAATCCCTGCATAGAAGAAGAAACAAGACAACAAACACATACGGGTCTCCCCCTACACTTATTATGAAAACGGTAAAGGATAGATCAACGGGTTGCCTCCCGAGAAGCGCTTGTTTTTGTTAACCGAGTCACGAGCCTGAATCGACCCAGAACTTAATTCAAGGGAAACGTGGTGAGGGATGGAATCATCTCATGAGAGATGTCCTCACCAAAGTACAACTTCAAGCGCTGGCCATTCACCTTAAAATTGGGCCCATTTGGCTGAGAAAGCTCAATGGTGCCATATGGGAAGACTTTGGCGACGGTGAATGGACCAGACCAGCGGCTCTTCAACTTTCCTGAGAAGATCTTCAACCGAGAGTTAAAAAGTAAGACTTGATCACCAACGCGGTTCTTGATTCTTACATCATGAATGATCTTGGTCTTCTCCTTGTAAATCAATGAGTTCTCGTAAGCTTCATTCCTTAGTTCATTGAGCTCGTTGAGTTGAATCTTCTGAAGATCGCCGACTTTGTTGATGTCAAAGTTAGCCCACTTCAAGGCCCAGTATGCCTTGTATTCCAACTCAATAGGGAGGTGGCATGCTTTCCCGTACACAAGATGATAAGGTGTACAACCAATCGGCATCTTATAGGCGATACAGAAAGCCCACAAAGCATCATCTAATTTATCGGCCCAAGAGGCACGATGCTCTCCCACAGTACGCTCAAGAATTCTCTTCAATCCGCGGTTAGAAATCTCGGTGTGACCATTTATTTGAGGATGATAAGCGGTGGAAAGACGGTGATTGACACCGTACTTAGCCATGACTCTTGCGAATTGATCATTGCAAAAATGAGTCCCGCAGTCACTGATGATAGCACGAGGAACACCGAATCGAGCAAAGAGCTGCTTCAGAAAGTTCACAACCACCCTCGCATCGTTCGTAGGGAGAGCCTTAGCTTCAACCCATTTTGATACGTAGTCAACGGCTACGAGGATGTACTTGTTACCTTTAGATGATGGAAATGGCCCCATAAAGTCGATACCCCATACATCAATGATTTCACATTCTTGTATGAAATGTTGAGGCATCTCATCTTTATGTGTGATCTTGCCTTGTCTTTGGCAAGCATCACAATGTTTCACCATTTCATGAGCGTCATGATAAATGGTGGGCCAATAAAATCCAGAGTCGAATACTTTCTTCGCGGTGTAATTGGGACCAAAGTGACCACCGGTGGGTCCTTTATGGCAAGCGTCAAGGATTTGTACCGCTGTCGGCCCATCAACACATCGACGAATGACAAGATCCGCACATTGTTTGAAGAGGTAAGGGTCGTCCCAGAAATAGTGTTCAATGTCTTTAAAGAACTTTTTCTTTTGTTGGGACGTTAACCCTTCCTTGAGAATTCCACCCGCTAAGTAGTTTGCAATGTCCGCAAACCACGGGGTGTCATCAAGATTGGAATTTATAGACATTAAGGCCTCACGGGGAAAAGAGTCATTGATCTCTTGATTCGGACGATCCCCTTGATAAGGATCCTCAAGTATACTTAGATGATCCGTGGCTAGGTTTTCCGCTCCCTTTTTGTCACGAATTTCAATTTTGAATTCCTGAAGGAGCAAAACCCAACGAAGAAGTCTTGGCTTAATCTTGTTTAGTCAACAAATACTTTAACGCTGAATGGTCGGTGTACACGATGGTGGTGGAAAGGACAAGATAGGGGCGAAATTTTTCAAAAGCATACACTACAGCTAAAAGCTCTTTTTCGGTAGTGGTATAATGCAATTGAGCCCCCGTCATAGTCTTGCTAGCGTAATGGATTGGTTGGAAGTGTTTGTTCACTCTTTGGCCCAAAACCGCTCCAATAGCAAAGTCTCTAGCATCACACATCAATTCAAAAGGTAGCTCCCAATTAGGGGTAACCAAGACCAATGCCTTAGTTAGCTTATCCTTAATAAGATTGAAGGATTCAAGACACTCTTTGGAAAAGATGAAAGGAGTATCTTTTTCCAAGAGGTGGGTCATCGGCCGAGCGATTTTAGTAAAATCTTGAATGAATCGATGATAGAAGCCCGCATGACCAAGGAAACTTATCACACCCTTCACGGTTGAAGGTGGAGGTAATTTGGCTACGACATCCACTTTAGCACGGTCCACTTCAAGACCGGGGCTTTTGAGATTTTATGTCCAAGCACAATGCCTTATTTTACCATAAAATGGCATTTTTCCCAATTTAGAACAAGGCGAGTGTCTTCACACCGCTTAAGCATGCGTTCCAAATTGGAAAGGCAATGAGAGAAAGAATCACCATAGACCGAGAAATCATCCATGAAGACTTTCATAGTTTCTTCAACCATGTCATGAAAGATAGCCATCATACACCTTTGAAATGTCCCAAGAGCATTGCATAAGCCGAAAGGCATTCTTTTATAAGAAAATGTTCCATAAGGACAAGTGAATGTGGTTTTCTCTAGGTCTTTGGGATCGATGGGAATTTGAAAATACCCGGAGAAACCGTCTAAGAAGCAGTAATAGTCATTACCCGCTAGACGTTCAAGCATTTGGTCCATGAAAGGAAGGGGAAAATGATCCTTTCTCGTAGCATTATTGAGTTTGCGATAGTCTATACAAACTCTCCACCCTGTAACGAGACGAGTAGGAATCAACTCGTTGTTTTCATTGGGCACAACGGTGATTCCGCCTTTCTTAGGCAAACAATGGACGGGACTAACCCATGGTGAATCCAAGATAGGGTAGATTATTCCTGCATCAAGAAGTTTGATAACCTCTTTTTTGATAACGTCATGGATCTTGGGATTCACCCTTCTTTGGCTATGAATAGTGGGTTTAAAGTCGTCTTCCATGAGAATTTTATGTGTGCAAAAGTGAGGATCAATTCCACGAATATCGGAGATTTTCCACGCAATCACTTTCTGATGTTTCTTCAGCACGGCGATAAGTCGGGATTTTTCTTCTTCTTTCAAGTCCGTTGCGATGATGACGGGTGACTTCTTGTTGTCTTCAAGGAAAACGTACTCGAGATGAGACGGTAGGTCCTTAAGCTCTAAATCTGGAGGATTTTTTATGGAAGGCGTAGTCAAATTCGGTTCATCGATAGAGATATCCTTAGGAGATGGTGGAGAAATATGGTCCTCATTGAGAAGTTTCTCAATGGTACGAATGTCTTCATCCCAATTGGAGGGAGAATCGTCATATTGCAAGTCCACATCTCCCAAAGTTGCTTCAAATTATTTCAAGATGAAATCACTTTCTCCGAATGGAGTTAGTGATGGAGTAATAGAGGCAACGGTCTCAACAATGGGAAGAGAAGAAGAACCACTTTTACAAGCGTCTTTGAAATGTTCTTCACAAGCCTCATCAAGAACATCAATGAAATTAACGCTCTCGTTTTCAGAAGGCTTCTTAGAAAGTTTACCCATGTTGAAGACGATTTTATCGTCACCAACTCTCATGATTAATTCGCTCGCGGCTACATCAATGAGAGTGCGTCCGGTCCTCAAGAATGGACGTCCAACGATTAATGGAACACGGGGATCCATCTCGTAGTCAATGACAACAAAATCCGCCGGAAAGGTGAATTTGTCGACACCAACGAAGACGTCTTCGGCTATCCCAACTGGATAAGCAACCGTACGGTTAGCTAATTCCAAAGTCATTCGTGTGGGGACTAGCTCGGGTAGAGACAATTGTTTCCAAACGCTTAAAGGCATTAAGTTTATACTAGCACCTAGATCGGCTAGGGCCATACAATTCTCTACCCCAGGGAAATTGCAAGGAATCAAGAAACGACCCGGATCACCAAGTTTGGTTGGTAATTTCCTTAAGAGCACTGCGGAGAAATTCTCATTAAGTTAGGTCTGAGCGATATCGAGGAGTTTCTCCTTATCACTGAGAAGATCTTTAAACATTTTAGCATATTTCGGCATATGAGTGAGAGCCTCAGCAAAGGAGATATTGAAATTCAGTTGTTTAAACATTTTGAGAAAGTTAGAAACCTGAATATCATCCTTGTTCTTCAATTTCTCTTTCCTCAACCTTGAGGGATAAGGTATATTGGGTTGAGATGAAGGCTTTGGTATGGAATTCTCGCTCACATCCTTGGGTGGTGGAGGGGTAGAAGTAGAAGGTGGTGGAATTGGAGAAGTAGAAGTTGGAAGTGTTGGAGAAATAGTAGGTGGAGGAACCTGAGAAAGAGACTCGTTTTCCTTTGTCACAATTATCGGTGTAGGTGTAGGAAGATCGGGTTCCTTTAAACCTTTTCCACTGCGAGTGATGATTGCTTTCATCTCCCCTCTTGGATTAGCAACGGTGTTACTCGGTAGAGAACCCGAACCAGAGGCTTGATTACTTGGGAAGAAACTAGCCATCATGTTCCTTAAGTCATTCGTTTGACTAGCCAAAGTGTTTCGCATATCAGCTTGAAGATCGTTTCCTTGTTTCACCATATTTGCTTTCATGTTGGCCATTTCCCGCTGAAAATTCTGCACTATCGCATCATTAGTCCTCATGTAAGTTTCAACGTCTTGGTGTAATGCGGTGGGTTGGTTGGGAGGAGGAGCATGGTAGGCAGGTGGTTGATAAGCAGGTTGTTGGTAAACTTGGTTGTTTCTTTAAAGTGGATACGGGTTTCATTGGTTTTGATATTGATTTGGAGCTCGAGGTTGATTTTGATTGTTGCGATTGAGGTTGTTTGGGTTTTGTGGGGGAAAACCGGGTGGTGAAAGAAAGTTGTTTGAGCGATAGCTGAGCAAATTGCGGTCACCTTGAGGACGTGCTTGATAGCCTCCCGTAGAAAAGTTACCGTTGGCGGCATACACATTTTCAGGATTGTCGTGAGTCGAAGGACAATCGGTGTATGAGTGACATCCCCCGCATATTTCACAAGATTGACTCAAAGCATTAGCTTGGGCGGTGATTTGTTTGGCATTGTTGGCTGTTTGGAGAGCAAGTGATTCAACACGTGAAGTAAGCTTATCAATTCTCTTGTCGCTCTCACTAGTGCTAGCACTAGTCACATTAGTCCGAACACTTTTGGTTTGCACTCTAGACTTGTTCTCAATAATGTCCTAAGCAGCATTAGAAGACTTAACCAAAATATTACCCCCCGAGGCACTATTTAGTGAATCTTGGTCATTCATGCTTAAACCATTGTAAAAAGTATTGATTTGATGTAGTTTTGTTAAACCATGTTGTTGACACTTTCTTAAAAGTTCCTTAAAACGGTCCCAGGATTCACTAAATGTCTCACCGTACTTTTGTTCAAAGGTAATTATTTCATTCCGCAAGGCGGTAGTACGTGAGGGTGGGAAAAAATAGTTGATGAATTTAGTCTCTAAATCCGTCCACGTAAGAATACTTTGTGGCGGTTCCTTATCAAGCCAATTCCAGGCTTGTCCCTCTAGGGAGAAAGGAAAGAGTTGTAAGCGAATCACTTCTTGTGAAACCCCATTATACTTGACCGTATTAGTGAGTTGAAGGAACCTTTTTATATGGCCATGAGTATCATCAAGCGAACGCCCCAAGAAAGGTTGAGCAGAGACCATTTGAATGAAGCCGGATTTGAGTTCAAAATTGTTAGCTCCAATCTCAGGTATGACAATAGCATCGGTGTTGCCTTCTACGTGCGATTGCAAAAGCTCGATCATTGGTTGATTGTCCATGGTGACAATAGGTGGAGTAATGACTTCGGCTTGAGCTACTTTCTTCTTACGAGCACGAGTACGCATGCACACCTACAAAAGGAAAAGAAAAATAGACAAGAAATATTTTTGGTTTTTATGTTTTTCTATTTTTTTTTGTATTTTTGAAAAAGTTTTAATTTTTATGGATTTTTGAAGATTTTTAAGCAAGAAAAATAACGTTCAAAAGTGAACGGATCCCAAAATCCAACGCGTCTCTCACTTAGAACCGTTAATCTTAACGAAAAGAGCCGGCAGCGGCGCCATTTAATACAAGGTTTTACACCAAGTATAAAATAATTTCGTTCCAAGTCTTTTCGAATTGATTACCAGTAGAAAGTGCGACTCAATTGCTCTTGGAGGAAAAATAAAAGGGTTTTGATTATCTATTTTAGGTTAAAAATGAAAATGTCGTTGAGAAAATAAATAAAAATGAAAGCTTGAAAATTTAAACTAAAAATTAAGACTTTTGAATTGAAAAGTAAATGATTAAAACTTATAAAAATGTAAACTTTAAAATTTGAATTAAAACAAACCAAGTTAAAATAATTCTAAGTAAGAAAAGGCGGGAAAAGTGAAAATTCAAAAACTGTAAAAACAAAACCTTATCCGGAATAATATCCGGATTGTGATCAGAAGGCTTATCCGGAATAAGTTGGGAGACTTATCCGGAATGTTGGACAAACCCTTGGTCGGAATAACTTTGTGATGCTTATCCGGAATAATAATTAAAGAGGCTTATCCGGGATCCTTATCCGGAATAGTTTGAGGAGGTGCTTATCCGGAATCGTCTGCGGGTTCTTATCCGGAATAAGTAATCTGATGCTTATCCGGAATAATTGATGGACGTGCTTATCCGGAATGTTCAACTGCTACTTATCCGGAATAACTCAAGATACCCCTATCCGGAATAATCTGAAGTACCCACTATTCGGAATGACTGAGAAGTGCTGCTTATCCGGAATAATCTTAAGATGAATTATCCTGAATACTTGACTATCCGGAATAACTGTAATATGGTTCTTATCCGGAATAAAAGGGATTGCTTATCCAGAATAAACTATTATGAAGTTTATCCAGAATAAGAAGGTTTGGGACAATTTGTTCCGTAACATGAAGATTTAAGAAAATAAAATAAACCAAAAATCAATAAGCACTTTACCAAAAGTTAAACCAAAATGATTTTAGAAAAAGATGAATAAGCTAAAATTAAAAAAAACTTTTAAACACTAAATAAGCTAGAAATCAAAAAGCACTTTTTATAAAAACTTAAACTTATTAAAAACAACTTATTTCTAAAGACTATTAAGCATAAAGATTAAGAAAAATAAGCACTTTTATATAGAAAAGCTTTTAATATCACCAATTTTATAAGCACAATCAAATAAGCTACACAATCAAACCATCAACAAGATTAAGATAAAACTACATGATTATCAAGATTAAGTAAAAGATTAAGAGAGGTAGAATGAGAATTAAGAAAATAAGATGGATTGATTAAAGATTAAAATCAAATGATTACAAGATTAAAGTTGATTAACTTGGAAAACTAGAGAGAAGAAAACTTAGGAAAAACTTGAAAACTAAAAATAAACTACAACTAAAAATTAACCACCTAACCACCCTCCTAATGACATATTAGGAGGGTATTTATAGGAGGTGGGAAGATTAAGTGCTTAAGCTTTCTTCTTTCTTTCTTCTCGTCTTGACTCGACTTAATTTCTTTGTCTTTCTCGACGTCGTCTCGGTATTAGTCTATATTAGTTGAACTTGTCTTATAATTTTCTTCCATAATTAGACTTGAGTTCTTCGACTTCATTAAACTTCTGTTTTCAGACTTTTTCTTCGATAAATCTTCAGAATTGGCCTTGGACTTCCGTTCTTTTTTGCATTCTCGATCTTTCGACTTCGTATTTAGTCTTTTTCTTCGATAAAAGCCCGTGATAGCCCATGTTTTCTTCCTTTTGCATCTTTTGGTCCTAAAACACAATAAAAACACAAACCACGCATAATTCCGACTTTTACAACATAAAATACACGTTTTGGTCTTGTTATTATTTGAAATAAGTGGTAAAAGGATAAGTGTTTTCACACTTATTAGGTAACTTAAATTTATTTTATTATTAAACAAATAAGATAGGGTTGTAGACATTTTTCTTAGCTTTGATTTGGTATAAACTAGGACTTCCAACTCCAAACGAGTTGAAAATGGTGTTAGTTTGATTATTCGTGTACCGGGAGACGAGTATCGACACAATCTAAAATTATTGTCGATATTTGGATCGAATCTCGGGGACTATAAGTTGAGTTTTAAAAATTTTCAAAGGCTGTTTTTGGACTTTAAACTTAGAGTTGTGAGTCTATTATCAAACTCAAGTGTCGGGTTTATAATTGGTATTGTTTAGAAAGGTCAAAATGGTTTTACGAGTCAAAGACGTAAATCTGTCCGGATTTTGTAACCCGAAGATGTGTCGGGCAGTGAGTCTTAGAAGTAAAAACTTTTGACGAGCTTTTTATATGTCTTTCTATAGATGTTAAGTGAGCTTCTCAGTTAGTACCAAAAAAATTTGACGTGTATAAGTGTAACACCCCATTTTGGAAATGGAATATTACGCATAATCATGGCGTGTCATCAAAGCATACAAGGATAAATGTCTAAGCATTATTTGACCATAGAAGGGAAATATCGGAATCAAACATCGGTAACCCCAAAGTAGAGCTCATCACACACAAACATAAATACTGTAAAAGGAAAGGACGAAACAATGTCCATAGCAACTGTATTAAAGTAAAGGAAATGCATAAAGTAAGAAAGACAGTAAAGCTTCCAATCCATATGCACGTACGTTTGAGATCTACGAGTGTCCCTGAGTACCTGCCATTTTGGGAACATGAAAAGGAAAACGGCTGAGCAAGACGCTCAGTGCACGGATGTACAATATAGCATGAAATAGGATAAGCATGTAACATATAACAACGGAAGACTAAGTTCTGAGTAAACTGGTTAAGTATTAGGAAAAACTGGTTTTATAGTTTGAAAAGCCTTATGTTTATCTTATGAAAACTGTTTTAACATAAATATACCATAGCCCATATAGGTCATGAAAAGGTCACGTGCATGAATACTTGGAGGGGTGACCTCATCATGCTGATTAGAGGGGATGCCTCTAATTAATATACTGGTTTGGGTAGGAGGGATCAACTCCTTGTGAAGGATGCAAGGCACACACCACATTCACAATGATAAACTGAATAAAACATGTAACTAGGATGCACCCATACGCCCCACCTGATATAATAATATGGCCAAAACTGAAAATGGACGCCACGAGCAATCACTCCGCCGTGGGGAAGTCATAACATTAGTGCCTCCAATGTTATGGTTATGGTACCTCCATAACTAGGTGAAAATGGTCATGCTTGTATATGGCTATAGATTATGCTAATTAAACATAAGCAGTTCAAAACAATAAAACAAATGCTGGGGAAAACAGTTGGCTGCATACGGGGAAATCCTAATAAGGAAAGAATGTCCATACTGAAAGGACGGGAATCCGTACCTCAAGTCCAGTGAATGAACGGAAGAAAGACTCCTACTTCTGGATCACTAACGCTACATGAATACACACGCGTATAAGTATCGATTTACTGATTACGTACTGGGTTTTATGTCTCATTTTAGCTGACTTGGTATGTTTTAGGTCATGGTTCACTATTTAAAGCCTTAAACTGTGTTTATCTTGTATTCTGATTAATCTGTTTAAGTATTACTGGTATTTCATGTATTATTATACTTACTGTGTAATAATAAGTAACTTTCCAAAAATAGCAGGTTTCCAAAAATAGAAAGTTTCCAAAAATAGAAAATTTCCAAAAATAGAAAGTTACCAAAAATAGAAAGTTTCCAAAAATAGAAAGTTTCCAAAAATAGAAAGTTTCCAAAAATAGAAAGTTTCCAAAAATAGAAAGTTTCCTAAAATAGAATTTACTTCTTAAAATAGATTAGTTTCTAAAAATAGAAAGTTTCCAAAAATAGATCAGCTGCCTTAATTAAATAAGTTTCCATATATAGAAGGTTTCCATGATTAGATTAGCTGCCTGAATTAGATAGATTTCCATATATAGAAGGTTTCCATTAATAGATTAGTTGTCTTATTTAATTAAGTTTCTATAAATAGAAGTTTCCATATATAGAATTAAGCTGGTTACATAAGCTAACATATAAGTCTAAGTGTTTATAAGCTTGTTTCTTAAGTCATATGATATAGTATATAGTTTAATTATTATTTCATGTATTTTAATTAAACTATAGGTTAAGCATTTTAATTAAAGTATAACATGTTTTAATTAAAATGAAATGAAATACTTAGGTTAAAATGTGTATTATTATTATTAATAATATAACCTAAGTCATGACTAAATTAATTAATTATAGGCATGTTTTAAATAATTAATTAATTATAACTTATAACATAAAATACTTAGGTTAAATTAATATCATGCTAAATTAATAATTAGAATAACCTAAGTCATGATTTAATTAATATCTCATGTGATTAATTAATTTATATCCTAAGTTCATGATTCATAAAAATTAACATGAGGCATAAATCATGATTTAACCAACGAACCATGAATCGGGCATGAACTCGACACCGTACCCCGAGCCAAACTCGGGGCACGTGTGCCCCCTTGCTGCCGTGGGTCCCACATGAGCCAACCAAGACCAAAAATGGTCTTGGTGGTGGCGGCAATAAGCAAACCAAACCCCCCCTCGGGTTTGTTTTGCTAGGCGGCTAAAACAAACACCCTTTTTATATCATTCTTTGATTTTAATTTATACCAAAACATGTTAGATCAATGTTTAATTATCATGTTTAAATAAGAAAAACAATAACATATTCATGAACATAAACAAAGATTCAAAAGAATTAAAAAGAAGGGTTTAAAAAGGTATACCACTATGTAGCTTGGAAAAGGATGAACAAACACTGATTATAGCAATAGTTTTTAAGATCAAAATCAACCAATCACCCTCCTATGGTGATGCTAAGGTGGCGGCACAAGGAGAGAACAAGGAGGAGGAGAGAAAACTCTTTTAGGGTTTTTGTGTTTATTTCTTGAAAGTGAAAAATGAAAACATATTTTTACCATAACCCCCCCTTTACTTGTAAAAGTCCATGGGCTTAGCCCATTTCTTGTTGTGTGCCGTGGGTATGGGGGCCCCACATGGGGTACCCGTACCTTTCTCGTGTCCTGATGTTTCGTGTTCGTTCGTGGTTAAACGTGCTCGTGTTTAAAGTGTTTCTGTTTATTATATCGTGTCGTTTATAACTTAACGCTCGTAATTATATTATATGTATTTACGTAATTATTCTAGTTCGTATTTTAGATGGTGATCATGATTTGATTATGTTCACGTGACATATTTATTAATTGTTTATCATGAGTTCGTACGTAATCGATACTTATCATGTCATACACGTATGCACTTGCTTGATTACTAGCACATGAATGTGATCAATGCTAAATAAGGTAAGTTTTAATCTAGGACGTACGATCTTAAGGGCACTATTCATGGTAAAAGCATGCGGGTTTTACAATTCTTCCCCCCTAAAAAGAATAATTCGTCCCCGAATTATAGATAAAGTAAGCTAAAAAGAAGTAACATACCCGAACTTAAAATATGAAGTGAGGGTAAGAAGCCCGGATAGACTCCTCTGTTTCCCAAGTGGCTTCCCGCTCGGTATAGTCCCTCCAAAGGATTTTGACGAAAGGAATCGTCTTCCTTCTCATGACTCGTTCTTGCCTGTCGAGTACTCGTTCGGGTTCTTCTATAAAAGTGAGATCTTCACGTATCTGTTCCAGTGGATACTGAACCATGTGAAGGGGATGATAATTGTACCCTCTGAGTAAGGACACATGGAACACGTTATGCACGTGCGAAAGCTGAGGAGGTAACGCCAATCGGTAAGATACTTCACCGATTCGTTCAATGATATCAAAAGGTCCGATGAAACGAGGACTGAGTTTTCCTTTGATCCCGAAGCGTTTAACACCACGTGCCGGCGAAACCTTGAGGAAGACGTGATCTCCCACATTAAAATGTATGTCCCTACGATGCTTATCGGCGTAACTCTTCTGACGTGACCGTGCTTCTTGCAACTTCTGTTTAGCTACCTCAATCTTCTCATTGGTCATTTCTATAATCTCTGGTCCTTCGAGTGTTCGCTCTCCCACTTGATCCCAGCAAGTTGGAGCACGACACTTTCTGCCATACAACATTTCGAAAGGAGCACATTTGATAATTGCGTGCCAACTGTTGTTGTATGCAAACTCGACCAAACAGATGTAATCGTCCCAATCACCTGTCAATTCCAACGCACACGACCTTAACATATCTTCCAATGTCTGAATTGTTCGCTCCGACTGTCCGTCCGTTTGAGGATGAAAGGCCGTACTCAGCTTAAGTTGTGTACCCCAAGCTTTTTGCAGACCTTTCCAGAATCGCGACGTGAAACGAGGATCTCTGTCTGAGACGATGTTGGAGGGAGTGCCGTGGAGTCTCATGATCTCCCTTCTGTAAGTATCTGCGAGTTTACTTACCGGATCTTCCTTGCGTATCGGTAAGAAATGAGCTGATTTGGTGAGTCGATCAACAATGACCCAAATAGCATCGTGCTTCTTCTTGGTAGGCGGAAGACCGGTAACAAAATCCATGGTGATTTTGTCCCACTTCCACTCTGGAATATCCAACGGTTGAAGGAGACCGCCCGATCGCTGATGTTCGATCTTAACCTGTTGGCAGGTAAGACATTTGGAGACATAAGTGGCTACATCCTGTTTCATACCACTCCACCAAAAGTGCTGTCTGATGTCATGGTACATTTTTTGTCGACCCAGGATGTATAGAAAATGGGGAGCTGTGAGCTTCAGCTAACAATGCTTCCCGGAGTTCTTGATTGTCAGGAACACAAAGTCTCGTGCCCTGCCAAACGATACCGTCTGCGTCCATTCTGAATTCTGTCTGCTTCTCCAAATTCTGAATTATCGCCCAAATCTCTCCATCATCCTTCTGCGCTTCCTTGATCCTAATCAGTAACTCAGGTTCTACTCTAAGATTCGCCCAGTATCCGTGCTGCCCACGTACCATGATTTCGATGTCTAGCCGCTCCAAGTCTCTTATGTTTTGTTCCCGGATCTCAATGCCGTTGATCATTCCGGACTTTCTGCTGAGTGCATCTGCTACTACATTAGCCTTCCCGGGATGATACTGTAGGTTAATATCATAATCCTTCAACAGTTCCAACCATCTCCTTTGTCTCATGTTCAATTCTCGCTGTGTGAAGATATACTTCAAGCTCTTGTGATCCGTGAAAATGTCGCATGATTCTCCGTATAAGTAATGCCTCCATATCTTCAATGCGAACACCACTGCAGCAAGTTCCAGGTCATGCGTAGGGTAGTTTTCTTCATAGGGCTTAAGCTGCCGTGAAGCATACGCGATCACTTTCCCATGTTGCATGAGAACACAGCCCAGTCCCTTCCCCGATGCATCGCTATAGATCTGAAATCCACCTGTACCAGATGGGAGAGTAAGAATAGGTGCAGATACTAACTTCTGCTTTAGGTCTTCGAAGCTCTTCTCTCGATCTTCCGTCCAGACGAATTTCTCTCCTTTTCGCATCAGTTTGGTGAGAGGTAGTGCCAAGCGGGAAAAGTACTCCACGAATCTGCGATAATATCCAGCTAAGCCTAAGAAACTGCGGACTTCTGTCGCCGACGTTGGTCTTGGCCATTTAGTGATAGCCTCAACCTTCGCTGGGTCCATAGTGATCCCTTCTGCTGATACAATGTGACCTAAGAATGCCACCTTGTTTAACCAGAACTCACACTTGGAGAATTTCGCATACAGCTGCTTCTGACGAAGAATCTGTAGTACCGTACGAAGATGGTCTTCGTGTTCCTCCGTGGACTTTGAGAAAATCAAGATGTCATCGATGAATACAATGACAAACTTATCAAGGAATTCATGGAAGATTCTGTTCATCAGATCCATGAATAATGCTGGAGCGTTAGTCAGGCCGAATGGCATGACCACAAACTCATAATGGCCATAGCGGGTACGAAAAGCAGTCTTGGCAATATCCTGCTCTTTAACCCTTAGCTGATGGTAGCCTGACCTTAGATCGATCTTTGAGAAGTGTTTGGCTCCTTGAAGTTGGTCAAACAGATCGTCTATACGTGGCAGTGGATATCTATTGCGGATGGTAATCTTATTAAGTTCACGGTAGTCAATGCAAAGTCGCATGCTGCCGTCCTTCTTCTTAACGAACAAGACCGGTGCGCCCCATGGAGATGCGCTTGGTCTAATGAACCCTCGTTCAAGAAGTTCCTGCAGTTGGTCCTTTAGTTCTTTTAGCTCTATGGGAGCCATACGATACGGAGCCTTAGAGATTGGCTCAGCTCCTGGAACAAGGTCGATATTGAACTCCACTTCTCTTGCAGGTGGTATGCCTGGAAGTTCATCTGGGAAGACGTCTTGAAATTCCGAAACTACTGGTTGATCCTGAATCGATGGGGATTCAGCATCCATGTCGTGAACCGTAGCTAGATAACCTTCGCAGCCATGTGACAGTAATGCACGTGCTTGCAAGGTAGATATCACTTGTATAGACCGTCCGGGTATGAACCCGTTATGAATGTACTCTGGTGCATTAATGTCGTCGAAGATCACCCGATATGAGTGGCAGTCTATGGTAGCATGGTGCTTGGATAGCCAGTCCATGCCGAGAATCATATCGAACTCAATCATGTCTAGGGGAAGTGCATCTACTGCACGAACTTTATCGTCAAACTCTAGAGGAAGACTCTTGTATACATGAGTTATTAATACAGAGTCCCCCAAAGGCGTGGAAATGGTAAGCCTATTTTCTAATGGCAAGGGAAGTGTCCTGATGTTCTTAGCATAAGTAGTAGAAATAACTGAATGAGTGGCACCCGTGTCGAAAAGAACACATGCAGCCTGGCCGTACATATACAAAATTCCAGTAATGGTACCTGTAGATTTGTTTGCCTGATCGTGCGATGTCGTGTAGACATGCACAGTGGTAGGAGGCGGTTTAGTATCAGCATGACCTGAAGTACCCTCCATTTCACCCTTACGGCAATCTCTCATACGATGGCCAGGGAGGCCGCACTTGTAGCACGCGTCGGAATCACGACGACATGGGCCAGGGTGTCTGCGATGGCAAGTATTGCAAAGAGGATGAGTGAATCCTCCAGCAGGAGTCCTTGCTTGCTGAGGGCCTGCTGATGACAAAACGTGTTAAGAATAAAGTATATGCACGAGTATAGGACGTAAGCGTCATAAGATGTTTACCAGTGTTAGCTGAACGGTTAGGCTGAGAACCCCTATGGTTCTGGTCCTTCCCGTTACCGTGGTTCCTGGTAGAGGCTAATATAGTGTCAGCATGAGAGATATAACATGAAATCATAATAAGATGCGTAAATAGTAGGACCTGCTGTTGTTGGAGTGTCCCGCATTGTTACGGTAATTATCATTACCGTTGCGCCTTTCCACAACAGAACGGTCGTTATTGTGACCGTTTCCTTTGGGCTGATGAGGCTGCTGCTGGGTAGCCGGCTAAGACCGGTCCCCAGTTTTCTGCCTGGAAGATACAGTTTAAGAGATGATTATAGAACATATGATGATAGGATGCGGTCTGGTTAACGCTAGAACACGAAATGTTTTACCTCTTGTCGGGTCTTTCAGCTTCCCCGAACTCATCTCGTTCCTGCAACATCTCAAGCTTCCTTGCTGCGTCGGCCACTTGTGCTACTGTATTGAACGTAGCACATACCAGATTGTTCGCGACCGAGGTGCGAAGTGCCCACCTAAAGTGGTGTGCCTGCTCCTCAGGAGTACCAGCTGCTGCTCCCAGAAAACCAGCTAAGCGAAGAAATCGCTGCATGAATTCATTGCTATTCTCGCCCGCTCTCTGACGTATCCCATGGTATTCTCGCTTGAGTTTGTCCTGCTCTGCCTTAGGAAAGAACTGCTCCATCACTCTCTCCTTGAATTGGGCCCATGTCAAACCAGCGACCCATTCATCACCTCCTTCTGACTGCGTCAAAGCTAGCCACCAGTTGAGTACATCGCCTTCAAACCGGTAGCATGCCAATCTCGCCTTGAAGGCGGGGTCACATCCCATAGCATTGAAGATTTTCTCAATGTGAGTCAACCAGCTTTCAGCATCGCTGGGGCTATCAGTCTTTTCAAAAGCTCTAGGACGGAGCTTGTTAAATCTTTCCAACCATACTGCTAGTGTCACTGGGGGAGGAGGAGGAGGAGGTGCCTGATTCTACTGCTGCTGATTGTTGGCAGCTTGGACTTCAGCACGAATGTCATTCCTCAGTTGAGGAAGTAAGGCTTGCATGGCAGCCTGAATTGCAGCATTGAGCTGCTCTTGCTCGCGTGTGAGAACCATCTGACAGTATAACATAAACATATGATTAACAGTTCAAACATAAAATATAAAAAAAAATTTATACCAAAAATTTCACGAGAAAAATTTTATGCAAGAAAATCTTTGTATGAATGCATGATGCGGTTTTATGAAAACTTTTGATGCTCGAGAGTGAACGCCTCCGGTCAGTTCACTCAAAATAAAAGACATATCGAGGGGACGCCTATGGGTCGGTCCCAAATCTAAAAGTTTCGATAAAACACATGCGACTAAATAGGGCCAGTCCTGTACCAACCATTACTTAGTCAAAAACCCTGTAACAATGACATGTATATGTATGCTTAAAAATGATGAATGCATGAAAACAACTGTCAGTTCTAGGAAGACCGTAGTGACTACCCACTAATCACAGGTCATATTTGAGAGCCTACAGGTCGAAACCTTGGCTCTGATACCATAATTGTAACACCCCATTTTGGAAATGGAATATTACGCATAATCATGGCGTGTCATCAAAGCATACAAGGATAAATGTCTAAGCATTATTTGACCATAGAAGGGAAATACCGGAATCAAACATCAGTAACCCCAAAGTAGAGCTCATCACACACAAACATAAATACTGTACAAGGAAAGGACGAAACAATGTCCATAGCAACTGTATTAAAGTAAAGGAAATGCATAAAGTAAGAAAGACAGTAAAGCTTCCAATCCATATGCACGTACGTTTGAGATCTACGAGCGTCCCTGAGTACCTGCCGTTTTGGGAACATGAAAAGGAAAACGGCTGAGCAAGACGCTCAGTGCACGGATGTACAATATAGCATGAAATAGGATAAGCATGTAACATATAACAGCGGAAGACTAAGTTCTGAGTAAACTGGTTAAGTATTAGGAAAAACTGGTTTTATAGTTTGAAAAGCCTTATGTTTATCTTATGAAAACTGTTTTAACATAAATATACCATAGCCCATATAGGTCATGAAAAGGTCACGTGCATGAATACTTGGAGGGGTGACCTCATCATGCTGATTAGAGGGGATGCCTCTAATTAATATACTGGTTTGGGTAGGAGGGATCAACTCCTTGTGAAGGATGCAAGGCACACACCACATTCACCATGATAAACTGAATAAAACATGTAACTAGGATGCACCCATACGCCCCACCTGATATAATAATATGGCCAAAACTGAAAAGGGACGCCACGAGCAATCACTCCGCCGTGGGGAAGTCATAACATTGGTGCCTCCAATGTTATGGTTATGGTACCTCCATAACTAGGTGAAACTGGTCATGCTTGTATATGGCTATAGATTATGCTAATTAAACATAAGCAGTTCAAAACAATAAAACAAATGTTGGGGAAAACAGTTGGCTGCATACGGGGAAATCCTAATAAGGAAAGAATGTCCATACTGAAAGGACAGGAATCCGTACCTCAAGTCCAGTGAATGAACGGAAGAAAGACTCCTACTTCTGGATCACTAACGCTACATGAATACACACGCGTATAAGTATCGATTTACTGATTACGTACTGGGTTTTATGTCTCATTTTAGCTGACTTGGTATGTTTTAGGTCATGGTTCACTATTTAAAGCCTTAAACTGTGTTTATCTTGTATTCTGATTAATCTGTTTAAGTATTACTGGTATTTCATGTATTATTATACTTACTGTGTAATAATAAGTAACTTTCCAAAAATAGCAGGTTTCCAAAAATAGAAAGTTTCCAAAAATAGAAAGTTTCCAAAAATAGAAAGTTATTAAAAATAGAAAGTTTCCAAAAATAGAAAGTTTCCAAAAATAGAAAGTTTCCAAAAATAGAAAGTTTCCTAAAATAGAATTTACTGCTTAAAATAGATTAGTTTCTAAAAATAGAAAGTTTCCAAAAATAGATCAGCTGCCTTAGTTAAATAAGTTTCCATATATAGAAGGTTTCCATGATTAGATTAGCTGCCTGAATTAGATAGATTTCCATATATAGAAGGTTTCCATTAATAGATTAGTTGTCTTATTTAATTAAGTTTCTATAAACAGAAGTTTCCATATTTAGAATTAAGCTGGTTACATAAGCTAACATATAAGTCTAAGTGTTTATAAGCTTGTTTCTTAAGTCATATGATATAGTATATAGTTTAATTATTATTTCATGTATTTTAATTAAACTATAGGTTAAGCATTTTAATTAAAGTATAACATGTTTTAATTAAAATGAAATGAAATACTTAGGTTAAAATGTGTATTATTATTATTAATAATATAACCTAAGTCATGACTAAATTAATTAATTATAGGCATGTTTTAAATAATTAATTAATTATAACTTATAACATAAAATACTTAGGTTAAATTAATATCATGCTAAATTAATAATTAGAATAACCTACGTCATGATTTAATTAATATCTCATGTGATTAATTAATTTATATCCTAAGTTCATGATTCATAAAAATTAACATGAAGCATAAATCATGATTTAACCAACGAACCATGAATCGGGCATGAACTCGACACCGTACCCTGAGCCAAACTCGGGGCACGTGTGCCCCCTTGCTGCCGTGGGTCCCACATGAGCCAACCAAGACCAAAAATGGTCTTGGTGGTGGCGGCAATAAGCAAACCAAACCCCCCCTCGGGTTTGTTTTGCTAGGCGGCTAAAACAAACACCCTTTTTATATCATTCTTTGATTTTAATTTATACCAAAACATGTTAGATCAATGTTTAATTATCATGTTTAAATAAGAAAAACAATAACATATTCATGAACATAAACAAAGATTCAAAAGAATTAAAAATAAGGGTTTAAAAAGGTATACCACTATGTAGCTTGGAAAAGGATGAACAAACACTGATTATAGCAATAGTTTTTAAGATCAAAATCAACCAATCACCCTCCTATGGTGATGCTAAGGTGGCGGCACAAGGAGAGAACAAGGAGGAGGAGAGAAAACTCTTTTAGGGTTTTTGTGTTTATTTCTTGAAAGTGAAAAATGAAAACATATTTTTACCATAACCCCCCCTTTACTTGTAAAAGTCCATGGGCTTAGCCCATTTCTTGTTGTGTGCCGTGGGTATGGGGGCCCCACATGGGGTACCCGTACCTTTCTCGTGTCCTGATGTTTCGTGTTCGTTCGTGGTTAAACGTGCTCGTGTTTAAAGTGTTTCTGTTTATTCTATCGTGTCGTTTATCGTAAACTTAACGCTCGTAATTATATTATATGTATTTACGTAATTATTCTAGTTCGTATTTTAGATGGTGATCATGATTTGATTATGTTCACGTGACATATTTATTAATTGTTTATCATGAGTTCGTACGTAATCGATACTTATCATGTCATACACGTATGCACTTGCTTGATTACTAGCACATGAATGTGATCAATGCTAAATAAGGTAAGTTTTAATCTAGGACGTACGATCTTAAGGGCACTATTCATGGTAAAAGCATGTGGGTTTTACAATAAGTGAGGTAAATCAGCCCGTACATTTGGTATGTGCCGACAATTTTTTTTGTCGAGAGCATTGTCTAATAAAAGTATACTTTTAGATGGAGTCTAGAAATGCCCCTTGCTTAGGTTTTCTCATGTGTCATAATTTGATTATGTATTCATTTAATTCAAGTGTTTTTATAAGCATTTATTTCGTGTCTTCTAAACTTTCGCGTCCCGTTATTGTAGGTCTCGGATGACTTAAGGTTGCTTGATTTTCTGTTGTTTCTACTGAGCCCTCCAGCTACTTGTTCATTGTTTCAAAACACGGGGTGAGATTAACATGTTGGAACACAATCTTTTAAACTGTATGCTATCCAGAACTGTATGCTGCCAGATGAATTCATTGATATTATTGCTTTTAGTCTTTAGCCTTAAGTTTCCTCTCATTGATCATGAACCGTTAATTAATCCTGCTACCAAGCGCGAATGTTGTGGGTGGATCCATCAGGATTGACAATCCCCGTCCCGATTACCTTGATGCACGTACATTTGTTTATCACTTGAGTATTTAGGCTGAATACTGACTAGAGGAACTTACACTGAGTTAAGCTTCAGTTCATGAACTAAATAGCAATAATATACCATGACTATGGAAAATGTACATAGTCATCCCCCCAGTACTTGTTTTTACAAAGTATATTGTGTTCCATTACTTAGCTTTCTAAACCTATGAATATCACTCAACTTTATGTTGACAGGTTTTACATGTTTTAATCTCAGGTAATACTGCTTAATGGGCTTGGACGAGGTACCGCAGGATGTTGGCAGCTTGGAAAGATCTGTGTTGTGATATGTTTATGCTTTGTTATGAATGACGTTGTTAAATTCTTCCGCTGATCTTTTGTCATCTTAAAACTTTAAACTATGATGTTATGGTACTTTGTTATGTTTCAAAACTTATGGGACTGAAGTTTCTAAACTCTGATAAATTGTGATGTAATATATATGTATTTTATTGCGTCATTTTTGGTGTCATTTATAACTCATTGTTACTCGTACCTTGACGTGTAATCCCCTCGTTGCCTAGTTGTTCCATGTCAGATTCTGGGGGTCTCGCAGTTGCTGCATATAGATGTCTTCATCTAAGCGACCATTCAAGAAGGAAATTTTAACATCCATTTGCCATATCTCATAGTCATAGTATGCTGCTATAGCTATAAGAATCCTAATAGCTCTTAAGTCTGCTACAAGATAAAATGTCTCCTCGTAGTCTACGCCAAAAGTTTGAGTAAAACCTTTAGCTACTAAACGAGATTTATAGGATTGTACTTTTCTGTCCATGTCGGTTTTCTTCTTGTATATCCACTTATGTCTCACTACTTAAGCATTTGGTGGTAGATCTACAAGAATCCAAACATCATTAACTTTCATGGAATTCAGTTCCTCATCTATAGCAACCATCCACTTATCCTTTTCAGGATCAAGTATGGTGGATTTATAACTAGCAGGTTCACCAAGATCCCCTACTTCATCATCATCCTATATGTTAAGACATATATTGCTATTTTTATTTTTAATCCTTGCGGGTCTACACAGAGGAACTATTTCTGGTGGAACTGCCAGACTCTCTGTTTCTACATGAATTATATCGCTAGTGTTTTCAGAAGGTAATGTATCTATATGACTCTGTTCAAGATCATAATTTCTCCCATGGAATTCTTGATTTACAAGATCACATTTAAGGAAGTCTCCGTACCTAGCAACAATCACTTTATTCTCGGGTGGATAATAAAAGTAGTAACCCATAGTTTCCTTAGGGTGTCCTACAAATACATTTCTCAGATCATTGTTGGAGTTTGTCACCTGAGTCACGTTTCATATACGCCTCGTAACCCCAGACCTTTAAATAAGACAAATATGGCTTCTTGCCATGCCATAGTTCATATGGTGTCTTATCGACCGTCTTTGTGGGAACCATATTTAAAATGCAAACATCAGACTCTAAAGCATAATCCCAAAAGGATACAGGTAAAGTTGTAAGATTAAACATAGATCGCACCATATCCAATAATGTACGATTTGTCCTTTCGGATACACCATTTTGTTGTGGAGTATAAGGAGAAGTAAGACGCTGAACAATTCCATTCTCACTTAAATAATTTATAAACTCTTGACTTAAATATTCACCACCTCTATCAGAATGAAGAGCTTTAATCTTCTTTCCTAGTTGCAGTTCTACTTCTGCTTTAAACACTTTGAATGTTTCAAATACCTCATGTTTATTCTTAAGTAAATAAACATAACCATAACGGCTATAATAATCCGTAAATATTAAGAAGTAGCTAGCACCTTTCCTTGACACATGTCTAAGTGGTCCACACACATCAGTATGTATTAATCCAAGTAGATCGGTAGCTCTTTCAATATTGATATTAAAACGTTTCTTGGTCATCTTTCTTGAGATACAAGACTCACATCTATCGAATGATTTATCATTGATATTTTCCAAAATACCTTCACGTTGAAGCTTTTGTATACAAGTCTTCCCGCTATGGGCAAGTCTACAATGCCAAAGATAAGAAGAGTTCTTGTCAAACTTTCTCTTCTTATTCATGCTAAAGACAGATTTATTATTCTTAGATTCATTATCATGCATGTCTATTTCAAACACACCATTCACAGAAATTGCATTAAAATAGAAAATACCATCTTTCCAAACAGAAATTCCATTATTATCAATCGTGTGAATGAATCCATTATTCAACAAACAAGAAAAGGAAATAACACCCCTTATAATTGTAGGTGCATAATGACAATCATTTAAAATCAGTACTAAACCCGAATGTAAAACTAAATTAAATGTTCCTATAGCTTCAACTGCTGCTTGTGCACCATTGCCCACTTATAGAAATTTTTCCCCATAGGATAGCTTCCTTTCCAGATTAAATCACTACAGCGTATTACAAATGTTAATACCGCATCCCGTATCATATACCCAGGAATTTAATTTGTATGTTAGATTGAACAATTCAATAATAAATAAAGTACCTGAAGCTGCAGCGCTCTACTCAGAATTCTTCTTTATTTCTCGCAACTCTTCGAGGTAAAGAGGGCAATTCCTCTTCTAGTGACCACTTTCCTTGCAATGGTGACAAGTCTCATCCTTCTGATATCTATTCTTTTTGACAAAGTTCTGCTTAGGTTTTGAATAAGTCGCAAATTGTTTTCCCTTATCACCCTTGCCTTTGCCTTTCTTCTTGTTCGCTTGCGGTTTTGGCTTACTCACTCTACCCTTTTGTATGGTTAGTACAGGAGGCGTAGAAGTAGATGCCTTGTCTTTTAACCCCTTTTCACAGTCAATGAGCATTGCATGCAAATCATTAAATGTCTTCCCCGTGCAATGCATATTATAGTTTCGAACAAAATCATTGAAATCCTTGTTAAGAGACTTATTGATCAAGTTGATAGCAATATTATGATCATAGGGTTGTCCTAGTGCAATGAGTTGTTCCATATAACCCCTCATCTCCAAGTAATGGGCACTTACAGACTCTCCTGGAGCTTGCTTGCAGCTATGCAAATCATCTACTAAGTCGTAGATCTCCATAGCTTTCGACTTCTAGAACATAGCCTTGATCTCATCAAGCATTCTCTTTGGTGAAAATAGCTCATACTTCTGTTGAAGTGGAGGAGCCATTTTACCTAGCATTAAGCAAGCCACCTCAGAGTGCTTCTTAATATTAGCAGCGTGTTCAAGCCTTTGCGCATCAGATGCTCCTTCTGCAAGATCCTCCGGATAGGGAGTAGTCAAGATATCAATAGTACCCGCTTCTCTCAATACAATTCTTAGTGAGTGGTACCAATCATTGAAGTTTGGGCCAGTAAGTTCAGGACGTTCAAAGAAAGTTTTAAACGTAGAACTTATAGTGTATTGCTGGGGTGAGCCATTTCTACATAAATAAGTTCAAATATTAGTATTTTCAATAACAAAATACTTTCAAGAAAATTAAATTACCCTGGTATAATAACTATATTATTTTTCTTGAATTCTAGAACTATATTGACATAGATCCATTACATCAGTTGATCTGCTAGTAATGAATGTACTCAATGTAGCGACTTGTCGAACAATTCAATTGACAAACAATTTTCAATTTCTAGATATTTAAGGGATTTACATTGCCAAAAGAACGTTTTGCATTGTAAACATGTTTCATCCCTTCTGAATGCCTTAAGTTTCCAGATCTCATTGAGTAACTTTATTAAGTCGTCTAATCTGAGTAACGTAAAACCATCATACGAATTCTCATTCTATGAAAGTTTTCTCTCCATCACAACATCATCCAAAAATCTTATTTGACGACGTAGTAATTTAAGTGTTCATCAATTAGGAACATTCGACTTAAATTTTAAGGGTATAAATTTTTGATGTCAAAATCAATGCATGGAGAAGCATGCATACAACTCCATAGCATAAGTTTAGTAAAACATTTAGTAAACTTCTTTACGAGACTAAATTTCTACATTAACTATGTTCAGGTATTGGTTAAACCAATTAAAGAATTTACCCACAACTATTCACAACGTACTTTTGCTAGAACTCGGTTACGCACAAAGCAATACCCTTATTCATTGTGTTTCGGGTGTGAAATTGTGGTAAATCACTCTTAAGGTACAATTCAGTTAATAATCATAGGTAATTTCAATTTGACGCACAGGCGATCCGGGAATTTTGTCAGCGACTAATGGCATAACACCTCCTTCCTTAACCGGGTGCATGACCAGCGGTGCATTAAACCCACTTTATTGTTTGTCAAAAGGAGTAGGTCGTTAGATTATTATTGCAATTCACCAATCAACGTAATCTTATGTAATCTAAATCTCTAACAAATCATTATTTTAATATGATTTAGTCCATATTATTTCTTTTTAAAAAAACCCTTGTTTACAACAATTTTTAATATAAACAAGTAAAAAAAACTAAATCATAAACACATAATAACAATTTATATGTGCAATAAATAAATCAAATAACCACATGCATACGATTTATTCAATAATCATCAAATCTAGGTCTTTATATTCATATAAAAGTCTTCCCTAATTCAAGATTTATTGAATCAAATAATCACGTAGCACATAAAATCATATAACCATATAATTTTACGGTCCATGAAAACATGCACGTTATCATGGATTCCCCATAAATCTTAACAGTTAAATCTCTACGAATCGTAACCATACATGACATAACAATTAATCATGCAATTTAATCTAAAATTATCCCACATGTAATTTAGGTTTTCAAAACAATTATTTTTTTTTATTAAAAATTCGGCCAAAATCCTAATTTCTAGAAAATAAAACCCTAATTTTAAGAAAACCTAAAAAACATGTAGTTTTAACTCAAAACAATTATTAGTTAAAAAACTTTAGATTTTCGATAATTATAACATGTTAAAACGGCTCTCGATGCCACTGAAGGTTTGTATAGTTCATAACAATTACACAAAACCCTAAACGAGATCAAAGCACACATAGCGGAAGCGATTTAACAAGATCATAATAATAACACAATTGTAATTAATCGAATTAGGGTTACATACCTTTATGCTAAAGCAAATCCACAAGACGAAGAACGAATCACCAATTCGGGTTTATATCGTATATAACCAAGATATAGTCTAAAGTAAGACTATATTATGATCTTGTACACACGTAATACAACTAGCCGTGATTCTAGCACGTGTAAACCGAGCTAAAACGCTTGTAATAAATATACCCAACAACCCTAGAGAGGCTAGGACTAGATAATAAGTAAAATTGATCAAACAAGAAAACCAACCAAAACCCCTTTGTGGGTTATGTCTTGCGACCGCATAGAGAGAGAGAGGGAGGAGAGATTTGTGTTGTGTGAATTATGAGCTGGGGGTTTGTTTATATAGGCTTAATTCTTGTAACCCTAAACAAATAAAAGGAAAGTTTTCCTTTCCCCTTCCCCTCCTCCATAACCGATGGCTACATCCCCTTCATGGGGTGTTCTGGAATCTTCCAACCTTCTTTCTATTTAACATACTTACAATATATTTATTTAACACTCGTTAACACTTAACTCTTAATTATTTAACGATCGTTAACATTATGTCTCGGTTTAATAAATACATAAATATATATCTATTAAATAAATTAATAAATACAATAAATATATTTATTAATTAAATTAACTCTTTACGTATTGTGTGCAATCCCGTAATCTCGAGTTCAACCCTATCACAAGACTATTAAATATAAGTCCATAAACTTTCAGTATATGCATTCGGCTAATAATGAAGTGTTTATATAGCGTATAAACTCTAGATACAATTCTTGGTCCCTATTTCAAGTTATTGTAGTTTATTCCAACACTTTCCAAAACCGGCACATTGACTCCTTCTAGTTGCTTCTAAAATTTGCCAACAAAGGACGAGGACGGGAGTTTCATTTTCTGACTTTTAAGTCCCTCTCTTTTATTTAACATTTAATATGTTAGCTTATAACGTCTAACGGTTAAACTAACATGTTGTTCCCATAATTGATCGCTTCACCATGGTTTATTACTAAGAAATAAGATAAAAAGTAGAAGAAAAGAGATGAAGGTTTAGAGAGAGAAAGTAGAGAGAATTGTTGGAAACTTGGGGAATATTAGATTGAGAGAGAAACTACAAATGAACCAACCACCTCCTAACATGCTAGGAGGTGTGTATATATAGTCCTAGCTTACATGTACCTTAATAGACTATATGTTGATGGGTCGGGCTTTAATAAATGCTTAGTACCTTAAAAGAGGCCTTTTAAGCTAGCCATCAAGCCCATATTGATACGACTATCCTACTACCTATTACAACGTTCTAATAAATGATACATAATAAAACTATGACCGAACATTCTTGTTTGACTCAATATTTTGAGGCTAACAATCTCCCCCAATGAGAGGTCATTCCTCTTTGATGTTTGGAGATTTATAGAGATTACTAATCTTACCATAAATGAGTCTTGCACGTGAAATAGTAGTCTTGTTCCTTCATGCTGTGATCTTTGAGCCTTTATAGTTGTCTTTCAAATTTGTCTTTAATCTTGAGATCTTCAAACCATCCTTGACTTGTCTTTGCCATCTTGCGATCTTGTATCTTCATCCACATGCTCACACTATGCACCATCTTGAAAGCTTGCTAACAATCTCCTTTAAAGAGGTCATTCCTCTACATTAATTGTTATGGAAGATTCTAAACATCAAAGTTGAGGAAGTCTTAGTATTGTTTGATCTTTAGCTTTCTTGATTCCTCGATCTTGATGCATTAAGTATGTCTTTGGGCATGAGTATGTGGTTATGAAACTTCGAATTTGCTTAGTACACCGTAACGCCACCTTCTCGAGACAAAACATAGACACAGACTAAATGGCTTTGACATCCTTCCTAAATCGGTAGCGTTTTGCCTCCGGTCGGTGAAGACCGTTAGATTGTAAAACCCGCATGCTTTTACCATGAATAGTATCCTTAAGATCATATGTACTAGATTAAAACTTTCCTATTATAGCATGATTACGATTACGTGTTAGGATTTTACGTATTACGTACGTGTTAGAACACGATAAGTATTTACTACGCACGAGCACGCAATAATTATTTGACAATAATTAATCACGAACATGCGATCATGAAATCATGAACGTAATTAAATCACGAACTATTATTAATTACGTATATATATTTATTACGAGCGTAAATAAATATATTAGGTCACGGTAATAATTTAACGAGAACACATTAAACGCGAACACAAATAATCACGAGCGAGTAATTAATCAACGAGACATGGAAAACGGTACGGGTACCCCATGTGGGGCCCCTACCCGTGGCTACAAGGGAAAGATGGGCCAAGCCCATCTCAATTTTTACTAAGGAGGGTAAAAGGAAAAACCACTACTCATTTTCACTTTTACAGAAGAATTTTACAAAACCTAAAAAGGCTCTTCCTTCTCCTTTTTCTTTCTTTTGGCCGCCACCCATAAACACACCAAAGGAGGTGTTATTTGATCTTTGATCTTGGTTTTGGTGCTAGTGTTCGTGTTTGTTCATCGTTGTTTAGATCCACGCATTCGGTAATTCTTTTAACCCTTTTCTTTTGATTTAATCTTTTAAATAATTAAGAACATGATATGTTTTTCTTAAAAACCTAATTAAATCATAGATCTAACATGAAATTGGTTTTGGAATAAATCAAAAGGGATGTTTTAGGGGTGTTTGTTCTTGGCCACCGACTAAACCGAACCCGAGAGGGTCTTAGTTTGGCTACACGACCACCACCGAGACCATATGGTCCCGGTTGGTTGGTGTGGGTCCCACGGCAGCAACAAGACAAGGGGAACCCCGAATTGGTTCGGGGTATGGCGTTGATTTCATGTCCGGTTCATGGTTCTTAGTCAAGATCCGGTTCACGGTGTATGTTAAGATTATTATTTTTATAATCTTATGTTAGAATTAAATTAATAAACATGACATGATTAATTTAATAACATGACTTGGGTTATTCTAATTATTAAAATCATGTAGTTATTAACCTAAGTATTTTATATTTTTAGACTTATAAATTAATTAATGATTTAAAAACCATGGTTATAATTAATTAATTAACATGACTTAGGTTATATTATTAATAAATAATAATCCATGTTTTAACCTAAGTATTTAACTTTATTTAATTAAAAACATGATATACATTAATTAAATATTTTAACCTATAGTTTATTTTAATTACATGAAATAATTATTAAACTATACATTATATCATATGACTTAGAAAATAATCATGAAAACACTTAGGCTTATATACTTAGCTTATTTAATCAGCTTATATCTAATTATGGAAACGTTCTATGTTTAGAAACTTATTTAAATAAGGCAACTAATCTATTTATGGAAACTTTCTATTTTTTAGAAACTTATCTATTTTAAGCAGTAATTCTATTTTTGGAAACTTTCTATTTTTGGAAAAAATCTATTTTTGGAAACTTTCTATTTTTGGAAACTTTCTATTTTTGGAAACTTTCTATTTTTGGTAACTTTCTATTTTTGGAAACTTTCTATTTTTTTTGGAAACTTTCTACTTCTGGAAACCTGCTATTTTTGGAAAGTTACTTATTATTACACAGTAAGTATAATAATACATGAAATACCAGAAACACTTAATCAGAGTAAACAGAATATAAGGTAAACACAGTTTAAGGCTTAAACAGTAAAACATGATAAGAACATATAAAATAAGCTAAGACATGACATAAAATCAGTTACGTATTAGTAAGCAGATATTTATTCATGTATGTATTTATGTAGCATTAGTGATACGGAAGTAGGATTCCTCTCAGTTCGTCTTCTTCGTTCACTGGACATAAGGTACGGATTCCTGTCCTTTCAGTATTGACATTCTTTCCTTATTAGGATTCCCCTTATGCAGCCAAATGTTTTCCCGTAGTATAAGTTTATATGTTTGTTGGAAATACGTTTTTACGTATTTAGGAAGATTCGGTCACTCCGACAATATATTAAGTAGTAGCTCGTAGTCTAGATATCTTTATTAAACAAACAAAGCCAAGCCTAGCCTACAACATGTGTAGGCCGGCCCAACATTGTAAGCCCAAGCCCATCACAAGGCTTGGGTATATAAACCCTCTCCTTAGATGGAGAGGGTGTGTGGTTATTCATTTTTCACATACTTCTCTTTAGTTTCTCTCTCTAGAATTGTGTGTAATCCACCATCTCTCTATCTCTTTCTCTCTCTAAAACATAAGCAAGATTTACATTTCCACAAATGGTATCAAGAGCTTGGGATGAAATATAGGTTGGTACTTGTGTTGTTTATGCTTTCCTATGCATAACGTGTGGTTTTGATTATTTCTTACCGAATCATCAAAATTTTTTCGTATTTGTTTGTGTTTTAACATCAAATACATTCTTTTATCAAGTCGTAGTGAATTTGGTATATTGGTTTTGATTAAAACACAAGTCTTTTGGATCAAAAGTTGGGAACTTTCTTGTTTTTCAAACTTTCCGAAATTCTTGCAAGGTTTCCATCGGAAAGTACAACGTGAGGGTGATTTGATCGCAATAACCTATTGGTTCCACTTTGCGATCATTGGATTTAAACACCTTATTCCGACGTGACATTCCGATCTAGCATTGCGATCTGGGATTCCGACGGCTTTAAGGATTCTTGTGTCGTCACTCTGTCTATTTTATTTTAGCTACATTCCGATCTGGACATTCTGATAGTGATATTCCAATCTGGACATTCCGATCTGGACATTAAGATAGTATGATATTCCGATCCGGACATTCCGATCTGGACATTAAGATAGTGTGACATTCCGATCTGGACATTTCGATAGTGACATTCCGATAGTGACATTCCGATAGTGACATTCCGATCTGGACTTTCCGATAGTGACATTCCGATCTGGCATTCCGATCTAGACATTCCGATACCAGCAACATTCCGACAGAAAATAGTATTCCGACAGAAATCAACATTCCGACAATCCAAAAATTATTCCTTAAATTTTGACTTGGAATTTTTGGAATTTTTGGTTTATCTAGAACATATCTTAGGGGATTTTAACATTGTTTCTCGACTTTAACACACCACAACACAAAAACACTTAACCTTATTTCATTGTTCGATGAACTTTGTAAATCTTAACTTATTGAAATGGAGTACACATCTCTTACGGATAAGTCCATCCTCTCGGGTACGGATAATCGTCCACCAATGTTGGAGAAGTCTATGTACGAGGATTGGACTTCCCGAATGGAACTTTACATGTTGAACAAAGAGAATGGACATCTCATTTGGGCATCGGTGCTCAATGGACCATTAGATTATGGTACAGTGACGGAAGGTACGACTACTCGTCCTCGCACAACGGGTGAGTTGACTGGAGATATGAAGATTCAAGACAAATGTGATAAGTATGCTACAAACATCATTCTCCAAGCCCTTCCTCCAGATGTCTATAAAATCGTCAGCAAACATAAAGTTGCCAAAGAGTTATGGGATAGAATTCGGGTTCTAATGCAAGGCACTTCGTTAACTAAACAAGAACGAGAGTGTAAGCTTTATGATACTTTTGATAAGTTTGACTATGTGCCAGGGGAGACTCTCAATGATTACTATCTGAGATTTACCCTATTGTTGAATGAGCTTAATATCTATGGCATGGCAATTCCTACCTTTCAATTGAACACCAAGTATTTGAACACTCTTCCTCCAGAATGGAAAAAATACGTAACGAATGTTAAATTGGCTAAGGACTTGCATAACACCAATGTGGATCAACTTCAAGCTTTTCTTCAACAACACGAATGCCATGTGATCGAGGCTCGGTTGTCTACACCTCAAGTTCATGATCCACTTGCAATGTATGCTTCTCAACAAAACATGGCTTATACTTATCAGCAACCATCATACTTGCAGCAGACACCACCACACAACTATCAGCAACCACAACAACCATCTTATCCACCACTAATGATGCCACAACAAGCATTTCAACAAAGTGTTCATCAACAATCTTTTCCACAGCAACCACCATATCAGACATCACCATCACAAGCTAACACCTCTCCAATGGGCTATACTCCTCAGCAAGGATATTTTCCATTAGAAGCACAACCAGCACAAGCTTTCTACTCTAATGAACTTCCACCAATCCAAGCACCGGTCTTTACTCCAAATGATACGCCAGCTGATGTTCTAAACCATCTCACTGCCTACTTGTCAAAACTTGTTGCAACTAGAGGATTTCCACCAACAAACAATCAGCTCCGTAACTCATCAAATCCTCGACAACAAGCCACTGTTTAAGATGGTCAAGTGATGGTGCAACCTATTCAGGGAAGGCAAAACTAATATGGACCTCCTACAAGGACTGGGAACAATCAAGCTGTGAATTCTCAAGCTAGTGGTAATGGAAGTCCTATTGGTCCTAAAAAGGTTGTGACTTGCTACAATTGCCGAGGACAAGGTCATATGGCTAGGGAATGCACTCAACCAAAAAGGAGAAGGGATGATGCATGGTTTCGTGAGAAGATGTATTTGGTTGATGCTCAGTCTAAGGGGAAGATTTTGGATTCAGAGGAGTTAGCATTTCTTGCAGACCCAGGGGCAGCAGATACTGAAGGCATTGCAGTCGTTTCTACTTCTAATGTAGCTTATTAAGCAGATGATCTAGACGCATATGATTCGGATTGTGATGACATTCACTCTGCCCAAGCTGCTCTCGTTGCTAATCTCTCTCACTACGGTTCTGATGTCGTTAGTGAGGTACCAACCACATCTAATAATATTGATGATAACCAACATCAAGTTGGGCATGAAAATGACAACCTCGAACAGCATTCGGGGACTAGTAACTCAAATGATGTGGTACCCAATCCTACACATTTGAGTGAACCTCAACCAAATGCTACGACGGGTATGGAATCTTATGCTCAACATGATTTGGTCATGGTGCCTAAACATAATATTGATCAAATGCATATGGCCCTCAGACAATCCGTAGATACCAATTCCACCCTAACTGCTGAGCTTACGTTACATAAAGAAAAGGTCAAAACTTTTGAAATGGTCCCTCAAACAGAAAAAATAACATGTTCTGAATTTGACCAATTTCGTTTTGAAAAGATTGAACACTTGAAAGAAATAGAATCATTAAAAGCTAATCTTTCCAATGAATTAAAAGAAAAAGAGTCGGTTGTCAATGATTTTCAGAAACTTAAAATGGATTTCGAAACTCTCGAGTCTAAAAAGTTTGAATCGGAAATTAATGCTACCAAACTTCTTAAATTCAAAGAACAACAACTTTTAAAACAATACGCTTCCACATAAAAGGTTCATCTTTTAACTAAATCATTTAAAGAACTCGAACTTAAGCGTCTTCAAGATTTACCACCTAATCCCGGTTATGCAAAACAAGCTCAGGAATATATTCCCGGTCTTTATGATATGACCATAATTGACAAATCGAAAGAAGCACCTTTTGTTCGTAGTACTGAGGAGACACAGTCACTTGCGGATGAAACTCATTCTAAAATGCTTTCAAAATTCCATACAATTGATTATGATCAACATAACAAAGATCAATTTTCAAAAAAGACACGCATTCGCTTACAAAAGGAATTAGCAGAATTAACAGTTCTTGTGCCCCAAAGTTTGTCAAATGAAAACCTTCCTAGTACGTCTCCTACACTTGTCAAAACGAATTTAACAAAGTTAATTCCACCGGTAAGCAAGGCGTCCGTTAACTTAAATGCGGTTCACCAACACTTAGCCGATTTTGACAAGGTCATTTTGGAACGTACGACGGCCTCGGCCATAACGGAAGGTGAATGGAACTTTGAGCACACTAGAGCTGCGTTTCGAGACGAAATTGTTCCGTTTGTAAAGAATGTTAAAGCTTGTCTTAGTAATCTTGATCAAGACTTGCTTTTGGAAATAGAAGAAGTTAGACGTGTTTTCAATAAAATGGAAAATGCTTATGAAAATATTTTACTTGAAATAGAACGGGTTTCACGCCAAAATGATCAGCTTCTGGAGCAAGTGATGTCTCATGATATAGTTTCTGTCTGTGTGAATAAAAGTGTTGATAATGATTCTATTGTGCATAATGTTGAATCTGTGGATAATGTGGTAGATAGTAATTGTCACGAATCTGACGCTAAATTTTTAAAGCTTCAAGATTCATATTCTTCGCTTTCAAAACGTTTTGATGAGATTCAAACACATTGTATTTCGCTTGAATGCAAGAAACAATTTATTCAAGAAATCTTTGAAACGTCATTCGAAGGTGTTAATATCGATGATGCAAACATTGAAAAGAATTTTCAATTGAATTTACAATCAAAACAGCGTCGGCCAAGTGACAAAGTTGCTACATCTGTGCCGATAGAAATAGAGAAATTAATGTATTGATTTTACTCGTTGAAAGTTCATTTTCTCGGTGTCTAATCGAATTGATTTCCGGTTAATTGTGTGAGATTAGTTGTTCTTGGTGAAACAAATATTTTTGGTTTTGGAAAAATAAATGTGCAAGACTTAATAATAAAGGATGGGAAATTAAAACTAAAACTAGTTGAAACGTAAACGGTGCATATTTAAAACTTTAAAAGTAAATGACGTGAAATTAAATAACGTAAAATTAAAGGCTTGACGAAAAGTAAATTGACAATAAAATAAAAATGCGGAATGAAATTAAAATAGACTAAAAATAAAACGAGTGAAGTGGCGGAAAAACAAACAAGCATAACACTAAAACAAAACAAAACATTCCGATCGGAATACATTCCGATCGGGTGATCGGAATACGGAGAAAAGCTAGAGATCGGAATGAGGAGAAAGGTTCCAATCGGAATGTTTGAAAACAAGTGCAAATCGGAATACTGTAAAACAAAACCAATCGGAATGAGCAAAACATGCATAATCAGAATATCTAGAAAATGAACAATCGGAATGTGTAAAAACGAGACTCAATCGGAATACACCTAAACTGAGCTGATCGGAATGTTATAAACCCTTTTCCGATCAGCAGATCGGAAAAAGGGTGTCCCTGGTCGGAAAGTTCGATCGGAAAGGGGTTTTCCCTTTCCGATAATGATGCGATCCGAGAAATAAGCAAGTGAAAAGCTAAGGTGATAAGCTAAAGCCAAAATCAGCACGAATCTAAAGTGAAACAAATCGAATAAGCACAAATAAGAACGTTTCAAACATAAAATAAACAAACTTTAAAATCAAAACATAAAAAGATTAACTTTTTAGGCACGAAAACATGAATGAACAACACGGATCAAATGTAAATCGCACCAAAAGTAAACAAGAATCAAGAAAGGAAGATGAAAGATTAAGACAAGAAAAGCAAAGATCAAAGAACAAATAATGAAAACTTACTTGAAAATTAAATGATTAAAAGTGCATAACAATTAATTGAAGTGAAAAGAAATGAAACGACAAGTATGAAAATGGTGGAAGTAGTGGTTTGTCAAACCACCCAACAACAAGAAATGATGTAGCTAATGGCTATTTATAGTGGAGATTAGGGAGGAGCTTAGGAAGCTTCCTCCCTCTTTCCTCTTTGCCTTAATTGCACACTTAAGTCCTTTTCTTCTTTATCTTTTGTTAATCTTGGACTTTGTCTTGGGATTTCTTTAACTCGTCTTGATTTTTCTTTATAAATAAGACTCGAGTTCTTCGGCTTTTTAGTAAACTTCCGTCCTTTAACTTTTTCTTCGATAAATCTTCAGAATTGGTCTTGGACTTCCGTTCTTTTCCACTCTTGATCTTTCGACTTCATCTTTCGTCTTTTCCTTCGATAAAAGCCCGTGAATGCCGTGTTTTCTCCACTTTTCACCTTTTCGTCCTAAATCACAACAAAAACACAAACCACGCATAATTCCGACATAAATGACATAAAATACACGTTTCGGCTCGGTTATTATTGCAATTAAGTGGTAAAAAGGATGGGTGTTTTCACACCTATCAGAAATCTAAGGAGCTTAACTGTGTGAACGTACTTTAGGCCGTTGAGAATCTTAAACTTGATCTAGATAATCGAGTTTCCAAGATTTTGTCCAAAGTTGATAACTTAAAACAGAAAAATACACGACTCTTCGATTCAGTAAAGCCCGCATGTGCTAATACCACTACACAGAATCAATCATTGATTGAACAATTCAATCGAAAGTCGGTGGAAATATCTGATTTGAGGGAACAAATTTGTGATAAGAATTTGGTCTTGGCTGAGTTAAAGGAAACACTTCGTACTCTAAAAGGTAAGAATGTTGTGGATAACGCAGCCACTGTCTCAGCATCATCCTCTAGTGCAATCAAAAGGAACCTAATAGCCGTCACACCACTTAACAATGGCCCTAGGACTAAACCATCTCAAACTATGGTCACTAAAGATAAGGCGGAATCAAAACCAGCTTCTAATATTCTCGTGTTGCCTTCTACAAGAGTAAGCACCACTACTAAGGCTCAATGATCTAAGCTTAAGAGAAACAAGAAGAATGATAGGATCTTTCCCCAATCTAGTAGTCAAGTGAAGAAGAAAGTAGAAGCCCATCCTAGGAATGTTATTTGTGTTTTGAATAAAAAGAATCATGTAGCTAAACCTAAAGGCTCTGCAGTTGTGCAGCGTTCTAAGTCTAGTGTGAATTCGAATTTAAAATGTTGGAATTGCAATGAATGTATGTTTTCTAGTCGTCATGATTCTTGCCTTATTGACCATGTGAATGAGATGCATGCCTGGAAAAATGGATTAGAATGGAAACCAACTGGGAAAGTGTTAACCCAAGTTGGTTGGATGTGGCGCCCCACTGGTAGAACTTTCACTATTGTAGGAAATATGTGCCCTTTGACTAGGATCACTCCCACTACAGCGAAGAAAGCGTGCCCTTTAACTAGGAGTACCAAGGCTACCAAAACACAAGCGTGTCCTTTAACTAGGAACACCGACACTACCGTAGGAACCAAGTGCCCTTTAAATAGGTCTACTCCCACTGTAGTGCCCTTGAATAATCCAAAACCTAAGAAAGTTGGAATAGTAAAACCTGTTAGTGCTAAAACTCACATTAGAAAACGCAGGAAATCTAAAGGTCACAAACCTGTTAGCAATTCTGATAATATTTTATCTGTATCTGCTAACACTCCGGAACCAATAGTTTCCAATGCATTGTCTACTGTTGTTGTTGAAAACAGGTGGTCCAAATTGTTCTCTGGTATTTGGACTCTGGTTGCTCCAAGCATATGACCGGAGATCGCTCTCAGCTCAGAAATTTCGTCAGCAAGTTTCTTCGTACGGTTAGATTTAGAAATGATCATATTGCAAAGATAATGGGTTATGGTGAATATCATATTGGGAATGTTATAATTTCAAGAGTGTATTATGTGGAAGGTCTCGGTGAAAACTTATTTTTTGTGGGACAATTTTGTGATGCAAACCTAGAAGTTGCTTTTCGAGAGCATACCTGCTTCATTCGTAAACTGGAAGGGGTTGATTTATTGAAAGGTACTCGAGGGAATAATTTGTATACTTTGTCTCTACAAGACATGATGGTCGCTTCTCCCATATGTCTTCTCTCCAAAGCATCGAAGACTAAGTCATGGTTATGGCATCGACGGTTATCTCATCTTAACTTTGACGCTATTAATCACTTGGCGAAAAACGAACTTGTTCGTGGTCTTCCTAAACTATCATTTCACAAGGATCATTTGTGTTCCGTGTGTACAATGGGGAAAAGCACTAAGAAATCATACAAACCCAAGACAGAAGACACCAACCAAGAGAAACTTTATCTGTTGCATATGGATCTTTGTGGGCCAATGCGTGTTGAAAGTCTTGGTGGCAAAAAGTACATCCTCGTCATTGTCGATGATTACTCTCGGTTTACATGGGTGAAATTTCTTAAAGCAAAAAATGAGGCACTTAAATTCATCATCGGATTTCTCAAGATGATTCAAGTGCGTCTCAACACTACTGTCCGACGCATTCGTACAGATAATGGAACCGAATTTGTGAATCAAATTTTGCGTGATTGATACACGGCTTTTGCCTAGTAAGAAAATTAAAGTTCGTTCTTCTAGTCTCTTCGAATTGAAAAATGGATTAAAGTGAGACTCAGCTGTCTTTGGTGAAATAAATGTTGTGTCGTTGTAGTATATTGAAAGTGCAAAAACTTTAAAGTAAAGAGCAGGTAAAATAAATCTAAATCTAATTTAAAATAAATGCGAGAAATAAAAACGTGACGAAATATTAAAAGGCACTTAAAGTAAATGGGCAATTAAAGTAAATAACGCGAACTTAAAACTAACCTAAAGGCAAATTTAAAACACAACTAAAACTTAAACTAAGGTAAGGCTTAAAATAAATCTAAGGCAAGTAATCTTAAAGTGCAACTAAGTAAAAAGGCGGGAAAAGTAAAGCTTAAAAATTAAAACTTAAAAACTGAAACTAAAAAGAACCTGAAAACAACTCATTCGGAATAATCCTTCGTTCGGAATAATCCCTCATCCGGGATGTCACCTTCGTTCGGAATGATTCTTCTTCACTCAGAATAATGCTTCACCCGGAATAAAAGCTTGATGCGGAATAAATCCTTCACTCGGAATGTGTCACTGATCCGGAATAATTAATTATTCCGAATAAACAACCTTCATCCGGAATGTTCCGAATGAGTACCCCTTGATCCAGAATATTGAATATTCCAGATGAACAACCTTTGATTCGGAACAAACAGCTTGATTCGGAACAAACCCTCAAAACCCTTCGTTCGGAATGTTCCGAATGAAGACCTTGATCCGGAATATTATTCCAAATAAACGACTTGATCCGGAACAAATTCTTCACTCGGAATGTTAGCTTGATTTGGAACTTCCACTGATTCGGAACTTTCTGAACAAAACTTTGATTCGGAATAATCTGCTTGATTCGGAATAATCAACAGAATTCCTTCATTCGGAATATTGGCTTTGATCCGGAATGTACCTGGGAAACAGAATATAGCGAAGAACAAGGAGAAACAAAAATAACACGAATCCAATCTAGATCAATCAAAATCAAACAAAAGATTAAATCAAACTAACCAAATAACATCTACTAATCATAAACAAACAATCCAAAACAATCAAACTAACAATACTAATCAAAATAATCAAAACCAACTTTAATCAAATCAATAAAACATCAAAAACATAAACATGAACATAAAGCATAAATATTAAAGATTAGCAAGAAAGGTAGATAGGAGATGAACAATAAAAGTAAAGATTAACAATAATTAAAAGGAAACTTACTTGAAATTAAATGAATTAAGGTGCAAGACAAGTATTTAAAATTTACAATTAAGTAAATGACATGTATTTAAATGTGCAAGGAAATGAAAATGTGGAAGAACTAGTGTCACTCTAGCCAACAAAATGAAAATGAAATCCTAATGATCTATTTATAGGAGGATTAGGGAGGTACTTAGGAACCTTCCTCCCCTCTTTCTTCTTTCTTTAATTGCATCATTAAGTCCTTAATCTTCTTAGTTCTTCGACTTTAATGACTATGTCTCGGGATTTCTTTAAACTCGTCTTGAAATTTCTTCATAAATAAGACTTGAGTTCTTCGGCTTTTAGTAAACTTCCGTCTTTTGACTTTTTCTTCGATAAATCTTCAGAATTGGTCTTGGACTTCCGTTCTTTTTGCACTCTTGATTTCTTGACTTCGTCTTTTGTCTTTTTCTTCGATAAAAGCCCGTGAATGCCCGTGTTTTCTCCCCTTTTCACATTTTCGTCCTAAATCACAACAAAAACACAAACCACACATAATTCTGACATTTACGACATAAAATACACGTTTCGGCTTGGTTATTATTGTAGTTAAGTGGTAAAAAGGATGGGTGTTTACACACCTATCAAATCCCCTACACTTGACCATTGCAATGTCCTCATGCAATGCATTAGTTACAAAGCACGTTTTCATTTTCCATCATAATCAATCCATATTGGCCTTTATTAAAGAGATAGAAAATTATAAACATTCAAAGTAAAGAAATCAAAAACATACCTTTGGGTTTTGGAAATGTCATGAATGATCATCATCCTCAAGTTTTCACATTCTCCAAACAAAGCTTAAAAACGAGATCATTGTTATTATAAGTTAGCAAACTAACATGAACTCATATGGGCTAATTATTCACTTAGACTCCCTTATTCCTAGGTGTATCTCTTATATTTTATTGTTGTCTTGAATGATCACGAGGATGCATTGTTTGACTTATTTCGATAGTTATTAAGTCTAAAAATAAAGTGGGACAATTTAATCAATAGTTAGCTAAAGGACAAAATCTTTTAAAACTGCTTCTCAGGACCTCATAAAGTTCATATCTTGGCATAACTCGCTTCGCGATTTGAGACCTTTCTCGGACCGATATTTGGCAGCGACTTCATACTTCAAATCTTGAGAGACGTTCATGAAATAATGGCCTTCTCTTCATAATAGGAATTTCTTCACTTGAAGTTTTGAAAGATTCATACTTGGACCACGACTTCTTCATTTTTCTCCAATCTTTATTTGGGATTTTGATATACAACGATTCGCCTCCTTTTTGGACTTTGATCTATTTATTCTCATACCTTGTCAGGGCTTTTTTGGATAGACTTCTCCATGATCTTTACGAGAGTATTTGCTTTTCGTCGTGTGTCTCGATCCTTCATATTGATTTTTGATAAATGATTCTTCACATCACTTGGGATCTTTAGCAACAAAATGTAGCCCTCATGCCTTGTTAGGGCCTTTTCGGACTTGCCAATCTTCGCATCCCGCTTCAATAAGTTATGCCTTGGCTATGAACTCTAATCCATACCGAGCAACTTTTAAACGATCTTGGGCTAGAAGCTAAGTAACTTTTCAAATCGTTCAACCTTATTTATTGCAGATAAATTTATTAGCAAGCGATGGGAGAATAGGCTTATAATTAACTCACATAAATTCACGAAATAATACCAAACTTATAATTGACTCTATCATCTCTCGTTCTCCACAGTTTAAAATCTCAAGGAATGAGACTCGTGGATGCTTAGCCTATTAAGTCAAAGTTTTGGGTTTTCGAGTCGCCTATAGGATCTTGCAAATTCTTAGACTTTTTCAAGTTTAGAAAACGCATTTTAAAGTTCCCTTGATAAACGACTCTCTAGGATCAATTATAGGAACTTGCGAAAAGTTCTTGTTCTTAACCCGTGAGATTTAAGACTTTCGCATTTTAAAGGTCCCTATATAAAAGCCTAGTAAAACTTGACTTAAACACGTTAAGAATACTAGCTAGAGTAAACTTAGATAAGTAAACTCGGGTTGAGTCAAAAGATTCACAACGTTTGAAAATTAAAACCACTTTATTAATGTTTATTCTAAGAAAGAAAGAAAATAACTATACAAAGGGATAAACTAATAGGCCAAAATAGATCAAAATTTTTGAAAAATGTCGAAAAATTTATTTTCCGGTTAAAATGAGGACAAATACAAGGAAAAGACCACTTAACTTCGATAGAAGTCCCCCCCTACACTTAATATAAACATTGTCCTCAATGTTTGAGCATGTGGGAGTAAACTCCCCTACACTTAGGACATTGTGCACTTTGTTTAAATCTCGCTAAGGAAGAGAAAACTAAAGAGATTCCTATTTTAATATTGAGAAATATAAAATAGTGAATCGAAAAGAGTTTAGGATAGAACCGGGAAGACGGAAACACGGAATCACGGGTCATCAAAAATCATCAAGAGTGGATCATTGAAAGCTCGAATCCCTGAATATGAGAAGAGAGGAAATAGCAAACACCAACGGGTCTCCCCTACACTTAGGATATAAATAGCTAAAAGATAGATACATGGGTTGCCTCCCAAGAAGCGCTTGATTTTTGTTCACCGAGTCGTGAGCCTGACTTGACCTTGATTAGCATAGGAAGAAGCATGAAACATATCCACTGGGATCAAATACATAGTTTTCTTCCATCAAATAGCACAAGCTTAAGGCGAACAAGGCAAGCCAAAGAAGAGTAGGCAAGGTTCCCTTAAGCAAAGATAGAGCACGGTGGGAGCAAGTATGGTGAGGTGCAAGCATATCTTCAGTAGTTCCAAAAATTTTTCCTTTTATTTCATCAGATGGATACTGAGATGGCTGAAGAATTTCAATACCGGGGTCGAACACCTTTTCCTTTAGGGGAAAATAGCACTCAGGCTCAGCAACATTTGAAGAAGATGCACTAAGAAAATTCACAACCTCGTCGTCAGAAGGTGGACAAAGAGGTGTCAAAACATACGAGCTGCGGATGTTGGTGTCGTCCGGTTGCTTCTCCTTTGAAAGAATTTTCTTCAAATCCGAAGTATGATCAAGACCATAATCATCAAAGTCTAAAGGAGGAGCATCACTCTCATGAGGGAAGTAAGTATTGAGAAAAGTAGAAAAGTCTTCCTCAAATGAGTAGTCATCCAAAGTAGGATTAAGCATGGTTGGTGGAGGATCTTCATCATGAGAAGAATCACTCGAAAGAGTATCGGCCTCATCAAAATCATGATAGGTGGGCATGTCGGGATACTCGGAAGTAAAATCATCATAATTATCTCCATCGAAGCTAGAATCATTATCATAAGCATCATAGATCTGTGGAGAATCATATATGGGCGAAGGTTCCAAATTGGAGAGAGAATCATCCACATCATCTTGAAAAAGTGTATTATCATTGCAAGAATCGAATAGAGGATTGTGGTAGACGACAAAATCATCAAGCACATTAATCATATTCGCTAATTCTCTTCCATAGGATTTGCTTGTAAGCTTCCCCATTTTAAAAACATGTGCATCATCCCCGACTCTTAAGATGAGCTCACATTTATCCACATCTATTAAAGCTCTACCGGTTCTCAAAAATAGGCGTCCAAGTATTAACAGAATACGAGGGTCCATTTCATAATTAACAACGACAAAGTCGACCGGAAAAGTGAATGTGCCAACTTTAATGAACACATCTTCGGCAATACCAATGGGGTAAGCGAGAGTGCGATTGGCAAGCTCAAGAGTCATCTTGGTAGGTGTAAGGTCGGGCAATGATAACTTTTTCCAAAAACTTAAAGGCATCAAATTAATACTTACCCCGAGACCGGCTAAGGTAGTAAATTTGTAGGTTTGGTTAAAAGTACAAGGAAGCACAAAACGACCGGGATCTCTAAGTTTTTCCAGAAGTTCTTTAAGAAGGACGGCAAAAAAATTTTCATTCAATCGAGTATTAGCAAACTCGGCCATCTTCTCCTTTTTGCTAAGCAATTCCTTAAACATCTTAACAAATTTAGGCATTTGTGCTAGAGCTTCAACAAGGGGAAAAGTGACGGTCATTTCTGAAACTTTCTTCAAATAGTTTGACACTTGAATGTCATCCTTGGTGTGTATTTTGGCCTTGTCTAAGCGAGATGGATAAGGAATCTTGGTTTTATAGGTGGAAGGTGTAGGTGTAGCAGGTAAAGGTTGAGATGTTGAAGGTGGGGTTGGTGGAGGATTCTTGGTGGGTACTTCGTCATGACGAGGCGGAGACGGTAATGGTGTACTAATACTAGGTGTGGGAGTAGTTGGGATAAATGGTGGTGGAGGAGGTGTAGATGATGGGGGCGGGATAGGTGGTCCTACTAAAGTAACTCCACTACGGGTAGTAATAGCACTCACATTCGCTCGCAGGTTGGTGATGGTGTTTGAAGGTAGAGAACTCGAAGAAGAGGGTTGAGCGGTGGGTAAGAAACTAGCCAGCATATTCTTTAAATCATTCGTTTGATTGCTGAAGGAGGATTGTATATCATTTCGAAGCTCGGATCTAATGTCATTCCCTTGCTTGGTGATATCCCCTTTCAGATTGATAATTTGGCTCTGTAGATTCTTAATTTGCTCTCCTTGGGTTCTCATTAATGCTTCAACATCTTGATTCATGGGTGGGGCTTGTTGAGCGGGTGGGTGATAAGGATTAGAAGCTCTAGGTGGGATTTGGTTGCTTCTAGTGTAATTGTTGTTGGGATTTTGGTTTTGAGGAGAAAAACCGGGTGAAAGGTAGTTGTTTGACCGGTAACTTAGCAAATTTCGATCCCCTTGAGGTCGGGCTTGGTAATTTTCCGGTGAATAATTACCATAAGCCGCATACACGTTTTCCGGATTTCCTTGAGTAGAAGGACAATCAGTGTATGAGTGAGGACCGCCGCATGTCTCACAAGGATTAGCCACCACTTTAACTTGTTGTTGGTTTGTAGCGAGGAGCAAGATATTTTTGTTCATTTCTGCCATCATGCGGGTGAATTCGGTCATATCAGGGTTTGCTGAAGTAGAAGAAACATTGACTCTCGGGTTGTTCCTTGAAGAAGCGGAGGAATCCCAGTTTTTGTGATGAGTAGTCATGTTTTTAATAAGCTCTCTACACTCCTCGGGTCTCCTTTTCATAAATGTGCCACCGGCGGCTGCATTAATCGTATCACGATCACGAAAAGTGAAACTGTTGTAGAAAGTATCAATTAAGGTCATAGGGAGCATGTTGTGGTTTGGACAACGATCGATCAAAACATTATATCTTTCCCAAGCATCAAAGAGAGATTCATCGCGTTCTTGCATGAAACCGCTGATTTGATTGCGAAGGCTCGTGACCATGGATGGTGGAAAGTAGCGCGACAAAAAGCGTTGAGTCATGTCATCCCAAGTATGAATGGAATTCTTCGGAAGACGATCAAACAATTTCTCGGCGTGGTGTGATAAAGTATGTGGAAAGAGTTGAAGGCGAAGAACATCCATTGTAGCACCGGGCAACTTCATGCTTTGAGTGATTGTAATGAATTTGTCGAGGTGTTTGTTGGCATCATCATCAGGCATTCCGGCGAATGGATTAGTTTGCACTTGCTGGATCATGTGATGCTCCAACGAAAACTCCGGAGCCGTAATTTGCATCGGCGCAATCGGTCCTCGTCGTCCAAACATAGTGGGTTGAAAAAGCTCCTCCATTGTCCGAAGATCATGCTGTGGGAGAACATTGTTGTTGTTATTGTTGAGGTGCGGTGGATTATTGTTGTTGTTCACACCTGCCATACCTAAATCTTCACTAGTCTCGGGCTCTTGATAAGTAGAAGATCTAGTACGCATACACCTACAAAAGCAAAAGAAAAAGATACCAAAGCAATAGACAATATATATACACAATAAAAATAAAATCTTTTTGGATTTTTGAATTTTTAAATTTTTATGGATTTTTTAACAATTTTTAATTTTTAAGGGTTTTTTTGGAAAATTTTAAGCAAGAAAATAACGCTCACGAACGAACGGATCCGAAAAAGCAACGCGTCTCTCACAGAAAACCGATAATTTTCACGAAAGAGCCGGCAGCGGCGCCATTTGATACACGGCTTTTGCCTAGTAAGAAAATTAAAGTTCGTTGTTCCAGTCTCTTCGAATTGAAAAATGGATTAAAGTGCGACTTAGCTGTCTTTGGTGAAACAAATGTTGTGTCGTTGTAGTATATTGAAAGTGCAAAAACTTTAAAGTAAAGAGCAGGTAAAATAAATCTAAATCTAATTTAAAATAAATGTGGGAAATAAAAACATGACGAAATATTAAAAGGCACTTAAAGTAAATGGGCAATTAAAATAAATAACGCGAACTTAAAACTAACCTAAAGGCAAATTTAAAACGCAACTAAAACTTAAACTAAGGGCAAGGCTTAAAATAAATCTGAGGCAAGTAATCTTAAAGTGCAACTAAGTAAAAAGGCGGGAAAAGTAAAGCTTAAAAATTAAAACTTAAAAACTGAAACTAAAAAGAACCTGAAAACAGCTCATTCGGAATAATCCTTCGTTCGGAATAATCACTCATCCAGAATGTCACCTTCGTTCAGAATGATTCTTCTTCACTCGTAATAATGCTTCACCCGGAATAAAAGCTTGATGCGGAATAAATCCTTCACTCGGAATGTGTCACTGATCCGGAATAATTTATTATTCCGAATAAACAACCTTCATCCGGAATGTTCCGAATGAGTACCCCTTGATCCGGAATATTGAATATTCCGGATGAACAACCTTTGATTCGGAACAAACAGCTTGATTCGGAACAAACCCTCAAAACCCTTCGTTCGGAATGTTCCGAATAAAGACCTTGATCCGAAATATTATTCCGAATAAACGACTTGATCCGGAACAAATTCTTCACTCGGAATGTTAGCTTGATTCGGAACTTCCACTGATTCGGAACTTTCTGAACAAAACTTTGATTCGGAATAATCTGCTTGATTCGGAATAATCAACAAAATTCCTTCACTCGGAATATTTGGCTTTGATCCGGAATGTACATGGGAAACAGAATATAGCGAAGAACAAGGAGAAACAAAAATAACACGAATCCAATCTAGATCAATCAAAATAAAACAAAAGATTAAATCAAACTAACCAAATAACATCTACTAATCATAAACAAACAATCCAAAACAATCAAACTAACAATACTAATCAAAATAATCAAAACCCACTTTAATCAAATCAATAAAACATCAAAAACATAAACATGAACATAAAGCATAAAGATTAAAGATTAGCAAGAAAGGTAGATAGGAGATGAACAATAAAAGTAAAGATTAACAGTAATTAAAAGGAAACTTACTTGAAATTAAATGAATTTAAGGTGCAAGACAGGTATTTAAATTTTACAATTAAGTAAATGACATGTATTTAAATGTGCAAGGAAATGAAAATGTGGAAGAACTAGTGTCACTCTAGCCAACAAAATGAAAATGAAATCCTAATGATCTATTTATAGGAGGATTAGGGAGGTACTTAGGAAGCTTCCTCCCCTCTTTCTTCTTTCTTTAATTGCATCATTAAGTCCTTAATCTTATTAGTTCTTCGACTTTAATGACTTTGTCTCGGGATTTCTTTAAACTCGTCTTGAAATTTCTTCATAAATAAGACTTGAGTTCTTCGGCTTTTAGTAAACTTTCGTCTTTTGACTTTTTCTTCGATAAATCTTCAGAATTGGTCTTGGACTTTCGTTCTTTTTGCACTCTTGATTTCTTGACTTCGTCTTTTGTCTTTTTCTTCGATAAAAGCCCATGAATGCCCGTGTTTTCTCCCCTTTTCACATTTTCGTCCTAAATTACAACAAAAACACAAACCACGCATAATTCCGACATTTACGACACAAAATACACGTTTCGGCTTGGTTATTATTGTAGTTAAGTGGTAAAAAGGATGGGTGTTTACACACCTATCAGTGATTATTATGAAGAAGTTGGCATTTCTCATGAAACATCCGTTGCTCGCACTCCACAACAAAACGGTGTCGTTGAAAAGCGAAATCGCACAGTTATGGAAGTTGCTCGAACGATGTTAATTTATGCAAAGGCTGCATTTTTTATGGGCAGAAGCAGTATCTACCGCAGTGTACACCCAAAACCGGTCACTAATTCGTAAACGCCATGGTAAAACACCTTATGAGCTTCTCCATGGTAAAGTACCAGATTTATCATATCTTCATGTATTTGGTTCTCTTTGCTATCCAAATAATGATGGTGACAATTTGTGAAAAATTCAACCTAAGGCTGATATTGGTATTTTCATTGGTTACGCACCCGCAAAGAAGGCATACCGAATCTACAATCGTAACTCTCGCAAGATCCTCGAAACTATGAATGTTGATTTTGATGAGCTAACAACAATGGCTTCTGAGCAAAGCAGCTCTGAACCCGCACTTCATGAAATGGGACCCAGTAATATTAGTTCTGGTCTTGTCCCAAACAACCCTACATCATCATCATTTACATCACCTACTAGGAAGGAATGGGAAACGTTTTTTCAACAGTTCTTTGATGAATTCTTTACTCCTCCAAGTATTGTTGCTCCAGAACCTGAGGTAATAGCTCCGGTAACCGAAGTTGTCGCTCCAGCAACCGAAGCACAATCAGATACGTCTGCACCTACAATTGGTCTAGATATACCATCAATAAGTAATTCTCAACCAACACCTGTTTCAACTACTCATGTCATGCCTATTGATGATGAAGAGGATGATGATGATCACGATTTGGAATTTGCTCAAATGCGTGAACTTCCATTCTTCGGTGTACCTATTGTAACACCCTATTTTGGAAATGGAAATATCACAGTAATTATGGCGTGTCATCAAAGCATACAAGGTAAAATGTCTAAACATTACTTGACCATATAAAGGAAAATACCAGAATCAAACGTCGGTAGTCCAAAAGTAAAGCTCATCACACACAAACATAGTATAGTAAGGAATAAGGACGAAACAATGTCCAAAGCATAAGTAACATAAAGAAAAGAAATGCCTTCTTAGACAGCTTCCAGTCCATATGCACGTACTCTTAGTGTCTACGAGCGTCCCTGAGTACCTGCCGTTTTGGGAACATAGAAAAGGAAAACGGCTGAATAATACGCTCAGTGCACGGATGTACAATAAAGCATGAATAGGATAAGCATATAACATAATAACAGCGGAAGAAACTAAGTCCCGAGTAACCTGGTTAAGTCTTAATAAAACTCGTTTTATAGTTTGAAAGTCTTATGTTTATCTTATAAAAACTGTTTGTCATATTTTACCATTTAGCCAATATAGGTCATGAATATCCACCGTGCATGAATAATTGGAGGGGTGACCTCATAATGCAAATTAGAGGGGCTGCCTCTAATTTAATATACTGGTTTTATGGGTAGGAGGGATCAGCTCCTTGTGAAGGATGCAAGGCACACACCACATTCACCATGTAATCCTGAATAAAACGTGTAACTAGGATGCACCCATACGCCCCACATGATAAATATAATAAATGGCCAAAAGCTGAAGGGACGCCACGAGCAATCACTCCGCCGCGGTGAAGTCATAACATCAGTGCCTCTAATGTTATGGTTATGGTACCTCCATAACTAGGTGAAACTGGTCATGCATGTATATGGCTATAGGTAATCATATTTAAACATAAGCAATCAAACTCATACTTATACTACGGGAAAACAGTTGGCTGCATACGGGGAATCCTAAATAAGGAAAGAATGTCCATACTGAAAGGACGGGAATCCGTACCTTATGTCCAGTGAACGAGAACGATGAACTGCGAGAATCCTACTTCCGAAACACTAGTGCTACATAAATACGTACATGAAATAAGTATCTGCTTACTACATACATAGCTGGTTTTATATCATGTCTTAGCTTATTTTATGTGTTCTTACTATTTACACTGTTTAAAGCCTTAAACTGTGTTAAATCTTATATTCTGTTTAATCTGATTAAGTATTTCTGGTATTTCATGTGTTATTATACTTAATAAGTAACTTTCCAAAAATAGCAGTTTTCCTAAAATAGAAAGTTTCCAAAAATAGAAAGTTTCCAAAAATAGAAAGTTTCCAAAAATAGAAAGTTTCCAAAAATAGAGAGTTTTCAAAAATAGATTTATTGCTTAAAATAGATAAGTTTCTAAAAATAGAAAGTTTCCATAAATAGATTAGCTGCCTTAATTAAATAAGTTTTCATAAATAGATTAGCTGCCTTAAATAAATAAGTTTCTAAAAATAGCTGATTTCCATAAATAAAATAGTTGCCTTATTTAATTAAGTTTCTAAAAATAGAAAGTTTCTATAATTAGAAATAAGTTGGTTAAATAAGCTAAGTAAATAAGCCTAAGTGTTTTCATGATTATATCCTAAGTCATATGATATATTATATAGTTTAATAATTATTTCATGTAATTTAATTAAACTATAGGTTATAATATTTAATTAAATTATGACATGTTTTTAATTAAATATATTAAATACTTAGGTTAAAATATGTATTATTAAATATTAATAATATAACCTAAGTCATGTTTAATTAATTAATTATATCCATGGTTTTTAAAATAATTAATTAATTATAAGTCTGAATAATATAAATACTTAGGTTAAAAATAATTCATGTTTATTAATAATTAGTTAACCTAAGTCATGTTATTAAATTAATTACATCTTATTAATTTAATTCTTAACATAAGTTTATAACATAAACAACTAACATAATCATGATCCGGATCTAAGCCTAAAAACATGCACCGAATATGAAACAACACCGTACCCCGAACCAAATCGGGGTACCCCCTTGCTGCCGTGGGACCCACACGCACCAACCAAGACCAAAAAGGTCTTGGTGGTGGTCGGTTAAAACAAACCGAACCCCCTTAGGGTCGGTTGTACCTTGCGGCCCAAAACAAACACCCCTTTGATCGACCCCTTTGATTAATTAATTATCAAAACATGTTAGATCTAGGTTTAATTAATGTGTTTTTATAAAAACATCACGTGTTCTTAATTAATAAAAGATTAATTAAAAAGAAAAACAAGTTAAAAAGGTTTTACCGTATTCGTGGATCAAGAGGGTGAAGAACAAACACGAACAACCAATAAATCAACAAGATCCAAGATCAAAATCACCTTCTATGGTGGTTTGTAGGTGGCGGCACAAAGAAGGAGAAAAGGGAGGGTTTTAGGTTTTTCCTGAAATCTTCTGTAAAAGTAATTTTTGAGTAGTAAAAATTACTTAACCCCCTTTTAGTAAAATTGGTAATGGGCTTGGCCCATTACCCTCTTTTGGCCGCGGGTAGGGACTCCCTTGTGGGGGTTCCCGTACCTCGTTTCGTGTCTTGTTATTTAATACACGTTTATGTTTAATTATGTTCGTGTTTTAAATGTTCTCGTTACGTAAATACCATACTCTTATATATTTAATTACGCTCGTATTAAATATATATACGTAATTAATAATAGCTCGTGTTTTAATTACGCTCGTGATTTCGTGATTGTATGCTCGTGATTAATTATTGCTAAATAATTATTACGTGATCGTGCAATTAAAATATTTATCGTGTTCTAACACGTACGTAATACATAAACTCCCAACACGTAATCGTAATCATGCTATATTAGTAAAGTTTTTAACTAGTACGTACGAACTTAAGGTACTATGCATGGTAAAAGCATGCGGGTTTTACAACTCTTCCCCCCTAAAAAGAATAATTCGTCCCCGAATTATAGATAAAGTAAACTGGAAAAGAAGAACATACCCGAATTCAAAATATGAAATGAGGGTAAGAAGTCCGGATAGACTCCTCTGTTTCCCAAGTGGCTTCCCGCTCGGTATGATCCCTCCATAGAATTTTCACGAATGGAATCGTCTTCTTTCTCATGACTCGTTCCTGCATGTCAAGAACTCGTTCGGGTTCTTCTATAAAAGTGAGATCTTCACGAATCTGTTCCAGTGGATACTGAACCATGTGAAGGGGATGATATTGATACCCTCTGAGTAAGGACACATGAAACACATTGTGCACATGCGAAAGCTGCGGAGGTAACGCCAATCGGTAAGATACTTCACCGACTCGTTCAATGATATCAAACGTTCAATGAAACGAGGACTGAGCTTCCCTTTAATCCTGAAGCGTCTAACACCACGTGCCGGCGAAACCTTAAGGAAGACGTGATCTCCTACGTTAAAGTGTAAATCCCTACGATGCTTGTCGGCGTAACTCCTTTGACGTGACCGTGCCTCCTGAATCTTCTGCCTAGCTACTGCGATCTTCTCGTTTGTCATCTCTATGATTTCTGGTCCTTCGAGTGTTCGCTCGCCAACCTGATCCCAGCAGATTGGGGCGCGACACTTTCTGCCATACAACATCTCAAATGGAGCACACTTGATGCTCGCGTGCCAGCTGTTGTTGTACGCAAACTCCACCAAACAGATGTATTCGTCCCAATCACCCGTCCATTCCAACGCACATGACCTCAACATATCTTCCAATATTTGAATGGTTCGCTCCGACTGTCCGTCCGTTTGAGGATGAAAGGCCGTGCTAAGCTTAAGTTGTGTTCCCCAAGCTTTCTGTAGACTTTTCCAAAAGCGCGAAGTGAATCGAGGATCTCTGTCTGAGACGATGCTGGATGGTGCACCGTGTAGTCTCATGATCTCTCGTCTGTACGTATCTGCGAGTTTACTTACCGGATCTTCCTTGCGGATCGGTAAGAAATGAGCTGATTTAGTAAGTCGATCAACGATAACCCAAATTGCATCGTGCTTCCTTTTGGTAGGCGGAAGACCGGTAACAAAATCCATGGTGATATTATCCCACTTCCACTCTGGAATGTCTAACAGTTGAAGGAGACCGCCAGATCGCTGATGCTAGATCTTAACCTTCTGGCAGGTAAGACATTTGGAGACGTAAGTGGCCACATCCTGCTTCATACCACTCCACCAAAAGTACTGCTTGATGTCATGGTACATTTTAGTTGAACCAGGATGTATCGAGAATGGGGAGCTATGAGCTTCTGCTAGCAAACCTTCCCGGAGTTCTTGGTCATCAGGAACACAAAGTCTAGTGCCCTGCCATACGATACCATCTGCATCTACTCTGAATTCTATCTGCTTCTCCAAATTCTGTATTATCGCCCATATTTCTCCGTCATCCTTCTGAGCTTCCTTGATCTTAGATAGTAACTCGGGTTCTACTCTAAGATTAGCCCAGTAACTGTGTTGTCCACGTACCATGATCTCGATGTCTAGTCGCTCCAAGTCTCTTATGATTCCCTCTTCGATTCTAATGCTGTTGATCATTCCGGACTTCCTGCTAAGGGCATATGCTACTACATTTGCCTTTCCGAGATGATACTGAAGATTAATGTCATAATCCTTCAACAGCTCTAACCATCTTCTCTGCCTCATGTTCAATTCACATTGAGTGAAGATATACTTCAAGCTTTTGTGGTCCGTGAAATGTCACATGATTCTCCATATAAGTAGTGTCTCCATATCTTCAATGCAAACACGACTGCAGCAAGTTCCAGATCGTGCGTGGGGTAATTCTCTTCATAAGGCTTAAGCTGCCGTGAAGCGTACGCGATCACTTTCCCATGTTGCATGAGAACACAGCCAAGTCCCTTCCCTGATGCATCGCTGTAGATTTGAAATCCACCCGTACCAGATGGTAGAGTAAGAATAGGTGCAGATACTAGCTTCTGCTTCAGGTCTTCAAAGCTCTTCTCTCGATCTTCAGTCCAGACGAATTTCTCCCCTTTCCGCATCAGTTTGGTCAATGGTAGTGCTAAGCGGGAAAAGTTCTCTACGAACCTACGGTAATAGCCAGCTAAGCCTAAGAAACTGCAGACTTCCATCGCGGATGTCATCCTCGGCCACTTAGTGATTCCTTCTGCTGATACAATGTGACCTAAGAATGCCACATTGTCAAACCAGAACTCACACTTGGAGAATTTAGCATACAACTGCTTCTGGCGAAGAATCTGTAGTACTGTACGAAGATGGTCTTCGTGTTCCTCCTTGGACTTAGAGAAAATCAGGATGTCATCGATGAAAACAATGACGAATTTGTCCAGAAATTCATGGAATATTCTGTTCATCAGATCCATGAACACTGCTAGAGCATTTGTCAGGCCAAATGGCATAACTACAAACTCGTAGTGGCCATAACGAGTACGAAAGGCAGTCTTAGCAACATCCTGCTCCTTGACTCGTAACTGATGATAGCCTGACCTAAGATCGATCTTGGAGAAGTGTTTGGCCTCTTGGAGTTGGTCAAACAGATCGTCAATGCGTGGCAGTGGATATCTATTCCGAATGGTAATCTTGTTGAGCTCGCGATAGTCTATGCAAAGACGCATACTGCCGTCCTTCTTCTTAAGAAACAAAACCGGTGTGCCCCATGGAGATGCATTCGGTCGAATGAAACCTCGTTCGAGAAGTTCTTGCAGTTGATCCTTCAGCTCCTTCAGCTCTATGGGAGCCATACGATAAGGAGCCTTGGAGATTGGTTCAGCTCCTGGAACCAGCTCGATACTGAATTCCACTTCTCGTGCAGGTGGTATGCCCGGAAGTTCTGCTGGAAACATGTCTTGGAATTCCGACACTATTGGTTGATCCTGAATCGATGGAGATTCAGCATCCATGTCGTGAACCGTAGCTAGATAACCCTCGCAGCCATGTGACAGTAATGCACGCGCTTGTAGGGTGGATATGATTTGTACATATCGTCCGGGTATGAACCCATTATGAATGTACTCTGGTGCATTGACATCACCGAAGATAACTCGATATGAATGGCAGTCTATAGTAGCATGATATTTGGATAGCCAATCCATGCCTAAAATCATGTCGAAGTCATTCATGTCTAGCGGAAGTGCGTCGACAGGTCGAACCTTATCATCAAATTCTAGAGGAAGACTCTTGTATACATGGGTGATTAATACAGAGTCCCTCAAAGGCGTGGAAATAGTAAGCCTATTTTCTAGTGGCAAGGGAGGCATCCTAATGTTCTTAGCATAAGCAGTAGAAATAACCGAGTGATTAGCACCCGTATCGAAAAGAACACATGCAGCGCGACCATACATATACAAGATTCCAGTGATGGTACCTGTAGACTTGTTGGCCTGGTCTCGAGATGTCGTGTAGACACGCCCGGTAGTAGGAGGCGGCTTGGTATCAGCATGTCCCGATGTACCCTCCATCTCGCCCTTACGGCAATCCTTCATAATATGGCCAGGAAGACCACACTTGAAGCACGCATCAGTATTACGACGACATGGTCCTGGGTGCCTACGGTGGCAAGTAGAGCAAAGAGGATGAGTGTATCCTCCAGCAGGTGCTCTGGCTGGCTGAGGACCTGATAAAACATTTTACATGAGACATAATAGTTGGGTACAATGAAGGAAGCGGATAATCGTAAGATTGAGTACAAGTGATAGCTGGACGGCTAGGCTGCGAACCTCTCTGGTTCTGGTCCCTACCGTTTCCATGGTTCCTGGTAGAATTTTGCTAGAGTGTCAAAATATGAGTCATAACATAAAACATAAGAAATTTCGTAAGTATTAAGACCTGCTGTTACTGGATTGCCCGGCGTTGTTACGGTAATTGTCATTACCGCCACGCCTATCCGTAGCAGATCGGTCATTAGTCTGACCATTTCCCTTGGGCTGATGAGGCTGCTGCTGAGTAGCCGGCTGAGACCGGTCCCCAGTTTTCTGCCTGGAAGATACATTTAAAGAGATGAATAATTGACATATGGAAGATATATGGATTGATCACTGCTTGAATATGAAGGTTTTACCTCTTGTCGGGTCTTTCAGCTTCCCCGAACTCATCCCTCTCCTGCAGCATCTCCAGTTTCCGTGCTGCATCGGCCACTTGTGCTACAATATTGAACGTAGCACACACCAGATTGTTTGCGACCGATGTGCGAAGAGCCCATCTAAAGTGATGTGCCTGCTCTTCTGGAGTACCTGCTGCCGCACCAAGGAAACCAGCCAAGCGAAGAAAGCGCTGCATAAACTCGTTGCTATTCTCCCCAGCTCTCTGACGGATCCCATGGTACTCTCTCTTGAGTTTGTCCTGCTCAGCCTTGGGAAAGAACAGCTCCATCACCCTGTCCTTGAACTGAGCCCAAGTCAAACCAGCAACCCACTCATCACCACCTTCAGATTGTATCAAAGCTAACCACCAGTTGAGTACATCGCCTTCGATCCGATAGCATGCCAACCTCGCCTTGTATGCGGGGTCACAGCCCATAGCGTTGAAGATCTTCTCGATGTGAGCCAACCAGCTTTCAGCATCGCTGGGGCTATCTGTCTTCTCAAAAGCTCGAGGGCGGAGCTTGTTGAATCTCTCCAGCCATACTGCTAATGTCACTGGAGGAGGAGGAGGAGGTGGCTGATTGTGCTGCTGCTGATTGTTGGCAGCTTGAACTTCAGCACGGATGTCATTCCTCAGTTGAGGAAGCAAGGCTTGCATGGCAGCCTGAATTGCAGCATCGAGCTGCTCCTGTTCGCGTGTGAGAACTATCTGATAGTATAACAATAAAACATATGATTAAACAGTTCAAAACATAAAATATAAAATATATACATGAAAAAAATTTTATACTAAAAATTTCACGAGAAAAATTTTTATGCAAGAAAATTTTTGTGTATGAATGCATGATGCAGTTTTATGAAAACTTTGTATGCTCGAGAGTGAACGCCTCTGGTCAGTTCACTCAAAACAAAAGACATAGCGAGGGGACGCCTATGGGTCGGTCCCAAATCTAAACGTTTCGATAAAACACATGCGACTAAATAGGGCCAGTCATGTACCAACCGTTACTTAGTCAAAAACCATGCAACAATGACATGTATATGTATGCTAAAAAATGATGAATGCATGAAAACAACTGTCAGTTCTAGGAAGACCGTAGTGACTACCCACTAATCACAGGTCATATTTGAGAGCCTACAGGTCGAAACCAGGCTCTGATACCATAATTGTAACACCCCATTTTGGAAATGGAAATATCACAGTAATTATGGCGTGTCATCAAAGCATACAAGGTAAAATGTCTAAACATTACTTGACCATATAAAGGAAAATACCGGAATCAAACGTCGGTAGTCCAAAAGTAAAGCTCATCACACACAAACATAGTATAGTAAGGAATAAGGACGAAACAATGTCCAAAGCATAAGTATCATAAAGAAAAGAAATGCATAATGTAAAGAAGGCTAGACAGCTTCCAGTCCATATGCACGTACTCTTAGTGTCTACGAGCGTCCCTGAGTATTTGGGAACACAGAAAAGGAAAACGGCTGAGCAATACGCTCAGTGCACGGATGTACAATAAAGCATGAATAGGATAAGCATATAACATAATAACAGCGGAAGAAACTAAGTCTCGAGTAACCTGGTTAAGTCTTAATAAAACTGGTTTTATAGTTTGAAAGTCTTATGTTTATCTTATAAAAACTGTTTGTCATATTTTACCATTTAGCCAATATAGGTCATGAATATCCACCGTGCATGAATAATTGGAGGGGTGACCTCATCATGCAAATTAGAGGGGCTGCCTCTAATTTAATATACTGGTTTTATGGGAAGGAGGGATCAGCTCCTTGTGAAGGATGCAAGGCACACACCACATTCACCATGTAATCCTGAATAAAACGTGTCACTAGGATGCACCCATACGCCCCACATGATAAATATAATAAATGGCCAAAAGCTGAAGGGACGCCACGAGCAATCACTCCGCTATGGTGAAGTCATAACATCAGTGCCTCTAATGTTATGGTTATGGTACCTCCATAACTAGGTGAAACTGGTCATGTATGTATATGGCTATAGGTAATCATATTTAAACATAAGCAATCAAACTCATACTTATACTACGGGAAAACAGTTGGCTGCATACGGGGAATCCTAAATAAGGAAAGAATGTCCATACTGAAAGGACGGGAATCCGTACCTTATGTCCAATGAACGAGAACGATGAACTACGAGAATCCTACTTCCGAAACACTAGTGCTACATAAATACGTACATGAAATAAGTATCTGCTTACTACATACATAGCTGGTTTTATATCATGTCTTAGCTTATTTTATGTGTTCTTACTATTTACACTGTTTAAAGCCTTAAACTATGTTAAATCTTATATTCTGTTTAATCTGATTAAGTATTTCTGGTATTTCATGTGTTATTATACTTAATAAGTAACTTTCCAAAAATAGCAGTTTTCCTAAAATAGAAAGTTTCCAAAAATAGAAAGTTTCCAAAAATAGAAAGTTTCCAAAAATAGATTTACTGCTTAAAATAGATAAGTTTATAAAAATAGAAAGTTTCCATAAATAGATTAGTTGCATTAATTAAATAAGTTTCCATAAATAGATTAGATGCCTTAAATAAATAAGTTTCTAAAAATAGCTGGTTTCCATAAATAAAATAGCTTCCTTATTTAATTAAGTTTCTAAAAATAAGAAGTTTCCATAATTAGAAATAAGCTGGTTAAATAAGCTAAATAAATAAGCCTAAGTGTTTTCATGATTATATCCTAAGTCATATGATATATTATATAGTTTAATAATTATTTCATGTAATTTAATTAAACTATAGGTTATAATATTTAATTAAAGTATGACATGTTTTTAATTAAATATATTAAATACTTAGGTTAAAATATGTATTATTAAATACTAATAATATAACCTAAGTCATGTTTAATTAAATAATTATATCCATGGTTTTTAAAATAATTAATTAATTATAAGTCTTAATAATATAAATACTTAGGTTAAAAATAATTCATGTTTATTAATAATTAGTTAACCTAAGTCATGTTATTAAATTAATTACATCTTATTAATTTAATTCTTAACATAAGTTTATAACATAAACAACTAACATAATCATGATCCGGATCTAAGCCTAAAAACATGCACCGGATATGAAACAACACCGTACCCCGAATCAAATCGGGGTACCCCCTTGCTGCCGTGGGACCCACACGCACCAACCAAGACCAAAAAGGTCTTGGTGGTGGTCGGCTAATGTAACAATCCGTCAATTTATGGTTGATATTTTATTCTCGAATATTATTTAAAAACATTATTTTAATGTTACAATATGAACTCACATATTTTTGGGAAGAAATTTGGATTTACGTCTTGGAGTAGCATCGACTACGTCTAAACCGGAGGATTCAACGTTACGTGCTTACGTTTACATACACCGTCTTTGGTGACAGTCCGACATTTCAGAAAATAAATTTATCCGTGAATATTATTTTGGAGTTTTAAATTTGAGTTGGTTCATAAACTCACAAATTTACGAGAAGAGATTAGGACTTACGATTTTATTTTAACGTCCTTTACGACTAAACCGGAAACCCTAGGATTACGTATTTACGTTTTCGAACTCCGTTTTTGATGAGACAATTTTTATTGGATTCGTTTTGTGACGTTGATTCGTAATTTATAAAAACGTTTTTCGTAAAACGACCCGAGGGCACGCAAATCGAGAAAACTAGAATCGAGGAATACCCGTAAATTAGTGAGATGGAACAAAATACATTGTTCCACCCCACTAGCACCATGGGACGGCACAAATAAGACACCACATCAATATGTGGCATCTTATTTACTTGATAGCTACAAGTGTAAGCAAGCTTATACTTTAAGCCACTTTAAGCTACACACTAACACAAAACCACTAGCAATTCACACATACCATTTCACAACATGCAAAACCACCCTCAAAATCCTCTCAACTCTCTCTAGTTCGTCCCACCCTACACATAAACACCCCATTTTGATCTTGATTTAACCATGAAATCCCATGTTATTCATATACATGTTGATGCCCTTTTGAAGCCCTATTGATTGGTGCAAGTTATCACATCCAAGGAGGAGTATTCATGGTGTCTTAGGGCTGATTTTCCACAAAGGACTCATGAAGCATGGTGGTCTTGAATATGGTCATGGTTGTCCACAAGTTTCTCCATCAAAAACCATGTTCAAATCATAACCTACATCAACTTGGTGGTATAAAGATTGTCCTCCTCATCTTCTTGTTATTTTGATTATGTAAACATATATTTTATTTCCTATTGTATATGTATATGATGATTATATGATGATAAAAATGTTATGTGGGGATTTGTTGTTGATAAATATGATTAACAAGGTGAAAAACTATAAGAAACAAGGTTAAAATCATGCTTAATTTACATGGCTGTATAAAACAGTAAAGAAACAGGTCATGGACTGATAAAATGATGGAGTAGAATGGATTTACAGTAAGTTATGAGTCTTGTACACATGTGAGAGTTGGCCATGCAATGGAATCATTGTAATGAGTGAGATATGATCAAAACAAGTTTAAGGTATAAATCTGAGTTCACTGTTTTGGACGATTTTTAGAAAACATTTAGAAGACGATTCAACAGTAGCTATAGAAGAGTTAAATGTAGCACATATCATTTAGTTTATGTGATAAAAATTTGAGCTTCTATCTCCATATATAACTCAAGATATGGCAGTTTTGGTGAAGATGAAAATAAAAATCAGATTTTGGAAAATAAAGTATAATACTATTATATGCACTCAAAATTATATTGTATAAAATGTAAAGTTAAAACCCACTAACTCTTGGATTTTATTCATATAAATATGTACAATGATAAATAAGTGGACATTTTATAAAAATAGTAACTTGTTATGTTTTATAAGTTATAAAAACTATAAACATGATTTTTACGACTTTTTCGGCTAATACCGTAAAATTAACGTTTTTGTTAAATAAAACCTAGATGGTTGGACCCGTCTAATGAAAACTTTATAAAACTTATATACTGATATATAGACACGTATAACAAGTAAAAACCGATAAAACCCGAACTATAGGGCATAAGGACATTAACGAGCTAAGTAAACATATTGGACTAATACTTGGGCTAATAATTGGATTAAATAAGATAAACACTCCTAAAAAGAACTTATTGGGCTTAACCCATTTAGGCCCAACTTGTAAAGTGTAGATACTGATAATATAAGTATAACATGAATTAAAACAAGTTAAAGAACTTTTAATAAGTTTATCGGACTTAAAACGCGTAAATAAGTAAAACTAGTAAACTAGTATAAAAGTTATCGACATATAACACTAAAATGAGTAAACGAGAATATGTAAACCCACTTGATCATCATATATATATATAATCATCATATGTATACATAATTGTTATTTTTATTAAGTCATTGGACAAACGTCTAAGACCGAGTATTATTTGTCTAGGTTTCCGTGATTGAAGCACGTACCGTACGTCCGAATTGCCGATAACCCGCCTTCCCACATCAACGTGAGTTCATAGCCTCGCACTCTTTTAAATGTTTTTATAAATGTTTTATAAACCCGCGAGGGAGATAACATGTTAGTTTTTATAAAATAGGACACCATTTGTCCTGATTGTTTGTTTATTGATTTGGACCCGAATGATTGAATGACCCGATTGTATGACCCGATAAATGATTAAAGGACCCGATAGATGAAATTAAATGGATTATTAAAGTTAGGTTATGTCACTAAAAGTCCCATTAGCATGAATTGTGAACTACCGGGATTTGGTAGACGCTTATGCATTTAATAGTACTATTTGGGGACGATCACCCCAGTTCGCGCCTTGACGGTTGATCCCCGTCGTGCCACATTGATTGGTAAGCGAATTTATGTATGAGAAGATTTCCATAGCGTGACCTTTGTGACGACACGCTACTTTAGATGGGAAAAATTGGTATCGGGTTAGCTACCCGTTGTTGGTTTAGTAAGGTAACAATGTCATGCGGCTTATAATAATCCAAAACTAACGAAATACTAATAGACGCTCCGAATTACGAAGTATTGCCTGACTAGCAATACAGGGTCATACTATTGATATTATGTTCGTGTTCTGGTTTTCATAACCATATTCATATAACGGTTTTTATTTAACTTTATACAACGTCGTAAAACGTATTGTATGATGTTTTTACGACATTGGCTCGTATAATAATTTTTAAGGCAAATGCCTATATTATGATTTTCGATAAGGATTTGTATAAAATGACTTTGGCTATTTTATGGCCTATTACAAAGATTTGTATAAAATGATTTTGGCTATTTTACGGTCTATTACAAAGATTTGTATAAAATGATTTTGGCTATTTTACGGCCTATTACAAAGATTTGTATAAAATGATTTTTGGCTATTTTACGGCCTATTACAATGATTTGCACGAATTGATTTTTGGTACTAATTTTATACCAAAGTTATATTGATGGAATTTATTAAACTCTATGAATTCACTCGGCGTTATCGCTGACCCTTTTCTTTTAACATGTTTTATCTCAGGTAATTGAAGGTAATTCTCGGGAAGACGACAAGAATTCATGGCCCGCACTTAAACAATATTTTCCATTCAAATACTTTGTAAAACTTTGTATGAAATGTAATGACTTGGGACCTATGTAACTTGGATATTTATGAATGGAAATGATTTATTATTAAACGACGCGATTTTTAAGCGTTGTCTATGATGTGAGTAATGTGCTATCCCGTAACACCAACTAGTCTTCCGCTGAACTGAGTTGTATAAATTTGGGGGTGTTACAGTTTGGTACCAGAGCTCTCGTTATAGAGAACGAAAGATTTTTAAAACCAAGGTTTTGAATAAAACATTTCAAAATCTTTTAACTATAAACATTTTTCTAAAAATGTCTAAAAATCTTTTGACTATAACGGTGCCGAAGAATTCCCGAGTTACCGACAAGACCAGACTGAGAAGTGTTATCACTATATTATATATACGTATAATTATGATTTGAAACCACACTTTTTAATCCAGTCATATCCCAGTCACATCTTTTGGCCAATAGTATTTCAGAATCTCCTAGAAAATCTCCAAATTCCACAAAATTCTGATTTGAAATCGCAGTTTTTTCGCAATCTGAGTTTTGGAAACGCAGTTTTGAAAACTGCGTTTTGAAGGTCTGGACCGGTCCGGTTCAAGTCTGGGCCGAATTTATTATTGATTTCACTTTTTTCCGAATTTATTATTTGAATTTCGGATTTTAATAAAAATTTGTTTAATTTCGAAAATTATTAAAAATAATGTTCATGACATGGTTTGAACCTTGGTTTGGGCCTTCACATGCAACCAGCTTTACCAACTAGGCTAACCAATTGTTTGTGTTTTCTTATTAAAAACTGTATTAATATCTTATATAAAGTTTAAAATATTATTTAGATATACATGTTTTTGAAAAGATTTAAGATAATAACGATAATATTTTAAAATATATCATATATTCATTCAAATCTATCACCTGTTAAAAGAAACTACGTATCTTTTTTATCAATAAAATCAAAAACACAAGTATCCTCATTATTTTAAAACCCTAATAACCCTAATGATCGTCTTTTTAGTTTTTTTTTTCAAGTAAAATTCTTTTTCTCATAACCCGAAGGATCATTGTTTCAGGCTGAGAGGCTTGTGCTGCTTCATCTAAAAAGATATGTGTGAAATGACCCGTTTGTGCAAGGATTCATGTAGCTGGGAAACCATATAGACTGAATAACTCACTGATTGTCATCATAAAGGTCCTTATTATACACTTATTTATCATTCAGCTTGAAAAATCTGCTCCTGTTGGAGATTAGTGTGGTATTTGCTGGTGCAATGTTTATTTTTCTAAGAAAAAGCTAAGGTCTTTTGAACTATTAGACATAGATGTGTTCACACTCTATCGATAACAATATCTAGGGTTGTAAGTTGCAAAAGGTCGTCACATTTACTAATGCAGAGAGCAGAAATAGGATTAGAATATGGAATAAACGGCTTAAGATTAACAGAGGTTAGTAATCTACAATCCCATACATATGTCCATACATATGTGGGGTCTAAATATCTTTCAAGATACACAAATTAATAAGACAGTCTCATACTTTTGTTCTGTGGCAGGACAAATAAGATAACAATGGTAAATTGGAAACTAGCAAGAGAAGACTTGGATATCGATGATTTGCTTGATGTCGACAATCCTGCTAGCATATTTGTAGTTGGGTAAGAATTCATTTTTATGAATCTGTTTTCAGGAGTTCAAGTAAATAGTAATTGCTTATGGTAAGACGTTCCTCGTCATAATTTTCAGCAGATAATACCTTTAAATGCTGGCAATATTTGTTTTGATCATCTGGAGTACCATATTTTGGTAATTCTGGTTTTGCATGTAAGACATATAAGAACACTGCGTATCCGATACTTTTATTACAAAAATGATTTGTAACATCTGTCCAAGTGTATGAGAGTAGTAAAATGCAAGTTGCGTTAGTAGGATGTATATTTTTCAAAGTGTATTAGACGCAGAGCAAGCCCTGTATATTTTATGTTTATGACAGATTATATATCAGAGTAGTAAAATGCAAGTTGCGTTAGTAGGATGTATATTTTTCAAAGTGTATAGGACGAAGAGCAAGCCCTGTATATTTTGTGTTTATGACAGATCATATATCTCTTTTCTTGGCTGCTAAACCATTTTTACCATCTTAGTAAAGATGTTTATATGTTTGACGTTCAGAAAGATCATTATATTTTTCAAAGTGTATAAGGCAAAGAGCAAGACCTGTATATTTTATGTTTATGACATATCATATACTCTCTCTTTTGTTGGCTGCTAAACCATTTTTTCCATCTTAGTTCAAATTTATATATGTCCGACATTCGGAAAGATCATGCCACAACCGTAGAACAGTTGGTGTCTGATCTCACTACTTTGAAGCATAAGATGCTTATTCTAGATTGGCTTTTAGTGATGTTTGGTTTTCAGGTAACACAAGTTTCACATGAACGTTCACTTATCAGGAAATTGTTTTCTTAAGGAAATAGGTATGGACAAATGGAGCGGCTCTCTTAGCCGTGATTTCAGCCGTTGATTTCTTGAAAGGGTATGAAATTCATAGATGCTATTTGACATTTTAAATAATCTGACATCAAAGCCATGGTTTAATCAAAACATTATCAGCTGATTCAAAAATACCATCTCAAAGGTTCGTTTCTGACTTTGTTTATAGAGTAAAGCCTTTATCGCCATTTGTTATCTAAAGGGATGTTTGGTTGTTGCTGTCAAGAGGGCTATTTGATTGTTGTTGTGGAAATGGTAGTTTAGATGCTCCCGAATAAGGGTGTACTACCCTTGTAAGATATGGGTTAGGTTTTATTTCTAACAGGTCAAGGTAAGTGTTCGTTTTTACATGCCATATATTCTTCTAATATTTTTATTTATGGTGGTGAAGCATTGAAACGCTGACATACAAGTCACCAGAGTCAAACCCCGCCTCGTCCGTAGGAGACTTCAGATCTAGAGTCAAAGACCAAACCAACCAAATCATTCAATATCTTTATGCCAACGATGCCCGTTTCACTATCAGTATTTACCCGTTTCTTAGCCTCTATGGCAACCCACATTTCCCAATGGATTCTGCACTCTCTGATGGGTTCAAGAACGCTGTTAAAGACGGAAGTTACAGAATGGATATCAAACTAATAGGGAAACGCACCTAATAAACCACAACTTTAAATCAAACCCAAGCAGACTAAGGTACACACTGATTTTAAACTATTATTTCTGCCAATCAAATGTTTAGCACATAATATAATTTGAAACTGGAACAATACACATATAGTCGGTATCGCGTTCTACGGGGATTGGACCAAGATTACAGATAACCTATCACAGCTTCAGGGCCATCCAAATATCTAAGTGCTTTCATAAACACGGTCACCACGAAGACTGTCTTGTCTGCAACAATCCATTTCAGGTAAGTTTCGCTATTATTCATATCGTATTAAGCCACATTTTTTCCAGATCCCTCGAGTAAGGAACAATTTTTTTAGATATTTTTACACATGTTTATGATTCTCGATTAATCTTTTTATAATCTTGGTAGGAAGCAACAGCTAGATCGTGATATAGAAAGGGATATAATTAAATTAGAGATCTCACATTCATAAGGTGGAGGCTCCCATTCTTACACTACGCGGCACATCAGGTTAGGTCCTATATGGTTTTTATATGTTTGTGATTTCAAGTTTTCTTATCATAATAGTAACTCTTTGTAATAGATGATTCCAGTACTATTATGATTACTCTGAGGAATAAATACTTTCTAATGAATCAAAAATAAGGGTTATGCATGTTCTTTTCTAAACCCTAATAGAAGTGATTTAATAGGTTATGGAACATAGGATGGAGTGAAAAAGACGGTGACTGACATCCTGAGGATGATCAAGTTGTTTTTTTAAGTTCATAGCATTCTCGATTTTATTTTTGGTTTATTTTTGGAATGGATGAATCAGGTTAAATTGTGATGACTATGAGAAGCGATTAGACTATAAATCGAAAGAACATGCTACTAATAAGATGGATGGAGACAAATAAATGATTCCCACAAATGCCTCGATTATGTTCATACAATATTGGCTAAAATGATTATCTGATTATCTTGATAATATTTTGCTACTTCGAGAATGATTATAACATTTACGTTTATTTCAGGCAAATCCTTTAGTAGTAATGATTCATTTTACAGTATACACTCCTGCAATGGCCAAATGTCTAAAACATGGAAGCACACCTGTAAGACTTGCAGCTGAAAGATGTTCTCTACACGCGCTTCAGTAACCAAAGGTATACCATATATTTACCATATATTTTTGGTTAGGTAGCAAGAGTTTCGGGTTCTGTAATGATTCAGAATAGGTTTCTTATGGAGCTGATTTGTTCTCATTTCAAGGTGAAATGGGTTGGGCGGGGGCTTGATCATAATGTGTTGATGATTATAATCATATAAAAACAATGCTTTTTAATCAAGTTCTATATAAGCTTGAGAGTACACCCCCCAATTTACGAACCATTTTACTACTGCAAGGTGTAATAATTTTGACCACATGCATTGCTACAATGGATTAAAAGGTGACGATTATGAGAAGCAATTACACTATAGATCGAAAGAACAAGCTACTATTATAGGTATAATGAAAAAAAGATCTACCTTCAAGATGGCGACAAATAAATGATTCCCAAAAACGCCTCGATTATGTGCATACAATATTGGCTGAAATGATTTTGTGAATATTTTGATAATATTTTGTACTTCGAGAATCATTATACCATTTACGTTTTATTGCAGGAAAATCCTTCAGTAGTAGTGATTCATGTTATAGTATACGCTCCTGCACTGGCCGAATGTCTAAGAGATGGAAGAACACCCGTAAGACTTGTAGCTGAAAGATGTGCTCTGTGCATGCTTCAGTTAAAGGTATACCATATATATTTGGTGAGGTAGCAAGAAGGAATGAGGAAAAGATCTTCCTTCAAGATGGCGACAATTAAATGAATCCGACAAACGCCTCAATTATGTGCATACAATATTGGCTAAAATGATTTTCTGATTATTTTGATAATATTTTGCTACTTCGAGAATGATTATAACATTTAGGTTTTATTGCAGGCAAATCCATCAGTAGTGATGATTCATGTTACAGTGATTTCTGAAACATCTGATGGCTTCATTTAGATGGTTGAGTGGCCTGCATTGGATCAATTACTTCGTTATGAGGAGGATACATATGTTGCCACTCCGTACACAGCTATTGTTGCACAATACCATGTGTTCCATTAGAAAGTCGACGCATATGTTGAAGATGACTGGACAAATGTCTACGCTGTTCACCAATACTCAGCATCGATGCACGTATATACCCTCCTCATGTTTGGTTTGTTTTTTTTACTTTCTTGATTGTCTAAAAATAGCTCAGAATCGATATAATTAAACCAGGTACAAAAAATTTCTTATCTAAGAAGTTGTCTAGGTTCATAAGTGTCACATCAGGTAGACAACACATAAAGTGATATTTACAAAAATCTTGGAATGCTCTGTAATATTAGAGTGAGAGCATATTTTCGTTGGGTTGCGTTGAGCATGTGAATCACTTGCTGATAGAAATAGGGGGTATAAGCTTAGGGGGTGTTTGGATGTGCGGTTAGGAGGAGATTATCTCCAAATCTCAGTTCCAAAATGGAGATAAGTTAAAAAAAAAGGGTTTGGGTAATAAACGGAGATAAGTGATTATTTGCGTTTAGAAGCTCTAAAATGGAGTTTTGAAAAAGTTAGTGGGGAGCTACTTATTTCATTTTTAAAATGGAGTTTTGGAAAAGTAAGCTTTCAAAATGGAGTTTATTATCAAATAATCAAATTTGCCAAACACTCAAAAAAGTGATTATTTGATTATTGCGATTTCAAACTGGAATATCAAATCCAAACACTATTTTTAAAATGGAGTTTTCAAAATGAATAATTTGTTTTCAATAAGCACATCCAAACACCCACTTAGTTGTAACAAATTTCAAGACCCAATTTTATACATTTTTTAGAAGTTTTGTAGACCCAATTTTCATAAAGGTAAATAACGAAGACCAAAATTGCTTCTCCTTTCCTGCTATCCATAAGTCAAGTTTCTAACACAAATCCTGATTAATTATAATAACTGTATACACCTTATTATAGTTAAAGAGCATTTAAGATGAATGAAAATTTTCATTTTAATAGGCATACTACAAGTTGATAAGTTTTAGTGTTTTCTTGGTTATGCTGGCTGAATCGAATTACTGATGTAATACAATGTCGTTTTGTAGTCTCTCTTATTGAAAAGGATCATTGATTGTTTCAATGTAAGCTCGGAACACGAAGCACTGGAATTAGGAGATCATTTTGAGGCGTCAATGTACACATGGACGGAAAAAACATACTAAAGTACTTTTTTTATAATATGTATGTCAAATTAATTATCATTTGTTTTTCTCTGATTGAACATGACAAGTAGCTATCTGAAGTAGTTTTAGATGTTATCCTTTTTCAGTTAAGATACATGCTTACCTGCAAGTTCATTGAAAGTGGTGAGATAATGGCGATGATGTGGCTGGGCCTTAAATGGTCTGAATAAGTGACAAGTTAATTGAGGTTTTGCCAAGCTGGAAGACATACTCCAGGTAAATAGTTAATTGAGGTTTTGCCAATATTCAGTTCCAAGACTGTTGACGCTTGCATTACCTCAGATAGAGATGCATTTCTAGCTGAAAGGGGAACGTTTCAGATCAGAAAAACAAATAGTCTACATTTGATGACTTTGGTTATTGGTGTCTAAATGTTGTCTTTGTTTATCATAACTAAGACAACAGTTGTTTTAATGCGTATGCATTTTTTTTACAGTTAGCAAAGCTTTGGAGTTTAACCCACCTTTGCCCAGTCCGTTCATACAAAAAAGACCTGTTTCTCCAGGCCGTTTAGACCCATACTAAAATGTTCACTGGTTATTTTGAACAACACACGCAGGAAGCCAGAGCATGTTATGACCTTCTTGTGTGCAGAATTGGGTACCACTGGGTCACTTGATAGCTATCACAATCTGAAAGTCAATGGAAGATTCATACCCAAACTCCTTAAAAGAAATTCTAAATTGATACGCCGTTAAGTTTTAAACTCTTGAATGATTTCATCCCATCCTCTATCAAGTGACCCAGTGGTATGAAATCATTCAAGATAGCTTGATACCATGATTGCTTGATAAAAAAAAAGATAATAGTTGGACCAAGAGTAAACAAAGGCCTATATAAAGCCATATATAAGCTTAATGGATGGCATAACAATGGGTTTTGGGAACGGCCTATCTAGACATGGCCGCTACAGAGTCACAACAAAGGTAAACAATTAAACTCCTTTCCAACTGTATTTCTTTTAGAAAAATAAAGGTAATGTGGATTCTAAATATACTTTTGATGATTAAGTGTTTATATCTACACGATTATTTATGAGCAGTATCATGTATGTATGTTATGTTTTTTGATATTTAGTGGCTGCTGGGTGGCGCATCAGGAGAACACAGTAAGGCATTTGGAACCCCACATGAGACCTCTTTTGCAATTAGCCACCATCCTTCTAAGGTATCTTCTATTTCTACCAAACATGAAAATGTAGGAGTTAATAGTATATGCATCAAATCCCGTGTAAACTGTATACCCATTATTTCAGCTTGGTTACAGGTCAATCGTTTATAGCCGCGGCTGTTGAACCCCAAAAAGGGACTCCATTAAAGGTATTGTTTGACAAGATTTTACCTATTTGTATGTTGGAGATTTAGAAAAAAAATTAATAAGTTTTATAATGGAATATGATACACAATTTTGTTGCAGATTGTTGTCAACTCTGTTTTCTTCTCGTCTCAATTAAATGACATGTTAATTTTGAAACAAGTGTTGGCTCAGTGTTTAAAAGAATTGCAACAAAGTTGCAGATAAAAATGTATCTCAGCGACAAGGCCATATACCCAATGTACAAGGACCACCATAATCTAATGAAAAGAAGCCATAATCGGGTCTTGATAATGAGATATCAAATGACGTTCCTACCACCCTCGATGATGTTCCCATTATTAACGAAGTTAAAGATCTCGAGAAAATGAACGGTAAGGCCAAACCCGACACGAAGAGAAGAAAAAAAAGAAGCCTGGCCCATGTTAATGGTGGATAGGAAACTAAAAACATGCCCATTAAGAAGTATGTTCAGAATTCAAGCAAGAAAAGTAGTCATAATCAAGATTTGGAAATTGAGAAACATGGGGATAATCATTCGTGGGAAGTTGAGGTTCGAAAACCTGATGAAACACGGGCCCCCTCTCACGCAGGATCAAAAACTCGATGAAACTCGTGTTCCATCTCGTGAAATTGAACATCAAAAACTTGACAAAATCTGGCACCATCTCGTGAATATCAAACTCAGAAACACGAAAACGATTAGGCTCCTTCTCGAGAAGACTAAGCTAAGAAACATGGCAAAACTCGTGCTCCCTTCTTGATATTCAAAGTCAGAAACTTGACAACAAAAATTCTCGAGCCCCCTCTCGTGAAAATAAAGTCAGAAAGCACCCGCCCACAAAGATGAAGTTTCTAAACATAAGATTCAGATTTTAGCTTTGTGGATAACGTAAGGAGGGATTTGTTCAACCATAATTTGGATAAAAATATAACTCCACCATTGAAAAATCCACCTTTAGCTTTGGAAATGATATAGGAGTTCCCTTTGACCCACATATGGATAGAAGGTACAATAGCATCAAAGATGACTCTTATGTAAGTTCAGATTATAGGCGGCTATATACTACTAATATTGAAGGTTCAAACTATCTTACAAGACATGAACATGGTCAGTACTCATCGGGCTACGATAGGGTTGGCAGAGGGCCTTATTTTGATGAGATGGGTTCGCGTGGTAGTAGCTAGCCAGTGACCCATCATGAACAAGGGTTAGCCAGGTATGGATCTTTGGACAGTACCTCGTATAACAGGACTAGCTCATCTACGATGCAACGATATGCATCAAAGTTAGATGAGTTGAATCATACTAGGCCGAATAATTTGGGTCAGTCGGGACTGTCTACAATGGAAAGGTATGAACCAAGGCTAAATGAGATGAATCACACAATCACACGAGGATGAACAACTTGGGTCAGCCTGAACCGACCTATGGGAAGTCAGAGTGTTAGGAGCAATGGTATACCACTGAGGTTCCATCCAGGTCCGCCACCAGGGTTTCGTTAAGATTCCATGGAGTTTGCAACTGGTCCATACCATTCCTACTGGTCACAAAAAATTGCATCGTTCTAATAGCTTACTGTGGGTTTCATCTTCCTTATTCCTATAAATAGACTGCAAAACATGATCCGTAATAACATTTATACTTTATAGGCTTATAGAAGCTTTGAATTCGGTACACCAGCTTTGTTATTTCCCTGTGTAGTCCTATTGTGATATTTTTCTACCTAATTAGCATTGAAACATACAAGCATGCTCCTGAAATGGCATTTTTTTTTTCTATTACGTGTAGGTAACATGTATATGACATAATGGCAAAAAAAAAACTTCCAACCCAAGGGTGCGAAATAGCGTATAGTTTTGACCCACTGTCAAACACCCACAACATAATTTTCTCATGATGAATATCTTTAAAAAAAGGGCTTCCATTAATATATATATATATATATATAACATAAACATATGGGTAGATACATCCACCACAAACTAGACACTAATTCTACAAAGATCCACCAAACACCCCGTAAACGGCTTCTTTACTGGACAAAATTAAACGCCCCTGATTTTGGTATTACTGCCGCAGCAGCAGATAACCTAAACCACTTATTCAAGTTGTTGATGTGTTTATGTACGTGTTTTTTTATTGCATGGAGTGGCACAAGAAGTTAATTGATCATCTCCAACCAATCTGAGATTTCTATTCTCTATATGCTTCAATGATTTAAAGTTTAATTACCATGTAGTATAAGTTCTGTGCAAATTCACAATTATTTACATTTTGCAGACCCAATCTGATAGATGTTATTTAGACCAAGTGTTAGCAGAAGGTGCGAGCAAAGCCTCAGATATTGGAGATAATACTTTTAGTAATGTAATCTTAGTTTGTACGGAAACTTTAACAATTTAGTACATATAATCTATTAGTAATGTAATTTTAGTTCTACAGAAACTTCAACAGTTTAGTACATATGATCTCTGTAAGAATTAGATATATTTGGGTTATCAAATAAGATTATTCAATACTTTTGTTGACAAACATGCAGCTGCGGAGCTCGGTCCTAATAAACAGAAGAAACGCATTATCTTGTTATAAGAATGAGTAAACTCTAAAGGAGCATGGGTGAATTGGGTCAGAGATGCATTAATATCATAGTTTGAAGGAACAGCGGCACGTGAAAACCTATGATAATATGCCACGTAGACATCTTCACCAGCAACTACTTCTCTCTCTGTTTCCTCTGTCCTTCGTAGGGTGAGCGGGGCAGGCTTCCCACAAATCTTACATCATGCCTTTAACTTAGTCACATACTCGGAAATTGGCATTATATCAAGCACTACAAAGCTTCTTCTACATATGGAATTTATATTCAAAAAGTCAGCTCACACTTGTATCACTTCTACAAAGAGAAGCGAACTGCTTCTCCTCGCTAAATGCTTAGACTAGAGGTTGCCAAAATGGTGATTTGGATTGACATGACATAAAATATGGAATGGACATTTACATTACAACATGGTGAGACTACAGATTATGAGTGTTACCTTAAATAATCACCATCTAAGCCAGCAAGGCAGCAATAATGACAGTTTAACCATCTTGGCCAGCAGCGTTGATGCAGAACTCATACAGGTCTTAAAAAAAACTGATCTTCATCGATTCCAATCACCTCTAACTTTTGATACAAAAATAGTGAAAGGAAAAATCACTAAAAAGCACATACTGGCCAAAGGAGCAACAAGCTGACATTAGGTAAATAGGTTTAATGTACAAACAGGTTAATTAAATATTATTTACAAAGTACGTAGTAATATTTTGGTTGTTTTCATATGTTCAGGTATAATGTTTGATCGATGTTTTATTTACTACAATTTGGCCATATATTGTTGATAAAGTGCAAAAATCATTTTTGTGATTTGTCAAAAGTTCGATTTACATTCTTCGTCAATACTTTGCGCAACACACATCTTTGTGGTTGTAAATGATGCACTATACATGGTGCTAATTGTTTCAGTTAAGAGTTAAAATGCTTTGTAACATTAGGGGTGTTTTAGTCATTTTCCCTCGGTGATAATTTTTGCACTTAACTTTTTGGAAAAAAAAAATAAAAAAATTTCAAAAAAGCTTTTTTTCAAAAAAATTTGGAAATAAGTTTTTCAAAAAAAAATATATTTTTTTTTCCAAAAAAAAAATTTCTGAAAAATATTTGCATCATCCGTCCTTAGGGATGTATGATGTACTATTCTAAAACCACAAAAATGTATATAACGAACCCGAAAATATTATTTAAAAAATAGTTTACAAACCAAACCTGATAAAACTAACACACAAAAGTACTTTAGAAAAAATTTATGAGACGACCCCGGCCGTTGGGCGGGTTACGACGCTAGTTTTAATATATATATATATATAACTTGAATTATATATATATATATATATATATATATATATATATATATATATATATATATATATATATATATATATATGATGTAATTTGATTACATGATTGTTTGATGATTATTTTGATATTTATACGAGGTATTTATACGACGTAGATTGTCACAAGTAACCCTAAATCCCCTAGTAAATCAATCGAAGCTATTCTCGTAGAAATTCTAGCTATCCTAGATCTAAACCAAGTTGTGGATATTTATGATCCCAACAAATGGTTGATATTCGTAGAAGTGTAGATATTAGTTGATTGTGATATTGAAAAAGAATTGGCGAGATTAAATCCGATATCGATGTCATGACGATCTTTTGTTATAGAGTGGAGTTTGACAAAACATTACCACCTAGAAAGATGTCATATGATTCGTTGTCATCCAATTCTTAAATTAAAATCGAAAGGGTGAATGTTGCACTTGAGGCTGTCATCGGAACCATTACCCAAAAGCCTCATGCCACTAATACCTTTCCGAGAAGTCTAATTGAATGTGTGAGTCATCTCATGCTAGTGACTCATTTGATAATTGTTGTTGTAAGAGCTATAGGATTGGAATTAAGTGTTGATTCATATTGAGATTGTATTGCCTTTACAAGGCCGAAGAATAAGGTTGTAAGTATTGGATAATGAGGTAGGATATCGAATTGAGTATAAAGTTGGTTGAAACTTGAATAAAGTAAAATTTAACTTAAATGGAATATGAGATTGTTAAGAGGAAGTCGTTAAGTTCTGTGATTGAATTATAAGGTATTAATTGATTGTTAGTTTGTGTTAAGGGTTGTTCCTAGGCCATTGTCCACTAGCGAAGATGCCCAGTGTCCAAGAAATAAATTGAAGAAATCTTCTTCTGAATTGAGACCGATGGATCTTCTGGGACATGTGGAACACCTAATGACTCTTGTAGATTAGTATTCATTGTGGTATCTTTTAAAAATAATCCCTAACTTAATTGAGATATCAGTTGGTAGGATGAGTTCTGAGAATTGTATGACATAGTGACACGTAATGTGTTACGGTACAATTTGACTTGTTTGTGATTAATGAAAAGACTACCTTTGATTGCTAAATTCTACATGTATCGATGTTATCTATCTCTTATTGCTTCATCCTAGTGTTCGCATTAGTGATGCAACCGTTGAACAAGTACTCATCTTGATTTGAGTTACGTTGTGGATTATTCTTTTTGAGTGCCATCGAGATCATGAACCTCATGATTATTTGGCTAAAGCTCATTTCCTATCATATCGTAGTTAATTCTTGGTGAACAAGCTTTCATCACTCCTTTGCAGATCACTAATTGTTTCTATAAAGTTAAAACGATATCCTTTGAGAAAATTTAATTTTCATCACAATAAGGATTATTCAAAGTAAGATTTATAAGTGATTGATATCAAAATGAAGTTGTTTATGAGATGCTTGGGAAACTTAATTGTTTCCATAACAAAGAAAATCTTTGTAAATATATTTTTAATTCTTATTTAAGAATTAAGCATGAAAATGTCTTTATTATAAACATGATGATAAAGTTTTGACGAACTGATTATTGCATCGTTAATCTTGAAATTGTATATAGTTGCGCGCCTACATACAATTTGGAATGGACTATGCAAGACTGATTAGTAGTCACCATAAAACTGATTAACAAACACTAAATTTTCTTTGAAGATTGTGAAAGATTAAAAAAATTATGAGATCTGCAAGAAGTGAAAATAAGGACATAGTGTTAGGGACACCTACATATGTGCCTGTAGCATCTATTCTTCTGAGTCGAGTTTACTCATCTGTGGAATTTTTCTTATTTGACAATTGATATTCCGTTCTTGTCCAATTCTCCCGTAGTGAGATTCTTAGGAAAAGTATCTGATTACCGAGTGTTGATACCCGATAGGATGTATCGACATTCCTATCATTTCTTTTGATTTGATTTCATTTGAATGACCTGGGTAACGATCCGAGGAGCTTTCGAATGCGTACTCAAATTATGAAAACATGGGATATATTCATATTCGTTAAATGTTTTCGTCTGTATCTGATTTGAAATTCTCTCGCATAGATTATGCGTTGAACTTACTCTTTTAAGGTTAGTATGTCTCCTAATATCCTTGAATTTGTGAAGGATCGTGAGTTACTATTAGACTTTTGAGACGTTCACATCTTATCGACGGCAATAAAACTGGAAAGTTGGTAGTGCCCGTAGAATGGATTGATTGACTATGACATGACGACATTGTCTTAATTGATGGGAACTCGAGTAGAATTCCCTAAATGATAAGATGTTGATTATCAAAAGTGATCTAAATAATTCTTGATGGATGACCATATCCTGTATTAAGACTTGAAATATTACCATGAATGGTTGTGAACTAGTTATAGATATTGTAATCTAGAAGAACCTAATATTAATTTGTTAAAAGATGTTTCTGTTATTTGAAACTCTAGTAAGTATTTGTTAATGAATTACCTAGACTTTTGACATTAAGGCAAGTTGGAATTGGTATTGATTTTATTTCCGGTGCTGCACTTGTGGCTTGTGCACTGTACGTCAGCACCATATGAATTTAAGGAATTACCGTACAACTGAGAAAGTTGTCGGAGAAAGATTTTATTATACCAAGCCTGTCATCCTGAAGAGCTATGGTGTTATCATTCCTTATATTTATAGATTACTGTGAATTGAGTAAATTGACAATCGAAAACGATATCCATAACTCGAAATCGAAGATTTGTTCGATCATTTACAAGGTTCTAGCGTATGTTTTAAAGATTTGATCCACGGCATGGTTATTATCAACTTCGCGTCCGTGAAGAAGATTATTTATTCCAATCATTACATCCAGAACTTGTGATGAACATTACGAGTTTCACGAGATGTCATTTGGATTGACTGATGCACATGTAGTATTCATAAATTTGGTGAATCACGTGTGTAGGCTGTAATTTGATAAATTCATGCTTGTGATCATTAAGAACCATCTGTTTGTTTATAAGAATAAGAATGAGTTAATAATTAATTATAGATTGCCCTGAATTGGCCGAACAATTAAAACCTGTACTTTGAATATATAACATGAGGTTTAAAGACTTAATCTTTTTATATGATTTAACCGTGTGATTAATAGATAATGGAAGCTATATTGACTTTTCAAAGATTTGAACCATTAACGCTTAGGGATTAAAAACTTAATCCTTTACATAAAATGACCGTTGGATTAATAATGGTAAGATGTATGCATATAGACTCTTCAAAAATTAAGAGCCCTTTTAAGACTTCGGATTTTACCAAAAAGAAATGGAAATATGTTTTGACAAATGTTTTAACAAAGGATTTTTAAAGGGATTATTCCCTTATACACAAACCATTTAACTAAACTTCTGTTTAGGGGTAAATGTTTGTGTATACCTCAAGATTACTCAAGAAGTATTGAGTAGAACCATTAAACCGTGACTTAAAATTTGAAATGACAATTTTTGCTTTTCAAACTAAGAAAACTTTGACCAAAGTATAAACAAAGGTTTTTCGAACATTTACGAATCCTATTAATTATTTTCGATAAATCAACAAAAATCATGTTAATTAAATTCAAATTTATTTTTGAACATTTTATATAATTGGTCGAACTAAGAAATTTAAAGCTTTTACGTTTACGCTTCATAAAAATTAACTAATAATTATTTAATTAATTATAATAATTATCGACGCTTTAGACGACGAATTGAGTAAAACGGATAAAAATGATAGTTGAGAAGAAACTAAAACATAGAAGATATGAAGAAAGAATTTTGAATAAATACGGTTGTGATATTTATTTCATCAGGAAGGTGAACGTAATTACTGACACATAATATAGAAAGAATATTTGAGTAAATTGTGGACATGATAATTATATCATCATAAGAGATGAATATAGATACCGACGCATTATGTAGAAAATGTAAAGAACCAGTTAGGACATGTTCCTTAATAATGAAGGTGCAAAATAAATTGCCGAACGATATAAAATAAACAATGTTTGTAAAAAGGATAATATAGATAATAAAAAGGGATTCACGACTAATATGAATCATTAAGATTGAGAAGCCGATGGCGTTAAATTTATAAAAGGCCACTCGTGGTTGCCTAAAAATAGAGGATTGTGAGAGATAGTTATGTTGGAATTTGTAAGTATAAGTATTCTATTTATGTCATTTATGACTAAAAGTATCTTTGTCTGAAGAAGTTGTACTAATGACAATTATGAAGGCAGACATCGCCTCATACATTAGTAAACGTCTAGCTATTGCAAAGGTCATCATCTGAATTTGATTCGATTTGGGTCATCGTCGACAGACTGACCAAATCTGCTAATATCATTCCCGTTAATGATAAATGCAAAAGAGTTATGTAAACATAGTGTGCCTGTATCGAACATCTTTATCAAGATCCTCGCTTCGCATCAAATTTCTAGAGATTTGCTCAGGAATCAATGAGACGAACCTTGATGAGAGTACTATGTACCACCCCAAATCGAAAGGACGAGGTAAAGTAACGATACAAAGTAATATAAGTGCTGTTTTATGTTTGAATGATTGACCTTTGATAACAGACCATATAATCGTTTTCCTTTGGAGAGATTATCCTTGATAATCATCGTATTAGGATCGAGATCGAATCTTGTTAGGATCTAAATATTAGAGCATCTGTAAGCAAAGGTTAAGATGAAGACACCCGACAAACACCCATTGTGAGTTGGACATGTCTTTTAAGTTTAAGGTATCCTATGATGGCGAACCTAACCTTGCAAAATACCTGACCCGCGAGACCTTAAATGATTGATGAAATTAGGATTTGATTATTGACTGCCGGTAGTGGGCAAGAGGTTATATGAATGTGAAATGTAGATCTTGAAGTGCCAAATGGGTAGCGAAGTTATGCCACAATTTTTAACCTTGGAAAAATGAATTCATGATCTGACAAATCATGGGATATAAGTCCCCGATTGTATGGGACCATTGAGATGATGAAAAAGTTGGGATTGAAAGGCATATAAGCTGGATCTACCCTAGGACTTCAAAGACTACGTGAATTATGTTTCGTATATCGAACTTGATGGAATATCTATCAAGTTAAAATCTGAATTCTTCTTAATAGAGCTTAGATCGGCGAAAAGTTGCATTCATCAAAAACCCGTGAACATCATGGATAGAGAAAGTAAGTCAACATTTAGCCTGATCTTATTCCTGTAGTTATGTTTGATGAAACTCGCGTATTATAATGGATTACACTTGTGAGAAAAGACCGAATGTGGAAGAAATACCCACATGGCTTTAACTCTATAAGAAGCGAGTAGTAAGGTAAGATGATCTTTGAGGACAAAGATCCTGTTTAGGGGTAAATGCTGTGACAATCCGTCAATTTATGGTTGATATTTTATTCTCGAATATTATTTAAAAACATTATTTTAATGTTACAATATGAACTCACATATTTTTGGGAAGAAATTTGGATTTACGTCTTGGAGTAGCATCGACTACGTCTAAACCGGAGGATTCAACGTTACGTGCTTACGTTTACATACACCATCTTTGGTGACAGTCCGACATTTCAGAAAATAAATTTATCCGTGAATATTATTTTGGAGTTTTAAATATGAGTTGGTTCATAAACTCACAAATTTACGAGAAGAGATTAGGACTTACGATTTTATTTTAACGTCCTTTACGACTAAACCGGAAACCCTAGGATTACGTATTTACGTTTTCGAACTCCGTTTTTGATGAGACAATTTTTATTGGATTCGTTTTGTGACGTTGATTCGTAATTTATAAAAACGTTTTTCGTAAAACGACCCGAGGGCACGCAAATCGAGAAAACTAGAATCGAGGAATACCCGTAAATTAGTGAGATGGGACAAAATACATTGTCCCACCCCAATAGCACCATGGGATGGCACAAATAAGACACCACATCAATATGTGGCATCTTATTTACTTGATAGCTACAAGTGTAAGCAAGCTTACACTTTAAGCCACTTTAAGCTACACACTAACACAAAACCACTAGCAATTCACACATACCATTTCACAACATGCAAAACCACCCTCAAAATCCTCTCAACTCTCTCTAGTTCGTCCCACCCTACACATAAACACCCCATTTTGATCTTGATTTAACCATGAAATCCCATGTTATTCATATACATGTTGATGCCCTTTTGAAGCCCTATTGATTGGTGCAAGTTATAACATCCAAGGAGGAGTATTCATGGTGTCTTAGGGATGATTTTCCACAAAGAACTCATGAAGCATGGTGGTCTTGAAGATGGTCATGGTTGTCCACAAGTTTCTCCATCAAAAACCATGTTCAAATCATAACCTACATCAACTTGGTGGTATAAAGATTGTCCTCCTCATCTTCTTGTTATTTTGATTATGTAAACATATATTTTATTTCCTATTGTATATGTATATGATGATTATATGATGATAAAAATGTTATGTGGGGATTTGTTGTTGATAAATATGATTAACAAGGTGAAAAACTATAAGAAACAAGGTTAAAATCATGCTTAATTTACATGGCTGTATAAAACAGTAAAGAAACAGGTCATGGACTGATAAAATGATGGAGTAGAATGGATTTACAGTAATTTATGAGTCTTGTACACACGTGAGAGTTGGCCATGCAATAGAATCATTGTAATGAGTGAGATATGATCAAAACAAGTTTAAGGTATAAATCTGAGTTCACTGTTTTGGACGATTTTTAGAAAATATTTAGAAGACGATTCAACAGTAGCTATAGAAGAGTTAAATGTAGCACATATCATGTAGTTTATGTGATAAATATTTGAGCTTCTATCTCCATATATAACTCAAGATATGGCAGTTTTGGTGAAGATGAAAATAAAAATCAGAGTTTAGAAAATAAAGTATAATACTATTATATAAGCACTCAAAATTATATTGTATAAAATGTAAAGTTAAAACCCACTAACTCTTGGATTTTATTTATATAAATATGTACAACGATAAATAAGTGGACATTTTATAAAAATAGTAACTTGTTATGTTTTATAAGTTATAAAAACTATAAACATGATTTTTACGACTTTTTCGGCTAATACCGTAAAATTAACGTTTTTGTTAAATAAAACCTAGATGGTTGGACCCGTCTAATGAAAAATTTATAAAACTTATATACTGATATATAGACATGTATAACAAGTAAAAACCGATAAAACCCGAACTATAGGGCATAAGGACATTAACGAGCTAAGTAAACATATTGGACTAATACTTGGGCTAATAATTGGATTAAATAAGATAAACACTCCTAAAAAGAACTTATTGGGCTTAACCCATTTAGGACCAACTTTTAAAGTGTAGATACTGATAATATAAGTATAACATGAATTAAAACAAGTTAAAGAACTTTTAATAAGTTTATCGGACTTAAAACGCGTAAATAAGTAAAACTAGTAAACTAGTATAAAAGTTATCGACATATAACACTAAAATGAGTAAATGAGAATATGTAAACCCACTTGATCATCATATATATATAATCATCATATGTATACATAATTGTTATTTTTATTAAGTCATTGGACAAACGTCTAAGACCGAGTATTATTTGTCTAGGTTTCCGTGATTGAAGCACGTACCGTACGTCCGAATTGCCGATAACCCGCCTTCCCACATCAACGTGAGTTCATAGCCTCGCACTCATTTAAATGTTTTTATAAATGTTTTATAAACCCGCGAGGGAGATAACATGTTAGTTTTTATAAAATAGGACACCATTTGTCCCGATTGTTTGTTTATTGATTTGGACCCGAATGATTGAATGACCCGATTGTATGACCCGATAAATGATTAAAGGACCCGATAGATGAAATTAAATGGATTATTAAAGTTAGGTTATGTCACTAAAAGTCCCATTAGCATGAATTATGAACTACCGGGATTTGGTAGACGCTTATGCATTTAATAGTACTATTTGGGGACGATCACCCCAGTTCGCGCCTTGACGGTTGATCCCCGTCGTGCCATATTGATTGGTAAGCGAATTTATGTATGAGAAGATTTCCATAGCGTGACCTTTGTGACGACACGCTACTTTAGATGGGCAAAATTGGTATCGGGTTAGCTACCCGTTGTTGGTTTAGTAAGGTAACAATGTCATGTGGCTTATAATAATCCAAAACTAACGAAATACTAATAGACGCTCCGAATTACGAAGTATTGCCTGACTAGCAATACAGGGTCATACTATTGATATTATGTTCGTGTTTTGGTTTTCATAACCATATTCATATAACGGTTTTTATTTAACTTTATACAACGTCGTAAGACGTATTGTATGATGTTTTTACGACATTGGCTCGTATAATAATTTTTAAGGCAAATGCCTATATTATGATTTTCGATAAGGATTTGTATAAAATGACTTTGGCTATTTTATGGCCTATTACAAAGATTTGTATAAAATGATTTTGGCTATTTTACGGTCTATTACAAAGATTTGTATAAAATGATTTTGGCTATTTTATGGCCTATTACAAAGATTTTTATAAAATGAATTTTGGCTATTTTACGGCCTATTACAATGATTTGCACGAATTGATTTTTGGTACTAATTTTATACCAAAGTTATATTGATGGAATTTATTAAACTCTATGAATTCACTCGGCGTTATCGCTGACCCTTTTCTTTTAACATGTTTTATCTCAGGTACTTGAAGGTAATTCTCGGGAAGACGACAAGAATTCATGGCCCGCACTTAAACAATATTTTCCATTCAAATACTTTGTAAAACTTTGTATGAAATGTAATGACTTGGGACCTATGTAACTTGGATATTTATGAATGGAAATGATTTATTATTAAACGACGCGATTTTTAAGCGTTGTCTATGATGTGAGTAATGTGTTATCCCGTAACACCAACTAGTCTTCCGCTGAACTGAGTTGTATAAATTTGGGGGTGTTACAGCTAAAACAAACCGAACCCCCTTGGGGTCGGTTGTACCTTGCGGCCCAAAACAAACACCCCTTTGATCGACCCCTTTGATTAATTAATGATCAAAACATGTTAGATCTAGGTTTAATTAATGTGTTTTTATAAAAACATCACGTGTTCTTAATTAATAAAAGACTAGGCGAGTACCCGCGCATAGCGGCGGAATTGTCTAACGGCAGATAATTAACGAAACACTACATCGTTAAGTATAATTGTAAAATGTTGTAACATGTGATAATTCAGTTTGAAATAAAATATCTAATACCAAACATATTAAAAAGCAGTTATTAAAATTAAAAGTGAAACAATAAATGATAAAATATAACGAACGTTAATCATCGGGCAAAACTTCTTGGTATACAACATTTGAGGTGTACACTCCTTCACAAAAATGCTTGAATGGCTTCACTCTTTTTGAGCTTGGAGTGTTTGTTTAAGCTTATATGTGGCTTATGAGTTTATTTACTTTTTGGTGTTAACTTAAATACCCTATGTCTGAAAATAAGTCATAAAATAAGTTTATATAATCCGAAAAGTTTCAAAAGAAGTCAAAAAAGTGAGTTTATGAAACATCCGAGAATTAAATGAGCAATAAGCCCGCTATGTAAGCTGAAACAAACAGCCATAATCCAAAATCAAGTGAGCTAATAAGCCCACATATAAGCTCCAGCAAACACCCTTATTTATGTCGAACGTCGGGTAAAATATTTATGTCTAATTCGGGTTTGGGTCAACCCGATTGACCCGAATAAGAAATATTTATTTTTTTAAATTTTAATTAAATATAAATTCTATTAAAAATTAGGAAAAAGTCTTTTTTTTTAATATTTTACCCGTACTCGGGTTGACCCGAACCTGAATAGACCCGTCTCGAGTAAACTCAACCTGAATAGACCGAACCCGACTAACCCGGCAGCTGTGATTTGACATGGTTGCATTGATTTTCTCACAACGTTGTTTTAAAATGTAATATTCATTTAGTACCAAGGTTCTACATAGCATGAGGCGTGCCGTGGCTGCGTGATTAAGCCTCGCGCCTTTGTTAAAAATGTCGAGTCATGACGTTTTTAAAGCGTAAATTAAATCGTCACAAAAAATAAAAATATATATGTTAGCCTCAAAATATTGAGCCAAACAAGAATGCTCGGTCATACGTTTATTATGTATCGTATTTTAGAACGTTGTAATAGGTAGTATATTAGTCGTGTTATTACGGGCTTAACTTTAAGCTAAGGTTCATTAATAAGTAACCAAAGCCCAAAAGGAAAGCCCGGCCCAAACCATATAGTCCATAAAGAAGCCCGCATGTGGGTGGACTATATATACCCTTCCTAGCATGTTAGGAAGGGTGTTGGTTCATTTGTATTTCTCACTTCTTAATCTAACATTCACCTAGTTCCAACCATTTCTCTCTACTTTCTCTCACTACTTTCTCTCTCTAGAATTCATCTCATTTCTACCTTTCTTTCTTTAAATTCGTGATTATACAATCATATATTAGGGACAACAATTGGTATCAACCGCCATGGGGTAGTTTTGTGATTGGTTGTTGTGTTTCATATGATTCGTGTGATTTAATCCATAAATCATCTCGAATTCGAATTTTTTTTGTGTTTTTCGTGTTCTATCTCTTGCTACAAATCTTCTATATACTTGTTGTAGAGATTTGGTTGTTTTGGTTTGGTTAAAAACACGATCTTGTTGCCTAAAAGTTGCTAAATTTGTTGCCTAAAAGTTGCTAAATTTGTTGCCTAAAAGTTGCTAAAATCGTTGCCTAAAAAGTTGGAAAAAGGTCCCTTATTGCGACAGCTACAATTTTGGAAAAGGTAAGTACGGTTTTGATCGCAATAACCCTAGGATTTTACTTTGCGATCAGTATTGCGATAGCCCCCTTATTCCGATCTGAACATTCCGATCGTAATTGCGATCTGGATTGCGACGGATTTAAGGCAATCTTGAAATGTTACTCTGCCCACATTGCGACAGCCACATTGTGACAGCCACATTGCGATCTGAATATTCCGATCTGGGATTTCGATAGGTACACATTGCGATCTGAATATTCTGATCTGGGATTTCGACAGGTGCACATTGCGATCTAAAGGACATTCCGATCTAAGCAACATTCCGATGGCACATTCCGATGGACATTCCGATGACATGTTTAGCTAAATTTTTGTTTGAGTATTTTTTAGACTTAGCCACCATCTAGACTAGTTTCAGAACGTAGTTTACACGAAGATTAAAAAAAAAAAAGAGTTAAAATTTTTAGGTCAAGTAAAATCAAATTTTTTCCATACTAGTTTTAGGACATTTCTAGCTCAATTTCAAAATTTGGTGATTACAAATTTTTTAGGTCTACCGTTTTGTCGGACTGAGAAAAAAAAATCGCAATTTTCGGAATTTCAACAACCAAACAATCACAACACAACTACTTAAGATCCACATTCGATTCATCATTTCAGAGAATATTGAGATGGATTCTACTGCCGAATATCGTGTGACGAACAACAACATAATGGTGGCAGGTAACAAAGAAAGACCACCAATGCTTGTGTCGGGTCGATACGTTCAATGGCAATCCCGTTTTATACGTTACCTTGACACAAAACCTAACGGTGATGCTTTAAGGCAATGTATCTTGGAAGGACCCTATAAACTCTCAAGGATTCAAGTTCCTGCAGTACCAGCCACAGACACAAGTGACGCACAACCCGCATATGAACGTGATGAAAAGAGGACCGACCTCACCCCAGAGAACCGTGCGTGGTTTGATGCAGAGAAGGAAGCCATCTACTTAATTCTCAGTGGCATTGGAGATGAGATTTACTCTACGGTTGACGCATGTCCTACTGCTCAAGAAATGTGGACGACCATTGAAAGATTGCAACAAGGTGAATCACTTAACAAACAAGATGTGAAAACTAAGATGTTTTGGAACTTTGGCAAGTTTACATCAAAGGATGGGGAATCAATTGATTCTTATTACTCCCGATTCTACAAGATGATGAATGATATGACCCGAAACAACTTGCAAGTTTCCACCATGCAAGTCAATGTCCAATTTCTACAGCAACTTCAACCAGAGTGGACACGGTTTGTCACCTTGGTGAAACAACAACAAAAGTTAGACGAAGTTTCATATCACAAGCTCTTTGACATCTTGAAACAATTTCAAAATGAGGCAAATGAACTTCGAGCTGAACGAGTTGCAAAGATTTCCAATCCACTTGCTTTGGTGTCTACCACTCAACATTACCCAGAATATCACTCCCGTACTTCAAAGACCTACTCTACTCAATCATCATCACCACGATCATCCATTATCTCTAAGTCACATGCTCCAACACGATCCCGAGGCAAAGAAGTTGCAAGAGCACCATCACCTATACCTGAGCAATCATCCGAAGAAGATAGTGATGAAGAAGTAGCTCAAAGGGATAGGGAATTCAAGCAACAAATGGCTTTCGTTATGAAGCAATATAAGAAAATCTACAAACCCACCAACAACAACCTTCGAACATCTTCAAACTCGAGGAACACCCATGCACAGAGTCCTCCAAGGTATGACACACGAAGACGTGCTGAGAGTCCTCCGAAGTATGATCGACAACCTAAGTATGATAATCAGAGGGTGGCTACTGTTGTTGGAAATAGGGAAACTGTTGGTACTCAAGTTGTGCAACAAAGTGGGATTCAGTGTTTTAACTGCAGAGGTTTTGGGCATTTGGCCAAGGAATGCAGGCAGCCAAAGAGGGTTAAAGATTATGGTTATCATAAGGAAAAGATGCTGTTGTGCAAGAAAATGGAAGCTGGAATCAAGTTATCAGCTGAGGAAGGAGAAATGCTTGACGACACAGATGATGAACTCTCCGACCAAGAACTCGAGGCACATTATTCATACATGGCAAAGATTCATGAGATCCTTAACGTCACTGAAGATGACAATGGTCCTATCTTTGATACCGAGCTAATTGATAAGGTACAAGATGATGCTGAATATAATGTGTTTGGTGATACACATGAGCATAGTGATCTACCAACAACAATTACTGACACGTGTATGATGGAAACGGTTGATAGCAATACCACACCCGATTCATCAGACATGTGCAATAATGAGTTTGAGGATGATCAACATGCAAATGAGTATGATGACGGGGAGCGTGTCGCGCTTGCTAATTTAATTGCTAGTTTACAAAAAGATGTCAATGAAAATAGAAAGAATCAAAAGCAATTAAAGAAGGCAAACGCAACGCTCACTCAAAACTTTGAAGAATGCAAAGCCGCTCTTATAAAATCTAGTGAGACTATTGATAGTTATAGGGCTGAGCTTCTTCAAAAGACCAACGAGCTTGAGGGGTACAAATGTGGTGTCATCAACGTTAAAAAGGACGATTTTGAAAATAACTACAATGAAGCTCTTGCTTTGTTAACTAAAGAAAAACGTCAATTTAATGTTTTATTAAGTGATGAACGTCAAAAAACGTATCTTGCCACAACAAAAGTTAATGAACTTGAACAGAGGCTTTCTATGAACACCACCGATTCTGCTAAAATTCTTGACGAGAAGAAACAAGAGGTTGAAACATTAAAACAAGATTTCAAAAATAGACAAAGCAAAGATACTGAAAAAGTAAAGGATCTCGAAGAACAAGTCAATTTTTTGAAAAAAGTTGTTTATAATACACATGACTCTATTCAAACCGTAAGAATGATAGCACCTCGGTCGTTTTTCAAGGGTCAACCTAGCTTTGCCACCCCCAAGTACCTCGAACAAGCTCAAGCTGCAAACCCCCATTTATATCTTGACGAGTCCGAATGGACCAATCATGATTGCCCTGTAGCTAACCTCGATAGTGAAGAGACGTCCCTTTGGGATGAGGAGAGTAGATCACCAGTCAATAAAGATTTTGTGAAACCATATAACTATGCTTATGAAAACAGTCTTTATGGTCTTTTCACTCTACAAAAACAGAAGTCTCGTGAGGAATTATTTTTAGAATGCAAACAAAAAAGAATTCAATGGAAAAAAGCTTTTGCCACTAAGAGGAAAACTAATGTTTTTAAATATATTAATTATTTGCCTCTAGATGCTTCTAAAAGCAAAAGTAGAAAAATACTTGGTTTTCTTAAACACCACGTTAATAATGTTCAATCAATTGTTGAAAGCGATTGGGAGAAACGTCAAAAGGATAAGTGGAAAACCGAGATTCCTCACGACATAACTGTGCTTGTGAAAGAACTTTTAATACCAAATACGAAGATATAAAAGAACATGTTCTTGAGTTTGAAAATTTAATTCAGTCTGAAATGTTTGATGATTTGAAATATGTTGAGTCTCTTGAAAAAGAAATTGATGACCTTCAAAATGACAAATTAGAATTTTCAAACGAATATGATCTACTCTTAGAAGAATGTCTCTCCAAAGATATTTTGTGTGTTACTCTTCAATCTTGTGCTGATATCGATGAATATTCTGATGTTGCATGCAAATATCTTGATAAAATCAAAGAGTGTGAGCGTCTTGAACTTGAGCTTTCGAAACATAAAGAAAAAGTTGATAAAAAGGCTTTTGAGTTACTTCAACACAAAACTGATTTCCTTCAAAAACATTGTCATTCTCTTGAACTTGCTTTGCAAAAAGACGTTGGTAGTTTTCCACATGATAATAAATTGCAAGAAAAACTTTCCCAAACGTTTCGAGAAATGAACGAACAGAATTTGAAAATTAAAGGGTTGAAAGCTCAGTTACAAGACAGGGACAGAGCGATAGCAGAGTTGCAGAAACTCATTGCTAAGATGGGTGGGAAGATTGTGGAACCTAGTGTTAAGAAACCTGTTGTAAGACAACCCAATGCTCAAAAAATGACTAGACCCTCTGTCTTGGGAAAACCATCTGTTTTCTCTAATTCTGCATTTGCAAAACCTGCGTTTGCCCCCAAGACGGATGGGAAGGATAGGTTACCACAAAACACTCCCAAAACACATATTCGATCACAAAGCATTAAGACACAAATGTGGTTAAACCAGGGATGTATAGATTGGCCACTAAACCCACACAAAATAAAGAAAGTCAATCACCTCAGACTTCTAGAAACACTAATAGACGTGTGTCTTTTACTACAGGAGTAGTCCCCACTGCTAGTGTTAGCCGGCCCCAGCTTAAGAGCACTCGCATGAATGAAAAGGTCTGGTAAAACAAAAGTCAAAGGAAGATGAAGGAAGTAGAAGACCACCCTAGGATTTTCAATGTTTCTAAGAATAAAACGTCTGTAATCGCGTGTAATGACGATTTGAATGATTCGACTTTGAATGCTATGAAAGTTAAGTTTGTTTGTGTGAAATGTGGAAAGTGTGCTAATGCTAATCATGCTATGTGTGTTTCGGATAATGTCAAAGGCGTAGAAACTAGAACTAAGAAGCAAACTGTGATGCCTATTAGTGTTAGAAAACCCAAACGCAAAGTGAACCATTCTGGTGCAACCCCCCTAAGAAAAGTATTTCATCAGACTCTACCGCTAAGAACCCTAGAAGCAGAATTAGGGAATTATATGAGTCTGCTAGCAAGCCTTGGAAATGGTGGTTTGCTAATCAATGTCCTCCAGGATATAAATGGATGCCTAAGGTTAGGATAGAAAATGTGACTACGAGCGTTAGTGTGCCTCTAAGTGATGAAACTAGGGAAACTAATGAATCGGAAATCACAACTAACATGGAATCCAATTTAGCAAATGCTCCATCGTGTTCTAATTCTTTTGCAGGTGATCGAAGTAATTCTATTAATAATGGACTCCGGATGCACGAAGCACATGACGGGGAATCTCAAGCTTCTAATTAACTTCGTGGAGAAGTTCCTGGGTACGGTCCGATTCGGAAATGATCAATTTGCACCGATCCTAGGATATGGAGACTTGGTTCAGGGGAATATCACTATCAAAAGGGTTTACTACGTCGAAGGGCTCAATCACAATCTTTTCTCAGTTGGTCAATTCTGTGATGCGGATTTGGAGGTTGCTTTTAGAAAGAAGACATGTTTTGTTCGTGATTATGATGGAAATGACTTACTTACCGGCACACGGGGTACTGATCTCTACACTATTTCACTACAAGACTCCACATCTTCAACTCCAATCTGTTTCATGGCTAAAGCTTCAACGACTCAAGCTTGGTTATGGCATCAACGTTTATCTCATCTTAACTTTGATACCATCAACTTGCTTTCTAAGAAAGATATTGTGCGAGGCCTTCCTAACTTGAAATTCATCAAAGATCATCTTTGTTCTTCTTGTGAGCTTTGTAAAGCTAAAAGGAGTAGTTTCAAGACAAAGACTACACCGAGCTCTAAAGGACGGTTAGATCTTCTTCATATAGATTTGTGTGGTCCTATGCGTGTTCAAAGTATCAATGGGAAGAAATACGTTATGGTAATTATCGATGACTACTCAAGGTACACATGGACTCACTTCTTGAGATCCAAGGATGAAACACCCGATGTTCTCATCAGCTTCCTTAAAGTGATACAACGTGGTCTTCAAGCTCAAGTTAAAGTGGTTCGTACTGACAGAGGTACTGAATTTTTGAATTCAAAACTGAGAAACTATTTTGAAGCTGAAGGAATTGAACATGAAACATCTATTGCTCGAACACCCGAACAAAACGGCGTTGTTGAAAGACGAAACCGTACTTTAGTTGAGGCTGCTCGAACATTGTTATCCGCTTCAAAACTTCCACTATACTTTTGGGCCGAAGCCGTGTCAACCGCATGCTACACACAAAACCGCTCCTTAGTTATCCCAAGACACGAAAAGACACCATATCACATAATTAATGATCGCAAACCTTCACTCAAACACCTTCATGTTTTTGGATGTACGTGTTACATTATTCGAGACGGTGAAAATTTGGACAAGATGAAAGAGAAAGGTGATGCATGCATTTTAGTGGGATATGCAACTCAGTCTAAGGGATACAAAGTGTACAACAAGAGAACAAAATTGATAGTCGAGACTATTCATATCAGATTTGATGAATTGCAAGAAATGGCACTTGAGCAAAGCAGTTTAAGTCCCGATCCACAACGACAAACGACTTCCGTTCACAACCGCACGGAACTCGGAACTCAAGACCACAACAATGAACCGTCAAGTTCAAAGCTGGTTCCTGAACATGTTCCTAGAGCAGATATGACAGTGGACACGACACTTGAAGAGTTGGAAATGTTATATGGACCAATGTATGATGAATATTTCACGGGGGAGAAACAAGTTGTATCGAAGTCTTTCGCTGTCACTCATGATATGAATGATGATACCGATCATCGTCAACAAATGGATACAACTTCATCTAATTCAACACGGGTTGCTGCAGATTTACCTCCTCAGAATATCACTTCAACAATCGATCCTACAACATCCACAACTACTGTCATTGCTCCAGAGAACACAAATCAAGCAGACAATTCATTATCTGACGAAGACGAATTTATCAACCCATTCGGTACACCGGTACACGAAACTGGAGAGTCTTCTACTCGCCATGTTGATCCGTCAAATATGCATACGTTCTATCAACGATATCCTTCAACACATCATTGGACCCGAGATCATCCTTTGGTTCACGTAATTGGAAACCCTTCACAGCCCGTTCGTACAAGACGACAACTAGCCACCGATGGCGATGTTTGTATGTTCGCACTCGCCGTGAGTACTGCTGAACCGAAAAACATCAAAGAAGCCATGGCTGATCATGCTTGGATTGAATCGATGTCGGATGAAATTCAACAATTTGAAAGACTTAAAGTCTGGGAACTTGTTGACAGACCATACGATGTGACTCCATTAAATCTTCATTGGATCTGGAAAAACAAGATGGATGAAGAGAATACGATCATCAAGAACAAAGCTAGGCTAGTGGCTAAGGGGTATGGCCAGAAAGAGGGAATTGATTTTGATGAATCATTTGCACCAGTTGCTCGCATGGAAGCGGTCAGGATTTTCTTTGCTTATGCTGCACATAAGGGATTCACTGTCTATCAAATGGACGTAAAGACGGTGTTTCTTAACGGTCCTTTGAAGGAAGAAGTCTATGTCACGCAGCCGGAAGGATTCGTCAATCCTCATTATCCTGACAAGGTGTATCGTCTCCACAAAGCACTTTATGGACTCAAGCAAGCTCCAAGGGCGTGGTACGACGAGCTCTCAAAATTTCTGGTATCCAAAGGTTTCTCAAAAGGTTCCATTGATCTAACTTTTTTCACTTATAAATATGGGGATGACATTTTTCTTGTGCAAATTTATGTTGATGACATTATTTTCGGGTCTACAAACCCAAAACTTTCAAAATGGTTTGAAAAAGTAATGCACAGCAAATTTGAAATGTCAATGATGGGCGAACTAAAATTCTTTCTAGGAATTCAAGTTCACCAATCCCCAAGTGGTATCTTTATAAACCAAGCTAAGTATTGTTAAGAGATAATCAAAAAGCATGGTATGACTTCATGTGACCCCGTTGGGACACCATTATCAACCACATCACTAGATGCTGACTTGGAGGGAAATCCATCGATCAAACGAGATATCGTTCCATGATTGGTTCCCTCATGTACTTGACAGCAAGCAGACCTGATATTCATCATGCTACATGTTATTGTGCACGTTATCAAGCACGACCCACTGAAAAGCACCTCAAGGAGGTTAAACGGATCTTTCGGTACCTCAAGAATACCATTCATTTGGGACTCTGGTATCCGAGGGAAACCGGTTTCTTTCTAACGGCCTATTCAGATTCTGATCATGCAGGGTGTCTTGATACACGAAAAAGTACTTCTGGTGGTGCACAATTTCTAGGTCAAGATAAGCTTGTGGGATGGTCTTCCAAGAAGAAGGATTGCACGTCACTTTCATCAGCCGAAGCGGAGTATGTGTCTCTATCTGCGTGTTGTGCTCAAGTTCTATGGATGAGAACACAACTCACGGATTATGGCTTCCACTTTGATAAAGTACCTATGTACTGTGACTCAAAGTCGGCCATAGCCATCTCCTGCAATCTAGTACAGCATTCCCGCACGAAGCACATCGATGTCCGATACCACTTCATAAAGGAACAACTTGAAAGAGGTATCGTTGAATTATACTTTGTTGGAACAGATTACCAATTAGCCGACTTGTTTACGAAAGCTCTGTCGAAAGATAGGTTTGAGTACCTCGTTAGGCAAATTGGTATGAGATGTTTGACTCCAGCAGACCTGGAGATTCTGGCAAAGGTGCCTGCTTGATTTATCTATCAAACATCAACTTGTAAATATCTATGAAAAAGCAAAATACAAAAATATAAAACACATAAAAGCAAAACACAAAATTAAAAATCTTTCAAAATCCAAAAATATTTTTCTCGACATGTCTTTCAGTATCGAAAATATGGACGTGCCTAGAAATGTCGCTCAATAACGACACGGGTGTGTACATAAAGCTCGAATGAAAGTTGTAAATATTTTTCAAAACATGTCATTTCTTCTTTTAATAAAAGGAAATTGTCTATTTTGGACAAATATTTCCAAACAACGGGTAGAGCAATCTATCACGGGTTGAGCTTGTCACAAAACATTCAACATTTTGAGCTCAACACAATGGCTTGTAATCACTTTTAGATTGCAACCCGGTTCTATATTCACGGGGGAGTGTACGATTTCGTGCTCTTACCCTCAGCAAAAGAAGAGAAATCTTCTTAGACTTGAGTGGATTCGTCAAGACATTCAAAGTCTATGAACTCAAGTTTATGCTTCAGAAAAACCTCTTCGACAAAAAGAAATAGGATTTTTCAAAAAGCGTTGAACACAATTTTTTCAAGAATTTCTCAATGATTATTCAAAATCTTTCAAAAATTGTGTGTTCAACAACTCCCATCCTCAAAAAGCAAAATGTGGATCATATCCTCACAATGACAATTCAATTGGATCAAATTTTGAGGGGGAGCATTTTAACTTCATGCAAAAGATTAACATCTTTCTCCCGGAGATTTCAAGACTATTTTTCAAAATATATTTTAATCAAATTTGGTATCTCTAATATCAAAAGATTTTATATATTAGAGATAGGGGGAGAAAATGTGATTAAAATGTGATCTAATATAAGACTCAAGCACTTTAACTCTTACCTACATGTGCGAAACACTTTCGATTATCGATGCACATGTGAAGGGGGAGCATTTCTGAAACGACAAAACTAGCAAGGTGTTAAATGTTTTTCAAACACCTTGTTAGAATTTAAAGTGGTTTTCATGGTTACGATCAAATACCCACAACATCTTTAATTCACGACGTTATTGGTGTCAAAAGGGTGGTTAGGTTTAAGTCCTATGATCCAACCAGAACCGGAGGGATCTTCCCAGGGACAATCCAATAGATTATTAGAAGTCCTTAGGAAAGATGGAGTAGAATGTGAACGTAGCTGAATGCCGACTAAGTACTGATGCTAGCACTAGAACAATCACAACAAGGTGCTAGTAATGATGACTTGGTAAGCATTGAAGGGGTTGAAGAATGAAAAAGAAATGTAAGGATAAAGGGTGTAAAGAAAGAAGCCCTCCATATAACTTAGGCAGAAACCGGGTCAACTCATCATGAAGACAAACTCATCATGGACCCAGTGATGTGAAGCACAACCCTTTCCTAGCTACTCAGACTTCTCTCAAAAGAAGTTTGTTTTATTGTCACGGAGATCAACACGACTTCTATTGACTTTCTCACTCCGAGATAGTTGATATTGAATAGGTGGCATCTGCTCCAGCCTCCGACCACTAAAAAGTGCACAAATCGAGTCTAGAGCCAAGAGATCAATCAAATCTCGTTAGGACACACGGATGAAGATCAAGAGAGTCCTACGCTATATCCTTGCGATATTGCTAGAACACTCAGAATGATACTACTTAGTATTCACAATGATGAGTGGAAATCCTTCCAGTGTTAACATCAAACAGCACTGCGGTAGGTCATATGCAAGATTCTTTATGAATTGAAAATGTGCAAAACTAAAAAGCAACAGTGGTTTGATTCTGAATTGATTCAAACTCGTTTCAGGTTTCTACGCAATATCTTTATGGTCATGCCAGAACATTCAGAGTGATATTCATTAACATTCACAGTGACGAATGGAAATCCTTCTAGCGTCAACATCAAACAGCGCTACGGTAGGTGACTTGTGAGATTCTTATGAATCAAACTTGTGTCAACTGGAAAGCAACAATGGTAAGATTCGTTAAGAATCAAACTTGTTCCAGGAATTTGAATTGACGACTTTAATCAAGCGGATATCTATCCAATTGATTCACTCTTTATGTTCGCAGTCTTGCTTTGAGACGGTCGAGTAAAGAGAACGGCTAGTACAGCCGCGAAACCCTGTCAAGGAGATTCTTAATTGAATCTACCTGATCACAGGTACGATATTTAATATCGTATAACGATCTTCACCGACCGGAGGTAAAACGCTATCGATTTAGGACGAATGTCAAAGCCATTCAGTCCGTGTCTATGTTTTGTCTCGAGAAGGTGGCGTCACGGTGTACTCAGCAAAGTCAATGATTCAGAAACCACATACTCATGCCTAAAGACATATTCAACAATTAATAGTGTGAGCATGTGGATGAAGACACAAGATCGCAAGATGGCAAAGACAAGTCAAGGATGATTTGAAGATCTCAAGCTTAAAGACAAAGTCGAAAGACAACGACAAAGGCTCAAAGATCACAGCATGAAGGAACAAGACTACGATTACACGTTCAAGACTCATTTATGGCGAGATTAGTAATCTCTACAAATTTCCTAAATGACTAAGGTTTATGACCTCTCATTGGGGGAGATTGTTAGCCTCAAAATATTAAGCCAAACAAGAATGCTCGGTCATATGTTTATTATGTATCGTATTTTAGAACGTTGTAATAGGTAGTATATTAGTCGTGTTATTACGGGCTTAACTTTAAGCTAAGGTTCATTAATAAGTAACCAAAGCCCAAAAGGAAAGCCCGGCCCAAACCATATAGACCATAAAGAAGCCCGCATGTGGGTGGACTATATATACCCTTCCTAGCATGTTAGGAAGGGTGTTGGTTCATTTGTATTTCTCACTTCTTAATCTAACATTCACCTAGTTCCAACCATTTCTCTCTACTGTCTCTCACTACTTTCTCTCTCTAGAATTCATCTCATTTCTACCTTTCTTTCTTTAAATTCTTGATTATACAATCATATATTAGGGACAACAATATATGAATTTATATATTTATAGCATTTATATACTTATATCATATAATAAATATATTGAGATTACAAAAAATATAATATATAAGGAATAAAGTTAATAAACTGTTTGTGAACGCACTATTTATCATTTTTATATAAAAAAATGTACGATTTTTATCTAAATTGAATTTAAAAAAACTTTCATGCATCTCGTGTTAAGTCGACTTGTCACTTTTTTTAAACGTATCGTGTCACTTTAAGCATTAAACTCAAGCATTGATTTATTGCGTGATGTAGAGGTCAAGCCTCACGTTTTTGTAAAACCTTTGCAAGCTTTTAAAAACTTCGTTTAAAACTATAAATAATAATGTATACTTGAGCATTATACTTAATAGTTAGGAGTATCGTTTTGACTACTTTCGAGGTAATAGCCGATTTTGTTTGTTCAGCAAATATACTTTTGCCATATAGTTTAATTTCGAAGGAAAACACTTTTGTCATATACTTAAATTTTGAAGTGTAATTTATGTTTACATAATCTACTTGTCAAGTTAATTATTGTTTTCCATTCCACTTTTGTAGTTTACGTCTCTATTCTTTGTAGTACTTTGAATTTCAAGCGTTTTGTTTTATATATTTACAAGTCCCAACTTTGGAACACAATTGGTTGTATCTTTTACAGTACCTATTTTGAAAACTACAAAGGAGGGCACTTTCAATATGAACGATGCTTTTACAAGCCGAAATACTTTAAAGTAAAATTTGTGTGTCTCTAGGTCACTTTTTGTCATAATAACATTAAGATGCCAAAAGTCAAAAGACTTTTATATAACTTTAAAATGACAAATCACTTTGAAATACCCGCTAGTACTACTTTGAGTACTTGACAACTTTCAAATTATATAATTTTTATTCAAATAGTTGATTAACGAAACATAAAATCTGATAAATGTGAGTAGAATTACAAACAATATACAAATATTTTATACTAAGTAATACTTTGTTTTAAAGATCGACCATGCATTCTTATGGCATTCGGCAACTTCAGGAACAAATGCATAAAAGATATTTTCAAAATAAATAAATCTTAAAAAGATTCGAATATGAATTATCTAAAAAAAACAGAAAATTATAAAAAAATAAATAATGGCTTTGATAAATAACACGCGGACAAATTTACATATAAAAATACAATAATTATCAACAATAAAATAAAAAAAAAATCATACGATGCCTGCGAGATTTCAGATCCGGCCATCCTGCCGACGTCAACAAACTTTCAGACAATAGTAAAAGATTCCGGCGAAACAGATCTGAAAAAAATAGATCAATAAAAAAATTTAAAATATATCTAGATAAAAAAATTATAGAACATGTCTTAGAAAAAAACAAGGTTTCAACAAAATTAAATAAAAAAACTTGCAAATAACTTTACGATAAACATTAGAAAGAAACAATGTATTTCTGTGAGTCGAAGCGTCCAGCGAATCAGATCTAAAAAAATTGTTAAGGTAAATGTCAATATAGATCTATAAAAAAAGGCAAGTAAATATGTATTAAATATAGAAAAAAAACGTAAAACTAACAACCATTGGTTGGATAAAGACATCGTGGTGGTGGAATATCATGCGGCTTCGGTAGATCTACAAAAAAGAATGGTAAAACATGTTTAAAAAACTTACATATAATCGAAAAACCCTCAAAATTTGATAAATAAAAATAAACAGTGGCTGCGGATGTTACCGGCTAGACAACAACTTCTTTTCCGGCGAGGACAACGACAACTTTTTAGGACTATGGTGGCTGTTAAAAAAATACAAAAACTAAGATCTACAAACAAAAGCTGTACTTTTAAATTAATAGATCTGTAAAAAACATTCAAAATATATAACAAAAAACCTTACAAACTTTCCAAATCATATAGATCTATAAAAAACTAGAAATCAAATACCTTAAAAAATTCAGACGGGCAGCGATAGCTTAAGGTGGAGGGATGGCAGCCGAAGGGGGGCTAGAGAGAAACTGAGTTTTGGTTGAGAGAGAGAGAGTGGATTGTGTGTGTTTTTTAGTTGGTTAAATATGGGTGTGTTTGTTTTATGTGTTTTTTTGTTTAATAAATATTTTAGGGTTGGATGTTGGTTTAATAAATATTCTAGTTTCAACATTTCTAAATTTAGTAATTTTCAACCATTGGATAAACACTTTATAAGATAGTAAAGGTTAATTAAAAAGAAAAACAAGTTAAAAAGGTTGTACCGTATTCGTGGATCAAGAGGGTGAAGAACAAACACGAACAACCAGTAAATCAACAAGATCCAAGATCAAAATCACCTTCTATGGTGGTTTGTAGGTGGCGGCACAAAGAAGGAGAAAAGGGAGGGTTTTAGGTTTTTCCTGAAATCTTCTGTAAAGTAATTTTTGAGTAGTAAAAATTACTTAACCCCCTTTTAGTAAAATTGGTAATGGGCTTGGCCCATTACCCTCTTTTGGCCGCGGGTAGGGACTCCCTTGTGGGGGTTCCCGTACCTCGTTTCGTGTCTTGTTATTTAATACACGTTTATGTTTAATTATGTTCGTGTTTTAAATGTTCTCGTTACGTAAATACCATACTCTTATATATTTAATTACGCTCGTATTAAATATATATACGTAATTAATAATAGCTCGTGTTTTAATTACGCTCGTGATTTCGTGATTGTATGCTCGTGATTAATTATTGCTAAATAATTATTACGTGATCGTGCAATTAAAATATTTATCGTGTTCTAACACGTACGTAATACATAAACTCCTAACACGTAATCGTAATCATGCTATATTAGGAAAGTTTTTAACTAGTACGTACGAACTTAAGGTACTATGCATGGTAAAAGCATGCGGGTTTTACACCTATTCCCGACCCTAATCAAGCCGGGTCGTCCACCTCAGAGGAAGCTCCAACTGCAGTTTACTCCAATCCACGGATTCGTGAACATGACAGCAAGTGGACAAAGGATCATCCTATAGATTCTATTATTGGTGACCCCAATCTTCCGATATCCACACGAAGTCAGTTACAAGAACATGCAATGTTTTGTCATTTTGATGCTTTTCTCACTGAAGTTGAACCTAAGACATGGCAATAGCTTTTACTCAATCCTGTTGGATAGAAGCTATGCAAGAAGAACTTAATGAATTCATACGTCTTGAAGTATAGGAACTTGTCCCATGCCCGGATGAAGTGCAGTTACTCACTTTGAAATGGGTTTACAAGGTGAAACTCGACGAGTTAGACGAAATATTGAAGAACAAAGCTAGACTAGTATCTCGTGGATACAAGCAATTATTGGGCATCGACTTTATGGAATCCTTTGCACCTGTTGCCCGTTTGGAAGCTATTAGACTATTCCTCGCTTATGCAACCCATATGAATATGATCGTCTATCAGATGGATGTGAAGACGGCATTTCTTAATGGTGAAATCAAGGAAGAGGTCTATGTACAACAACCGGATGGTTTTGTGAATCCTAATTATCCTAATCATGTGTACAAGCTTAAGAAGGCTCTCTATGGGTTGAAGCAAGCTCCACGCGCATGGTATGATCTATTATCACAATTCCTCATTACGCAAGGCTTCGCTAAAGGCAAGGTGGATCCCACGCTGTTCATCCAGAAACGAGGTAAAGATATGATTATGGTACAAATATATGTTGATGATATAATATTTGCAGCCTCGACCCTAACATTATCCGACGAGTTTGGGAAACTCATGTATTCTAAGTTTAAGATGTCAATGATGGGCAAGGTATCATTCTTCTTTGGTCTTCAGATATCTCAGAGTCCCAGAGGCATCTTCATCAATCAATCCAAGTATGCCCTTGAATCGCTTAAGAAATATAAGATGGAATCTTGCGACCCCGTGGATACTCCAATGGTGGAACGAACTAAACTTGATGCAGATCCACATGGAGTTGCTGTTGATCCGACATTGTATCGTAGAATGATCGGTACTCTTCTGTATATCACAGCTAGTCGACCTGATCTTCAGTTTGCTATATGCATGTGTGCTCGGTATCAAACTAGGCCTACTGAGTTACACTTGGCTACTGTGAAACGAATCTTTCAATATCTTAAAGGAACCATTAATCGGGGACTTTCGTATTCGAAGGACTCTTCGATTGCACTAATGACATATGCAGATGCAGATCACGCGGGTTGTCAAGATACAAGGCGTAGCACGAGTGGAACTTTGCAACTACTAGGAGATCGACTAATCAGTTGGGCATCGAAAAGGCATAAAAGCGCTGCAATTTCAAGTACGGAAGCAGAATACATAGCTACGTCCGGTTGCTGTGCTCAAATTCTTTGGATGAGATCGCAATTAACTGACTATGGTCTAGGTTTCAACAAGATTATGATGTACTGTGACTACAAGAGTGTAATTGCTTTATGCTGCAACAACGTTCAATTCTCCCGGTCGAAGCACATTGACATTCGCTACCACTTCATCAAGGAGCAAGTGGAAAATGGAGTAATCAAGCTTTACTTTGTCCGATCTGAGTATCAATTGGCGGATATTTTCACGAAGGCTTTAGATCGCGCTCGAATTGAATTTTTGGCCGACAAGCTAGGAATGAGAACTTTCTCGCCTGAGACTCTAAAGGAACTGGCAGATGAAACGAAAGAATAGTGGTGGTAAAACTATTCTCCGTATCCTTGGTGATCATCTGTATATATTGTTTATATTTTTATCCACAAAAGCAAAATACAAAAATATAAAACCATATAAAAACCATAAAAATTGAAAAATTCAGAAAAATCCAAAAATATTTTTACTTTATTTTTCAAAGGCATGTCTTTTGGTACGATAATATTTACGGCCTTAGAAATGTTGATTAATATTGACACGGCGCCATAAATAGAGTTCGTACAAAAGTTGTAAATATTTCATAAAACATGCCTAAATGGCTTGTAGTTATTTAAGACTGCAACCCGGTTTTCATATTAAAGTCAAGTATTTCTTATGAAAGCTTTGGCTCTCAACGGGAATTAATTTTCTCGGGCAAGGTTTACTTTAAAACCTTGTAACAGATCAAGTTTACTTAATAACTTGGTCTAACACAAATCGATGTACGTTTCAGTGCATTTATTTGTTAAAACAAGAGAAGTCTTGTTTTTATGAAGCTATCATCTCTACAACCAAGCTATCTACAATTGGTATCTACATACTCGACGATGCGACTACTCAACCGACGACTACAGCTCTTTCGATAGAACACGGGTCAACAATTGAGGGGGAGCAATTGTCCAGCATTCAGAATCTTCGATGCCGAACGTGCCAAGCTCACTAACTGGTGTCAAAACAACAATACCAATCGTACACGTGGTGTCAAGAGATGACTTCAGACGTGAAGAGGCGACCAACATATGCTGACAAGAACCATTTGACCTTACCATATGATGTTCTATTCAATCAGGTCCAACCTTGTCAATTTTTTTAATATGGTAAATATGTGATCATGTTACAAATCGGTATCATATCTCATACATTTGGTATCATGAAGATAAAATGGACTTGCATTTTTCTTCCCAAAACCTTTGTTAAAACTTCATTAAATCAACTGATATTAAAAACATCGATTGGGTTAATATTTTTAATATGGGGGAGAAAATGTGATTTAATATGGGATATTATCACAAATGGTTTGACTTAATGTGCTGGCTCATCCCGACATGTGCGAAATGTTTTCGAATATCGTGGCATATGTTAAGGGGGAGCAAAATGGATTTGCATATCAAAAATGGATTTCATGGTGATTTATACTTACCCAAAACCTATTTATTTCACGACGATGAAGATTGTGGTGACATAAGGATGGTAGGATAGGTTAAGTCCTATGATTCTTCCAGAACCGGAGGAATCTTCCCAAGGACATTCCATAGCTAGAAATAGTAGTCCTTAGGAAAGTTGGAGAAAGATTGTGAACGTAGCTGAATGCTGACCAAGTACTTAAGTTAGCACTGGAACAATCACAACAAGGTGCTAGTTATGACGTATTGGTAAGCATTGAAGGGGTTGAAGAATGAAAAAGAATTGTAAAGATAAAGGGTGTAAAGAAAGAAGCCCTCCTTACAACTTTAGGCAGAAACCGGGTCAACACATATGATATTGAGATCATTTTTAATGATTCTCGATATTGAAGACAGACATCATGGACCCAGTGATGCAATGGACAACCCATCCCAGCTAACTCAGATATCTCTCAAAAGGTATTTGTTTTAATCACACGGAGACAACACATTATCTATTGATTTATTCACTCCAAATAAATTGGTATTGAAAAGGTGGCACTCCTCTCCGGCCTCCGATCACTAAAATCCAAAGTGCACGATTGAGTCTAGAGCCATTTGAGATCATCAAATATCTCATTAGGACACACTTTCATATTTCCTTGCTTCCTCACACACTGTGAAAAGTAAGAAAGATCTTAAGAGTCCTACGCAAAATCTTCATGATCTTGCCTGAACATCCGAGTAATACGAAAGTATTTACAATGAAGATGGAAATCCTTCTTGAGCGAACATCAAAAAGCTCATGGTAGGTGACTTGTGCGATTCTTTATGAATCCAACTTGTGATAACTGGAAAGCAACAAGGGTTTAATTCTTAAATGAATTTAAACACGTTCCAGGCCTCTACGCAATATCTTAGTTATCTTACCAGAACACTCAGAGTGATACCTTAGTGTTCACAGTGATGAGTGGAAATCCTTCTAGTGTTAACCTCAAACAGCACTTGGTAGGTAACTTGCAAGATTCTATACGAATCAAGCTCGTGACAACTGGAAAGCAACGATGGTGCGGTTCTTAATTGAATTTCACTTGTTCCAGGAATCAGAATTGACGGCTTCAATCATGCGGATAATTTTATCCAAATGATTCACTCTTTACGTTCGCAGTCAGCTTTGGACGGTCGAGTAAAGAGAACGGGTTTACCCGCGAAATCTTGTCAAGGAGATTTTTAATTGAATCTACCTGCCACAAGTACGATATTTTATATCGTCCAACGGGCTTCACCGACCGGAGGTAAAATGCTACCGAATTAGAATGAAATGTTCAAAGCCATTTCGTTTGTGTCTACTTATGTTGCGGCATTTGAAGACGGTGGCGTTGCGGAATCCAAGAAGAAGTCGTCCCCGCATGCTTATACTTTATGTACTTAATACCTCATCTAATTCAAGAAAGCCTAAAAGTTAAGTCTTCTGCTGTATCGAACTCCGAAGCTGTCAAGAATTACGAAGGTATAAGTATGTGGGACATCGTGTCACGAAGAGGCGAAGATCACAAGTGATGGGTGCACGAGATCAAGGCAAGAGATTAATGCTCAAGATTCATATCACAGATCACATCAGCATGTTCACCAGAAAAGAAAAAAGAAAAGAAAGACGAAGACTACGAGCTCAAGACAAGCATAGTATGCTAGGTTTATTTTATTATTGTAACTTGGGTACGTCCTTGTTTGGAGTGACCTCCCTTAGGGGGAGATTGTTGGAAATACGTTTTTACGTATTTAGGAAGATTCGGTCACTCCGACAATATATTAAGTAGTAGCTCGTAGTCTAGATATCTTTATTAAACAAACAAAGCCAAGCCTAGCCTACAACATGTGTAGGCCGGCCCAACATTGTAAGCCCAAGCCCATCACAAGGCTTGGGTATATAAACCCTCTCCTTAGATGGAGAGGGTGTGTGGTTAATTATTTTTCAAATACTTCTCTTTAGTTTCTCTCTCTAGAATTATGTGTAATCCAACATCTCTCTATCTCTTTATCTCTCTAAAACATAAGCAAGATTTACATTTCCAATGTTTGACTTGCTTATGTTTAATTTAGAATACCTATAGCCATATACATGCATGACCAGTTTCACCTAGTTATGGAGGTACCATAACCATAACATTAGAGGCACTGATGTTATGACTTCACCACGGCGGAGTGATTGCTCGTGGCGTCCCTTCAGCTTTTGGCCATATTATTATATTTATCATGTGGGGCGTATGGGTGCATCCTAGTTACATGTTTTCAGTCAGGATTTCATGGTGAACGTGGTGTGTGCCTTGCATCCTTCACAAGGAGCTGATCCCTCCTACCCAAAAACCAGTATTTTAAATTAGAGGCAGCCCCTCTAATTTGCATGATGAGGTCACCCCTCCAAGTATTCATGCTCGGTGGATTTTCATGACCTTTATTGGCTAATGGTAAAATATGATAAACAATTTTTACAAGATAAACATAAGGCTTTTCAAACTATAAAACAAGTTTTATCAAGACTTAACCAGGTTACTCGGGACTTAGTTTCTTCCGCTGTTATATGTTATATGCTTATCCTATTCATGCTTTATTGTACATCCGTGCACTGAGCGTATTGCTCAGCCGTTTTCCTTTTTTATGTTCCCAAAACGGCAGGTACTCAGGGACGCTCGTAGACTTTAAGAGTACGTTCATATGGACTGGAAGCTTTCTAGCCTTTCTTTACTTTATGCATTTCCTTTCTTTTGATAAATTGCTATGGACATTGTTTAGTCCTTTCCTTTATTATACTATGTTTGTGTGTGATGAGCTTTACATTTGGACTGCCGATGTTTGATTCCGGTATTTTCCTTTTATGGTCATGTAATGTTTAGACATTTTTCCTTGTATGCTTTGATGACACGCCATAATTACATGTGACATTTCCATTATCAAAATGGGGTGTTACAATTATGGTATCAGAGCCAAGGCTTCGACCTGTAGGCTCTCAAATATGACCTGTGATTAGTGGGTCGTCACTACATTCTTCCTAGAACTGACAGTTGTTTTCATGCATTCATCATTTTTAAGCATACATATATATGTCATTGTCCCAGATTTATGACTAAGTAATGGTTGGTACAGGACTGGCCCTATTTAGTCGCATGTGTTTTATCGAAACTTTTAAATTTGGGACCGACCCATAGGTGTCCCCTCGCCATGTCTTTTGTTTTGGGTGAACTGACCATAGGCGTTCACTCTCGAGCATACAAAAGTTTTCATAAAACTGCATCATGCATTCATACACAAAAAATTTCTTGCATAAAATTTTTCTCTTGAAATTTTGGTATAAATTTTTTTCATGTATAGATATTTTATGTTTTGATCTGTTTAATCATATGTTTTATGTTATACTGTCAGATGGTTCTCACACGCGAACAGGAACAGCTCAATGCTGCAATTCAAGCTGCTATGCAAGCTTTGCTTCCTCAACTGAGGAACGACATCAGGGCTGAAGTCAAGCTGCCAACAATCAGCAGCATAATCAGGCACCTCCTCATCCAGTGACATTAGCAGTATGGCTTGAGAGATTCAACAAGCTCCGTCCTCGAGCTTTTGAGAAGACAGATAGCCCCAGTGATGCTGAGAGCTGGTTGGCTCACATCGAGAAGATTTTCAATGCTATAGGTTGTGACCCCGCATACAAGGCGAGGTTGGCATGCTATCGGTTCGAAGGCGATGTGCTAAATTGGTGGTTAGCGTTGATGCAGTCTGAGGGTGGTGACGAGTGGGTTGCTGGTTTGACTTGGGCTCAATTCAAGGACAGGGTGATGGAGCAGTTCTTTCCCAAGACTGAGCAGGACAAGCTCAAGAGAGAGTACCATGGGATCCGACAGAGAGCTGGGGAGAATAGCAACGAGTTTATGCAGCGCTTTCTTCACTTAGCTGTTTCCTTGGTGCGGCTGCAGGTACTCCTGAAGAGCAGGCACACCACTTTAGGTGGGCTCTTCGCACATCGGTCGCGAACAATCTGGTGTTTGCTACGTTCAACACTGTAGCACAAGTGGCTGATGCAACACGTAAGCTGGAAATGCTGCAGGAGAGAGATGAGTTCGGGGAAGCTGAGAGACCCGACAAGAGGTAAAACATTCGTATTCAAGCGGTGATCAATCCGTATACTTTCCATATATGTCAATTATTAATCTCTTTAAATGTATCTTCCAGGCAGAAAACTGGGACCGGTCTCAGCTGGCTACTCAGCAGCAGCCTCATCAGCCCAAGGGAAACGGTCAGACTAACGACCGTTCTGCTACGGATAGGCGTGGCGGTAATGATAATTACCGTAACAACGCTGGACACTCCAACAGCAGCAGGTCCTAATACTTACGCATTTCCTTATGATTTCATGTTATAGCTCATATTCTGACACTTTAGCAAAACTTCTACCAGGAACCATGGAAACGGTAGGGACCAGAACCAGAGAGGTTCACAGCCTAGCCGTCCAGCTATCACTGGTTATCAATCTTACGATTTTCCGCATTGTCCTTTGTACCCTATTATCATGTCTTATGTAAAATGTTTTATCAGGTTCCCAGCCAGCCAGAGCACCTGCTGGAGGATTTACTCATCCTCTTTGCTCTACTTGCCACCGTAGGCACCCAAGGCTATGTCGCCGTAACACTGACGCATGCTTCAAGTGTGGTCTTCCTGGCCATATCATGAAGGATTGCCGTAAGGGCGAGATGGAGGACACATCGGGACATGCTGATTCCAAGCCGCCTCCTACTACCGGGCGTGTCTACACGACATCTCGAGACCAGGCCAAAAAGTCTACAGGTACCATCACTGGAATCTTGTATATGTATGGTCAAGCTGCATGTGTTCTTTTCGATACGGGTGCTACTCACTCGGTTATTTCTACTGCTTATGCTAAAAACATTAGGATGCTCCCCATGCCACTAGAAAATAGGCTTACTATTTCCACGCCTTTGAGGGACTCTGTATTAATCACCCATGTATACAAGAGTCTTCCCCTAGAATTTGACGATAAGGTTCGACCTGTTGACGCACTTCCGCTGGACATGAATGACTTCGACATGATTTTGGGCATGGATTGGCTATCCAAGCATCATGCTACCATAGACTGTCATTCATATCGAGTTATCTTCGATGATGTTAATTCACTAGAGCACATTCATAACGGGTTCATACCCGGACGGTCTGTACAAGTCATATCTACCCTGCAAGCGCGTGCACTACTGTCACATGGCTGCGAGTAGGGGTGTGATTCGGGTTGACCCGGTCGAGTTCGGGTCAACTCGGGTCGGGTCAAGTCGGGTTAAGGGTAAAAAATAGATAACCCGAACCCGAGCCTAATTAGAACTCGGGTCACTCGGGTTCGGGTCAATTCGGGTCGGGTCAACTCGGGTCGGGTCAACTCGGGTTCGGGTCAACCCGAGTTTAAGGAAAATGTGTAAAAAGTGGCTAAATTAAGTACTAATACAATGTAAAACATGTAATTTTAGTCAGGTCAAGTCGGGTTGGTCGGGTTCGGGTCAAGTCGGGTCGGGTCAAGTCGGGTCAAGGGTAAAAAATATATAACCCGAACCCGAGCCAATTAGAACTCGGGTCAATTCGGGTCAACCCGAATTGACCCGAATACACTTTTGGACCCGAGTGACCCGACTCGAATATGATTATTCGGGTTTAGGTTCGGGTCGGGTTCGGGTCGGGTTCGGGTCGGGTCAACTTTTTCGACACCCCTAGCTGCGAGGGTTATCTAGCTACGGTTCACGACATGGATGCTGAATCTTCATCAATTCAGGATCAACCAATAGAGTCGGAATTCAAAGATGTTTTTCCAGCAGAACTTTCGGGCATACCACCTGCACGAGAAGTAGAATTCAGTATCGAGCTTATTCCAGGAGCTGAACCGATCTCCAAGGCTCCTTATCGCATGGCTCTTATAGAGTTGAAGGAGCTGAAGGATCAACTACAAGAACTTCTTGAACGAGGTTTCATTCGACCGAGCGCATCTCCATGGGGCGCACCGGTCTTGTTTGTTAAGAAAAAGGACGGCATTATGCGTCTTTGCATAGACTATCACGAGCTCAACAAGGTTACTATCCGGAATAGATATCCACTGCCACGTATTGACGATTTGTTTGACCAACTCCAAGGGGCCAACACTTCTCCAAGATTGATCTTAGGTCAGGCTATCATCAGCTACGATTCAAGGAGCAGGACATCGCTAAGACTGCCTTTCGTACCCGCTATGGCCACTACGAGTTTGTAGTTATGCCATTTGGCCTGACTAATGCTCCAGCAGTGTTCATGGATTTGATGAACATAATCTTCCATGAATTTCTGGACAAGTTCGTCATTGTCTTCATCGATGACAACCTGATTTTCTCAAAGTCCAATGAGGAACACGAAGACCATCTTCGTACAGTACTACAGATTCTTCGCCAGAAACAGTTGTATGCTAAATTCTCCAAGTGTGAGTTCTGGTTAGACAAGGTGGCATTCTTAGGTCACATTGTATCAGCAGAAGGAATCACTATGGATCCAGCGAAGGTTGAGGCCATCACTGTTGTCCCTTATATTTGTGATGATTAAGCAAGGAAGAAAGAAAGAAAATAGATGAAGAAGAGATGAATTCCTAGAGAGAGAAAGTAGTGAGAGAAGGTAGAGAGAAAGAGATGATTAACTTTTGGAATATTAGATTAGGAATAAGAAAAATGAACAAAACCAACCCTCCTAACATGCTAGGAGGGTAGTATATATAGTCCACCCATATGCGGGCTTTAATGGACTATATATTGGGCCGGGCTTGTCTTTTGGACTTTAATTAGTTTAAATCCAAGCCCGTAAACCACGACTAATTAACTACCTATTACAACGTTCAAACTAATGTTACAATAATAACCTATGACCGAGCATTCTTGTTTGACTCAATATTTGAGGCTAACAATCTCCCCAAATGTGAGGTCATACCCTTTTGATATTTGGAGATCAATGGAGATTACGAATCTCGTCATAAATGAGTCTTGAACGTGTAATAGTAGTTTTGTTCCTTCATGTTGTGATCTTTGAGCCTTTGTCGTTGTCTTTCGACTTTGTCTTTAAGCTTGAGATCTTCAAATCATCCTTGACTTGTCTTTGCCATCTTGCGATCTTGTGTTTTCATCCACATGCTCACACTATTAATTGTTGAATATGTCTTTAGGCAGGAGTATGTGGTTTCTGAATCATTGACTTTGCTGTGTACACCGTGACGCCACCTTCTCGAGACAGAACATAGACACGGACTGAATGGCTTTGACATTCGTCCTAAATCGGTAGCGTTTTACCTCCGGTCGGTGAAGACCGTTATACGATATTAAATATCGTACCTGTTATCAGGTAGATTCAATTAAGAATCTCCTTGACAGGGTTTCGCGGCGTTACTAGCCGTTCTCTTTACTCGACCGTCTCAAAGCAAGACTGTGAACATAAAGAGTGAATCAATTGGATAAATATCCGCTTGATTAAAGTTGTCAATTCAAATTCCCGGAACAAGTTTGATTCATTAAGAATCTTACCATTGTTGCTTTCCAGTTGACACAAGCTTGATTCATAAGAATCTCGCAAGTTACCTACCGTAGCGCTGTTTGATGTTAAAGCTAGAAGGATTTCCATTCTCACTGTGAATATTAATGAATATCACTATGAATGTTCTGGCAAGACCATAAAGATATTGCGTAGAAACCTAAAACGAGTTTGAATCAATTCAGAATCAAACCACTGTTGCTTTTCAGTTTTACACATGTTCAATTCACAAAAAATCTTACATATGACCTACCGCAGTGCTGTTTGATGTTAACACTGGAAGGATTTCCACTCATCATTGTGAATACTAAGTAGTATCACTCTGAGTGTTCTAGCAATATCACAAGGATATAGCGTAGGACTCTCTTGATCTTCGTCCGTTGTCCTAACGAGATTTGATTGATCTCTTGGTTCTAGACTCGATTTGTGCACTTTAGTGGTCGGAGGCTGGAGCAGATGCCACCTATTCAATATCAACTATCTCGAAGTGAGAAAGTCAATAAAAGTCATGTTGTTCTCCGTGACAATAAAACAAACTTCTTTTGAGAGAAGCCTGTTTGATACAAGCGTTTTTGTATGGGTTCAATTAATCTCTCAGAATCCTCTCGAATTGATCTCGTCCTTAAGTGGAATGATTTGTTCTTGGTTACTAAAAAAAAGGGGTTTAGTTTTCTAAGCTACTAAAAAGTTTAAATGCACGGAAATGTAAACTTAAATTTAAAAGTACTTAATTTAATAACAATTAATAAAACTTGAAATTAAAATTGGAATTAAAATTAAAATTAAAGTCACAGTTAAAATATAAATAAGAAATAAGGAAACAGTAAAGAAACAGTAAGGAAACAGTAAAGAAAGAGTAAGGAAACCTTAAAAATACCCAAAAGAAATTGATTCGGATGATTGTCCTTTATTCGGAACTTTCATGCGGAAGTTTATCCGGAACTTCACCCGGAACTTGGTTCGGAACTTCGTTCGGAAGTTTGGCTCGGAAGTTGGGTCGGAACTTTCACCCAGAACTTTACTCGGAACTTTGGTTCATCCGGAACTTTTGGTTCATTCGGAAGTTTTGCTCATTCGGAACTTTAGGTTCATCCGGAACTTTAGACTGACTCGGAACTTTTGAAAAGGAAACTCATTCGGAACTTTTTGGAAAACAAATTCATCCGAAACTTCTTAAACTCGTACGGAACTTTTGTTCATCCGGAAGTTTAAGTTCATTCGGAACTTTTTGGAAAACAAATTTATTCGGAACTTAAGCTGTTCATCCGGAACTTAATGTTCATCCGGAACTTTTTAGTTCACCCGGAACTTTTTGGTTCACTCGGAACCTGGGAACACCCAGAAACAGGAACTTTACCCGAAGAACAAGGAAATCAATTTTAATGCCAAAAATCACCAAGTTTTTCACCAAATCTTAAATAAAGCTAAACACAAAGCATCTACTAACCATAAACTACAAATCCCATCAACAAAAACACAAAACCCAACAACTTTTAAAGATCAAATCAATAAAATAAGAACTTAAGAACTTGAAGAGAAAGATGATGATGAACAAGATGAAATGGAAAGGTTAAACAAGAACTTGTATTGATGATTTAATGTATTCAACAATAACAAAACAAGGATTAAAATTACAAGATTGAAAATAAACAAAGATCAAGATCACCAAACACCCTATTGGTGTTGGTGATGATACGAACTAAAAGGGAGAAAAAGAAGAGGGAAAGAAAAACTAAAAACTAACTGCCTAAATGTGTGAGGGGAGGGCTTTATATAGTCTTGTCTTTGGGTGGTGAGTGTGCTTTCTCCCGTTCTTCTTGTCTTCTCGTCTTTTCAGAAAAGTTGACGTTTTCGATTCTGATTCGGGATTTGTCGTCGATTAAATTCAACTCGTCTTTTAATTTCTTCGTTTAATGGAATTGAGTTTCTTCGACTTATATAAATCTTCCATCTTTGGTCCTTTTCTTCGATAAATCTTCGAATAGGCCCAGTGACTTCAAATCTTTTGCATCTCTTGGACAATAGACTTTATCTTGAGTCTTTTTCTTCGGTAAAACCCGTGCAATCCCATGTTTTCTCCATTATCCATCCGGTTGGCTCTGAAAACACAATAAACACAAAAACCACGCATAATTCCAAACAAATGATATTAAATACGTGTTTTGGTCTCGTTTTAGCCATAATTAAGTGGTAAAAGGATGGGTGTTTACACACCTATCAAATCCCCTACACTTAACCATTGCCATGCCCTCATGCAATGCTCAGTGATAAAGCAATTTTACACTTTTCTCATAATTAATCAACCTTGGCCTTATTCAAATACTACTAAACAAAAATTAAAGTACTAAAGGAAATTAAGACTTTAAAGGAAACAAAAGGATAGAAAACCATTTTCACTTGAAAATAGCTACATGGAAATAACTTGCAAAGAGATCAAAGACTTACATTAGGGCTTTGGTGCTGCGAAGATTTATCACCCTCAAGTTTCACGTTCCCCAAACTAAGCTTTAAAACGAGATCATTGTTATTATAAGTTAGCAATTCAAACACTTACACACATGGCTTAATTAAATGCTTAAACTCCCTTATTCCTAGGTGTATCTCTTATATTTTATTTTTGTCTTAGAATGATCATGAAGATGCATTTTTGGACTTATTTCGATAGTTTATTTAGGCTGAAAGCAAAGTAGGATGATTTGATCAATAGTTAGCTAAAGGACAAAATCTCTTAAAACTGCTTCTCGGGATATCAAGAAGTTCATATCTTGGCATAACTTGGTTCACGATTTGAGACCTTTCTCGGGCCTATATTTGGCATGTACTTCATACTTCATATCTTGAGAGACGTTCTTGAGATAATGGTCTTCTCATCGTTAATAGAGTTTCTTCACTTGGAGACTTTTGAGGGGTACTCCAACTTTGTTGACCACGACTTCATGATTATTCTTCAATATCTAATTGGGATTTTGAGATACAACGATCCGCCTCCTTTTCGGACTTGGATATATTTATCCTCATACCTTGTTAGGGTCTTTTCGGATAGACTTCTCCATGATCTTTATGGGAGTTGATTACTTTTCGTCGTGAGTCTTGATCCTTCATATTGACTTTGGGAATAATGCTTTTCACATCACTTTGGATCTTTAGCAATAAAATGGAATCCTCATGCCTTGTTAGGGCCTTTTCGGACTCGCCAATCTTCGCGCCCCGCTTCATAAGTTATGCCTTGGCTATGAACTCTTATCATTACCGAGCAACTTTTAAACGATCTTGGGCTAGAAGCTAAGTAACTTTTCAAATCGTACGACCTTACTTATTGCAGATAAATTATTAGCAAGTGATGGGAGAATAGGCAAATAATTACACCAAGTGAGCTTGTGCAAGAATACCGACTTATAATTGACTCTATCATTTCTCGTTCTCCACAATTTAAAATCTCAAGTAATGAGACTCGTGGATACTTAGCCTAATAAACCAATTAAGGTCTACATGGTTAAGGATACTAGCTAGAATAAACTTAGATAAGTCTATTCGGGTTGAGTAAAAATAAACGCAACGGGCCTAATATGTCAAAGATTTCTAAACTAGCTACACCACTTTATTAATATTTTTGACTTGCGGGATATATACATATGAAAGCAAAGATAAAAATTTAAAAATTACGACAAAATGGCCAAAGTTAATAAAAAATTTGAAAAATGTTGAAAAAGATGATTTTCCGGTTAAATGAAGGCATTTTCATGGAAAAGTCCACTTAAAACTTCGATAGAAGTCCCCCTACACTTAAGATAAACATTGTCCTCGATGTTTAAGCATGTGGGAAAAGTCTCCCCTACACTTATGACATTGTGCACGTTGGTTAACTCAAGTTAAGGAAGAGACGACTAAAGTGATCAATTTCAAATGTGAGTATGAAGAAAATTGAATCACGATAGTTGAGAGATAGAACCGGATTTCGGATAACACGGGAGCACGGTTCTTCAAAGATTCCAAGAGTGCACATATCCCTGTACTCACATCACCACACAAATACAAACACGTATAGAGGTCCCCCTACACTTAGGAGGTTAAAACATAAAAGGATAGATACTCGGGCTGCCTCCCGAGGAGCGCTTGTTTTTGATAACCGAGTCACGAGCCTGACTCGACCCAAATTCAGTTCATGGGGAACGTGGTGAGGGATGGAATCACCTCCTGAGAGGTGTCCTCACCAAAGTACAACTTCACTCATTGGCCATTCACCTTAAAATTTGGTCCATTAGGTTGAGCGAGCTCGAGAGTACCATATGGAAAAATTTGGGCGATGGTGAATGGGCCGGACCAACGAGATTTCAGCTTGCCCGAAAAGATTTTCAACCGAGAGTTAAAGAGTAACACTTTGTCTCCAACATGGAACTCTCGGTTCTTAATCTTAGAATCGTGAATGAGCTTAGTCCTTTCTTTATAGATCAAAGAATTTTCATAAGCCTCATTACGGAGCTCATTGAGCTTTGAGTTGGATTTTGCGTAGGTCACAGGCTTTGTTGATATCAAAATTAGCCCACTTCAAGGCTCAGTAAGCCTTGTTCTCCAACTCAATGGGGAGGTGGCACGCTTTCCCGTACACGAGACGATATGGTGTACAACCAATCAGGGTCTTGTATGCGGTACGGAAAGCCCACAAAGCATCATCAAGTTTATCAGCCCATGAGGCACGATGCTCTCCCATGGTTCTTTCCAGAATTCGCTTTAATCCTCGGTTGGATATTTCAGCCTGGCCATTAGTTTATGGGTGGTAGGCTGTGGAAAGACGATGATTTACACCGTACTTAGCCATGACTCTAGCAAATTGGTCATTGCAAAAATGAGTCCCACGATCACTAATAATCGCACGAGGCACACCGAATCTAGCGAATAGAGCTTTCAAAAAGTTACAAACCACCCTTGCGTCATTAGTGGGTAAAGCTTTGGCTTCAACCCACTTTGAAACGTAGTCAATGGCTACAAGGATGTATTTGTTTCCTTTAGAAGAAGGGAATGGCCCCATAAAGTCGATACCCCAAACATCAAAGATTTCACACTCTTGAATTAAATTCTGAGGCATCTCATCTTTATGTGTGATAGTGCCTTGTTTTTGGCAAACATCACATCGTTTAACCATATTGTGAGCGTCACGATATATGGAGGGCCAATAAAATCCCGAATCAAACACTTTTTTGGCGGTGTAGTTGGGACCAAAGTGACCACCGGTGGGTCCTTTGTGGCAAGCATCAAAGATTTCTGAAGCTGCCGGTCCGTCAACACATCGGCGGATAATCAGGTCGGCACATTGTTTGAATAGGTAAGGGTCGTCCCAAAAGTAAGTCTTAATGTCGGTGAAGAACTTTTTCTTTTGTTGAGACGTCAACCCTTCCTTGAGAATTCCACCCGCCAAGTAGTTTGCAAAGTCCGCAAACCACGGGGTTTCATCAGAATTCGAATTTATAGACATTAAGGTCTCCAAGGGAAAAGAATCATTGAGTTCTTTGTTTGGATGATCCCCTTGGTAAGGATCCTCAAGTCTGCTGAGATGATCCGCGGCTAGGTTTTCATCTCCTTTCTTATCGCGAATTTCGATTTTAAATTCCTGGAGCAGCAAAACCCAGCGAAGAAGTCTTGGTTTGGAATCTTGCTTTGTCAACAAGTACTTCAACGTGGAATGATCGGTGTAAACGATTGTGGTGGAAAGGACAAGATAGGGGCGAAATTTTTCAAAGGCATAGACAACAGCTAAAAGCTCTTTTTCGGTTGTCGTATAATGCAATTGTGCCCCCGTCATTGTCTTGCTAGCGTAATGGATTGGTTGAAAGTGTTTGTTCACTCTTTGTCCCAGAACCGCTCCAATAGCAAAATCACTAGCATCGCACATCAACTCAAAGGGCAGCTCCCAGTTAGGGGTAACCAAGACGGGTGCCTTAGTTAGCTTATCCTTAAGCGAGTTGAAGGCTTCAAGGCACTCTTTGGAAAAGATAAAAGGAGTATCTTTTTCCAAGAGGTGGGTCATCGGGCGAGCGATTTGAGAAAAATCTTTGATGAATCGACGGTAGAAGCCCGCATGACCCAGAACTTCTCACACCCTTCACGGTTGAAGGTGGAGGCAACTTGGCGATAACATCGACTTTAGCACGGTCTACTTCAAGACCGGCTTTGGAAATTTTGTGTCCCAGTACGATGCCTTCTTTTACCATGAAATGGCATTTTTCCCAATTTAGAACAAGGCGAGTGTCTTCGCACCGCTTAAGCATACGTTCCAAATTGGCAAGGCAAGAAGAGAAGGAATCCCCGAAGACCGAGAAATCATCCATGAAGACTTCCATGGTTTGTTCAACCATGTCATGGAAGATAGCTAACATGCACCTTTGGAAAGTCCCGGGGGCATTGCATAGGCCAAAAGGCATTCTTTTGTAAGCAAATGTGCCATAGGGACAAGTGAATGTTATCTTCTCTTGATCTTGGGGATCGATGGGTATTTGGAAATAACCCGAGAAACCATCAAGAAAGCAGTAATATTCATTACCTGCTAAACGTTCAAGCATTTGGTCCATAAAAGGTAGAGGGAAATGATCCTTTCTCGTGGCATCATTGAGTTTGCGGTAGTCTATACAAACTCTCCACCCAGTTACGAGACGAGTGGAAATCAACTCGTTGTGTTCATTGGGAACAACGGTTATTCCGCCCTTCTTGGGCACACAATGGATTGGACTAACCCATGGTGAATCCGAAATAGGGTAAATCATACCCGCATCAAGAAGTTTGATAACCTCTGCTTTGATGACTTCATGGATTTTTGGATTCACCCTTCGTTGGCTTTGAATTTTGGGCTTAAAGTCGTCCTCCATGAGAATTTTGTGTGTGCAGAAGTGAGGATCAATTCCACGAATATCAGAAATCTTCCAAGCAATAGCTTTCTTATGATCTTTCAACACGGTGATAAGTCGGGCTTTTTCTTCTTCCTTTAGGTCCTTTGCAATGATGACTGGCGACTTCTTCTCTTCTTCAAGGAATACATACTCAAGATGGGGCGGCAACTCCTTAAGTTCTAAATCCGGAGGATTTTCGACGGGAGGTGTTTTCAAATTCGGAGTATCGATAGCAATAACCGTGGGAGATGGAGGAGAAGGATTGTCTTCGTTGAGAAGGTTATCAAAGAAATGCATGTCTTCATCCCCATCGGTGGGAGAATCATTAGTAGCTAAATTCACATCTCCCATGGTGTCTTCAAGATTGTTCCAAAACAAATCACTTTCTCCAAATAGAGACAGTGATGAATCGATAGAGGCAACGGTTTCAACATTGGGAAGAGAGGTAGGAATACTTTTACAAGCATCTTTGAAGTGTTCTTCATAAGCCTCATCCAGAACGTCAATACAATTAACACTCTCGTTGGAATAAGGTTGTTTAGACAACTTTCCCATGTTAAAGACAATTTTATCGTCACCCACTCGCATGATAAGCTCACCGGCTTCAACATCGATAAGAGTGCGACCGGTCCTCAGGAATGGACGACCAACAATCAGTGGTACACGAGGGTCCATCTCGTAGTCGACGACGACGAAATCAGCAGGAAAAGTGAATTTGTCGACTCCTACAAAGACGTCTTCGGCTATCCCCACTGGATAAGCAACCGTACGGTTAGCTAATTCCAAAGTCATTTTGGTGGTGACTAGCTCAGGGAGAGATAATTGCTTCCAAACGCTTAGAGGCATAAGATTAATACTGGCACCTAGATCGGCTAGGGCCATGCAATTCTCTACTCCCGGGAAATTGCAAGGGATTAAGAAATGACCCGGATCACCAAGCTTGGTTGGCAATTTCCTTAAGAGCACTACAGAGCAATTCTCATTAAGTTGGGTGTTGGCAATATCAAGAAGCTTTTCCTTGTCGCTCAGAAGATCTTTAAACATTTTCGCGTACTTAGGCATGTGAGCGAGAGCCTCAACGAAAGAGATATTGAAATTCAGTTGTTTAAACATTTTAAGAAAGTTAGAAACCTGAATATCGTCCTTGCTTTTGAGCTTCTCTTTCCTCAACCTAGATGGATAAGGTATATTGGAAGAAGAGGAAGGCTTTGGGAGAATGGGATCACTCACATCCTTGGGTGGAGGAGGGGTAGAAGGAAGAGGCGGTGAAATTTGGGAAGGAGAAGGATGAGGAATAGGAGCAGGTGACTCGTTCTCCTTAGTCACAATCACCGGTGGAGGTATACGAAGCTCGGGTTCCTTGGTACCTTTGTCACTTCGAGTGGTGATTGCTTTCATCTCCCCTCTTGGATTCGCAACGGTGTTACTCGGAAGAGTACCCGAAGAAGAGGGTTGATTACCTTGGAAGAAACTAGCCATCATGTTATTCAAGTCATTAGTTTGGCTATCCAACGTGTTTCTCATGTCGGCTCTCAAATCGTTCCCTTGTTTGACCAAGTCTGCTTTCAGGTTGAGCACTTCTCTCTGAAGATTTCCCACTATCACATCGTTAGTCCTCATATAAGTTTCCACTTCTTGGTGAAGAGCGGTGGGTTGGTTGGGAGGAGCATTGTATGCGGGTGGTTGATAAGCAGGTTGCTGGTAGACTTGGTTGTTTCGTTGAGGTGGTTGTTGCTTCTTGTGAGGAGGAATGTATGGTGTACGAGGTTGTTGTTGTTGTTGAGGAGGGCGATTGAGGTTTTGTTGTTGGTTTGGGTTGTTTGAAGGAAAACCGGGTGGTGAGAGGTAGTTGTTGGAGCGGTAGCTAAGCAAATTACGGTCACCTTGAGGTCTAGCTTGATAAGAAGGTTGAGGATAGGTGCCATATGCTGCATTCACATTCTCAGCAGGGTAGTCTTGGGTGGCAGTACAAGTGGTGTAAGAGTGAGGACCACCGCATATCTCACAAGGTTGGCTGACAACGTTAACTTGAGCGTTTTTAGCGTTGTTGCTGTTGTTGTTGTTGACGGTGTGGGTAACAAGCGATTCAAGAAGCGTAGTGATTTTGTCCAATCGCTTGTTGCTATCACTAGTGCTAGCACTAGTGACATTGGTCCTAACACTCTTGGTTTGCACACGAGACTTATTCTCAATGATATCCCAAGCAGCATTGGAAGTCTTAGCCAAAAGATTACCCCCCGAAGCACTGTTTAGTGAATCTTGGTCACTCATGCTTAAACCATTGTAAAAAGTATTAATTTGATGTACTTTGGTGAAACCATGTTGTGGGCATTTTCTTAAAAGATCTTTAAAACGATCCCAAGATTCACTGAACGACTCATCGTACTTTTGTTCAAAATTTATGATTTCATTCCGCAAAGCGGTAGTACGAGAGGGTGGGAAAAAGTAATTTATAAACTTGGTTTCCAAATCCGTCCACGAGAGAATACTCTGTGGCGGTTCCTTAGCAAGCCAATGCCGGGCTTGTCCCTCTAAAGAAAAGGGAAAAAGTTGTAACCTGATAACCTCTTGTGGAACACCATTGAACTTGACCGTGTTGGTGAGTTGCAAGAATCTCTTGATATGGTCATGTGGGTCATCAATGGTACGTCCCAAGAATGGTTGAGCAGAGACCATCTGGATAAAGCCTGATTTTAGCTCAAAGTTGTTGGCGGCAATTGGAGGTATGACAATTGGATCAGTGTTGCCATCTACATGAGCTTGTAGCAGTTCAATCATCGGCTGATTATCTGGTTGAGGCTCATTGTTGTTGTTATTGTTCATGTTGTTGAAAGGTGGGTTGTTATTGTTATTATTGTTGTTCGGAGGTGGTATGTTGTTGTTGTTTTGTACACCGGCCATGTCTAAGTTATCGAGAGGCTCAGGCTCTTGATAAGACGTGGATCGAGTGCGCATACACCTGCAAAAGAACTAACAAGAGAAAAACAAAGCAAAATATTTTTGGTTTTTTATGTTTTTTTTTTTTTTTAATTTTTTTTTGAATTTTTGAAAATTTTATATTTTTTAGGATTTTTTGAAAATTTTTATGAAAAAGTTACGTTCACGGGGAACGGATCCCAAAATCCAAGTTCTCACAAAAAACTTTTGATCTTAACGAGAAGAGCCGGCAGCGGCGCCATTTGATACATGATTTTTCAATGGGTTCTAATTTCTCAGTCCTCTCGAATTGATCTCGGCCTTAAGTGGAATGATTTGTTCTTGGTTACTAAAAACAAGGGGTTTAGTTTTCTAAGCTACTAAAAAGTTTAAATGCACGGAAATGTAAACTTAAATTTAAAAGTACTTAAATTAATAACAATTAATAAAACTTGAAATTAAAATTGGAATTAAAATTAAAATTAAAGTCACAGTTAAAATATAAATATGAAATAAGGAAACAGTAAAGAAACAGTAAGGAAACATTAAAGAAACAGTAAGGAAACCTTAAAAATACCCAAAAGAAATTGATTCGGAAGATTGTCCTTGTTTCGGAACTTTCATGCGGAAGTTTATCCGGAACTTCACCCGGAACTTGGTTCGGAACTTCGTTCGGAAGTTTGGCTCGGAAGTTGGGTCGGAACTTTCACCCGGAACTTTACTCGGAACTTTGGTTCATCCGGAACTTTTGGTTCATTCGGAAGTTTTGCTCATTCGGAACTTTAGGTTCATCCGGAACTTTAGACTGACTCAGAACTTTTGAAAAGGAAACTCATTCGGAACTTTTTGGAAAACAAATTCATCCGGAACTTCTTAAACTCGTACAGAACTTTTGTTCATCCGGAAGTTTAAGTTCATTCGGAACTTTTTGGAAAAAAAAATTATTCGGAAGTTAAGCTGTTCATCCGGAACTTTATGTTCATCCGGAACTTTTTAGTTCACCCGGAACTTTTTGGTTCACTCGGAACCTGGGAACACCCAGAAACAGGAACTTTACCCGAAGAACAAGGAAATCAATTTTAATGCCAAAAATCACCAAGTTTTTCACCAAATCTTAAATAAAGCTAAACACAAAGCATCTACTAACCATAAACTACAAATCCCATCAACAAAAACACAAAACCCAACAACTTTTAAAGATCAAATCAATAAAATAAGAACTTAAGAACTTGAAGAGAAAGATGATGATGAACAAGATGAAATGGAAAGGTTAAACAAGAACTTGTATTGATGATTTAATGTATTCAACAATAACAAAACAAGGATTAAAATTACAAGATTGAAAATAAACAAAGATCAAGATCACCAAACACCCTATTGGTGTTGGTGATGATACGAACTAAAAGGGAGAAAAAGAAGGGGAAAGAAAAACTAAAAACTAACTGCCTAAATGTGTGAGGGGAGGGCTTTATATAGTCTTGTCTTTGGGTGGCGAGTGTGCTTTCTCCCGTTCTTCTTGTCTTCTCGTCTTTTCAGAAAAGTTGACGTTTTCGATTCTGATTCGGGATTTGTCGTCGATTAAATTCAACTCGTCTTTTAATTTCTTCGTTTAATGGACTTGAGTTTCTTCGACTTATATAAATCTTCCATCTTTGGTCCTTTTCTTCGATAAATCTTCGAATATCCCCAGTGATTTCAAATCTTTTGCATCTCTTGGACAATAGACTTTATCTTGAGTCTTTTTCTTCGGTAAAACCCGTGCAATCCCATGTTTTCTCCATTATCTATCCGGTTGGCTCTGAAAACACAATAAACACAAAAACCACGCATAATTCCAAACAAATGATATTAAATACGTGTTTTGGTCTCGTTTTAGCCAGAATTAAGTGGTAAAAGGATGGGTGTTTACACACCTATCACCTGAGTAGCTAGGAAAGGGTTGTGCATACATCACTGGGTCCATGATGAGTTTGTCTTCATGATGTGTTAACCCGGTTTCTGCCTAAGTTGTATGGAGGGCTTCTTTCTTTACACCCTTTATCCTTACATTTCTTTTTCATTCTTCAACCCCTTCAATGCTTACCAAGACATCATTACTAGCACCTTGTTGTGATTGTTCCAGTGCTAGCATCAGTACTTAGTCGGCATTTAGCTACGTTCACATTCTACTCCATCTTTCCTAAGGACTTCTAATAATCTATTGGATTGTCCCTGGGAAGATCACTCCGGTTCTGGTTGGATCATAGGACATAAACCTAACCACCCTTTTGACACCAATAACGTCGTGAATTAAAGATGTTGTGGGTATTTGATCGTAACCATGAAAACCACTTTAAATTCTAACAAAGTGTTTGAAAAACATTTAACACCTTGCTAGTTTTGTCGTTTCAGAAATGCTCCCCCTTCACATGTGCATCGATAATCGAAATTGTTTCGCACATGTAGGTAAGAGTTAAAGTGCTTGAGTCTTATATAAGATCACATTTTAATCACATTTTCTCCCCCTATCTCTAATATATAAAATCTTTTGATATTAGTGTTGGAAACTCACTTTATGTGACGACATTTAAGAATTCCCGTTAGTTATCATAGTCACGCACAGTCAGTCTAGACTAGGCCCTTTGTAAAGTGCGTGACTATATATACCCCTCCTTAGCTTCCAAGGAGGGGTGTTGATTGTATTTTGTTCATTTTGAGGAACACACACATTTCACATTCAACCTCTCTTTCTCTCTCTCTAAGCCAACAATGGCTTCCACCACCACTTACCACCACATTAGACCACCGGATCCATAATAGCTTTTCTACATTTGGCATCAGAGCCTCGGTTCTATCCTTGGATCGAGTTTATTTAGTCGATTTGGTGGTCTATATCTTTCTTGTGTCTCGTTTATATTGTTTATGTCCATTATCACAAAAATTTTTTTTGGGTCACGTCATTTTATTCAGTCCATTTGTCCAAACAGTAGCACGTTTTTGGGTCTTATTATATCTATTTGTGTCTCGGTTTCATCAATCTTCATGGTAAAAAGTCATATAAATATGGTCAATCTGGGTTCATCTTTCTGGGTTTATACAATCAGAAATGGACAAAATGTGCAGATCCACTTTTTCAGGTCCTTCAAAACCCTTTTCAGATTGGGTTTTCAGATTGGGATTCAGATTGGATATTCAGATTGCCTTTTCAGATTGGGTTTCAGATTACACTTTCAGATTGGGTTTCATATTGCCTTTTCAGATTGGGTTTCCTATGGCACATTCAGATTGGACTTTCGGATTGGTCATTCCGATGGGGGTATATGCTTTATTCCGACGACTTTCCGATGGGATTCACTTGGACTTAATTTGACTCAAAAATAAAACATTCAGATTGGATTAAATTTACATTCCAATTGGCCTGTTTTGGTTAAAAACTTGTGAACCAACATTTGTGACCAAACCGACCCATCCTACCGAGTCAACTCGGTCATTACCGAGTTGACTCAGTCAAACTCACTGAGTTGACTCGAGACCTCCATCCTTATATCGCCTCAACAAATCCACAAATCTATTCCTACACCCATCGACACCTATCCCATCTAATCCCTCAAAACAGAAAACTATGATCTCAGACTCTTTCGATTTGCATGTGTAGATCCTTCAAGATCTTACACGAAAACGAATTTAATCATCACAGATCTATGTAATTGGTTTAACCAATTTTAATTTTCGATAACAAGTTTAGATTAATAACATGCATGTTAAAATCTTATTCCTTGTTTCGATTTTGCTCAACAAAAACAGAAATTAAACCAAAGTAACAATCAAACCTACCCGAGACCCCCACAAATGGGACCTTCGATGACACGTCGTCGTGGTGGTTCAAACACATAGCTTCCTGGCTTTTGTGTGAGATCTTTATTGATTAAGGACTCATTTTCGTGGCGTTTGATTGATAAGACGGGAGATGGGATCTGTTTTTGGTCAATTGTAGATCAGATTGATTTTGGGTTGAGATGAGATTGATTTATTGCTGGGATTTAGATGTAATAGGGGGCGGATGTAACCAGTTGTGGGATTTGGTGAGATTGGATAGAGAGATTTGGTGATGGAGGTTACGAGGTGTGGGTGAGGAGATGAAGGTTTTGGGGGACGGAGGAAACAAGGTGGGAGAGAGGGTTTGGTGAGAGGATATTTAGGAGAGAAGGACGGAGTATTCTATGTGAAGGAGTAAACCATGTGAGTGATTATAGGGTTTAACCCTTTTTTAACTTGCATATTTTGGTTACTTATCCCAATTGCTACCGGGTATTTCAATCTCAGACGGGCCGGGTTATGCCATGACAATTTGGGCCAGATATGTTTATTTGATTGTTTTAGGCTGGACACAAGTTTTGGACCGGGTATACATATTGGGCCGCATATTTTTAACAATATACACACAAATTTTTTAAAAATACAAATTTTAAATAAACTTTGTGTGTATTAAAGTTAACTTTGGTTTTTATCGGGTCGAGACAAAGTGAAAAAGTGTCGAGAAATTGTTAAGGATAATAGATGCTCAAACAAGCAAATTCCTTTTTTGAATTTGTAGTTTTTTTGTCGCATTTGTGGTTCTTTAGTTCTTTCTTGACACTGATGGGTTGACGAGAAATGTGACGCGACAAACTGAAATGACAAATGTGACAAGAATTTATTTTGACGAGACCAAGAAAAATGGGCGATTGTTTAGTGGCTTCAGATTTTGTTTGATCGGGTATTAATTACGTGACGTTGAAGACGGATTTTTCGAAGGCGTGTATTTATTTTATCTTTTAGTAGATAACTTGCTCGTGCTTAATCATAGAATGAAGACTTGGTTATCTGGTTTCCGGGTTTGGGGTGGATGGTTGATGACTCGGATAACTATCACTTAAAGGGGTTACATTGTTGTACTCAGTGTCACGCGCTTAGTCGACGTGGATAATCTCAAGAGGTGTTGTGCTTATAGACTTCTTCAGTGATGCATTGAGTACTTAGAGATTTCTCCACCGTTCTTCATTCAACAATAGTGCAAGCTTAAGTCACAAGATCGAAGGATTTTTATTCAGCTTCACGTTTGATGTATCCGGTTCATTCTTTCAGTGGTCGCTTCAAATTGCTTTCATGTGGTATGGTAAAGGTGGACATGGAGAGTTTATGAGAAGAGATTTTCGATCAACAGCTGATTCTCACAAAATATATAATTCAGCTAATTTATTATTCTCACGAGATTTCAGGTTCACGTGCGTACAATTTATTGATGGTTCCGACTTTCGAAACCATCAAGGGGGAAGAAGAAGACACATTGAACGCACAACGAGTACACGTGATGAACTTCATACCTTCTTTTGATTTGAAGATATTCCGGGATGACATTTGTCATAGCCGCAGAGAAAATCAGTGTTTTAACTCGTGTCGTTATCAATCAATCTCCAAACGGTACACTACTGATTCGAGGTTTAATTTTTTGATTGTTGCAATTAAACATCATCATTATCCTATATGCATTCCCGGGACTTAATTGACTCTGGTGCATCTCCGGAAGAAGACGTGTGCATTTCCGGGACATGATTGACTCTGGTGTTACGATGTCAACTTCATGAATGGGATAAAGTGTCCACTTCAGTATTTGAGCTTCATAATTGGGATTGATTTACCTTCTTCAACTATGTGGGGGAAGAAGTGTCTTGATTCTTTCTGGTATGCATAACTTGAACTCTCAGGGGGAAGAAAAATTCAGAAGAATTATTCAAGCGTGAGAAGAAAAGTTGTTGATCTACTTGGGGGAAGCTATTTAAAATACTTCTACATCAAGTTTACGTGGCATGAATTAGGGGGAAGCTAATTCAGAAGCTTCTCCTTAACCAGAAGTGTATGGGTTACTTAGCTCGTGCCGTTACAGTATTTCTACTACAAGTTAAAGATGAAGACGAAGGCCTTAGAAGACTTCATCAGCATTGGATGCTTCATGGAAGCTCTTGTTCTTAATTATTTTGTACTTGATAGGTAGAATATTGTAAGGAATTCTACACGTCGTCCCATGGGGGAAGATTGTTGGAAACTCACTTTATGTGACGACATTTAAGAATTCCCGTTAGTTATCATAGTCACGCACAGTCAGTCTAGACTAGGCCCTTTGTAAAGTGCGTGACTATATATACCCCTCCTTAGCTTCCAAGGAGGGGTGTTGATTGTATTTTGTTCATTTTGAGGAACACACACATTTCACATTCAACCTCTCTTTCTCTCTCTCTAAGCCAACAATGGCTTCCACCACCACTTACCACCACATTAGACCACCGGATCCATAATAGCTTTTCTACAATTAGAGATACCAAATTTGATTAAAATATATTTTGAAAAATAGTCTTGAAATCTTTGGGAGAAAGATGTGTTAATCTTTTGCATGAAGTTAAAATGCTCCCCCTCAAAAATTGATCTAATTGAATTGTCATTGTGAGGATTTGATCCACATTTCGCTTTTTGAGGATGGGAGTTGTTGAACACACAATTTTTGAAAGATTTTGAATAATCATTGAAAAATTCTTGAAAAAATTGTTTTCAACGCTTTTTGAAAAATCCTATTTCTTTTTGGCGAAGAGGTTTTTCTAAAGCATAAACTTGAGTTCTTTGACTTTGAATGTCTTGACGAATCCACTCAAGTGTAAGAAGATTTCTCTTCTTTTGCTGAGGATAAGCGCACTAAATCGTACACTCCCCCGTGAATATTGATCCGGGTTGCAATCTGAAAGTGATTACAAGCCATTGTGTTGAGCTCAAAACGTGGAATGTTTTGTGACAAGCTCAACCCGTGATAGATTGCTCTACCCGTTGTTGGAAATATTGTCCAAAAGAGACAATTTCCTTTAAAAAGATAGAAATGACATGTTTTGAAAAATATTGACAACTTTCATTCGAGCTTTATGTACACACCCGTGTCGTTATTGAGTGACATTTCTAGGTACGTCCATATTATCGATACTGAAAGACATGTCGAGAAGAATATTTTTGGATTTTGAAAGATTTTTTTAATTTTGTGTTTTGTTTTTATATGTTTTAAATTTTGTATTTTGCTTTTTCATAGATATATACAGGTTGATGTTTGATAGATAAATCAAGCAGACACCTTTGCAAGAATCTCCAGGTTTGCTGGAGTTAAACATCTCATACCAATTTGCCTAACGAGGTACTCAAACCTATCTTTCGACAGAGCTTTCGTAAACAAGTAGGCTAATTGGTAATCCGTTCCAAGAAAGTATAGTTCAACGATACCTCTTTCAACTTGTTCCTTTATGAAGTGGTATCTGAAATCGATGTGCTTCGTGTGGGAATGCTGTACTGGGTTGCAGGAGATGGCTATGGCTGACTTTGAGTCACAGTACATAGGTACTTTATCAAAATGGAAGCCATAATCCGTGAGTTGTGTTCTCATCCAAAGAACTTGAGCACAACACGCAGATAGAGACACATACTCCGCTTCTGCTGATGAAAGTGACGTGCAATCCTGCTTCTTGGAAGACCATCCCACAAGCTTATCTTGTCCTAGAAATTGTGCACCACCAGAAGTAGTTTTACGTGTATCAAGACACCCTTCATGATTAGAATATGAATAGGCTGTTAGAAAGAAACCGGTTTCCCTCGGATACCAGAGTCCCATGTGAATGGTATTCTTAAGGTACCGAAAGATCCGTTTAACCTCCTTGAGGTGCTTTTCAGTGGGTCGTGCTTGATATCGTGCACAATAACATGTAGCATGATGAATATCAGGTCTGCTTACTGTCAAGTACATGAGGGACCCGATCATGGAACGATATCTCGTTTGATCTATGGGTAATCCCTCCAAATCAGCATCTAGGGATGTGGTTGATAATGGTGTCCCAACGGGGTCACATGAAGTCATACCATGCTTTTTGATTATCTCTTGACAATACTTAGCTTGGTTTATAAAGATACCACTTGGGGATTGGTGAACTTGAATTCCTAAAAAGAATTTTAGTTCGCCCATCACTGACATTTCAAATCTGCTGTGCATTACTTTTTCAAACCATTTTGAAAGTTTTGGGTTTGTAGACCCGAAAATAATGTCATTAACATAAATCTGCACAAGAAAAATGTCGTCCCCATATGTATAAGTAAACAAAGTTAAATCAATGGAATCTTTTGAGAAACCTTTGGATACCAGAAATTTCGAGAGCTCGTCGTACCACGCCCTTGGAGCTTGCTTTAGTCCATATAGTGCTTTGTGGAGACGATACACCTTGTCAGGAAATGAGGATTGACGAATCCTTCCGGCTGCGTGACATAGACTTCTTCCTTCAAAGGACCGTTAAGAAATGCTGTCTTTACGTCCATTTGATAGACAGTGAATCCCTTATGTGCAGCATAAGCAAGGAAAATCCTAACCGCTTCCATACGAGCAACTGGTGCAAATGATTCTTCAAAATCAATACCCTCTTTCTGTCCATACCCCTTAGCCACTAGCCTAGCTTTGTTCTTGATGATCGTATTCTCTTCATCCATCTTGTTTTTCCAGATCCATCGAAGATTTAATGGAATTACATCATATGGTCTGTCAACAAGTTCCCAGACTTTAAGTCTTTCAAACTGTTGAAGTTCATCCGTCATCGATTCAATCCAAGCATGATCAGCCATGGCTTCTTTGATGTTTTTCGGTTCAGCTGTACTCACTGCGAGTGCGAACATACAAACATCGCCATCGGTTGCGAGTTGTCGTCTTGTACGAACAGGCTGTGAAGGGTTTCCAATTACTTGAACCAAAGGATGATCTTGGGTCCAATGATGTGTTGAAGGACGTCGTTGGTAGAACATATGCATATTTGACAGATCAACATGGCGAGTAGAAGACTCTCCAGTTTCGTGTACCGGTGTACCAAATGGGTTGATAAATTCGTCTTCGTCAGATAATGCATCATCTGCTTGATTTGTGTTCTCTGGAGCAATGACAGTAGTTGTGGATGTTGTAGGATCGATTGTTGAAGCGATATTCTAAGGAGGTAAATCTGCAGCAACCCGTGTTGAAGTAGATGAAGTTGTATCTGGTTGTTGACGATGATCGGTATCATCATTCTTATCATGAGTGACAGCAGAAGACTTCGATACAACTTGTTTCTCCCCCGTGAAATATTCATCATACATTGGTCCATATAACATTTCCAACTCTTCAATTGTCGTGTCGACTGTCATATCAGCTCTAGGAACATTTTCTAGAACCAGCGTTGAACTTGACAGTTCATTGCTGTGGTCTTGAATTCCGAGTTCCGTGCGGTTGTGAACGGAAGTCGTTTATCTTTGTGGATCGGGACTTAAACTGTTTTGTTCAAGTGCCATTTCTTGTAATTCATCAAATCTGACATGAATAGTCTCGACTATCAATTTTGTTCTCTTGTTGTACACTCGATACCCCTTAAACTGAGTTGCATATCCCACTAGAATGCATGCATCACCTTTCTCTTTCATCTTGTCCAGATTTTCACCATCTCGAATAATGTAGCACGTACATCCAAAAACGTGAAGGTGCTTGAGTGAAGGTTTTCGATCATGAATCATGTGGTGTCTTTTCGTGTCTTGGGATAATTAAGGAGCGGTTTTGTGTGTAGCATGCGGTTGACACGGCTTCGGCCCAAAAGTATAATGGAAGTTTTGAAGCAGATAATAATGTTCGAGCAGCCTTAACTAACGTACGGTTTCGTCTTTCAACAACGCCGTTTTGTTCGGGTGTTCGAGCAATAGATGTTTCATGTTTAATTCCTTTGGCTTCAAAGTAGTTTCTCAGATTTGAATTCAAAAATTTTGTACCTCTGTCAGTACGAACCACTTTAACTTGAGCTTGAAGACCACGTTGTATCAGTTTAAGGAAGCTGATGAGAACTTCGGGTGATTCATCCTTGGACCTCAAGAAGTGAGTCCATGTGTACCTTGAGTAATCATCAACAATTACCAGAATATATTTCTTCCCATTGATACTTTGAACACGCATGGGACCTCATAGATCCATATGGAGAAGATCTAACCGTCCTTTAGAGCTTGGTGTGGTCTTTGTTTTGAAGCTACTTCGTTTAGCTTTACAAAGCTCACAAGAGGAACAAAGATGATCTTTGATGAATTTCAAACTTGGAAGGCCTCTCACAATATCTTTCTTGGAAAGCAAGTTGATGGTATCAAAATTAAGATGAGATAAACGTTGATACCATAACCATGGCTGAGTCGTTGAAGCTTTACCCATGAAGCAAATTGGAGTTGATGAAGTTGTGTCTTGAAGTGAAATTGTGTAAAGATCAGTACCCCGTGTACCGGTAAGTAAGTCATTCCCATCATAATCACGAACAAAACATGTCTTCTTTCTGAAAGCAACCTTAAAATCCGCATCACATAATTGACCAACCGAGAAAAGATTATGATTGAGCCCTTCGACGTAGTATACCCTTTTGATTGTAATATTCCCCTGAACCAAATCTCCATATCCTAGGATCGGTGCAAATTCATCATTTCCGAATCGGACCGTACCCAGGAACTTCTCCACGAAGTTAATTAGAAGCTTGAGATTCCCCTTCATGTGCTTCGTGCATCCGGAGTCCATTATGAAGAGAATTATTTGTATCACCTGCAGAAGAGTTAGAACACGATGGAGCATTTGATAAATTGGATACCACAGTAGTTGTGATAGTAGAATCATTAGTGTCCTTATCAACATTTAAAGGCAAACTAACACTCGTTTTCACATTTTTTGTCCTAGCTTTCGGCATCCATTTATATCCTGGAGGACATTGATTAGCAAACCACCATTTCCAAGACTTGCTAGCAGACTCATATAATTCCTTAATTTTTCTTCTAGGGTTCTTAGTGGTGGAGTCTGATGCATTACTTTTCTTAGTGGGGGTTGCACTAGAATGGTTCTCTTTGTGTTTGGGTTTACTAGCTCTAATAGGCATTGCAACTTGCTTCTTAGTTCTAGTATCTACGCCTTTTTCTTTATTCATAGCACACATAGAATGATTAGCATTAGCGCACTTTCCACATTTCACACAAACAAACTTAACATTCAAAGCATTCATAGTAGAATCATTCAAATCGTCATTACACGCGATTACAGACGTTTTATTCTTAGAAACATTGAAAATCCTAGGGTGGTCTTCTACTGTCTTCATCTTCCCTTAACATTTGTTTTGCCAAACCTTTTCATTCATGCGAGTGCTCTTAAGCTGAGGCCGGCTAACACTATCGGTGGGGATTACTCCTATAGTAAAAGACACACTTCTATTAGTGCTTCTAGAAGTCTGAGGTGATTGACTTTCTTTGTTTTGTGTAGGTTTAGTGGCCAATCTATACATCCCTAGTTTAATCACATTATTGTGCTTAACGCTTGGTGCTATGACATTTCTTATGGGTTGAGTCTGTGGTAACCTTTCCTTTCCATCCATCTTGGGGGCAAACACAGGTTTTGCAAACGAGGAATTTGATAAAGCAGATGGTTTTCCCAAGATAGAGGATCTATTCACTTTAGAGGCATTGGGTTGTCTAACAACAGGTTTCTTAACGCTAGGTTCTACAACTTTCCCACCCATCTTAGCAACGAGTTTCTGCAACTCTGCTATCGTAGTTTCCCTGTCTTGTAACTGAGCTTTCAACCCTTTAATTTCCAAATTCAGCTCATTAATTTCTCGAAACGTTGTGGAAAGTTTTTCTTGCAAGTTATTATCATGTGGAAAACTACCAACGTCTTTTTGCAAAGCAAGTTCAAGAGAAAGACAATGTTTTTGAAGGAAATCAGTTTTGTGTTAAAGTAACTCAAAAGCCTTTTTATCAACCTTTTCTTTACATTTCAAAAGCTCAAGTTCAAGACGCTCACATTCTTTGATTTTATCAAGATATTTGCATGCAACATCAGAATATTCATCAATATCAGCACAAGATTGAAGAGTAACACACATAATATCTTTGGAGAGACATTCTTCTAAGAGTAAATCATATTCATCTGAAAAAACGGACTTGTCCATTTGAAGATCGTCAATTTCTTTCTCAATAGTCTTAACATATTTTAAATCATCAAACATTTCAGACCGAATTAATCTTTCAAATTCAAGCATATTTTCTTTTAATGTGGTCGTGTTCGGTATTAAGATTTGTTTGATAAGCATAGTTATATCTTGAGGAATTGGTTTTTTCCACTCTTCATTTTCTCGTTGTTTCCATTCATTGTCAACAATGGATTTAATATTATCAATGTAATGTTTTAGAAAACCAAATGTCTGCCTACTCTTTCTTTTGGAAGCATCAAGAGGCAAGTAGTTGATGAACTTAGAAACGTTTGTTTTCTTAGTAGCAAAAGCTTTCTTTCATTGAATTCTTCTTTGTTTGCATTTTAAAAACAATTCCTCACGAGACTTTTGTTTTTGTGTAGTGAAAAGACCATATAGACTATTCTCATAAGCATAATTGTATGGTTTCACAAACTCTTTATTGACCGGTGATCTACTCTCCTCTTCCCAAAGGGATGTCTCATCATAACCAAGAGGATATTCAGGATCGGTCCATTCGGACTCATCCATATAAATACGCGGGTTCACAGCTTGAGCTTGGGCAAGATAATCAGGACTTACAAAGCTAGCTTGACCCTTAAACATGGACGGAGGTGCTAACATTCTTACGGTTTGAATAGAGTCATGCGTTTTATAAACAACTTTCTTCAAAAATTCGACTTGTTTTTCTAGTTCCGTTACTTTTTCAGTATCTTTTTCATGTCGACTTTTGAAATCTTGTTTTAACGTTTCAACCTCTTGTTTCTTAACATCAAGAATTTTAGCAGACTCGTGTTATCCATCGAAAGCCGTTGTTCAAGTTCGTTAACTTTGGTGGTAGCAAGGTACGTTTTTTGATGTTCATCCATTAACAAAACATTAAATTGACGTTTCTCTTTGGTTAATAACTCAAGAGTTTCGTTGTATTTTTTTTTCAAGATCGTCCTTTTGACTTTTTAACGCACTACCCTTGTACCCCTCAAGTTCTTTGGTTTTCTGAAGAAGCTCATCTTTATAGTGTTCAATGGTCTCACTAGATGTAATTAGCGCGACTTTGCATTCTTCAAAATTTTGAGTGAGCGCTGCGTTTGCCTTCTTTAATTGCTTTTGACTTTTTCTAGTTTCATTGACATCTTTTTGTAAACTGGCGATTAAATTAGCAAGCGCAACACGCTCCTCATCATCATACTCATTTGCATGTTGATCATCCTCAAACTCATTATTGCACATGTCTAATGAATCGGGTGTGGTATTGCTATCAACCTTTTCCGTCATACATGTGTCATTAATGGCATTGGGTAGCTCACTATGCTCATGAGTATCACCAAACACATTATATTCATCAGTGGTGTGTACCTTATCGAGTGGCTCAGTGTCAAAGATAGGTCCATTGTCATCTTTAGTGACGTTGAGAACTTCGTCAACCTTTCCCAGGTACGAGTAATGTGTTTCTAATTCTTGGTCGGAGGCTTCATCATCAGTATCATCAAGCATTGCTCCTTCCTCAGCCGACAATTTGACCCCTGCTTCCATCTTCTTGCATAACAACATCTTCTCTTTATGATAGCTGGAATCCCTAACCCGTTTCGGCTTTCTGCATTCCTTTGCCATATGCCCATAACCTTGGCAATTATAACACTGAATCCCACTTTGTTGAACCACTTGCGTTCCAACAATTTCCCTATTCCCAGTAGCAGCAGCAATCCTCTGAGTATCATACTTGGCAGTTTGTCGATCATACCTTGCAGAACCCTCAACATGTGTTGGATTATGTCGATCATACCTAGAAGGACTTTCACCACGTCGACGTGTGTCATACCTTGAAGGGTTCTCAACATATTGGTTCTTTGTGTTGGATGATGTTCGAAGATTGTTGTTGGTGGGTTTGAAGATTTTCTTGTAGGTCTTCATAATGAAAGTAATTTGTTGTTTCATTTCCTGATTCTTCTGAGCTTGATCTTCATCATTATCCTCTTCAGATGATGACTCAGATGGTGGTGATGGTGCTCTTGGTTCTTTGTCGCGTGATCTTGTGGAGGATGAAGACTTGGATGATGTGGAATATCGTGGTGAGGATGATTGAATGGAGTATGACTTTGATGTACGAGATCCATGATCTTGAGTGGTAGACACTAGAGCAAGTGGATTAGCCGTCTTTGCAACTCGTTCAGCTCGAATTTCATTTGCCTCATGCTGAAATTGTTTCAAGATATCAAAGAGGGTGTGATAGTTTACCTTGTCTAACTGCTTCTGTTGTTTCACCACAGTAACAAAACGTGTCCACTCTGGTTGAAGTTGCTGAAGAAATTGCACATTGACTTGCATGGTGGAGACCTCCAAGTTGTTTCTTGTCATATCGTTTATCATTTTGTAGAATCGTGAATAATAAGACTCAATTGATTCTCCATCCAATGCAGTAAATTTACCAAAGTTCCAAAACAAGTTTGTTTTAACATCTTGCTTGTTGAGTGATTCTCCTTGTTGCAAGCGTTCAATGGCCGTCTACATTTCTTTTGCCGTAGGACATGCATCAACCGTGGAATAAATATCATCTCCAATTCCACTTAGAATCATATAGATCGCTTCTTTTTCTGCATTATACCAAGCACGCTTCTCTGGTGTAAGATCAGATAAAGTTTCTTTTCTTGTGGTTGCGGGTACTTCTGTGGTAGTGTTAGTGGCTGGTGTATGAGGAACAGTGATATCGGAGAAAACATATGGTCCGTTGTTAATACATTGCCTCAATGCATCACCATTAGGTCTTGTATCAAGATAACGAAGAAAAGGTGATTGCCATTGAGCATATCGACCGGCCACAAGCATTGGTGGTCTCTCTTTGTTACCCGACACCATGATGTTATTGTTTGTCACACGATATTCTGCAGTAGAATCCATCTCAATATACTCTTAAGTGATGAATTGATTGTGTATCTTAAGTAGTTGTATTGTGATTGAGTTGTTGTTGAAATTCTGAAAAATGCGATTTTTTTTCTCAGTCCGACAATAAATTCCTCAGTCCGACAAAACAGTAGACCTAAAAAATTTGTAATCACCAAATTTTGAAATCGAGCTAGAAATAGCCTAAAACTAGTATGGAAAAAAATTGATTTTACTTGACCTAAAAATTTTAATCTTCGTGTAAACTACGTTCCGAGACTAGTCTAGATAGTGGCTAAGTCTAAAAAATACTCGAAAAAAATTTAGCAAAACACAGCATCGGAATGTCCATCGGAATGCCCAAATCGAAATACAATCGGAATGATGTCGGAATGTCTTTGTCGGAATGTTGTCGGAATGACCTAATCGGAATACCCAAATCGGAATGTCTTTGTCGGAATGTTGTCGGAATATCCTAATCGGAATGCAATCGGAATCGCAATCGGATTATTTTAAGTGCAGTCGGAATGTGATCGGAAAGCTGGTCGGAATGTTTAAACCCTTTTCCGATGCTACTGATCGGAATCACAATCGGAATCTTTAAACCCTTTTCCGATTACACCAATCGGAATACTAGTACAGTTTCGAGATTTTGAGGTAAAAAGATGAATTTTTCGACAAGAAATCCGCGATTTTAACCAACCAAATGCGACCAAATCCCTACCACAACTATGTAGAAGATTTATATCAAGATTTAGAGCATGGAAAACACAAAAAAATCTTGAATTCGAGATGATTATAAGAGAAAAATCACACGAACCAAGTAATATCAACAACGAATCACAAAACTACCCCATGGCGATTGATACCAATTGTTGTCCCTTATATTTGTGATGATTAAGCAAGGAAGAAAGAAAGAAAATAGATGAAGAAGAGATGAATTCCTAGAGAGAGAAAGTAGTGAGAGAAGGTAGAGAGAAAGAGATGATTAACTTTTGGAATATTAGATTAGGAATGAGATAAATGAACAAAACCAACCCTCCTAACATGCTAGGAGGGTAGTATATATAGTCCACCCACATGCGGGCTTTAATGGACTATATATTGTGTCGGGCTTGTCTTTTGGACTTTAATTAGTTTAAATCCAAGCCCGTAAACCACGACTAATTAACTACCTATTACAACGTTCTAACTAATGTTACAATAATAACTTATGACTGAGCATTCTTGTTTGACTCAATATTTGAGGCTAACAATCACTAAGTGGCCAAGGCCGACATCAGCGACGAAAGTCCGCAGTTTCTTAGGCTTAGCTGGATATTACCGTAGGTTCGTGGATAACTTTCCCCGCTTAGCACTACCATTGACCAAACTGATGCGGAAAGGGGAGAAATTCGTATGGACTGAAGAACGAGAGAAGAGCTTTGAAGACCTGAAGCAGAAGCTAGTATCTGCACCTATTCTTACTCTCCCATCTGGTACGGGTGGATTTCAAATCTACAGCGATGCATCGGGGAAGGGACTTGGATGTGTTCTCATGTAACATGGGAAAGTGATCGCGTACGCTTCAAGGCAGCTTAAGCCTTATGAAGAAAATTACCCCACGCATGACTTGGAACTTGCTGCAGTCGTGTTTGCATTTGTTGGGAATACGTTTTTACGTATTTAGGAAGGATCGATCACTCCAAAGATATATTCGAGTAATAGGCTCGTGATCCAGTTTGTAACATATAGCCCACCAAAGCCCACATGTAGGGTGGACTATATATACCCCCTCCTAGCATGTTAGGAGGGGTGGCTCATTCATTTTCTACTTTTCTTTCCTCTCCTCTTTCTCTCTCTACACCCTCATCTCCTTCACCTTCCATCTCCATCTTATCAATAAGTAAATCATAGTTTAACAAATCCTTAGATATCGTAGACCTTCAATTGGTATCAGAGCCATGGTTAAATCTTAGGATTTGTGTTTTTATCTATTGATTTTCTTGTCATAATTTTTTTATTTTTTTTATTTTAATCTTTACGTCTCATGTTTTTCGTATCAAATTTGTCAATCAGTTTTTTTTATAGTTTTGTTTGTTATCCAGTATCATTTCTATCAATTTTTTAAATAGTCAGTGTTTTTTAAATCATCCGTTATCAATTTTTATTTAAAAAAAATCATCAGGTTTTATCACTTTTAAATCTATCAGTTTTTTTATCACTATCTTTCTTCAGTTTTAATTTTTTATTATTAGTTTTTAGTTTATCAGTTTTTCATAACCAGTTTTTTTTATATAATCTATCTTTTTGTCCAATCAGTATTTTTTTTTCATCTGTCCAATCTGTCCACTGCTAATTTTTAAAATATGGGATTTTTGAGATCTGTTTTCATCTATTCAGATCTGGTATAAAAATTTTTTTATTCTGAACGAAGGTTTTCCGAACGAACGAAATTATTCCGAACGAACGAAATCATTCCGAACGAACGAAATCATTCCGAACGAACGAAATCATTCCGAACGAACGAAATTATTCCGAACGAACGAAATTATTTCGGACGAACGAAATAATTCCGAACGAACGAAATAATTCCGAACGAACGAAATTATTCCGGACGAACGAAATTATTTCGAACGAACGAAATCATTCCGAACGAACGAAATTATTCCGAACGAACGAAAACTGATTCAAACACAACGTTAACTCGACTCCCTAGACTTGGACCAACATCGACTCAGACCCACCAACATCTTCGACTCTCGACGGTTTGACTAGACTCCAAAACAAACAGACCCATTCACTGTTGTAAAACAATCCCTCACCTTACCCTCGACTCATCTCTCGACTTTAAAAACCCACAGAAACTTGACTCCCTCACCTCAAACTATCCTCGTTTACAAACCCACGACACCCACTCTCGACTCCAACATCCCAACTACAACTAAACTCACACATTCTCTACCTCGACGAGACCACCTTTCGTCTCGACTCAAAAAAACACCCAGACTCAATTTATCATTAGAACATTTTCACGGATCAAAAACTACACACTCGACCAACAAAACCCAACCACACACCCTCGACTCATTAGTTCACACCGAAGACTTGAATCACACAAACTACACTCGACAGGCCCAGACTCTAAAAACGACTTGCAAACAAAACAGTAAGAATACCTACCCGAGACCTTTATAAAAAGATCTTGAAGCCTTCTTCGAATAAAGGTGTAATTTTTTATTGGGATTGATTGTGGATCGGGATTTCTTCATTGTGGGTTGACCTTTGATGACGAGATGAGAGGGTAGCAGATTAGGTTTTGTTTTGTTTCGGTGTTTGGTGATTGAGAAGGGGGTGGAGGATTTGAGAAAAGGAGGCTGTGTGTGTTATCTGTGTTTGAGGAGGGAGAGATAGTTTTGGGAGTAGTGAGAGATGGGAGAAAGAGACAGATAGGAGGAAGAGATAAAGGGGGCGATTAGTTTAAGATTAGGGTTAGGATGGGTTTTTATATTGAAGGCGGAGTAATCAAGATGGAGTTTTACATGGGAGCAGGTGAAGGTTAAAGAGAGATATAGGTTTGGTGGATTTTTTATATATAAAGAGAGATATAGGGGTCAAGTATAGGCGGAGGTTTTGAGGTTGTGAGAGAGAGACGACTTTAAATAGGGGGCTGTGTACTGATTATCACCATTCAAGCCACGTGGGCTTGCGTTAGTCACGTGTATGTGCATTTTATTTTTGGTCATCTTTTTTAATTTAAAGTAATGTGTGGGTAATTTATTTTCTTATATATCAGATTTTATTTCTTTGAATTTTAGTGAAGTATAATTTTTAAGTTAAGTCTATTTTTTTATCTTTTTATATTATAAAAGTTAATTTTTTAGTTAAATTAATTTTGTATATCTTGTCACTTGATATACTTGGATTTGGCAAATCGTGTTGAGGCGGGCATTTCGAGAGAACAAAAGTGGTAACATATTTGACGGGTTAAAAGTTTTTGTGGCCGGATTTGAAGACAAAAGTGACGTGACTACGTGACAAAGTAACGTGATAAAGTGACATGGTTTAATTTGCCGACGGATTTTTGCTCGGGTATTTGTAAGTGAAGACGGATTTTTCATCGATAAGTAATTCTTCCTTTATTTTTCATTGAACTTCAATGGATACGTTGACATCAATATCTCATGAGGGAGAATCGTATTCAATGCAAAACAAAGTTAGAAAAAGTGGCATCACTTCATTTCAAATGCTTCAGTATCATCTAGTTACTCTTTCACGGCTTCAAGGAGGGAGCGAATTTGTAATAATCTTTGGTCAAAATCGTCATATATTCATGGAATCGATGTTCACCATCTTAACCTAACTAGCAGAGCAACTCCACAATAACGACTTTAATCACTCTGCATCGGCACTTGCATATAAGGCTCTTGTGACACAACTCACGCCTTTCCTCCAATTCAATATTGTCAAGCTTGAAAGTTCATTGATTTTCCAATCATTTCTTCGAGATACACATACCGAGCTTCGAGTTTTCCGTGATACAACATTGAAACTCATGACATCGGACTCGTCTTCGATTTATGAAAGATCTCGACTTCAGCAAGTGTATGATAATGGAGTGCAAGAATCTGAGATGCAAGAGGAGAATGGTCATACGGTTGACAACTTGGAGCCTAATGATGGCAAGAGCACGGAATCAAGAGAACAACATGATACCAGTGGCACGTCAGGGAATGTTCACGGGATCTCTCTTGATGACACCTTACCCGTTTATGACGAAGAGCCTGCAAACATGGTACAATGTAATGTTGTTTATGATGTATATGTTGATGACATGTCGCATATTGAGCATTCTGAACCTAATTATGACAAACATGGGATGGAAAAGAGTGATAGAAATACCACTTCTGATTCATCCGATGTGAGTCATAATGAGGGAGAAAGTGTTCAAAATGCTAAACATCATGATAATTGTCTTATCACTGCTTCATTGACTGCTTCTGATTCCAAGATTAGAGAGCTTGAAACGATTGTAGCTCAACAATCAAAAGATCTTGAGGATGCCAAACTTTAATTTTCTAAGAAAACGGACAAATTTGAAACATACTTTGAAAAACTTGAAAAGTCAAACGTTGTTCTTGAAAGAAAATTGGATCAAAAAGTTTTAGATTCTAAAGCTGAAAAGGATAATCTTTTGAAACAAATTCAGTTACTAGAGTCTAAATTGGCATCCCAAGATAGATTGCTCAAAGAGAATGAGACTTTAAAAGCTCAAGTCCAAGAAAAGGTGTTTGCTATAGCTGCGTTGAAAAACGAGTTACGGAAAAATAGAGGACCTAATATGGACACTAAGCTTGAAAAACCATCAATCTTGGGGAAACCGCCTACGAATCATTTCGTCAGACAACCGACTGTCAGACAACCTACTACATTTAGATCCGAGCCACCACAATCCTCGAGACCGCGGTTTGCCTCCCAAGTTGATTTGGTTCATCTTTCTAGACCAGTCACTCCAGCAACTAGGCCCTATGTGACCAAAACAGCTTTAGCAAGACCTAATCACATGATTGCCTCTAGTTTTCCTAAAAATACCAAGACCACGTCTAGAACTAGTTCAAATGACGTTTGCCATAAATCTGGTCTAAGGGAAGCTATGCAAAAGACACATGTGAGAGATAGCAATGTCAAACCTAGTCAGATGCCTTCTAGATTACCCAACACTGCTAACAGTAGCATGTCATCTCCTAGGAGCATCGATCAATCATCTAGGAAATACTCGGACATTAAATATGCTACTTGTAAAACATGTAGAAAATTTGTTTTTACGACAAATCATGATTCTTGTGTCAAGAAATTACTTGATGAGGTGAACTCCCGTGCTAGAATTAAGTCCCAGTGGATAGCTAAAATCAAACCCTTTGGTAAAGTTTGGCGCCCCACTGGTAGAACTTTCACTCTTGTAGGAAACGAGTGCCCTTTAACTAGGATAGTCTCCGATTCTACTAAGTCTACTAGGGAGGAAACTAATAAAGATGATACTTCACTTATGCCTAAACTTAAGGTTTTCTATAAAAGGAAACGTTTGCCAGCTAAGACAAGTGAATCATCTACTCAGGTCGCCTCTGACACAAGTCAAGCCAACTGTGAACCCCCACGTGCTTCTAAAATCGATATCGCTAACCCATATCAGAGCATGCAAATTACTAATGAGAATGCAGGTACCAAAGTTTGATGTTCCAAAAGAACGAAGCGGTCCAATCGTTGTATACCGTCAACTAAGGACACTCTTAGAGTTTGGTTGCTGAAAAAGCAGATATCGAAGAAACAAGTGTCTCAAGGGATTCATGGTTAAGCTTGATAAGTGTGAAAACACTCATCAATAATGATCCAAAAACCACTTAAAACACAGTCAAATACCTGATATTAAACTGTAAAATATCAGAATTACGCGTGTATTTGTGTTTTTGTGTTTTCAGGAAAAGAAAGATACATTTTGAAGCAAAGACACGTTTTCAAGGATTTATTTGATAAAAAGATGAAGAAAGAGACGAAAGATGATTTAAGGACTTTATTTGCCAAGCTTTCAAAGATCAAGGGCTGAACCTGCAACTTTTACAAGATAAAGGATGCAAATGAGATTTGCTTAAGCTTTTATACACATTTGGAAAGAAATAAGAAGTTGAGAGACCAAAGGAAAACAATGAAAAGTTATTATTATTTACTTGGTCATTTAACCAAAACCCGGTCAAACACAAACACATACACGTCTCCTTCGTCTTCTCAATGAAGAGAGAGAAAGAGGAAATACACGGTTTCTTATTCTCCACCACCATCGCAACTTCAAGCTAATTTCAAGGGAGTTCAAGAAGGTTTCAAGCGAAGACTCAAACTACAAAAGTTCTCATTTCTTTCTCCTCTACAAGAAGATGCAAGGTAATTAGATCAAACGTCAAAGGAGAAGAAACGCCCAATTTTGGAATGAAGAATGAAGACGATTTAATCCTCGTATTAAACACGTGTCCACTCCTGATTGGAAGAAACATGTCACCTCTTCTCCCTCGACGGCTATAAATAGAAGACGAAGACCTCAGTTTCGACGGTTAGCCTAGGAGTAGCTCTCTCACATAGTTAGTTAGTTAGGCTTAGATAGTTAGTATTTCTTTCAAAGCTTTATGATTTTCAATCATTCAGTTAGATTCAGTTAGATTCAGTTAGGAACTCTGTTAATTTAGTTGTATCGGATTTGTTTTCCACCATTAATGAAACTAAATCTTTCTTCATTCTTTTCTTTTAAATAATTTCAGTATTCTCTTGTTCAGATTCTGTTAAGACAGTTACTAGCTATGGATTACTTTACTAGTTGAGTTCGTTACTTCCTGTTATTCATGTTATTTTACTCCATTAATGAACTGTTTGATGTTCACGAAATAAGAAACTAATGATGTTACTGTTCACGTAGGATTGAGAAGTTAAAATTGTGATTCCAGATTTAGAGTTGTTAAATCCTTTAATTCTCTGTTTAAGTTTCTTTATTTAGTAGAAAAGTTAACTGAATTCGAATTAGTAGCTCAATAGCTCTTAATAGAGTTTAAAAGAGATTTAGTTGGACTGTTATTTGTATCTGTTGAGATTAGCTTAGATTGGAGTAGGTTAGGAAATTAGTTTTGATATTTGCAGTTACTGTAGCAAATTGATGATGTAGATTTTGTCCAGTTTTCCTTGTTTTGTTACAGATTTGCAGCTTGACAGATTTGTAGTTTGACAGATTTGCAGTTTTACTAGTTCTAGTGAGGATTTTCGATAGCCTGTTGCTTATTCATAATGATGCAGGCTGTAGTTTTGGTTTAGTAAGGATCAGATTATGATTTCGTTTCAGTAGCCTTGTAGCTTAACCCGCAAGAATAGCGTTTCGTGTTTTTTTTGTGCATCTTATGCAGGTTTCTGTTTCAAAAAAAAATCAAGTTGTTATTTTCAGCAGATCTAGAAGCGGAGCAGTTAGTATTTTCAATCCAGTTCAGTCTTGATTCAGTACATCAGCAGATAGACTCTCAGACCTAGTTTAGTCTAGCCTAGATTTCAGTCCAGCAGATATGTGTGATTCAGAGAAGTGTAGTGTAGCCTCGTTTTCAGTACCAGTGACAAGGTAACTCAGCGTTGACCTTCGACATCAAAGGACTAAACGACGGAAGCCCAGGTTAAGCTCGTTTCTGTTTTTGCATATTTTAGATTTGCTAGTTGTGCTATTGTAGAATACAATTTCTGCTGATAATTTGCTTAGATTCAACCTGTTAATTGTTACTAGTTATCAGTTAGAGGTTGTGCAATTTAATCATAGATTGAGCTTTGGTAATTCAGTTAGTTTACATTTAGTATAAGTTTTGAGCATTAATTCAGTGTAGATGTTTAACTTGTTTGGTACATGATCTTGTTAGGATTACATAAATCTGTATTTGGTAGAATTGCTATATTGCTAAACAGTTAAGATTTAGACAGTTTGTTATTATAAATTTGAACTGGGCTTTTGAAACGTAGAGTAATGGGGCTGATTAGTAGGAATATTAGATTTCAGTTCTTGTTGGGCCAGCTCGAATTTGGGCTTGTTAGTCTATTTGGGCTCGAATTCAGTCCTTATTTTCTCTATTGGATTACTTAAAATTTGTTGGGCCCTTACTGGATTTCTTTTAAACTGATTAGTAGTGTAAACTGAATTTTGAATTGTTAGTTTAAAATGTACTTAGACTTACTTTTATAAAAATCTGATTTTAGAATTACAATTTAAATTTTGTAATTTTACTTTGTAGTTTAAATTTGTATTTTAGACTTTTATATTTCGTGCATTTAATTGTTGTATTTGCAGTGTTTTGTAGAATAGTACGTATACTTATATTAGATATTTTTATCTTTTTACTTGCTTTGTGCCAATTAGACATAGATTACCATTCAAGATTTAATCACCAAAAACAATCAAGTCTTTGCTTAAAACGTTATATCAATTCGGACTGAGTCGAGAAAAACGAACTAAAAAGACAAATATTAAATGGCGCCGCTGCCGGTTCTTTTCGTGAAGATTAACGGTTTTGAGTGAGACGATTGGATTTTGGGATTCGTTCACTTTGTGAACGTTATTTTTACGTTTTATAAATCAAAAAGATAAAAAAAAATCAAAAGATAAAAATACAAAAAAAATAAAAAATTACAAAATCAATTCTTTTCCTAAAGAATTGAACCAAAAAAAATAAAAAAATTCAAAAAGTAATATTTTTCCTAAAAGATTACACCCAAAAATATATATTATATCGGTTTTCATCGTTTTTACGTACATATAGTATTTTTCTTAAAAAAATCAAATAAATACAAAAATATTTTCTCTATATTATTATATGTAAATATGTATACATATACGAACAACCAATACACATATCTTCCATAAGTATTGCCGAGGCAATACACCGTGTTAGGGGGCGTTCCGGTCCTTGACACGCGTATCGATCAAATTCAGTAAAGCAAGAATAGATAAATACTTCCAATAGGCAATAATTCGAAGAATACAAACTACAAAGTGAATAGAAAGGCGATGTGCTATAAAATGCCATCTAAGGGTCAATAGGTACTTAAGTGCTTCGCGCCACCTAACCCCCCGTTCACTAGTGCGTATTCTAAGAAGGAAGGCTTTATTGGGGGTCTTGCACCCAAGTAGTAATTACATATATTATACTTTCTTGTGGATATTTCATATTGAACCTCGAGGGAGATAATCTATTCTCCTTCAAAAGTCGACCGAGAGCTTATCTCTCACTCCTCGAGTTTACACGTGTACTCGCACACGTGTAACCATACCACCTTTGGTGTATTACTTCCTTCCCCGAGGAAGTTTTTAAACGTCATTTTACTTGTATATACATTCGGCCACCTTGATAAACATGGATACTCGTTCCATGTTGGAGATTTTGCAACAACGATCCGCCAACGCTAATTATTCGCCTTGTTCGACTTGTGGAGGTCCACACGATACTTATTTATGTGATCAAAATATTGGCTATTCCGGTTTTTCATCACGATCTTCACCATCATTTCATGATCAAACCTTTAATGAGCCATACCAAAACCAAGGATTTTTCAACAATGGTTTTCAAAATGATGAAGATTTTCCATGCTATAATCAAGAGACTTTTCAAAATCAAGAATTTTCAAATCATGTTGATTTTCAAAATGAGAGAAATTTTCAAAACATTAATCAAGGGGATATTTCACAATCTCAAATGGACTTAATTCTTCAAAATATTGATGAAAATGTTAGAAAATTTAAAGAAATGCAAGAGGAAACTGATAGGCAGTTCTTAATTTTGGAAACACGACTCTTGCAAAACTTTACACCTCAAGGAGCTTTACCATGTGATATTGACCCGTCTTTGAGAGTTGATAATGATGATGATACTATTAGTAATGAATATCATGAATCATGTGAAGAAGAATATCTTGCTACTCGTCGGCCTTATCCATTCTTCTATGACGATGATGACGAACCTCCGATTTGCATGACACTTAATGATGACACACCTTCATCACCTTTACCTCACGTGGAACCTACCGACTCTTTAACCATGGGGGACGAGCCTCTTAGCGCTAATACAAACACCGATTTGGATGAATTAACCGCTTCTAGTGTTGAGAACCTTATCCCAATCCAAAGAGAGCTTGAGTGTGTTTCCAATGAACCATGTGATGAACTTTGTATTGATACCTCTTCTCCGCATGTTCACATTGAGATTTCATCACACGTTGACCTTCATGCTACTACTAGTGATTTTGGTGATTTTGATCTTGATGAATTGTTTAAAGAGAAGGATAATGAGATTGAGGAAGAGTTTATGCAAGTCTTGCCACAAGTAGAGGATGATGATTGTGATTCTAGTGAGGCATCTTATGATATATCATCCGATGACTTTTCATGTCAAGATGACCTTCCTAATTTGGATGAAGATGTTGCTCTTATAGAAGAAGTGGAAGATGTTCATATTCGTGAGGTTTTATCAAACGTTTATCATCTTATCTCCTCGATTGAAGCATTGAATGAACACCAAAATGATGATTCCATAGAAGAAGAACCTTTCATTGATATTTCTTCACCGGTTTTTGAGGTTGAACCTATTGATTTTTATGATGATATCATCCCTTTGAGTGATTCTCTCAATACACCTTCTTTTGAGCCTTCTATTCCCACCCTTCCACCCTTGAAGTTGGTTATTGATGAAGATCCTATACTCTTAGAGATTGATCCCTTTTCACCTAAGGCACCTTTAGAACCCAAAACCTTTTATATGGATTCTCATATGGATATTGATGCCAACATAGAGGCTTATCTTGCTAATATAGATATTGAGGTTGATGATAGTGATTCTAATTGGGAAGAGGAGATTCGTCTTAGTGAGAACTTGCTTTTTGGGAACATAGAGATTGCACCTCCTTCACAAGACACTATTCATCTTGATCCTCCTTTTTCTATGCCTTCTATGGAAGATTACCCACCTTTTGATGATGATGAGGAGCCTAACATGGACATAATAGTTATGAATGTTTTGATACCTACACCTTCCTTGTCTCATGATGCTTTGATCACTAAGGGGGAATCTTATATGGTTGATACGAGTTCATCTCTTTATTTTCCCATGAAGGGAAAGATTTTTGATCATGGGATACGTAAATTTGAGACACATTGGTTTTCATCTACTCCACTTAAGAGTGTGATTTCTATTGAGATGGGATTTTTGTATGAGCTTACTTTGGTGATGCTACCTACTTTGGAGTTGTTCACATGTAGAGATGGGAACTATGTATTTGATCCTGGTGTGCTTCATATATGATAGCTTTCGTATGTTGGACAAACTTGAGACACGTTAGACCGTTCCATTAATCGAGGTGGATATTGTAAATCTAATAGTAAATGGCAACGTGCTAAGTTTGAGAGTTTCATGTGAGATGTGCTTCAAAGTGGATATCATTTATTCTCCATGATGGTTTCCCCAAGGACAACTTAATTCGGGGCCGAATCGAGCTAGTGACCTAGGGTTAAAAAAAACTCAAGCATTGTATAACTATGTTAGAAAACGTAGAGTAGATTTTCAATAGGTTAGGTTTAATTAAAAGGATGTTATAGTAGAGTTGAAGTGGAGGGGTGCCTTTCTTTGTCTTTTGGTGTTTGCTTCAAGGGTTGCTCTCTCTCTCATTTCATGCTTGGAGCTTATGGAGGAGGCCCGTGTATCTAGTTCACTTTGATTAGTTTTTGCTATTGTGATATTCAACACTTGTGCTTAAAATAAATACCCTTTAGTTGTCTCTTCCTTAACTCGAGGTAAGCAAAGTTATCAATGTCATAAGTGTAGGGGAGTTTACTCCAATACTCTTAAACATTGAGGACAATGTTTATCTTAAGTGTAGGGGAGACTTCTATCGAAGTGACCTTACCTAGACCATTGTCTTGCCTTCATGATAATTGGGAAATGATTTTTTTTTCAAACATTTTTCAAATTTTTGATCTACTTTGGCCACCAAAAACATGCATTCATAATTTTTGCATAAATCAGTTTTCATTTGCATAACACATTTGCATTGTATATATTTCTTCTTTTATTTTTCATCAAAAAGATATAAAAAGAAAAAATATAATACGGACATGGGTTAACAAATTTAGACTTCTTTGACATATTAGGCCCGCCATGGATATTTTGACTCAACCCGAGTTTGCTTATCTTAGCACTCTCTAGCTAGTATCCTTAACCATGTAGTCCTTCATTGGTCTATTAGGCTAAGCATCCACCAATCTCATTATTTGAGATTTTAAATTTGTGGAGAATGGGAAATGATAGAGTTGAAGCAAGTATAAAAGGGCTAGATAAACTTCATGATAATTACTTCTGGCTAAACCCTTCTTATGTTAATAAATAATCAAGAACGGTTTTAATTGGTTTGTAATCTCTTATGCATTTTTGTCTAATCATTCACGGTTGGTATAAGTACGTCTTAAGATTCTAAGTTAGAACGTTTTATGTGTACTAGACTTATGTCATGCTCAATATTTAGCGGGTGTTTTTCCTTTTATTCTTTTCTACTTTCTTTGTGAGGAATAAAGAAAAATAAGAGCGGCTTATGAAAAAAATAAGTGGCTAGAAAAAAAATATATATATATATATATATATACAAGACTCCCAAGAGGGGCAGTGTGGTGTTAATTATAGTGACTATCCTTGACGAGTTGCGGGGATTCGATAGATTGCTCCAATCCAATATTACCTTGACGGGTTGTGGGGTTGAAGATCCAAGGTCTCAAAAAGGCGGCGGATGTAAATTATTGCGTGAGTTTTATTTTTCTTTCCTTAGCGAGTGTGTAGCTACTTATGAAAGCATGACATGAGGATTTTACACATAAGGCGAGTGACTTATTATTCTTGAAACGGACTTATATTAATTATGAGCGGTTTTTCAAGTAATGGATGAGATGATTACTTAGGATTAAAACCGTGCTTCCTTATTTTTGGATTTTACATTTCTTATATTTCACACTTTAAATAATGACAAATTTGCTTCCAAGCAATTTTCTCAAATAATAACCGGTTCCACATTTAATTGTCATGAATAAGTTGATGCACTTTTTACTTGTGAATACAATGATCCCATTTTTAAGCTTGGTATGGGGAAAGTGAAACTTGAGGGTGATAAGTGTCCATGGTACGAAAGCCCTAATCTAAGTCATTAATTTCTTTATGAGTTATTTCCATCAAAACCATTTATAAATTCAAAAATATATAAATAGAATTGTTTTCCTTGCATTGCATTGTAAATATTCAAAACTATTCATCATGTAGTATAGTTTAGTTTATTAAATCATAAAATGGCCAAGGTTGGTTAATTATGAGAAAAGTGTAACTTCGTGCTTTAAAATGCTGCATTGCATGATGTCATGGCAATGGTCAAGTGGAGGGGAGTTGATAAGTGTGAAAACACTCATCAATAATGATCCAAAAACCACTTAAAACACAGTCAAATACCTGATATTAAACTATAAAATATCAGAATTACGCGTGTATTTGTGTTTTTGTGTTTTCAGGAAAAGAAAGATACATTTTGAAGCAAAGACACGTTTTCAAGGATTTATTTGATAAAAAGATGAAGAAAGAGACGAAAGATGATTTAAGGACTTTATTTGCCAAGCTTTCAAAGATCAAGGGCTGAACTTGCAACTTTTACAAGATAAAGGATGCAAATGAGATTTGCTTAAGCTTTTATACACATTTGGAAAGAAATAAGAAGTTGTGGGACCAAAGGAAAACAATGAAAAGTTATTATTATTTACTTGGTCATTTGACCAAAACCCGGTCAAACACAAACACATACACGTCTCCTTCGTCTTCTCAATGAAAAGAGAGAAAGAGGAAATACACGGTTTCTTATTCTCCACCACCATCGCAACTTCAAGCTCATTTCAAGGGAGTTCAAGAAGGTTTCAAGCGAAACTCAAACTACAAAAGTGCTCATTTCTTTCTCCTCTACAAGAAGATGCAAGCTAATTAGATCAAAAGTCAAAGGAGAAGAAACACCCAATTTTAGAATGAAGAATGAAGACGAGTTAATCCTCGTATTAAACACGTGTCCACTCCTGATTGGAAGAAACATGTCACCTCTTCTCCCTCAACGGCTATAAATAGAAGACGAAGACCTCAGTTTTGACGGTTAGCCTAGGAGTAGCTCTCTCACATAGTTAGTTAGTTAGGCTTAGATAGTTAGTATTTCTTTCAAAGCTTTATGATTTTCAATCATTCAGTTAGATTCAGTTAGGAACTCTGTTAATTCAGTTGTATCGGATTTGTTTTCCACCATTAATGAAACTAAAGCTTTCTTCATTCTTTTCTTTTAAATAATTTCAGTATTCTCTTGTTCAGATTCTGTTAAGACAGTTACTAGCTATGGATTACTTTACTAGTTGAGTTCGTTACTTCCTGTTATTCATGTTATTTTACTCCATTAATGAACTGTTTGATGTTCACGAAATAAGAAACTAATGATGTTACTGTTCACGTAGGATTGAGAAGTTAAAATTGTGATTCCAGATTTAGAGTTGTTAAATCCTTTAATTCTCTGTTTAAGTTTCTTTATTCAGTAGAAAAGTTAACTGGAATTCAAATTAGTAGCTCAATAGCTCTTAATAGAGTTTAAAAGAGACTTAGTTGGACTGTTATTTTTATCTGTTGAGATTATCTTAGATTGGAGTAGGTTAGGAAATTAGTTTTGATATTTGCAGTTACTGTAGCAAATTGATGATGTAGATTTTGTCTAGTTTTCCTCGTTTTGTTACAAATTTGCAACTTGACAGATTTGCAGTTTTACTAGTTCTAGTGAGGATTTTCGATAGCCTGTTGCTTATTCATAATGATGCAGGCTGTAGTTTTGGTTTAGTAAGGATAAGATTATGATTTCGTTTCAGTAGCCTTGTAGCTTAACCCGCAAGAATAGCGTTTCGTGTTTTTTTGTGCATCTTATGCAAGTTTCTGTTTCAAAAAAAAATCAAGTTGTTATTTTCAGCAGATCTAGAAGCGGAGCAGTTAGTATTTTCAATCCAGTTCAGTCTTGATTCGGTACATCAGCAGATAGACTCTCAGACCTAGTTTAGTCGGGCCTAGATTTCAGTCCAACAGATATGTGTGATTCAGAGAAGTGTACTTGGTGTAGCCTCGTTTTCAGTACCAGTGACAAGGCAACTCAGGGTTGACCTTTGACATCAAAGGACTAAACGACGGAAGCCCAGGTTAAGCTCGTTTCTGTTTTTGCATATTTTAGATTTGCTAGTTGTGCTATTGTAGAATACAATTTCTGCTGATAATTTGCTTAGATTCAACCTGTTAATTGTTACTAGTTATCAGTTAGAGGTTGTGCAATTTAATCATAGATTGAGCTTTGGTAATTCAGTTAGTTTACATTTAGTATAAGTTTTGAGCATTAATTCAGTGTAGATGTTTAACTTGTTTGGTACATGATCTTGTTAGGATTACATAAATCTGTATTTGGTAGAATTGATATATTGCTAAACAGTTAAGATTTAGACAGTTTTTTATTATAAATTTGAACTGGGCTTTTGAAACGTAGAGTAATGGGCTGATTAGTAGGAATATTAGATTTCAGTTCTTGTTGGGCCAGCTCGAATTTGGGCTTGTTAGTCTATTTGGGCTCGAATTCAGTCCTTATTTTATCTATTGGATTACTTAAAATTTGTTGGGCCCTTACTGGATTTCTTTTAAACTGATTAGTAGTGTTAACTGAATTTTGAATTGTTAGTTTAAAATGTACTTAGACTTACTTTTATAAAAGTCTGATTTTAGAATTACAATTTAAATTTTGTAATTTTACTTTGTAGTTTAAATTTGTATTTTAGACTTTTATATTTCGTGCATTTAATTGTTGTATTTGCAACGTGTTTTGTTGAATAGTACGCATACGTATATTAGATATTTTTATCTTTTTACTTACTTTGTGCCAATTAGACATAGATTACCATTCAAGATTTAATCACCAAAAACAATCAAGTCTTTGCTTAAAACGTTATATCAATTCAGATTGAGTCGAGAAAAACGAACTAAAAAGACAAATATTAAAGCTCGTGTACAAGGCTCACATTTAAATCACAGTCTGTGCCCCGTTCTTCAAATAAAGGAAAGTTTATCGCCGATGATAAACTTATCCTCACATAACGAGAAACTTAAATTTTCTCGGACACGAGCTTACGTTAAAACCATTCAAAGGTTTTAAGCTCGTGTAAAAGGCTTATAGATAAATCACAGTCGATAACCGTGCATCAAAGAAAGAAAAGTTTATCGCCGATGATAAACTTATCCTTACAACGAGAAATTAATTTTTCTCGGGCATGAGCTTGTATCAAAAAACATTCCAAGTTTTTAAGCTCATGCACAATGGCTCACCGTTAAATGAGAGATTGTGACCCGAACTTCCAATAAAGGAAAGTTTATCATTAATGATAACTTATCCTCATAACGAGAAATTAACCTTTCTCGGTCATGAGCTTGTATTACAACATTCGAAGTTTTAAGCTCAGAAAGGAAAGTGTATCTTTTAAATAAGAGAACTTTTCCTCATAACGAGAAATTAACCTTTCTCGGTCATGAGCTTTCCGTTAAAACAGTCAACGTTTTCAAGCTCATGAAAACGACTTCTAAGTAAATGTCAGCTTAGGACTCGTCCTTCAGATAAAAGGAAAGTTTATCGCCGATGGTAACTTATCCTTACAACGAGAAGTTTACAACTTCTCGGACTTGAGCTTTCCTAAGATATTCCAAATCTTAAGCTCAAGTAATTGGTTTTCAAAACTTTGAACACAATTTTTCAACAATTTCTAAAAAGGTTTTTCTAAATCTTTCAAAATTGTGTGTTCAAAATGTTTTGATAAAAAGAGCATGTCTTCTGGAATCGATAATATTTACGAACCTAGAAATGTCATTCAATAATGACACGGGGTTGTAAATAAAGTTCGAGCAGAAGTTTAAACAAATTTAAAACATGCTCAAAATGGTTTACTATTATTTCCGATAGTAACCCGCTTTTCACAATGAAGTCAAGCATTTCACCGGAAAGCTTTGACTTCAGAATCCGAAGTTCGTTTCAATTGATATCTACATACTAGACGATGCGACTACTCAAACGACGACTACAACTCTTTAAATAGAACACGGGTCAACAATTGAGGGGGAGCAATTGTCAAGCGTTCAGACTCTTGGATGCCGAAAGTGCCAATGTTCACAAGTTGGTGTCAAGACAACGATATCAATTGTCCATGTGGTGTAAAGGAGAAGATAATTTCAGAAGTTACGAGGAAGACCAACGTCCGCAGACAAGAACCACGTGATCTTATCACATGATGTTCTCATCATTTCAGGTCCTAACTCGTATACTATAATCTTGTGAATTCATTATTATATATATATGATCTTTGCTCGTGAATATTATTATTTGCGAATCAAGTGCACCCTTATTAATTTTAGGGGGATCTTGTCAAAATTCATGAAGATAAATGGATTTAATCGGTTTTGCATTTTTCTTCCCAAATTCTTCTTAAAACATCATTAAATCAATTGATATTAAAAACATCGATTGGGTTAATATTTTTAATATGGGGGAGAAAATGTGATTTAATGTGTTTCAATGGTTTGACTTAATGTGTTGTCTCATCCCGACATGTGCGAAATGTTTTCGAATATCGTGGCATATGTTAAGGGGGAGCAAAATAGATTTTATATTCAAATGGATTTAATGGTGACGTTACTTACCCATACCCCATCTTAATTCACGATGGTGACGATTGTGGTGACATAAGGATGGTAGGATAGGTTAAAATCCAATGATTCCTCTAGAACCGGAGGAATCTTCCCAAGGACATTCCATAGCTAGAAATAGAAGTCCTTAGGAAAGATGGAGAAAGATTGTGAACGTAGCTGAATGCCGACCAAGTACTTAAGTTAGCACTGGAACAATCACAACAAGGTGCTAGTTATGACGTATTGGTAAGCATTGAAGGGGTTAAAGAATGAAAAAGAATTGTAAAGATAAAGGGTGTAAAGAAAGAAGCCCTCCTTACAACTTAGGCAGAAACCGGGTCCATTCATATGCTATTGAGATCATTTTTATGATGCTCGATATTGAAGATAGACATCATGGACCCAGTGATGCAATGCACAACCCATCCTAGCTAACTCAGATATCTCTCAAAAGATATTTGTTTTAATCACACGGAGAAAACGCATTATCTATTGATTTATTCACTTCGAATAAATTGGTATTGAAATGGTGGCACTCCTCTCCAGCCTCCGATCACTAAAATCCAAAATGCACGATTGAGTCTAGAGCCATTTGAGATCATCAAATATCTCATTAGGACACATTTTCATTATTCCTTGCTTGTTCACACAATGTGAAAAGTAAGAAAGATATCAAGAGTCCTACGCAAAATCTTCATGATCTTGCCTGAACATCCGAGTAATACGAAAGTATTTACAATGAAGATGGAAATCCTTCTTGAGCGAACATCAAAAAGCTCATGGTAGGTAACTTGTGCGATTCTTTATGAATCAAACTTGTGATAACTAGAAAGCAACAGTTGTTTAATTCTTAATTGAATTTAAACACGTTCCAGGCCTCTACGCAATATCTTAGTGATCTTGCCAGAACACTCAGAGTGATACCTTAGTGTTCACAGTGATGAGTGGAAATCCTTCTAGTGTTAACCTCAAACAGCACTTGGTAGGTAACTTGCAAGATTCTATACGAATCAAGCTCGTGACAACTGGAAAGCAACGATGGTGCAGTTCTTAATTGAACTTCACTTGTTCCAGGAACATGAATTGACGGCTTCAAATCATGCGGATAATATTATCCAAATGATTCACTCTTTACGTTTGCAGTCAGCTTTGGACGGTCGAGTAAAGAGAATGGGTTTACCCGCGAAATCTTGTCAAGGAGGTTCTTTATTGAAACTACCTGCCACACGTACGATATTTAATATCGTCCAACGGTCTTCACCGACCGGAGGTAAAATGCTACCGAATTAGAATGAAATGTTCAAGGCCATTTCATCCGTGTATATGGTTTGTTGATAACTGTCTTATGCAGCATAAAAAGAAGGTGGAATTGCGGTGTATAATCCAGAAGAAGTCGTCACCACATGCTTATACTACATACACTTAGTACTTCAACAAATTCAAGAAAGTCTGAAGGTCAAGTCTTCCGCTGTATCAAACTCTGAAGCTTTCAAGAATTATAAAGGTATAAGTATGTGGAACATGAAGTCATGAAGAGGAGAATATCACAAGTGATGAATGCAAAAGGTCAAGACAAGGAAACATGCTCAAGACTTAAGTCAAAGATCACATCAAGCATATTCACAAGAACAAGATCGAAGACACAAGCATAGTATGCTAGGTTTAAGATTTTGTAAAATGGTGTGACCTCCCTTAGGGGGAGATTGTTGGAAATACGTTTTTCCAAAGAAAGTCTCGGTCACATCATTATTAGCATAGATCACGAGTTATAGACTATTTAGGACATTGTAACTTGGAGTGACCTCCCTTATGGGGAGATTGTTGGAAATACGTTTTTTACATATTTAGGAAGGATCTATCACTCCAAAGATATATTCGAGTAATAGGCTCGTGATCCAGTTTGTAACATATAGCCCACCAAAGCCCACATGTAGGGTGGACTATATATACCCCCTCCTAGCATGTTAGGAGGGGTGGCTCATTCATTTTCTACTTTTCTTTCCTCTCCTCTTTCTCTCTCTACACCCTCATCTCCTTCACCCTCCATCTCCATCTTATCAATAGGTAAATCATAGTTTAACAAATCCTTAGATATCGTAGAACTTCAGCATTGAAGATATGGAGGCACTACTTATATGGAGAATCATGTGACATTTTCACGGACCACAAGAGCTTGAAGTATATCTTCACTCAACGTGAATTGAACATGAGGCAGAGGAGATGGTTAGAGCTGTTGAAGGATTATGACATTAATCTACAGTATCATCCCGGAAAGGCAAATGTAGTAGCAGATGCTCTTAGCAGGAAGTCTGGAATGATCAACGGCATTAAAATTGAAGAGGGAATCATAAGTGACTTGGAGCGACTTGACATCGAGATCATGGTACGTGGACAGCACGGTTACTGGGCTAATCTTAGAGTAGAACCCGAGTTACTCTCTAAGATCAAGGAAGCTCAGAAGGATGACGGAGAAATCTGGGCGATAGTACAGAATTTGGAGAAACAGACAGAATTAAGAGTTGATGCAGATGGTATCGTATGGCAGGGCACGAGACTTTGTGTTCCTGCTAACCAAGAACTCCGGGAAGCCTTGTTAGCTGAAGCTCATAGCTCCCCATTCTCTATACATCCTGGTTCGACGAAGATGTACCATGACATCAAGCAGTACTTTTGGTGGAGTGGTATGAAACAGGATGTGGCCACTTACGTCTCCAAATGTCTTACCTGCCAGCAGGTTAAGATCGAGCATCAGCGATCTGGCGGTCTCCTTCAACCGTTAGATATTCCAGAGTGGAAGTGGGACAAAATCACCATGGATTTTGTTACTGGTCTTCCGCCTACCAAGAGGAAGCACGATGCAATTTGGGTTATCCTTGATCGACTTACCAAATTAGCTCATTTCTTACCGATCTGCAAGGAAGATCCGGTAAGTAAACTCGCCGATACGTACAGAAGAGAGATCATGAGACTCCACGGTGCACCATCCAGCATCGTCTCAGACAGAGATCCTCGATTCACTTCGCGCTTTTGGAAGAGTCTGCAGAAAGCTTGGGGTACACAACTTAAGCTTAGCACGACCTTTCATCCTCAAATGGACGGACAGTCGGAACGAACGATTCAGACATTGGAAGACATGTTAAGGTCATGTGCGTTGGATTGGACGGGTGATTGGGACGGTTACATCTGTTTGGTGGAGTTTGCATACAACAACAGTTGGCACGCGAGTATCAAGTGTGCTCCTTTTGAGATGTTGTATGGCAGAAAGTGTCGCGCTCCAATCTGCTGGGATCAGGTTGGCGAGCGAACACTTGAAGGACCAGAAATCATAGAGATGACCAATGAAAAGATCGCAGTAGCTAAGCAGAAAATTCAGGAAGCACGGTCACGTCAGAAAAGTTACGCCGATAAGCATCGTAGGGACATACATTTTAACGTAGGAGATCATGTCTTCCTTAAGGTTTCGCCGGTACGTGGTGTTAGACTCTTCGGGGTTAAAGGGAAGCTCGGTCCTCGTTTCATCGGACCGTTTGATATCATTGAACGAGTCGGTGAAGTATCTTACCGATTGGCATTACCTCATCAGCTTTCGCATGTGCACAATGTGTTTCATGTGTCCTTACTCTGAGGGTACCAGTATCATCCCCTTCACATGGTTCAGTATCCACTGGAACAGATACGTGAAGATCTCACTTTTATAGAAGAACCCGAACGAGTTCTTGACAGACAAGAACGAGTCATGAGAAGGAAGACGATTCCATTCGTCAAAATCCTATGCAGGGATCATACCGAGCGGGAAGCCACTTGGGAAATAGAGGAGTCTATCCGGGCTTCTTACCCTCATTTCATATTTTGAATCCGGGTATGTCTTCTTTTCCAGTTACTTTATCTATAATTCGGGGACGAATTATTCTTTTTAGGGGGGAAGAGTTGTAAAACCAGCATGCTTTTACCATGAATAGTATCCTTAATATCATACGTACTAGATTAAAACTTTCCTATTATAGCATGATTACGGTTACGTGTTAGGATTTTACGTATTACGTACGTGTTAGAACACGATAAGTATTTACTACGCACGAGCACGCAATAATTATTTGACAATAATTAATCACGAACATGCGATCATGAAATCATGAACGTAATTAAATCACGAACTATTATTAATTACGTATATATATTTATTACGAGCGTAAATAAATATATTAGGTCACGGTAATTAGTTAACGAGAACACATTAAACGCGAACACAAATAATCACGAGCGAGTAATTAATCAACGAGACACGAAAAACGGTACGGGTACCCCATGTGGGGCGCCTACCCGCGGCTACAAGGGAAAGATGGGCCAAGCCCATCTCAATTTTTACTAAGGAGGGTAAAAGGAAAAACCACTACTCATTTTTCACTTTTACAAAAGAATTTTACAAAACCTAAAAAGGCTCTTCCTTCTCCTTTTTCTTTCTTTTGGCCGCCACCCATAAACACACCAAAGGAGGTGTTATTTGATCTTTGATCTTGGTTTTGGTGCTAGTGTTCGTGTTTGTTCATCGTTGTTTAGATCCACGCATTCGGTAATTCTTTTAACCCTTTTCTTTTGATTTAATCTTTTAAATAATTAAGAACATGATATGTTTTTCTTAAAAACCTAATTAAATCATAGATCTAACATGAAATTGGTTTTGGAATAAATCAAAAGGGATATTTTATGGGTGTTTGTTCTTGGCCGCCGACTAAACCGAACCGAGAGGGTCTCGGTTTGGCTACACGACCACCACCGAGACCATATGGTCCCGGTTGGTTGGTGTGGGTCCCACGGCAGCAACAAGACAAGGGGAACCCCGAATTGGTTCGGGGTATGGTGTCGATTTCATATCCGGTTCATGGTTCTTAGTCAAGATCCGGTTCACGGTGTATGTTAAGATTATTATTTTTATAATCTTATGTTAAAATTAAATTAATAAACATGACATGATTAATTTAATAACATTACTTAGGTTATTCTAATTATTAAAATCATGAAATTATTAACCTAAGTATTTTATATTTTTAGACTTATAAATTAATTAATTATTTAAAAACCATGGTTATAATTAATTAATTAACATGACTTAGGTTATATTATTAATAAATAATAATACATGTTTTAACCTAAGTATTTAACTTTATTTAATTAAAAACATGATATACTTTAATTAAATATTTTAACCTATAGTTTATTTTAATTACATGAAATAATTATTAAACTATACATTATATCATATGACTTAGAAAATAATCATGAAAATACTTAGGCTTATATACTTAGCTTATTTAACCAGCTTATATCTAATTATGGAAACGTTCTATTTTTAGAAACTTATTTAAATAAGGCAGCTAATCTATTTATGGAAACTTTCTATTTTTTAGAAACTTATCTATTTTAAGCAGTAATTCTATTTTTGGAAACTTTTTATTTTTGGAAAAATTCTATTTTTGGAATTTTCTATTTTTGGAAACTTTCTATTTTTGGAAACTTTCTATTTTTGGAAACTTTCTATTTTTGGAAAATTTCTATTTTTGGTAACTTTTTATTTTTGGAAACTTTCTATTTTTTTGGAAACTTTCTATTTTAGGAAACCTACTATTTTTGGAAAGTTACTTATTATTACACAGTAAGTATAATAATACATGAAATACCAAAAACACTTAATCAGAGTAAACTGAATATAAGGTAAACATAGTTTAAGGCTTAAAACAGTAAAACATGATAAGAACATATAAAATAAGCTAAGACATGAGATAAAATTAGTTACGTATTAGTAAGCAGATATTTATTCATGTATGTATTTATGTAGCATTAGTGATACGGAAGTAGGGTTCCTCTCAGTTCGTCTTCTTCGTTCACTGGACATAAGGTACGGATTCCCGTCCTTTCAGTATGGACATTCTTTCCTTATTAGGATTCCCCGTATGCAGCCAAATGTTTTCCCATAGTATAAGTTTATATGTTTGACTTGCTTATGTTTAATTTAGAATACCTATAGCCATATACATGCATGACCAGTTTCACCTAGTTATGGAGGTACCATAACCATAACATTAGAGGCACTGATGTTATGACTTCACCACGGCAGAGTGATTGCTCGTGGCGTCCCTTCAGCTTTTGGCCATATTATTATATTTATCATGTGGGGCGTATGGGTGCATCCTAGTTACATGTTTTCAGTCAGGATTTCATGATGAACGTGGTGTGTGCCTTGCATCCTTCACAAGGAGCTGATCCCTCCTACCAAAAAACCAGTATTTTAAATTAGAGGCAGCCCCTCTAATTTGCATGATGAGGTCACCCCTCCAAGTATTCATGCACGGTGGATTTTCATGACCTATATGGGCTAATGGTAAAATATGATAAACAGTTTTTACAAGATAAACATAAGGCTTTTCAAACTATAAAACCAGTTTTATCAAGACTTAAACAGGTTACTCGGGACTTAGTTTCTTCCGCTGTTATATGTTATATGCTTATCCTATTCATGCTTTATTGTACATCCGTGCACTGAGCGTATTCCTCAGCCGTTTTTCTTTTCTATGTTCCCAAAACGGCAGGTACTCAGGGACGCTCGTAGACTTTAAGAGTATGTGCATATGGACTGGAAGCTTTCTAGCCTTTCTTTACTTTATGCATTTCCTTTCTTTTGATACATTGCTATGGACATTGTTTAGTCCTTTCCTTTACTATACTATGTTTATGTGTTATGAGCTTTACATTTGGACTACCGATGTTTGATTCCGGTATTTTCCTTTTATGGTCATGTAATGTTTAGACATTTTTCCTTGTATGCTTTGATGACACGCCATAATTACGTGTGACATTTCCATTATCAAAATGGGGTGTTACATAGATTCAATTAAGAACCTCCTTGGCAGGGTTTCGCGGCTGTACTAGTTGTTCTCTTTACTCAACCGTCTCAAAGCAAGACTTCAAACCTAAAGAGTGAATCAATTGGATAAATATCCGCTTGATTAAAATCGTCAATTCAAGTTCTTGGGACAAGTTTGATTCATAAAGAATCTTACCATTGTTGCTTTCCAATTGACAAAAGCTTGATTCGTGAAGAATCTCGCAAGTCTCCTATCGTGGCGCTGTTTGAGGTTGACACTAGAAGGATTTCCATTCGTCACTCTGAATATTAGTGAATATCACTCTAAGTGTTCTGGCAAGACCATAAAGATATTGCGTAGAAACCTGTAACGAGTTTGAATCAATTCAGAATCAAACCACTGTTGGTTTTCAGTTTTACACATGTTCAATTCATAAACAATCTTACATATGACCTACCGAAGTGCTGTTTGATGTTAACACTAGAAGGATTTCCACTCATCATTGTGAATACTAAGTAGTATCACTCTAAGTGTTCTTACAATATCACAAGGATATAGCGTAGGAGTCTCTTCTTCGTCATTCCGTGTGTCCTAAAGAGATTTGATTGATCTCTTGGCTCTAGACTCGATTTGTGCACTTTTAGTGGTCAGGGGCTGGAGCTGATGCCACCTATTCAATATCAACTATCTCGGAGTAAGAAAGTTAATAGAAGTCGTGTTGTTCTCGATGAAATAAAACAAACTTCTTTTGACAGAAGCCTGAGTCAGCTGGGGAAGGTTTGTGCATTACATCACTAGGTCCATGATGTGTTGTCTTCATGATGTGTTGACCCGGTGTCTGCCTAATTTGTATGATGGGCTTCTTTCTTTTCACCCTTTATCCTTACATTTCTTGTTCATTCTTCAACCCCTTCAATGCTTACCAAGACGTCATCACTAGCACCTTGTTGTGATTGTGCTAGTGATAGCGTAAGTACTTAGTCGGCATTCATCTACGCTCACATTCTACTCCATATTTCCTAAGGACTTCTAATAATCTATTGGATTGTCCCTTGGAAGATCCCTCCGGTTCTGGCTGGATCATAGGACTAATACATAACCACCTTTTGAAACCAATAACACCGTGAATTAAAGATGTTGTGGGTATTATATCATAATCATAAAACCACTTGAAAGTCAGCCAACGTGTTTGATAAATCGTTTTAACACGTTGAGAGTTTTGACATTTCAGAAAAGCTCCCCCTACACATGTGCATCGATAATCGGAAGTGTTTCGCACATTTGGGTAAGAGTTAAAGTGCTTGAGTCTTAAATATATGTTTCATATATGAGATCATATTTTAATCACATTTTCTCCCCGCCAAAAGTTTAATAGAGTCTTCAATTTTAGCATAGACCCAATGAATCCATCCCCACCCTCCATTTATATATGATCCAAGGGTTGTAATTAATAGCCATTTTAATTATAATAAATAACCCTTTAAAACAAAAAACACACATATATCAGGATTTTATATCTAGCACCACTACACCCATAAACCACCACTACCGCCCACCATCGTCGTCCACCACCACCGCCACCGCCAACACCAACACCAACACCAACACCAAAACCAACCACCACCACCCACAACCACGACCATATCCACACTATCCCGATCAAATCCACACCACCAAAACCTAATTTTTAGCACTAAGTTTCATTATTGATGGATATAAGAGACGAAATAGATGTCGACGATGGTAACTTGTTTTAATTATGCTTATTTTAATGTTTTTTTTTTCATTTTGATTATGCTTAGAAAATTTCATAGCTATCTAGGTAAAAAACATGTTATGATTCTTGATGCACACCATGTGTTTAATGAAATGACACAATGATTATCACATGTGATTTACTAAGTTCAAATTTATGAATGAGCCTTTTCTTGAAGTCTTGTCGATTTTTGTAGTTGATAAGGTGATTACAGAAGTGGAACTAATGATTACAGAAGTGGGACTATGACTCGTATATGAGTCGCGATGACTCGTATATGAGTCACGGTGACTCATATATGAGTCATGGTGACTCATATATGAGTCATAGAGACTCATATATGAAATTGTACATATATAAGTCTTTTTTGTAATACGTGTAATAAAATAGCTTTTTTGTAACAAAATTATGGTGACTCATATATGAGTCACCATGACTCATATATGACTCATGGTGACACATATATGAGTCATGGTGACTCATATATGAGTCATCGTGACTCATATATGAGTCACTATGATGACTCATATATGAAACTGCAACATATAGATTTTGTATTGAAACTTGTAGTAATTTACTAATTTTTTTTGTTTGCAGTTCCTAAAAGGACCACCAACTCTTATTGAACCAAACCTTATCCGCCTCCCATTGTGAAGCAGAGGAGTCTGATGAGGGTGATAATAAGGAGGAGGGGTCTGGTGATGATGAGGAGTAGAAGGGGTCTGGTGATTCTGATGATGAGGAGTCTCGTGAATCGCAGTCTTGGTGAATTATAGTTGGATGGTAAAACTAATGATAGTTGTAGTTATGTGGTCTTTTGGTAATGCTAAGTTATTTCGAATTTATTGTAGTCGGAACATAATTATTTGATGGTTTCTTTTCATTATATGAAATGTGTTATACATGCTTCTTTATATAAACAATTTGCAATTTTGTTTTACGTATTTACTGCTTATGTTGTGTGTTAAATATGATCTAGAAAACAAATATGCTTGAGTCACTATGAAACATACATGTTTTAGCATGACTCATATTTGAGTCATTACGTAACATACATGTTTCATCATGAATCATATATGCTCATAAATCATATATGATTCATAATGACTCATATATGAGTCACCATGATTTTGTTACAAAAAAGGCTATATTATTACTCGTATTACAAAAAAGACTTACATATGTACAGTGTTATATACGAGTCATCGTGACTCATATATGAATCATAGTGACTCAGATATGGGTCACCCTGACTCATATATGAGTCATAGTGACTCATATATGAGTCACCGTGACTCATATATGAGTAACCGCGACTTATATATGAGTCATAGTCCCAGTTCTATAATCATAAGTCCCATTTTTATAATCAGCTTATCAACTACAAAAATCGACCATACTTCAATAACAATGCTCATTCATAAATTAGAACTTGTTAAATCACATGTGATTATCATTGTGTCATTTGATCAAACACATCGTGTGCATCATAACATGTACTTTACCTATATTATTACATGTATTACAAACAGTTACTTCTGTGTCTTCAATAACATCGGCATCAACTTCATTTTTAGCATTAGTATCCATATGTATGGAAGATGGTGGTTTGTTGTGGCGGTCGCCAGAAAAAGGTGGGTTGGAGTGGAGATCATCAGAAAAGAGTGGTTTGGTGTGGAGGTCGTCGGAAAAATGTGGGTTTGTTGTGGTGGTCGCGGGAAGAAGGTAGGTTTGCTGTGGTGGTCGCCGGAAAAAGGTGGGAGATGAGTTCTTGTAGTGGTCACAGGTGAGGGGTTGTTAATCCTGATCTTTTTGGTGTGTGTGTGAAAAATAAGGAAGGTTATGTGAGAGATTGGTTTAATCATAACCATATAATTATTGTAATATGGATGGTTTGGATGAATCTATTAAGTCTATGATAAATAAAGGTGTGTGATGGATCTCTTCCCAGGGGTCATTAATGATAACATATACACAGCTGAGAGATTTTTGAAAGAATCCGGGAAGTCGTTTGAGGCGTAAAGCTGGACCCATTTGGGGAAGTGGATTTCATTATTTGTCTAGTTTGCAGGCTGTCATGCTTGCTTTGGGGTTATGTGAGAACATTAGCATATTTGGGTTTGGTAACTCGGTTCAGCTAAGCAACATTACCATAATAATAAAAAAAAGTGAGACTGGTTTACATGATTATCAAGCAGAGTATGATTTGTATGATGATCTCGTTAAGTGTATGTTTGGTGAAAGTAACTGGTGCTGGAACTGGAGATGGTGCTGGAGATGGAGATGGTGCTGGAAATTGGAGGAAATAAATTCCATATTTACTACGAGCAAAACCTATGAATTTTGCAAAAATTCTAAAAATAATCCTTATAGCTACCAATTACGTTTAGCGTTAGATTATTTCACAAAGATGCACTAGATTCATGATAGTTTTCTGGTATCTCGGGTCTAAGGATAACTATTTATGATTTACATGATGACAAAGATCCATAAAGTAAAAAAAAATAGTTTGGATAATTCCAATATTCGATTCATCAAATATCATCCAAAATCGATCAATATACTTTCAAGTATACTCTACCGCTAATTTGATTTGTCTTAATTTAATAATATTCCCATATTATTAATCGACAACGGACATTTAGCATAACAAAATTATTCATGGATCAAAACATGTAATATAGGATACAAAATTAAATAACAAGAATAAACGAAACTCAATCTTTATTTCATTAAATAATAATGTCTTAACATCCTTTATCCAAATACTAATCACAAACTTGCATGAAATCACTAGCTAATTGCAACCCAATTGCTTTGGCATGCTTAACGACCTTTGGTCTAGGCAAAGTCTTAGTAAAATGATCAGCTACGTTATCATCCGTGTGAAGTTTTATTAAATTTATTTCACGAGCTTCCACTTATTCTCGTACGTAATGATGTTTACGTTTAAAGTGTCTGGCGCCTTTCATGACTCCAGAATCATTGGCGAATATTATTGCAGCAGAGTTGTCACAATATATATCAAGGTTCTTTAATTGAAGGCATCACTCCAAGATCTCTAATAAACTTCCTAATCCAAACAGCTTCCATTACAGCTTCTGAAGCAACCATGTACTTAGATTGAGTAGTATGTATTGCAATCGTAGTCTGCTTCTTGCTCTTCCAGTCAACTGATCCTCCATTGATAACAAACACGTAACTCGTCTGAGACTTCGTATCGTCTTTATCACATTGCCAGGACGCATCACAGAATCCGGTCACATTCAGTTATGTGTCTGGTTTTCCTCCGAATACCAAAAACATATCTTTCGTACTCCTCAAACACTTTAGAATATGTTTAGCAGCAGTCCAGTGGAGCTTCCCTGGATTCTGTTGGTAACGACTGACCAAGTTCTGAGCAAACGCCACATCAGGCCTTGTGCATCTTACAACATACATAATAGATCCTACAGCCGAAACGTAAGGCACCTTTCGCATGTATGCCTCCTCTTCAGCAGTTGATGCATCCATCTCATGACTTAGATTATTTAACTTCCATAGGTTGAAAACCTTTCTTGGAATTATGCATATTATACTTCTTCAATATTTTGTCAATATAAGCATCTTGACTAAGATCAATTAACCGTCTACTCCTATCTCGATAGATCTTAATTCCCAAAATGTATGCAACGTCACCTAAATCCTTCATAGAAAAATATTTACCAAGATAATCCTTAACAGCTTTAAGTCTTGGAATGTTACTTCCCATGATTAATATGTCATCAACATATATGACTAGGAATACTACATCACTCCCGCTAGCTTTGCGATATACACATGGCTCATCATGATTTTTAATAAATCCCAACTTTTTGATTTCTTCATCAAATTGTTTATTCCATGGACGTGATGCTTGCTTCAAACCATGAATAGATCTTTGAAGTTTTCACACGCGTTTTGGATACTTAGGATCAACATACCCTTCCGGTTGTTGCATATAGATGTCTTCATCTAAGCGACCGTTCAAGAAGGCAGTTTTAACATCCATTTGCCATATCTCATAGTCATAGTATGCTGCTATAGCTATGAGAATCCTAATAGCTCTTAAGTCTGCTACAAGAGAAAATGTCTCCTCGCAGTCTACGCCAAGAGTTTAAGTAAAACCTTTAGCTACTAAACAAGTTTTATAAGATTGTATTTCACCATCATGTCGATTTTATTCTTGTATATCCACTTATGTCTCACTACTTTAACTTTTGGTGGAGCATCTACAAGAATCCAAACATCATTAACTTTCATGGATTTCATTTCCTCATCCATAAAAGCCATCCCCTTATCCTTCTCAAGATCAAGCATGGCGGATTTATAATTAGCAGGTTCTCCAAGATCCGCTACTTCATCATCATCATCCTCTATGTTAAGACATAAATGGCTAGGAGCACGTATAGTCTTTCAGACCTACGTAGAGGAATTATTTCTGGTGGAACTCTTAGACTTTTTGGTTCTACAGGAATTTTTTCGCTAGTGTTTTCATCAGAAGGTAATGTATCTATATGACTCTTTTCAAGATCATAATTTCTCCCACTGAATTCTTGATTTACAAGATCACTTTCAAGGAAGTCTCCATATCTAGCAACAATCGCTTTGTTCTCATGTGGATAATAAAAGTAGTAACCCATAGTTTACTTATGGTATCCTACAAAGATACATTTCACATATCGTCGTTGGAGTTTATCACCCGAGTCATGTTTCACATACGCCTCGCAAGCCTAGACCTTTAAATAAGAAAAATATGGCGTTTTTCCATGCCATAGTTCATATGGTGTCTTATTAACCTTCTTCGTGGGAACCATATTTAAAATGCGAACCACAGATTCTAAGGCATAATCCAAAAAGGACAATGGTAAAGTTGTAAGATTCAACATAAATCGCACCATATCTAATAGTGTACTATATCTCTTTTCGGATACACCATTTTGTTATGGAGTATAGGGAGAAGTAAGATGTTGAACAATTCCATTCTTACTTAGATAATCTTTAAATTCTTGACTTAAATATTCATCACCTCTATCAGAATGAAGAGCTTTAATCTTCTTTCCTAGTTTCAATTCTACTTCTGCTTTAAACACTTTGAATGTTTCAAATACCTCATGTATATGCTTAAGTAAATAAATATAACCATAACGGCTATAATCATCCGTAAATGTTAAGAAGTAGCTAGCACCTTTCCTTGACACATGTCTAAGTGGTCCACACACATAAGTGTGTATTAAACCAAGTTGATCAGTAGCCCTTTCAATATTACTATTAAAAGATTTCTTGGTCATCTTTCCAGAGATACAAGACTCATATTTATCAAATGATTCATCATTGATATTTTCCAAAAGTCCTTCACGTTGAAGCTTTTGTATATGAGTCTTCCCAATATGGGCAAGTCTACAATGCCAAAGATAAGAAGAGTTCTTGTCAAACTTTCTCTTCTTACTTATGCTAAAAACAGAATTATTATTATACTTGGAACTATCATGCATGTCTATTTCAAACGCACCATTCACAGAAATTGCATTAAAATAGAAAATACCATCTTTCCAAACAGAAATTCAATTATTATCAATAGTGTGAACAAATCCAGTATTCAACAAACAAAAAAAGGAAATAACACCCCTAACAATTGTAGGTGCATAATGACAATAAAATCAGTACTAAACCCGAAGGTAAAAATAAATTAAATGTTCCTATATCTTCAACCGCTGCTTGTGCGCCATTGCCCACTTGCAGAAATTGTTCCCCATTGGATAACTTCTTTTCCACCTTAAATCCATGCAGCGTATTACAAATGCTAATACCGCATCCTGTATCATATGCCCAGGAATTTAAATTGTATGTAAAATTAAAGAATTCAATCATAAATAAAGTACATGAAGCTGCAGTGCTCTGCTCAGCCTTCTTCTTTATTTCTCGCAACTCTTCGAGGTAAAGAGGGAAATTCCTCTTCCAGTGACCACTTGCTTTACAATGGTGACAAGTCTCATCCTTCTGAGATTGTTTCTTCTTGACAAAGTTCTTCTTAGGTTTTGAATAAGTCGCAACTTGCTTGGCCTTATCACCGTTGCCTTTACCTTTCTTCTTCTTCGCTTGTCGTTTTGGCTTAGTCACTCTACCCTTTTGTATGTTTAATACTTGAGGTGTAGATGTAGATGCCTTTTCTTTTAACCCCTTTTCGTGAGCATTGCATGCAAATCATTAACTGTCTTCCCCGTGTAATGCATATTATAGTTCCTAACGAACTCATTGAATTCCTTGTGAAGTGACCTATTGATCAAGTTAATAGCCATATTATGATCATAGGGTTGTCCTAGTGCAATGAGCTGTTCCATATAACCCCTCATCTCCATGTAATGTGCACTAACGGACTTTCCAGGAGTTTGTTTGCAGCTATGCAAAGCATCTACTAAGTCGTAGATCTCCACAGCTTGGGGCTTCTCAAACATAGACTTGAGTTCATCAAACATACGCATAGGCGAAAATAGCTCAAACTTCTTTTAAAGTTGAGGGGACATTTTCCCTAGCATTAAGTAAGCCACATCAGAGTGCTTCTTAACATCAGTAGCGTGAGTAAGCCTTTCAGCTTCAGAAGCTCCTTCAGCAAGGTCCGTCGGGTACGGCGTAGACAAGATATCAATAGTACCCGCTACTCTCAAAGCAATTCTTAAGGAGCGATACCAATCATTGAATTTTTGGCCAGTAAGTTCCGGACGATCAAAGAACGTTTTGAACGCCGAACTTAAAGCGTTATTATCGGGTTGAGCCATTTCTACATAAATAAGTTCAAATATTAATATTTTCGATAAAAATACATCCAAGAAAATAAAATTACCCCGGTAAGTTAACCATAGTATTTTCCTTGAAACTAGAATCTATATTGACATAAATCCATCACATCAGTTGATCTGCTAGTAATGGATGTATTCAACATAGTGACTTGTCGAACAATTCAACTGATAGACAATTTGCAATTTCTAGATATTTAAGGGATTTACATTGCCAAAAAACTTTTTGCATTGTAAACATGTTTCATCCCTTCTGAATGCCTTAAGTTTCTAGATCTCGCTGAGTAACTTAATTAAGTCATCTAATCTAAAGAACGTAAAACCATCACTCGAATTCTCATTCAATGAAAGTTTTCTTTCCATCACAACATCGTCCAAAAATCTCATATGACGACGTAGTAATTTCAAGTGTTCATCAATTAGATAGCATTCGACTTAAATTTAAGGGTATACATTTTGATGTCAAAATCAATGTATGGAGAAGCATGCATACATCTCCATATCATAAGTTTAAGAAAATATTTAGTAAACTTTTCACGAGACTAAATTCCTACATATATTACGTTGAGGTATTGGTTAAACCAATCAAAGAATTTACCCACAACTATTCACAACGTACTTATTATAGAACACAGCTAAAGCACAAAGCAATAACCTTATTCATTGTGATATGGATGTGAATTTGCGGTAAATCAACCTTAAGGTATAATGCAAATAATAATCGTAGGTAATTTCAATTTGACGCACAGGCAAGTCGGGAATTCGGTCAGCGACTAATGGCATAACACCTCCTTCCTTAGCCGGGTACAAGACCAGCAGCGCGTTATACCCACTTTATAGTTTGTCAAAAGGAGTAGGCCGTTAAATTATTATTGAAATTCACCAATCAACAAAATTTTATGTAATTTGGATCTCAAAACAAATCTTAATTTTAATATGATTTAGTCCATATTATTTTTCTTAAAAAAAATTACCCTTGTTTACAACATACATAAAATCGCATGAAAACAATTAGGTAAACAAAAAAAAACTAAATCGTAAACACATAATAACAATTTATATGTGCGATAAATAAATCAAATAGCCACATGCATACAATTTATTCAATAAACATTAAATCTAGGTTTTTATATGCATATAAAAGTCTTCCCTAATTCAAGATTTATTGAATCAAATAAAACAAGTAGCACATAAAATCATATAAACATACAATCTTATGATCCATGAAAGACATGCATGTTCATCATGGATCCACCCAAATCTTCTAATTGAATCTATACGGATCGTAACCATACATGACATAACAATTAATTCATGTAATCATCTAAAGATTATAATAACATGCAATTTAGGGTTTCAAAATTTTTGTATAAAAATCGGCAAACCCTAATTTTTAAAAACAAAACCTTAATTTTTTAAAACCTAAAAAACATGAGGTTTTAACTCAAATCATTATTAGTTAAAAAAACCTTTAGACCTCGATAATTATGACATGTTAAAACGGCTCTCGATGTCACTGAAGGTTTATAAAGTTCATAACAATTATACAAAACCCTAAACAAGATCAAAGCACACATATAGCAGAAGTGATTTAACAAGATCATAATAACACAATTATAATTAATCGCATTAAGGTTACATACCTTTTAGCTAATGCGATTCTACAAGATAAAGAACGAATCACCAATTAAGGTTTATAACGAACATCACCAAGATATAGTCTAAAGTAAGACTATATTACGTTCTTGTACACACGTAATACAACGAGCTAACCGTGAGTCTAGCACGTGTAAACCGAGCTTCTACGCTTGTGAAAAATCTACCCAACAACCCTAGAGAGGGGCTAGGACTAGATTTAAGCTAAATCGAATACTAAGGAAAAAACTAACCGAAACCCTGTGTTGGTTTTTGTAATAACCGTGAATGTGCCGTATGATGCTAAGTTATTGTCTCAAGAGTTGTTCAGTATGAGCATCTCTCTTAAGTTACGACTCACTTGAGGATGTGATATCCCGAGCCCAACGTCGTTTATTTAATCCTATTGTGTGAACATTTTTGAAATTTTTTAAGAAATTTCGTTTGCTATATATTTTACGGTTTAAGTTGAAACCAACGTTTACGGTCGTAATTTTAACATTTGACGATTTAAGAAGAACCGATGACGACTACGATACCGACAGATGCCCAAAATGTATCTTTTGTTATCGATTTATCGATATTTGAGTTTTTCGAGATTTTATTTTATTACGTTTTAAGTCGAGTCGGGACCATGTGTATATTCGTTTTGTGTGCGTTTGAACCATTTAAAAGTATTTTGAATGTTCGGGACGACCACCGACTCCCGTAAATTTTTAAAACCAACTACTAGCCGTTTCCCGCAACTAAGTTGTGTCGTTTAAAAACAAGGACAAAAGAAAACCCATTTGACAAAACAAGCACTCCAATTTTCACAAAAAGGGGTAAAAGGGAAAAACACACAACCAAACACATCAAAAATTTTCTTCTCTTCCTCCTTTTACTCTCTTAGGCCGCCGACCATACCACCACCATAAACCACCACCGCCATTTTAAAAAACTTGATTTTTGAAGAAAATAAGCAAAGACCCATCTCCAATTACATCTTGTAAGAGAATCCCACCAACAAAAACACACATGCAATCAAGAAATCTTTCCAAAAATTTATGATTTTTCAAAAATGGGTTTTGATCTAATTGAATGGTACACAAGTTTAATTCATGTGTTTATAATATTAAATCATCAATAAAACCAGTTGAGGGGGGCTGTTTTCTTGGGTGTTTTGGCTACACCAAACCCACGGCCAAAATGGGTTTGGTAGTGGCTTGATGATTTTGATGTTTATGTGTTGTGGGTTGTGTTTAGAATGATGTTTCTAGCGTTTTTAAATGATTAAAACCTATTGCATGTATGATTTAGGATTGGGTTTTGATTGGTATTTGATGTTCTTAGTGTTATAGGCTGTTTGGGATCATTGGGTATGATCATAAGTGGTTAAAATTAGTCTAGGTGATGTTAGATTGGATTGGAATCAAGTGTTAGGGTGATTTTGGAAGGGTGATTTTAGACCAGATTGTTCAAGCATGTTTTTCATGGGTTTAACTTTGTAAGAAGGTCATAAACATCGGATAGAGTTGTAGAGCATTGTCTTAGCTTCGTTTTGGTATAAGGTAGAGCTTACGACTCCAAACGAGTCAAAAGTTATGATATTTTGAAAGTTCGTGTACCGGGAGATGAGAATCAACACAATCCGAATTTGTGTTTGGTTTTGAGTCAAATCCCGGGGACCATAGATAGAGTTTGGTAACTGATTGAAAGTTGATTTTTGGTTTCAAACCTGCATTTGTGGGTCTATTTTTAGACTTAGGTGTTGGATTGGTCAATGGTGTATTTTAAATGGGTCAAACAGGTCCAACATGGTCAAAGTGCAAAATCAGTCCTAAAAGTGTATGTTTAGAAATGTGATGTGTAACGAGTCATAGAAGTGAAAACTTTTTATGGGAATAAATATGGGTTTTATACAGGTCATGAGGTATTTTTGTGAATTTTATTGAATTTTATACAAGTGCTTAAGTCGTAGAAAACAGCCTGTACTTTTGGTAAGTACCGGCAAATTTATAAAACGAGAATCACTTTAAATACGTAGATAAATGATATAAGTCTAGTAACAACTACTTGTTTGATTTTGGCGTGAGTTTTCATAAGCATTGAGTATCTTTTCATATGCGTGTGTTTAGTACAATATGTACCCGGAGTATTGATTTGGTTTACGTACCTTGATTTTTAGGTCAAGTGTTTGATTTACCCGGGCATCCACGTCGTCGGTGACATTTCTCGTTACGTCTTCGCTAGAACCACTACTACTACGCAAGGTGAGTCTATAGCCTCGCTCTTTACTTATTTCAAATGTTTTTACCCGAGAGGGGGATACATTCTATTTAAATGAAAATGAACATAAGTCATGAATGATTGTTGGACCCGAATGTTGCCTTGAATTGTGTTGAGTACCTAGTTGCAAAAGTCTCTAAATTCGTGAACTATTAACTATTGTCTTGCCCTTGTGTGGGTTGGAGATAGCCGCTTATACATTTGATAGTACTATGGGTTTGACGAACCTATCCGAGACGAGAGCTAGTACGTTGAGTACCCTCTGCGGACGGATAACTTGTGATAAGAAATAAGGTATAATTGTAACTGATGCCTTTAGAAGGGGCACTGGTTTCATCTTAATCATGCCGTAAATGTACGCGGGTGATTGAGTTAACGGATTAGTGTCACGAGCTTAAACACAATTATTAGCTATTGCTAAAGATAATATCCTTGAATAATAGATTGTGAGTACGACAATGCTATTGAATGGTCATGATTAGTTTTAATACTTATGTTCAACTTATAATTTGATAAACCTATATAATTCGCTCAACCTTTGTGTTGACGGTTTTAAGCATGTGTTTCAGGTAACCAAGATTGATAGCAGCGGAGCATGCGAGGATGGAAGTTGTTGTGGCTTGGCGGTCTACTTGTTTTTCCACCCTTATTTAACTTAAACTCTTTTATATTATGTCATGTGAACGAAAATATACTTTTGGGTTGAGATTCAGTGGGGACCAAAACGCGACTCTGTTTTGTGTTATCTTTGGGGTTTGGAAAACAGTAGACTTTGATGTTTTCAACAATGTTCAATTTATGTTTAAATTCCTACGTCTCTTTGAGTCGTTCGAAATAGCTTGTGTGTGATGATAACTACGTAGCACCCAAATGTTGTAGTTCCGCTGCGCATATGATTTGGGGGGGTGTTATAGTTTTGGTGTGTCGATCGGCCAAAGAAAGAAGAAGATAAGGGATGGAAAAATTATGAGGTCTAAGGGTGTTTATATAGGCTACTTAACTTGAACCCCAAGTTTAACAAATACCCTTTTCCCCCTCCCCTTTGTGACCGCCTATGCGGCACACCCTACGGGGTGTTTCGTAAAAAATTTCCTCCTTCCTTTTTGTTCTATAACAATCGTTTATACTTAACTTTTAATAAATAGCGTTTGTTACATTGTATAACTCGACTTAATTTAATAAATATAAGAAATAAATTTATTAAATAATTAACTCTTTACGTAATGTGTGTAATCTCGTAATCTCGAGTTCGATCCTAACACACGACTACTAAATTTATATCCATAAACTTTCAGCTTATTTGATTTTAGTTTACGTTTCATAGGCTACAAAAAGTTGCCAAATACCAAACAAGCCACTTATTTGTTTCTTTGGCTTATATACAATTTTATTTGGAGACTTATGGGTTTAAACAAAAACCCTTTTGTACTTGTAATGATTGATATTGTTTTTAATTTCGTTTATAGGGTGTTGCTTGATATTGTTCTTGACTGTCTTTATCAAGAAGAGGGCGACAACGTTGCAGAACAATCACCCCCGTCACCGCCAGGTACAATAATATAATGTTGCTGCTTGCAATGTGATATATGTCTGAGCTGTTAGTTTTATATGGAGTTTTATTTGGCTTGGATTTGGTTAGGATTAGTAACCCGCTTTTAGTTAGTCTAGACGGTTACCCACTTGCATTCTAAGTGATATGTAATCTTATAGGTAAGAGGATGTAAAGGTAGTGATAACTAACAGCGTGTTCTGTTTGTATTAACCTCGTCAGCTTTAGCCTAGGATCCTAGTGATGAAATGGACAGTTGTCGTTTACCTCGTCTTTTGTTGATTCTGCATTAGTAATTACATTAGCTTTGATGGTGCTATCTAATATGGATGAGGTTTTGGTTAATGCGCCCTTGTCCAATTTAGTGTGATGTAGGAGAGCTGTGATATGTTTATGGTTGGCCACAGGCCCATCCAACTGTAAACTAACACTTGGCTAGGTGTGTTATTTCGAAGTTAATTTTTTTATAATTTGCAGGTCCGCTAATGGCTTGGTATGGCTCGTCGGGTTGGTTCTAGCCTCAACATTCTTTAATGGCAAACTTTCAGAGGCTATCGACACAATAAGCAATGAGCTGAGAGAGAAGGTTGGTTCTTCCAAGTGTGTTGATGTTGTTGGCAGTGTTTCTTCTGTCAGCCTGGCGAGCTTGTTTATAGGCGTCGTCTGTGGAGTCTCGGTGGGTTACATTTGGGTATTTAAAAAGGCCCAACGTGAAGGCCGCCTCTCTAAGATGCTTTCTTGGGTAGGCATGTCTGCCATGGTTATTGTTATTGTCGTCAATTTGGTTTGTTTGGCTGTCATAAATGGTGTGTATTTCGCAGCCTAATTTTGTCTCACTTTGTTAAATAAGTGCATTGTATAAACTGTAGAAACTAGAAGAGGAGGGGAGTTGAATAGTTTCTCTTCAATTTATCTCCTAATTAAAATACCTTTCAATTAGGTGAGTGCCAAAACTATCTTTTACTTGAAAGAGAGTTGCATAATGATTAGGTTCAATTCTAATGCATTAAAAATAAGTAGTAAGTGTAATGATGATGAATGTAAGTGATGAGTAAGGAAAGAAACAACCTACTAGGAAGACACCAAGATTTATAGTGGTTCGGAAACGAGGCTCTATCCTCGTTCCTACTCCACTCCTCGAGTACACCTTACTCGAGATTTACACTATATCCACAAGCTCCCTTCTTGGCGGAGAAAAACTTACAACGTCGCTTACATTATTTTCCGACACTAAGCTAAATGTCGAGACCTAATCTTAGCTAGGACCAATCTACACAACGTAGCCCACTTCACCATTTTACGACACAAGGCTAGATGTCGAGTTCTAACCCAAAGCTAAAACCAATCTTCACAATGTTGCTTACTTCACCATTTTCCGACACAAGGCTAGATGTCAAGTTCTAATCCAAAGCTAGAACCAATCTTCACGACTCTTCACTTTGAAGCTAAGTGAGAACTTTACACAACACAACTACACATCACTTTATAGTTTAGTGAGAACTCACAAGACACAACCACATCACTTTATAGTTTAGTGAGAACTAACACAAATTATTACAACTCAACTAAACATATCCAAGTACACACATGTAGCTTGGATCTACACAACACAAATCCAAGCACACACATATGCCAAGGATTTACACAACTCTAATCTAAGTATTCACACATAGCTTGGATGAACACAACTAGTCCAAGTATTCACAAATACATTGGATCTACACAAGACACAAATAAACAAATGATGAACATGACTAGATCTTTTAGGAGAGGATGATCTCCATCAAGGCTTCATCATCACATCACAAGTGTGTGAGTGATCTTCTCTTTGAACAAGGTAAAGAAGAAGATTAAGAGGATAATCCTAAGTAAACATACTTAACACATTAAGTTATCATTTACAAATGATTAGGATTAAACAGGAGAAAGAAGACTGAAAGAGATGTCCAAAAAGGGTTGATGAAAATGCAGATTTGATCCACTATTTATAGAAGACAAATCCCAACGGCTAGCTGGGGGCGGTTCCTTAGCTACCTAGGCGGTTCCTTATCGATAGTGAACCGCGTAGGCACTTAAGGAACCGCGGAGTGTAGACTCTGCTCCTTTTTGTCTTCTAGTGAATTTGAAATATCTGAGGCTGTTTAAACCTTCAATGGATATTCTTATGGCATTTGGAATATGCCATATTTAAATTTACATTTTCATTTTAATAAAACTTTTTCTTAAAAATAAAGTTTATTAAAAATCTTTTGTTACATTTGAAAAAAAGTGAGTTTTAAGGCTAATCACTTTTATGATCACTAAGCATGATTAAGATATGTTAGTGTAATGATTATTACCTTGATGATAGTGTTTGTTAAATAATTCGTTTTATGATTGTGTTTGACAATAAATGTCTTTGTAATTTGATGTGATCAAAACTAAGAAAGATTAATTAGTACTAACAATGTTTTTAGGCATTGCTTTGCATTAACAATCTCCCCCTTTTTATTACGACAAACTATAAACTCATTTACGTAAAATACAAGATTATTCGAATTATTAACGAGTTTATCACTAGCATTTCTCCCCCTTTATCGAAGCAAAAAGGTTAGCACAAGTCTTTGAATAAGAAAAGAACCGGACTTTGCTAGTAGCTCCCCCTTGGTGCTTACTCCCCTTTGCTTGGGGCACCAAGTAAATGAGCTAAGGTGACATGCTACACAAAGGTTAGAAGAAAGAAAAGAAACACCAATGTATATATGTGCACTACCTACTAACTAACTTGAGAGGGAGAAGGAAAAGAAATCTCAAATTAGAAGCAAATATTTGCTAAGTATGTCCAAAGAGTGTGTGTTGACAACATCATAGTTCAATTGGTGGATTAAAGGAAGAAAAGAAACATCCAAACCAATAAAAGATGATTAAAATGTCAAGGGGTTAAAATTTAGAATTTATGGAATCACCCATAATTAATTGTAAGTTTTAACCATGATGAAATCTTTAACAAATTTGTGAAAAAGAATCAGCGGGAAAGATAACACACATAACATTCATATTAGACAACTATGAAATAACATACAAGAGAAATACACATAACATTCATATTAGACAACTATGAAATAACATACAAGAGAAATATTCATACACACAATATGAATATTTAAAGCAAAAGAAAATATGGAAAATAAACCACAAAGCATAATCTACTCTATTAGTGATAATCTTCCAAGATTGCTTTAGTTTTATTGACTTAACAACTAAAGTACAAAATGTGCCTTAGTTGGAAAAGAAAGACTACGAAGCATCATTCAAAGTTTTGTTCACGGGAACGAAAACTTTGAGAGGAGGTCGAGTGAGGAGGAATTCAAGGAAATTTAGCTTGTCATAGATATGACCAAGCTCAATTTGTTGAAATCGACAACAAGCACACAAGGAACCATGATGCAAAACAAAGTCCTTAGATGGGGGAGGTCCATCAAAATGAGAGATTGGTGGAGAGGTAGATAATGGATAAAAGATGTTTTTGAAAATGCCTAGTGAGATTAGGGAAAGAAGCTAGGTCATTGAGTTGTGGAGAGTTGAAAGGTTTAGGTAGTGGTGGAAGAATTTCCTTTTCTCCGGTAATTAGATTTATAGAGTAAGTCTCATTCTAATATTTAATCGGAGATAAAGAAGAATTCTTGGAGGATTTAGGAGAAGAGGAATCATGAGGATTCTTGTTCTTCTTGATCCAAATGGGTCGAACCGATATTTTCGATTTCTTTGAAAGCTTAGAAGAAGAAGCTTTAGGTTGAGAAGATTGTGACAAAGATATGTCAAGGTTAGGAATGGAAGAGTTACGCATTATGAGGGATGAAGAGAAGAACTCTCAAAAGAGAAGGATTTAAAGAAAGTAGACAAGGCAAAGATTTGAAATGAAAACAAAAGGTTTTAGGGAATGTGTAGCCAAATTGGATAAACAAAGAATCTTAACCAAGACAGTGGTCAAAGAAGAAAGACCAAAAATAAGCCAGAAGTGGCTTTCTCGTACGCGGTTCCTTAAAGGAGCCCACGGTTCCATATCGATATGGAGCCGCCTAGTGGCTAAGGAGCCGCCTCCAGTGGACCACAGACCATGATTTTCAAAAGTTTTGGAGAAGAATAAGACTTTTTCAAAATTTGGCAAATCTTGGATTTTTACCTCTTTTTGCACTAGAGTATGCTACGGTTGCATAAAAGCAACACATTCACAAAGAATGTCTTGACAAAGGGTGACAAAATATTTGGATAACATTTTGATCTAATTTTAAGTCAAATTTTAAAAGTTGTGATAGATTTAGGGTCAATTTTAAATAAATTAAAGTTGATTAATGTGACCACATAGGTTAAAACACATAAAACTAAATCCATAGATCATCTTCATGAAAAGATCATGAAGGAAAGAAAATACAAGAAAAGAAATAACAACTAACTAATACAAAGTTAGCTAAAACTAGGTCTTAAATGCATAGTCCTCTTTGGCTTGACCTTCTTTCAAAGCATTTTATTTTGAAAACCATCATTCATCTCCTAGGAAGAGGAGGCATGAAGAACAAGGTAAGCAAGATATCATGCAACCTTCTATGAAGACCAAGCATCTCCAACCTTAGGTTCTGAATGATGTAGTTGTTATAGAGACGGCATGGGCAATTTATACCATGAACTTCTAGGAAACCAAAGAAGTAAGGATCACTAATGAAGTGAGGAATAGGAATGCCCAAAATAGGAATATTAGTGTTTGAGGGAGGAGGTGGTGGAGGCATAGTGTCTAAGGGTGATATGGGTGAGATGGGAGAATTTGGTGGAGTGAAAGGAGAGGTAAAAAAAGGCTCAAGGGCAAAGGGAATGCTTTGTAGAGGTTGAGGTTGAGTATTCCCATCTAAAGGAGGACTAGGAGTAAAAGTTGAAGAAATCTCATTCATTCTTGATTAGAATAAAGAGGAGGTAGAGCCATGTGAATGGTTAGTACCATGAGTAGAGTTGGTCTTGCATGGAGTAAGGGGTGGTGAAGGTTATGAGGAAATGAGAATAGGAGAAATCTCATTTTTGGGAGTGTGAAAGGATGAAGAACCAATATTAGGTAACTTAATCTTGATTTTGAGGCTTCTTTTGGAAGAGGAAGTTCTAGAATAGGTGGATGTTCTAGTAGACACCATGGTTGTGTGTTAAGGTTTAGATAAGAGTTGAAGGGATGAAGAACACAATCAATCAAGAGATGGTTTAAGAAGAGAAGGGAATGATCCAAACTAGTAATGGGTTAAAATCATTTTAGGTGAATAACGAAATTAGGTAGCCTAGTTTAGGAAAGTGCAGGTGTTTGCAAATCATTTATCGAAGTTTTACACAGATTAAGGAAAACAGTATAAAGCAAAGTGAAATTGAGTATATTGAAGTTCGTTTTCTCTCGATTATTGACCAATTGAAAGTCCTAAAAATTCTCAAGTTTATAATTTTTCTTGGTTGATAGGGTATTTGGATATTCTATGTCGATTTCAATTAACAAGTAAAAAAATGAAAAATATTAAGCTATGTGTCCGTAAAACACTTTGCAGTTACCAAATATTACTCATTGAAGTTCAAAATGTAAAAACATGAAAGTAATGTGCTTGTAATGTAAAGTAATTGAAAGTACAAAGCTTGAAATGTAAATTTCATGAAGTAAAAGGACCTAAAATGTAAATTCTAACAAACTTCTAACTAACTTTAACAAACTAAACAAACTGCCTAACTGATTTTGACAAATATTGAAACTTAAAGGGCTGAATTATTGAAAACCCTAATTACTTGCAAATTTAGCAACAAATGCAAATTGTTACAATCCACAAGGACTAAAATGCAATTAATTGAAACTTATTAACAAAAATGGGCACACAACTAAGAATAAGCTCGTATGAGCTTATTACTGGACCAAATAAGGTCTGGTTTGTTTCAAAAGACTTAAAATGAAAAGTTAGCTAGGCTTGTATAAGGAAACAACTTAAAACCAAGTATAACTCAAGATAGCTTATTCCAATAAGCCAACATTAAGCAAACTGAAAATCCAGACATGCACAATCAGATTTTTATGCTCAAACTTGTTGAACAGCTTAATAGGAGTATGGTGTTGATCCCAAACTTAGATCGATTTAGCTTGTGTAAACGAGATTAAATCAAGTTAAACACGTAGAGAAACTTTGTTTTGTATAAAACAATTTAAGTATTATGCGAAATTAATACTCAAACAATAACACACAAACAATGTAAACCAAACTTTCACTTGATTGATAAAACAAACTTGCGTACAATGAAAGTGTGAAAACGTATGTTAAACATAAACCTAAGGGCCTCCTTTTATAGACATAAGGAGCCTTGTACAAGAGTCTACGTATCAGCTATTTTAGGTAAAGATAAAAATAGAAAATACATTGTCGATCATATCTTTACTAGAAACATACTAGAAACATAATACGTGTAGACTAAGTCTTCTATCAGTGCTTGACTTCTTCTTATCAACGCTTGACTTCTTCCTGTCAACGCTTGTCCTGTCAATGCTTGATTTCTTCCTATCAACGTCTTGATTGCTCTTGTCAGCGTCCAAGTGTATTGACTACATTTTATTCCCAACAATCCTCCCCTAAACTTGATATCTACTCTAGTAATCAAGTTTCTGAATAAAAACTAAGGACTAGGAGGATTCTTACAAATCTTATCAATCTGGTAATAAACATATCTAATCAAATCTTTGGTCACATCACTTGAGTAGTCAATTTCCAGCTGTGATGTCTTCATCTTTTCTAAAACTTCTTTGGACATGGGATACTCAGCATCCACAAGAAGATATTCAGAAAACTTTGTAGAACTTAAATGATACACACCAGCTGCTGAATATAAACGCCATTGAAGTCCAATGATATCATCCTCAAGATCCTTCCAAACAGGATCTTCTTCCTCTGGTGCACACATTCTCTTGAATGTTGACCAGATCTTTCTTCCATTGACTGAAGTAGGTGCTTCAGTCTCATACTTGGCCTGCAGTAACCTCCAAATGTCTGCCAAGTCTTCCCTATCCATACTTGCAAACAAAGACATAAGAGTAGTAAAAGTGTGTACCTCTTTCCCATATCTACCAATCATTCAAAACCCACTTGCATCTTCTTCATAACTAATGACAGGGTTTCTGACATCATGAGGTAACACCTTTACCATATCTGAAGCTTCCATGGGTGAGAGCTTAATACTCCTTCTAATAACAGCTTCACTGGGATTCACTTTACTCAAATCTTTAGGAAACTCAAGTGGAACTCCCTTCTTCAATGGCCTTGGTACAATCATAGCCTTTCGAATCTCCATCTCTTCTACAAGTTCTTCTTTCCTTTCATCTGAAAGAAGTCTGATAGTGTTCATCTCTTGCACTCTTGCCCAAATAGGATAAGCCTTATACTCCAATTCTTCAAAGGACAATCCCTGCAACTTCTTAAAAGTCCATATTCCTTGATGACATATGAGCAACATATAATAAAGCTCCCTTCTATCTCTCTTCAACAGTGAGAAAACTTTGCTAGCCCTATACTTCAGAATTACCTTGCAATCTCTTTGAACTCTTAGAAAAATCTCCAAACCCCAAAGTTGATCTGAAATTGTCATGTCTGGATTCTCCATAACCTTTTTCTCCCAAGCATGATACATCTGGGCAACTTCTGGCATATCATAATCTACTTTTAACTTAAACTCTCTAAGTTTCTCCCTTGCCAACTCATCACCATGTTCAAGTCTTTCTGGTTCTTCAATGATCATAACACTTGAATCTGAGCTTTCATCATTACTTCCTTCTTTCTCCTCAAAAGTAACTACAAATGGTGACTCATCAACCTTCTTCTTTTCTTGTTCCATAAGTTGTGCGACTACCAATGAATCAAATTGTACTTGCGTTGCATCCTTTGGAACCTCTGTTTCTACCATGATTCCTTTACCCTTATCTAATGGATCAATGATGGGTAAAGATGATGATGGTACCTATGAAGACACTTCCTTGATGATAGCTGATGACTGGAATACATCAACCATATCTGCAGGTCTGTCAACGTTCAAATCCTGTGTGTCAACACCCAACATGCTCTTATCAGCGCTTGGTGTATCAGCGTCCAAAATCTGCTTGTCAACACTCACCTTATTCTTGTCAGCGCTTCTTGTAAACTGCTCCATCATTGCTGTAAAGGATAAGTTCAAATTTGTAGGAGTAACCAAAGAGACATCAAAACCTGGTTGCTTCTTCAAATCTGTAAGAGCTTCAGCCACATTTGAGCCATGAGCACTCAAATTAGCTGGCTCATTAGCAGCTTCCTCCCCTTTGTAAGAATCCTCCCCTAAAGAAAGGACCCTTGTCTGCCTTCTCCTAGCCTCAGCAGTTTCTAAAACACCAATCCTCTCCCTCAATTGCTTGAGTTCAAGGCCCTAGGTAGAGACAGTATGTACCAGGTCTGCATTTTGCTTTCGCAAGCTAATGCAGATAGCCGTCAATTCCAACATTGTATATGGTTCCAATCTTCCCTCCTCTAGAGTGGGTATTTGAACTCCCAAAATAGAGTCATGGGGCATGGATGAGGTCTTAATGATGTTAGGACGGGCTTGGCCTGCATCTAAGCGAGTACCAATAGTCCTAGCCTCACCCATATCACCAACCACACTTGTGGTGGTGGTTTTCTCTGAAACATGGCTAGGACCACTATAGGAGAACACTTCAGTAGTCCTTGGGCGTTTTACCAACCTAAATTCAGGGATGTAGAAGATGATGTGGATTGGGTATCAGTTTGAAGGTTAAGGGGTGTTTGGGTCTGGTGTAGAAAGGTGTCCACGTCTGGATTTGAAGTGTCAACGCCAACATTTAAAGTGTTAGCATTGAAGGGATTTTGGTCAAATTCCATTTGTTGAGGGGAAGGTGATTGTTCAGGTAATGGGTCAAGTTGTGGTTGTGGGTCAGGTTGAGGTTGTGCTGCTGTAATAACAGCAAGCATGGCTTGGGTAAGGGGTAAATCTCTATGAGGGGGTGAATTCATCTTACTAAAAATAGCTTTCTTTTGCACAGGGATCGCATAAAAATCATCATGATCCCTGGTGCAATACCTTTGCTCATCAAAAATCATTTGTAAAAATCATGGGTAAGCCAAAGTCATCTTATTACCCTTGTTTTTACACATGCCATCAAAATTCAGTTTAGAAAAATTATACTTTTGCCCATTAGTAATACACACAATTGGACTAGCAATAGATCTGTTAATTTCATTATGTGCAGTACATTTGGGACTTAAACATTGAAGGATGACATGTATTAAGTACTTCCAAGCTAGGGGAAATCCCTGTTTATTATATTTGTTAAAAGTACCCTCTTCAGAGAAAGGATACTCCAAAGTTTGAAGTCCCTGTTCTATCTCACCAATGGGTAGAGTGGTTATACTATCTGCATCATTAAGATGCAAAGCCTGACATCCACCTCTTTTCCATCTCCAACCTTTCCCCAAGGGTGTTCTAAAGATCCTCTTGACAGCATGAAGATGACATTCTTTGGGAGTAACTTGATGGCGTGCACATGCACGCACATCAAACATAATGTCAGGTCTTGAAGCTGTGAGATACATCAATGAACCAATCATTGACCTATAATGCCTGACATCCACCTCTTTTCCATCTCCAACCTTTCCCCAAGGGTGTTCCCTATCCATAGGTGTACTAGCCCGTTTCTCATGTGGAGAAAATCCAAACTTCTTCAAGATTTCTGCTACATATTTATCTTAAGAGATGAAGATACCATCTTCTTTCTGCTATACTTGTAACCCTAGAAAGAAGTTCATCTCCCCCATTTCACTCATCTTAAACTTGTCTGTCATAAGCTTGGAAAAGTCTTCACTCATCTTTGGACTAGAAGAGCCAAAGATGATATCATCCACATAGACCTGTACAATTTACAAATCCTTACCAGTCTTGTTTGTAAACAAGGTCTGGTTTATGGTGCCCCTTTTGAATCCATTTTCCACCAGATAGGTGGACAATGCGCCATACCATGCTCTTGGGGCTTGATGAAGTCCATACATAGCTTTCTTTACTCTATACACCTTGTCTGGATGTTCTGAATCTTCAAAACCAGGATGTTTGATGAGACTGCTTTTATACATAGTCTCATCGTCCAATTAGGGCATAAAATGCATTAAATATCATCAAAATACCCAAATATATGCTTGTGTTTGTTGCTTGTGTATTTTAGGTACGGATATTGGGAAAATGACAAAAGATCACAAGAATCACGCAAAAACGAACACGGGAAATGAAGCCGCACGATTAACCAAGCCCTAATGAAGAATTTTCCAAAGAAAAACCTTGAAGATTTGAAGAATATTGAAGATTGGTCCTCCAAGTTTGAAGAATTGACACTTTATACCCTTGTATCTTCATAATTACAAGTTTGGTCCCTAAAGTTTGTCAAAATTACAAAAAGGACCCTTAACTTTGAAGAATTGGCAAATTTAGTCCCTCAACAAATCTAAATTGTCAATATTGGTCCTCCAAGAAGTCAACAAACAAGTCAAGGCCTTGAAATATGAAGACATGTCAAAATCAGTCCTTGGAATATGAAGAAATTGCATGTTTAGTCCTTAAAACAAGTTTTAAAACTTGTTGTGCCAAATTTGACAACCTTCCCAAAGTTGTCATGTGTTAATTTGGCGTTGATAGCCATTTTTAACAAAGTGAACAAAAAGTGAAAAGTGAAGGGCCAAACCTGCCAGACAACCTAAGCTATACCCTCCTCTCACAGCTTGACACCTCACCCACTCACATCCCACACCCAATCAGCATCACCCTTTCTGCCATGTCACCCATCCACTCACCCCTTAACTGAATACTTAATTCAGTTTTAACCTTCCCACCAAAACATTTAATTTAAAAAGTCATTAACCCCAAACGGATTAAACACCTCTTAATCCACCCTTAAACCCTAATTTTTCCAGGAAGAACATCACTTAAAACAAGGGGTTTTTGGATGATATTTTCCAGATCCTTAATTAAACACCTCTTAAACCTTAAACCACCCTTAAACTCCCATCACCATCACTTCACATGTCCCTCCAACCCTCCCCTGCCCCACTTTTCACTCTCAAACAAAACTTGGCAGCAAGATCAACAACCCTCAGCAATTTCTTGTTCTCAAAGGTTAAATGAACGTCCTAGATTGCTTCTACACCACTGGCATCTCAGCTACATGCCAAGATCATCACATGGCTTTGTTTTGACTTAAAATTCAAAAATCATCCAAGGGCAAGATTGGAAGTTCAAGTGTTAGGGTTTTAGCTTCTTATCACTTCTAGAATCACAATGTAAGCCTCTATATAAAGGCCTTTAGGACGTAGCATAGTTCTTGTTCTTGATTTTTCTCCTTTTTCACAAACTTTGTAAAAGCCAGTTTATGAGTTAATATAAATGGTTTAAGTATTGTTGATGAGAAATATTGAGTACCCTTTACATTTTCAGTTGATTTAAAGTTCATTGTTTAAGTTTGGTCTAAGTTTCAGCAAAGTTTTTTTGAATTTCCAAGTTTCTGATTAATTTTAAAGCCTTTTCTCAAATCTTAAATTTTATTCAAAACCTGTTAAAATGGTGATTAATTGTGTTAGTATGATGGTATTTGAGCTTGTGTATGTCCATAACACCATGGCTTGTTCTGGTGTAGTGGGTACCCAAGTTTAAACAAGCCATTGGTTTGGTCCTTTCTTTCTTTTTTAAGCTTATTATTATCTGACCTATAAGCTAACGCTTTCTTCTAGCTTAATCCATAAGCTGGGAGCAAGTTTTAAGCTTTTTACACAAGCTTTGTTCACTCTTATCTTAGCAGATTCAAAGAGGAACCTTTCTTGTTCATATTTGTTAAGTAGAATTCCATCAACACCTCAACAAAGTTCAGCATAGACCCGGGTCTATTGGAGGTGGTTTTTCAACCACAAAGGGTCCTGGATGTAGGACCCTTAAGGTAGTCATTGTTCCCTTTTTTTCATTTTTTAAAGTTTCTGAAATTTTATGTGCTTTTTGTGATTCTGCTTGTTAAGTGTTTAAATGAATGTTTGAGTGCTTAAATCTGCTTAAATAGGACTTGTATGCATGCTTAGATAGTGGTCAATCACTTTGGTTAAGTCTTGATTGGGTTTGCTTTGAAAAATGTTGATATTCAGATTTAAAGGGGTGTTTGGATTTGCACATTAAGTAAGATTACTTGGTTGATTATGTGTTAAAAGCTGTTGAAATACACTCATTAGTTAGTAATTAGGTGTTTAGTGTGCTTAAGTTTCAGTTTGAACAAGTTTTGAACACTTTGCAGCTTAAAACTTGGGAAAAATAGCTAAAATCAGTTAACTGCCTTGTTTGCATGATTTTGTGAGAATTTGTGCTTGATTCATTGCAAGTTGTTAGATATAAGGTTGTTTAAGGAGTGTGATTCAGTTCAAGTTATTTAATATCATTGTGAGCTTTGTTTGAAGTATTGAATCTCACTTGTGTGTCAATTGCACCAGCAACTTGTGCTAAGTATATCAGTGACTTGTTCTTGAACTTTTGAGCTTGATTTTGTGCTTGTACTTGATTGTTTTTGTGTTTGATTTGACTCCTTGTACTCCAAAGAGTACAAGGGTGCCTTTGTTCCATCAAAAACACCACCAAAAAGCAAGATCAAGCCCTCTTGATCATAACTGCACAAGTGAAGAAAACTTCATTTGTTCATCAGAAAGTCATAATACCTGGGCACGTTTTTTGATTTATAGACCTTAATCTTGTTAAATTTTGGATTGTGTTTGAGTTTTAGTAGTTAATTAAGTACCTAGTTTAAGTTTTAAAAGTAAAAAAAAAAAAAATTTACAAAAAGTTCACCCTGCCTGGACTCGAACACGCGACCTTGCGTTCCAAGGAGTAACGTGTTAACCAGTGATCTAGATGACTTTTTACGTTATTGTTTGATTTCATTACTTATTTAAGGGGTTTTGTTTTTGTAGCTTATTTAAGTAACAGCTTAATAATAAGCATTTTCCAGCTTATTCCTTTGAGGATTTATCTGTTTCGCATTTTTCTTAGGATTATATTAGTGTTTTTTATTTTTCTGAGCAAAAATTAGATTTTTCCCTTTATTATTTTATTTATTAGGATTATTTTAAATTTAATTTTTAGAAAGTCATTTAAAAATAGTAAAAAGTGATTTAAAAATCTGAAAAAATAATTTTTAGGTTTTTAATCATACTTTTGAGGTTTACAGCTTATTAGGTTTTCAATTTAGCTTATTTTTAATTTTATAAGATTTTAGGATTTTTAAGCAACTTTTAAATTTAATATAAAATTATTTAATAGGTTTCAAAAAATTTGGTTTGCATTTTTGTTCTAGTTACATTATTTAGGATTTTTGGTAATTTTATAGAATTTATTTACAAACTTTTTATTTTTTTGAATATTTTAATATTATTTTATTATTAAAATTTGAAGTTTTATTTTTTCTTGTTTTTACATTTTTTCTAGGTTAAGGACATTGAATTAGGAGCTTTTTCACTTTCCAAATATTTTTTAGGCTTTTCATTTATTTTCTAGAATTAATTTAAGATTTAATAGACTTTAATAGTTTTTAAGTGTTTAAAAATAGTTTAATTTGGTTTTAAAATTTTTAAAAATAGTTTTTAGCTTAATTAGGTCATTTTTTAGGTTTAAAAACTATAAAATCTTGTTTAGGGCTTTTTAATATTTAATTGTGATTTTTAGGGCTTTAATTAGCATTAAAAAGTCATTATTGAATTAATTAAAAGGTTTTAACAAGTTTGGATTTTTTGTAAACTCTTAGAATATTATTGGGGATTTTTAGTAATTTTTAGGAATTTTTAGGTTTAAATTTTTATTTTGGTACTATTTACGGATTTACGTGTTCGCCTTTTTCGTCGTAGTTTAATTCGTAATCGTAACCGTCTCTTCTTTCCTTTCTAATTTCTTTTCTTCTTGTTCATAATCACAAACATCATTAATCAATTCAATACACAACGCACTAGCCTCCTCGAGAACGAACTCACTTAGGGTCATTCACACACGGTTTTCCTAAATCGTCGTGCACTTGCCCTACTTTGTGCATCCTTTTCCTAAAGGTGTACAAAAACTACCAACATCATTTTGGCGCCGCTGCCGGGGAGACGTTTTGTGTTTTGGTTGAACCATTGTTGTTTTTTATATTAGCCATAAAAGTATTTGTATTAATAGCACTCTATTAATACGTATTATCGGTTTTTCGTTTTTTGTGAATATTATTACTATATTGTATACGTAGAACAATAAATTTACAAGTACTCCAAATACGTGAGAAATCACAACCTTGACTTGGGAGGTCATTACCCAATCATTGTATTCGAATCTCAAACCAAAGAAAAAGGCAAAAATAGATAAATACTTTCGTGAAGCTTAATTTTGAAAATACAAACTATAAGGTGGGTATAAGGCGGATATTATAAAATATATCCTAAGGAAAAAGGCTCTTAAGTGCTTCGCGCCGCCTCGTTTCCCCGCTTGCTTGTGCGTATTTGATTTTGAGAGTGAATCAAAGGTTTTACCGCCCAAAGTATTACAAAGTATCATATATATTTTCTTGGTTTCATTTGATTAAACCCTCTTGAACGATTTGGTGTTCCACCATCGTTCTAAAGTCATCGAAGGCGTTCACTTCACGTGATCGTTTTCATTCCTTGAGGCTTCTTTAATCGAGAGATTTGATTAAGGAGGAGATTTTTAGATTTTGGTCTACTTAATACATTCCAAAAATCCAAAAAAAAGTAAAAACAATCAAAAACCACAAAAAAATTTGAAAAAGTAAAAACACCAAAAAGAATCTTCTTTGCTCGCCTTCTCGTTGTACGTGACGTTTATGCAAACTCGCTCTAAAGCAAGACGTGCTCGTAAACGAAGAAACAAATCACTCACTCCTACTAGTGAGGAGTCTCCTATTGACGAACCCATTGTAGTGAAAGAAGCACCCATGGCTAATCGAACTATGATGGAGTTGCTTCAAGCACCCACCGAGGGTTATGGAGAAGCGATTGTGATTCCCGCTATCCTTGCGGAGAATTTTGAGGTTAAGACGGGTTTGTTGTCCATGATTCAAAATAACAAGTTTCGAGGGGACGAAAAGGACAACCCTCATAACCACATTCGCCAATTTAATCGTCTCACCGCCACGTGCAAGTTTAAGGATGTTTCAAACGACTCGATTAAGATGATGCTTTTTCCGTATTCCTTAGCGGGCCCGCAAAAATTTGGTTAGAGAAAGAGCCACCCAATTCTATATTGACGTGGAAGGATCTCGTTTCAAAATTCGTGAACCAATTTTTTCCGCCTTCTAAGACTACGCACTTGAAAAACGAGATTTCAAAGTTTTCGCAAGAGTATACTGAGAGTTTTTCAACGGCTTGGAATAGGTTTAAGGAAATGTTGCACGAATGTCCTCATCATGGTTTTTCCGACTTGCATCAAATAGACACATTTTACAATGGCTTGAAGGATCATGAGCGTGATTATCTTAATGCCGCCGCGGGTGGTAATTTTTTGTGTAAAACGGTCGAGGAAGCATTGTTAATCATTGAGAATAGGTCTAAGGTGTATAGTCCTCGTAGCACATCGAGTGTTCGTAAGACTTCGTCTTCGTCTTCGCCTTCATTGTCACACACTGTTGATGCTTGCCAAGTCGAGGCTAATTTGGAGAACAAAATTTTTGATATAGTGAAAGGATTGTTAGTTGAGCTTAAAGTTGGTGAACAACCCGCTCCCGCTACGATTAAAGCGGTTGAGGTTTCTTGTATGTATTGTGGTGGAGCTCACGATTATTCCGAGTGCATTACCAACGGTGGTAACACTTCGAGTGCCTTCGCGGCCGCGGGAACTTATAACCAAAACGGTCAAGTTCCTCGCACTAATCAATTGACTCCACCGGGTTTTTCACCAAATCAAAATGCTAACAATTATCGAAACAATCAAGTTGGTTACCAAAGCAATCAAAGGAACAATTTTAAGGGTAATAACAACTATGGAAATCAAGGGAGTAGTAGTAGCCAATTGCAAAATCAAAATCAAAACCGTAATTTTCAAAACACGAGTCAAGGTCTTCAAAATGCTTACACTAAAGAACTTCCAATGGATTTTGTGAATTACGCCACGGCAAATGATAAGATTTTGGAAAACATTCAAGAGCAATTGGCTAATCAAGCTAGGGACACGGCTAAGAACGCAAAGGAGTTAGCTAATTTTGTTAAGGAAAATCTAGCCATGAGAAATGAATTGAAAAATGATTTTGCTAACCAAATTCGAGGTCAAAACAATAAGATAGAGCAAAGTCATGCTAGGCTTGAACAAAGAATTGACCAAAAGGCCGCTAGCCAAGATTTGAAGTTTAATAGTCAAGATGCTAAGCTTAACGCCATTTTAGAAGCCGTCATAGGGAACAAAGCCTCTACTTCGAGTAGTTTGCCTAGTAACACCGTTTCAAACCCGAAGGGAGAGATGAAAGTGATTACCACACGAAGTGGTAAGACACTTAAGGAACCGACTCCTCAACCAATTACTCCAACGGTGGAAGAAATTGAGGAAGAACCCGAGGTGGTGTTCGAAAAGGAGCATATTTCAAGCCCACAAAGTACCGCTCATGCCACACCTACGGTTGACCCATCACCCATATTGGAACCCGAGATTCCAAAGGCTATGCCTATGCCCCATCCCACACCACCCTTGCCTTACCCATCGAGACTTAGGAAGGAGAAACGACAAGAGCGCGATAACTACCAATTTGAGCTTTTTTAGAAAATGTTTCGTGATTTGCATTTTAATGTGAGTTTCGCCGATGCTTTGGTCATGATGCCTCGATTTGCCGCTAACTTTAAGAATATGTTGAACAACAAGGAGAAATTACACCAAATGTCTAGTTGTTCGTCGGTTTATCTTAATCGCATACCTCAAAAAGTCGGTGATCCCGGTAAATTATTGATCCCTTGTGCCATTCAAGATATGGAAGAATGCTTCGCCTTGGCCGATCTTGGTGCTAGCATTAACTTGATGCCACTTGCAATATTCAAGTCGCTCAATCTTCCTAATCTTACTCCTTCACGAATGTCTATTGAGTTGGCCGACCATTCCACGATTCTTGCATGTGGTTTGGCGGAAGACGTTTTTGTGAAAGTAGGGAAGTTCTACTATCCCGTAGACTTTATCGTTGTTGATATTCCCACGGATCCTCAAGTTCCTCTTATTTTAGGTCGTTCGTTTTTGGATACGTCTATGGCTTTAATTGATGTTCATGCTAGAAAGATCACCTTACGTTTCAACGACGAGGAACTTGTTATAAACGCAACTCAAAATTCTCAACTTTCTCATGTTTATTCCATTGCTACCATAAACCTCGTTGATATGATCGACGTGGTTTGCGAGGAATTTTCACAAGAAGTTTTAGGGTTTGGTGATGAAGAAACTAGTGGCAATCCCACTATGTTAGATCCAATTCTTGATAATTCGACACCAACCTTCACTCCTTTCGAAGGTGGTGGTTTTACGTTGGAAGAATTCGATGTTCCACGTACTTGCAACGAAGACCTCGACAACGATGAGGACTTCTCGATTATCAAGGATTTTCTCAACGATTTCCCATTTCCTCCACCCGAGGAGGTTATGAGTATCGAGCCCAAATCTTCACTTGAGGAACCACCTATTCTCGAGTTGAAAGATTTACCTCCTCACCTCGAATATGTCTATTTGGAGGAGGACGACAAGTTGTCGGTTATTATTGCGAAAGATCTTTCTAATGATGAAAAAACCGCACTTGTCGATGTTCTTAAGGACCACAAAGGGGCGATTGCGTGGAAGTTATCCGACATTAAGGGAATCGATCCCAAATTTTGTACACACAAAATATTAATGGAGGAGGATTTCAAGCCAACAATCCAAAGTCAAAGGAGGGTGAACCTCAAAATTCACGACGTCATCAAAAAGGAGGTCCTTAAACTCCTTGACGCGGGAATGATTTACCCTATTTCCGATAGCCCTTGGGTGAGTCCTATTCATTGTGTCCCTAAAAAGGGAGGGATGACCGTTGTGCCAAACGATGCCAACGAGTTGATTCCCACTAGACTCGTGACCGGATGGAGAGTGTGCATTGACTATCGTAAGTTGAATGAAGCCACTCGAAAAGACCATTTTCCCTTGCCTTTCATGGACCAAATGTTGGAGCGTCTTGCGGGAAACGATTTCTATTGCTTTTTAGATGGTTTTTCCGGTTACTTCCAAATTCCCATCGATCCTCGTGATCAAGAAAAAACTACGTTTACGTGTCCATATGGAACGTTTGCCTATCGTAGAATGCCATTCGGACTTTGCAATGCACCGGGAACTTTTCAACGATGCATGATGGCCATTTTTCATGATATGATCGAGAAGACGATGGAAGTCTTCATGGATGACTTTTCCGTGTTTGGTGATTCCTTTACTTCGTGTTTGTCGAACCTAGAGAGAATGTTAAAACGTTGTGAGGAAACCAACCTTGTGCTCAATTGGGAAAAGTGTCATTTTATGGTTAAGAGTGGAATCGTCTTAGGGCACAAGGTCTCGAAAGCGGGGATTGAGGTAGATCAAGCTAAGGTAGACGTCATCGCCAAATTACCTCATCCCAAAACCGTCAAGGGAGTTAGGAGTTTCCTAGGCCACGCGGGCTTTTATCGACGATTCATCAAGGATTTCTCGAAGATTTCTCGACCCATTACACATCTTCTTGAAAAAGAAGCACGTTTTGTCTTTGACGAAGATTGTGTACGAGCCTTTGAGATCCTTAAGAGGAAATTTACCGAAGCTCCCATTCTTGTTGCTCCAAATTGGAACCTCCCCTTTGAACTTATGTGTGATGCAAGTGATTACGCTATTGGGGCCGTTTTGGGGCAACGTCATGATAAGCACTTCTTGCCTATTCACTATGCTAGCAAGATGATGACCGAGGCTCAACTTAAATACACTACAACGGAAAAGGAGTTCCTTGCCGTGGTGTATGCATTTGAGAAATTCCGACCTTATCTCGTCTTGACGAAATGCATAGTGTATACGGACCATTCGGCTATCAAGTATCTCATGGCAAAGCAAGATGCTAAGCCGAGATTACTTCGTTGGATTCTCCTCCTTCAAGAATTTGATCACAAAATCATTGACAAAAAAGGAGCCGAGAATCTAGCGGCCGATCATCTCTCTCGTTTGGAAGATCCTCACCAAAGTGTTTACGAGCCCAAGGAAATCACCGAAACATTTCCGCTCGAGACACTTGGTGTAGTGAATTCCAAACTTGATTCTTCTACCCCATGGTTTGCGGATTTTGCAAATTACCATGCGGGAAACTTCATCATTAAGGGTATGACAACTCAAGAAAAACGAAAATTCTTTCGTGATGTCAAGTCCTATTTTGGAACGACCCTTACTTGTTTCGAACTTGTGCGGATCAAATCATCCGACGTTGTGTATTTGGCACCGAAGCTTCTAACATCCTTAGAGCTTGCCATGAGGGACCCACGGGTGGTCACCACGGTGCTAGTCTCACGGCTAAGAAGGTATTTGATGCCGGCTTCTTTTGGCCTACTATTTACCGAGATGCACAAGATCTTGTGAAGTCTTGTGATTCATGCCAACGACAAGGAAAAGCCTCACAAAAAGATGAAATGCCACAAAATATCATTCAAGTATGTGAGATCTTTGACGTTTGGGGCATAGACTTTATGGGGTCGTTCCCATCATCTCGTGGTAATAAGTACATTCTCGTTGCGGTTGACTACCTTTCTAAGTGGGTGGAGGCCAAGGCCTTGCCCACTAATGATGCTCGTGTGGTAGTTAAGTTCTTGAAAAGTTTGTTTGCTAGGTTTGGAACCCCTCGTGCTATCATAAGCGATCGTGGAACCCATTTTTGTAATGACCAATTTGAAAGGGTTCTAAGGAAATATGGGGTTACACATCGTCTTTCTACGGCTTATCACCCACAAACAAGTGGGCAAGTCGAGGTTTCAAACCGAGCGTTGAAAAGGATCTTGGAGAGATCCGTGGGGAAAAACCGACAATCTTGGTCAGATAAGTTAGACGATGCTTTATGGGCCTTTAGGACCGCTCATAAGACGCCCATTGGGTGCACTCCCTATAAGCTTGTGTATGGAAAGAATTTTCATTTGCCTATCGAGTTAGAACACAAGGCTTATTGGGCCCTAAAGCATTGTAATGATGACATGGAGACCGCGGAAAAACACCGAAAAATGCAATTAAATGAATTGGATGAATTGAGGGACATTGCTTATGAAAATTCATTGATTTATAAAGAGAAAACTAAAAAGTTGCATGATTCTAAAATTAAAAACCGGGTTTTTAACATTGGGGATCAAGTTTTACTTTTTAATTCAAGATTGAAAATCTTTTCCGGTAAATTGAAATCCTGTTGGTCCGGTCCATTCACCGTAACTCAAGTGTTTCCGTATGGGACCATCGAGCTAGCTCAAGATGATGGTCCTAACTTCAAGGTGAATGGACCTAGGTTGAAGCACTACTTTGGCGGGGAAGTTCCATCCTTGAACTACCTCGACCAAGTCACCTTCCCCAATGATAATTAGCATTGAGGGGATCGAGTCGAGCTCATGACTCGGTAATCAAAAACGAGGTGCCTCGTGGGGGAGTCCCATGCTTATCCTATGTACATATTATCGCTTTCTTAGTCTAATGTAGCTTACGTGTGGGGATTCGTGCCCTTCCAACCTTTGTTCCGTGGTTGTTTGTGCATTGTGGTTTTTAGATCATGATCTTCACGATTGGAGCCTCTCGTGTTCGTTTTATAGGAGCACTCGATCGTTTGCTTTGGAGACATTTCTCAATATCCATGATATATCCTTTGATGTTCTAACCTTAGGTTTTTAGCACACTTCATAAATGGCTTTAAATTTAATGGTTACACCCTTTCCATGTTAGATTAGGCATTCGACTACGTCTCTAGTATGGGGGTGTTTGTACCCCTAGACTCGAAACATTGAGGACAATGTTTAACTTTAGTATGGGGGGTGAATAGATACTTGCCTTGCCAAACCTTCACGCTTTCCCAAAGTTTATCGTTTTGTTTATCATTTTTGTTGCAAAATAAGGCTAAAAATGGCCAAATTTTAAAATTTTCTCATATTTTATAAGTGTTTGAAGACACGAATGTAGATTTTCCGATGGCGAGAATAAGAGTAATTTTTGACTCGACCGTGCGTGTTGAGCACTTAGCTTTGGTTCCTTAACTACACATTAGGCTAAGTCTCTTAAATGAGGACGAGAAATGATAGAGTTAATTATAAGTTACTATGCTAAACGTAGAGTACTTGTATTCTTTCAAAAACTCATGTGTTCTCGTTGTTTGCTTATTCTCCCTTCGCATGTAAATATTTTTTGCTTAATAAATATTGACTTAGCGGTTTAGTTAGGATTGTTGGGTTTCTAGTCTTTTCTAGTAGCTTCCGTGTAATTAAATTGGGAAGACATTAAGGTATCACCAGCGTCACGGTTTTGAAGTATTGGCACCCGAATAATCGAAAGCTTCACCCAATAATAAGATTTCAAGTGCTCACCTAAATCAAGCAAACAATTTGAAGCCCCACAAGGCCTAAAATCTATGCAAAATTGAAAGTGAATCAAGCCTTAATCTTCGAAGCTTTAAAGATCCAAAATTCGCTTTAGTGTGAGGATATACGTCTTTGGCTAATAAAACCACCGATGAGGCGGATAATACAAGGCAAGGCAAGACCGAAGTCATAATAAAAGCTTCATGGCGAAGTTGAATAAAAGATGGAGGTAAACCAAAGATAATAAGGCCCTTCCGTTAGGGGGCGTATAAAAGTCTTGGTAATAAGTCTCATGTTCAAAACCGTTATAAAACCGTGTTTATCGATTCTTCTTGTCAACTTAATTTTTTGACATCGTTGTCTATTAGGAGGGATTATTGATTTGATGGTCTTAGTTACACCGTTAGGACTCTATTTTTAGAACTAAATCTCTATTATCGCATAAGTCAACAATGTATCCTCGTGAAACATTCAAGACATAATAAAATATAAGAGATACAACTTAGGAATAATGGGAGAATAAGTACGTGATTAGGGCATATGAGTAGTGTTAGCATTACTAACTTATAATGACAATGATCTCGTTGCACGCTTGGCTTGGAATTGAAGTGAAAATCGAGGACGATGAAATTATTTCTAACGAAGCATTCACGTGTTCTTGTTCTATGAACCTAAACGTCCCATTTTGCGATGAAAATCATACATTATGTCTATAACACAAGTAGTAGTAATAGTAATAGTTAGCTAGTTTATCATTTCAATAAAGTGAATAAAAATGAATTTTGGAGATGCTATGATACTTTATTCTAGCATTGCGTGAGGGCACGACAATGGTTTAGTATGGGGGAGTGATGAGACTGCTTTTATACATAGTCTCATCGTCCAATTAGGGCATAAAATGCATTAAATATCATCAAAATACCCAAATATATGCTTGTGTTTGTTGCTTGTGTATTTTAGGTACGGATATTGGGAAAATGACAAAAGATCACAAGAATCACGCAAAAACGAACACGGGAAACGAAGCCGCACGATGAACCAAGCCCTAATGAAGAATTTTCTAAAGAAAACCCTTGAAGATTTGAAGAATATTGAAGATTGGTCCTCCAAGTTTGAAGAATTGACACTTTATACCCTTGTATCTTCATAATTACAAGTTTGGTCCCTAAAGTTTGTCAAAATTACAAAAAGGACCCTTAACTTTGAAGAATTGGCAAATTTAGTCCCTCAACAAATCTAAATTGTCAATATTGGTCCTCCAAGAAGTCAACAAACAAGTCAAGGCCTTGAAATATGAAGACATGTCAAAATCAGTCCTTGGAATATGAAGAAATTGCATGTTTAGTCCTTAAAACAAGTTTTAAAACTTGTTGTGCCAAATTTGACAACCTTCCCAAAGTTGTCATGTGTTAATTTGGCGTTGATAGCCATTTTTAACAAAGTGAACAAAAAGTGAAAAGTGAAGGGCCAAACCTGCCAGACAACCTAAGCTATACCCTCCTCTCACAGCTTGACACCTCACCCACTCACATCCCACACCCAATCAGCATCACCCTTTCTGTCATGTCATCCATCCACTCACCCCTTAACTGAATACTTAATTCAGTTTTAACCTTCCCACCAAAACATTTAATTTAAAAAGTCATTAACCCCAAACGGATTAAACACCTCTTAATCCACCCTTAAACCCTAATTTTTCCAGGAAGAACATCACTTAAAACAAGGGGTTTTTGGATGATATTTTCCAGATCCTTAATTAAACACCTCTTAAACCTTAAACCACCCTTAAACTCCCATCACCATCACTTCACATGTCCCTCCAACCCTCCCCTGCCCCACTTTTCACTCTCAAACAAAACTTGGCAGCAAGATCAACAACCCTCAGCAATTTCTTGTTCTCAAAGGTTAAATGAACGTCCTAGATTGCTTCTACACCACTGGCATCTCAGCTACATGCCAAGATCATCACATGGCTTTGTTTTGACTTAAAATTCAAAAATCATCCAAGGGCAAGATTGGAAGTTCAAGTGTTAGGGTTTTAGCTTCTTATCACTTCTAGAATCACAATGTAAGCCTCTATATAAAGGCCTTTAGGACGTAGCATAGTTCTTGTTCTTGATTTTTCTCCTTTTTCACAAACTTTGTAAAAGCCAGTTTATGAGATAATATAAATGGTTTAAGTATTGTTGATGAGAAATATTGAGTACCCTTTACATTTTCAGTTGATTTAAAGTTCATAGTTTAAGTTTGGTTTAAGTTTCAGCAAAGTTTTTTTGAATTTCCAAGTTTCTGATTAAATTTAAAGCCTTTTCTCAAATCTTAAATTTTATTCAAAACCTGTTAAAATGGTGATTAATTGTGTTAGTATGATGGTATTTGAGCTTGTGTATGTCCATAACACCATGGCTTGTTCTGGTGTAGTGGGTACCCAAGTTTAAACAAGCCATTGGTTTGGTCCTTTCTTTCTTTTTTAAGCTTATTATTATCTGACCTATAAGCTAAGGCTTTCTTCTAGCTTAATCCATAAGCTGGGAGCAAGTTTTAAGCTTTTTACACAAGCTTTGTTCACTCTTATCTTAGCAGATTCAAAGAGGAACCTTTCTTGTTCATATTTGTTAAGTAGAACTCCATCAACACCTCAACAAAGTTCAGCATAGACCCGGGTCTGTTGGAGGTGGTTTTTCAACCACAAAGGGTCCTGGATGTAGGACCCTTAAGGTAGTCATTGTTCCCTTTTTTTCATTTTTTAAAGTTTCTGAAATTTTATGTGCTTTTTGTGATTCTGCTTGTTAAGTGTTTAAATGAATGTTTGAGTGCTTAAATCTGCTTAAATAGGACTTGTATGCATGCTTAGATAGTGGTCAATCACTTTGGTTAAGTCTTGATTGGGTTTGCTTTGAAAAAAGTTGATATTCAGATTTAAAGGGGTGTTTGGATTTGCACATTAAGTAAGATTACTTGGTTGATTATGTGTTAAAAGCTGTTGGAATACACTCATTAGTTAGTAATTAGGTGTTTAGTGTGCTTAAGTTTCAGTTTGAACAAGTTTTGAACACTTTGCAGCTTAAAACTTGGGAAAAATAGCTAAAATCAGTTAACTGCCTTGTTTGCATGATTTTGTGAGAATTTGTGCTTGATTCATTGCAAGTTGTTAGATATAAGGTTGTTTAAGGAGTGTGATTCAGTTTCAAGTTATTTAATATCATTGTGAGCTTTGTTTGAAGTATTGAATCTCACTTGTGTGTCAATTGCACCAGCAACTTGTGCTAAGTATATCAGTGACTTGTTCTTGAACTTTTGAGCTTGATTTTGTGCTTGTACTTGATTGTTTTTGTGTTTGATTTGACTCCTTGTACTCCAAAGAGTACAAGGGTGCCTTTGTTCCATCAAAAACACCACCAAAAAGCAAGATCAAGCCCTCTTGATCATAACTGCACAAGTGAAGAAAACTTCATTTGTTCATCAGAAAGTCATAATACCTGGGCATGTTTTTTGATTTATAGACCTTAATCTTGTTAAATTTTGGATTGTGTTTGAGTTTTAGTAGTTAATTAAGTACCTAGTTTAAGTTTTAAAAGTAAAAAAAAAAGAAAAATTTTACAAAAAGTTCACCCTGCCTGGACTCGAACACGCGACCTTGCGTTCCAAGGAGTAACGTGTTAACCAGTGATCTAGATGACTTTTTACGTTATTGTTTGATTTCATTACTTATTTAAGGGGTTTTGTTTTGTAGCTTATTTAAGTAACAGCTTAATAATAAGCATTTTCCAGCTTATTCCTTTGAGGATTTATCTGTTTCGCATTTTTCTTAGGATTATATTAGTGTTTTTGATTTTTCTGAGCAAAAATTAGATTTTTCCCTTTATTATTTTATTTATTAGGATTATTTTAAATTTAATTTTTAGAAAGTCATTTAAAAATAGTAAAAAGTGATTTAAAAATCTGGAAAAATAATTTTTAGGTTTTTAATCATACTTTTGAGGTTTACAGCTTATTAGGTTTTCAATTTAGCTTATTTTTAATTTTATAAGATTTTAGGATTTTTAAGCAACTTTTAAATTTAATATAAAATTATTTAATAGGTTTCAGAAAATTTGGTTTGCATTTTTGTTCTAGTTACATTATTTAGGATTTTTGGTAATTTTTTAGAATTTATTTACAAACTTTTTATTTTTTTGAATATTTTAATATTATTTTATTATTAAAATTTGAAGTTTTATTTTTTCTTGTTTTTACATTTTTTCTAGGTTAAGGATATTGAATTAGGAGCTTTTTCACTTTCCAAATATTTTTTAGGCTTTTCATTTATTTTCTAGAATTAATTTAAGATTTAATAGACTTTAATAGTTTTTAAGTGTCTAAAAATAGTTTAATTTGGTTTTAAAATTTTTAAAAATAGTTTTTAGCTTAATTAGGTCATTTTTGAGGTTTACAAACTATAAAATCTTGTTTAGGGCTTTTTAATATTTAATTGTGATTTTTAGGGCTTTAATTAGCATTAAAAAGTCATTATTGAATTAATTAAAAGGTTTTAACAAGTTTGGATTTTTTGTAAACTCTTAGAATATTATTGGGGATTTTTAGTAATTTTTAGGAATTTTTAGGTTTAAATTTTTATTTTGGTACTATTTACGGATTTACGTGTTCGCCTTTTTCGTCGTAGTTTAATTCATAATCGTAACCGTCTCTTCTTTCCTTTCTAATTTCTTTTCTTCTTGTTCATAATCACAAACATCATTAATCAATTCAATACACAACGCACTAGCCTCCTCGAGAACGAACTCACTTAGGGTCATTCACACACGGTTTTCCTAAATCGTCGTGCACTTGCCCTACTTTGTGCATCCTTTTCCTAAAGGTGTACAAAAACTACCAACATCAATGTTGCATAACATAAACCTCCTATGTAATGGTGCCATAAAGAAAAGCACTCTTCACATCTATTTGATAGACTATAAAGCCCATGCAGGAAGCATAGGCTAGAAAAATACTTATAGCCTCAATCCTTGCAACTGGTGCAAAGACCTCCTCATAGTCTATCCCTTCCTCTTGTGAATATCCTTGAGCCACTAAACGTGCCTTGTTTCTGACCATAATGCCTCTTTCATCCTTTTTATTCCTAAGAACCCATCTTCTCCCAATAGGTCTGACATGTCTGGGACAATCAACCAACTCCCAAACATCCTGAATAGCAAATTGGTGAAGCTCATCTTGCATTGTTTCCACCCAACTTGGTTTTTTGAGAGCATCAAAAATCTTCTTGGGTTCCTGTTGTGACAAAAAACAGGCAAACAAACATGCTTGAACAAGAGGGGTATCAACCTTCTTGTGAATATTGGCAATAAATCCTCCAAGATTCTGATGAGATCTTCTAGTTTGCACAAGAGTCATCACATCACCAATAATTAGAGAAGGAGGGTGATTTTTTATTGTAGAAGTGAGCACTCCCCCCTCAATAAGTGTGTTGTCCTCAATCTCATCTTCCATGTTACCAATATCCTCTTCAGACTCTCTTCCATCATCATCTGAATGAACCTCTCCATTTCTGTTTGAAAGTTCACCTAGTTCAAAAGTATTGGAAGAGAAAATATGGTCAAAAGATCTGTCAATGCCTGAGCCAAAGCTGTCAAGGTTTGAGCTATCAACGCCTGATTTTGTCTTGTCAGCGCCAGAATTTCCTTTGTCAGCACCTAAAAGATCATGCATGTTTTCAACTGGTGATACTTGGGGACCACCTTTTTCCTTTCCAGCAGCAGCAGCAGCAGCAAATGCATATGTCCATATGGGAATGGTAACATACTTAGGTATGGATGTAGATTTATCTGCTTGTGATCCAACCTCTTCATCAACCTGTTTACCTGAAACATCAACAACTGGTTCTTCCACCACATTTGAAGTTTCCTTCACAATGTTTGGATTAGTAACAAGCATATAATTCAAAGTCCTAGATAGAGGTTCCAACTCAAATAACCAATTTGGACCACTTTCAGGATCACTAGGTTTACTTTCTAAAAACCTAACATGTACCTTTTCAAGTATACGTTTTTCTTTCTTAAGGTAAACCATATATCCTCTACTCTGCACAGAATAACCCATGAAGTAGCCTTCATCACCTTTAGCACTAAACTTACCTAAGGCATCACTAGTATCCAACACAACTACATGACATCCAAAAGGTTTAAGAAAACCAATATTAGGTTTCCTACCCCAAAGTAACTCATAAGGTTTTTTGTTATGAATCTTGTTGACCAATGCTCTATTCTAAACATAACAAGCTGTATTCACAGCCTCAGCCCAAAATGCAATGGGAAAGTGAGCATCAGCCAACATAGTCCTAGTTGCTTCTATGAGGGTTCTATTCTTTCTCTTAGCAACCCATTTTGTTGTGGGGTTCTAGCTACACTAAACTATCTAGTAATCCCTTTCTTGACACAAAAGTCATCTAATAACTTATTTCTAAACTCACCACCATTATCACTTCTAAGTATCTTAACCTCATTACCAGACTTCTTTTCTATTTGGGTAATAAAGTTAATCAAAGTATCAGCAGTGTCACTTTTCAAAGCTAAAAAGAAAGTCCAAGTAAACCTAGAAAAATCATCAGTGATGACAAAACAGTAAGATTTACCATTTAGGCTTTCTATATTAGTTGGACCAAACAAGTTCATATGCAGCAAGTGAAGTGGTTTAGAACTAGAGTGCACTGGTTTAGACTTAAATGAGACCTTGTGTTGTTTGCCTTTGAGGCATGCAACACAAGAATGGTCATTTTGGAAAGCCTTTTCAGGCAAACCATCAACTAAACCATGTCTCACAAGTCTGTTTATATTTTTAAAATTAATGTGCCCTAATCTTTTGTGCCAAAGATTACTCTCATCAACTGAAGCCTTAGCATATAGACATGACAAATTATTATTCATCCTAATTCCATTAAGATTCACATTATATATGTCCTTATCCCTAGGTGTTCTATAATCAATGAATTTCTCATCTGGTATTTTAAAATCTTTGCTCAACACCAAGAATTCAGTATCAGTGAAAAGAACCTTATTTTTGTTATCACAAACCTGTGATACACTAAACAGATTATAGTCAAGTTCTTTCACCAGAAACACGTTTTCAAAACGCAAATTGTTGGTGAGAAGATTTCCTTTGCCAGTGATAGTTCCATATCCGCCTCCAAAGTAAACTTTGTCACCATCCTTAATGGGAGTGAAGTTTGTGAGATAATATTCCTTCCCAGTCATGTGCCTAGAGCATCCACTATCCCAATAGCCATAATCATTAACCTGCTTTTGAATGCCCTGCACATAAAGAAAATAAATTAGTTTTCTTTGGAAACCCAAGCCTGACCAGACTTGGATTCATTTGATTGTTCAACAAGGACAGACTTAGTCCTTATGACAACCCCTTGTTCATCCCTTTTTGGATTAAACACCCAGTTAACCCCAACTGGTTTTGTTATGACCTTTGAAATACGATGAAATCTGTTACAGGTCATAGAAATCCCATCTGAATTAGGGTTTTGATCTTGCTTAGGTCTCCATGTCAAGCTAGAAGAAGCTTTAGACCCCTTTCCCTTTGGTTGCAAATATTTACCATTATTTGGTCTGGCAACGTTCCTGTCAGCGTTTAATTTGGTCTTGTCAACGCTGAAATTACCCTTATAAGCGTTGATCCTAGGGTTTGCTACAGGAACCCATTGTCTATTAGACCATGTATTGGTCTTCTGAAAAAGTCTTTGTCCATAAGTATTAGACCCTTTAGTAAATAATGGGGTTGGTATAACAACTTGTGGACTTTGCTGAACAAAAGGTTTGGGTTTGACAGTGTTTGACTTTTTGTCAGCGTTGACCTTTGAAGCATTGACACACTTATATGCTAAATGTGAAAAACTTCCACAAGTATAACATGCTTTTCTAGACATAGCTCTAGGTCAAGAATAAAAGAAACCTGTTCCATTATCACTAATTTGACTTTTTGGTGACCTAGGTTTTCTATACATTTCTACATATTTAATACTAGATTTTCTATCAACGTTTAAGCCAAGGTCAACAGTCTTGCCAGTGGTTGGGTTAGTCACTTTTATGGGTGCAGACTCATTTGGGCGATCACTAAGCATACCACCTTTAACAAACAAGGTAGGGTTGGCTTTCTTCCATTGGTCCAAATCAGTCAACTTCTGCATGTATTCCTCTACTGGGGTAAGAATTCTTGGTGGAGGAATAAATTCCTCTTCTTGGAGTTCTGGTATACCAGTCCAAGACAAGTCCTTTCTAAGGACACCATAGAAGTTCCCAGCAGGTGGTGGAAGACCAGCATACTCTTTCATCCTAATCCCAGTCATATCCCTAGAATCCCTTTGTTCACTAACACATTTTTCTAGGGTTTGTGAGGCTTTATCAAATCTCTGAATTTTAAGATCTACATTATCTTTATTTTTTATAGCCTCATCTAACTTAGCCTGTAAAGCACTGTTAGCTCTCTCCATGATGTTTCTAACTTCAATACTAGCATTTAAATCATGAGTTAAAATATTGATTTGATCTTTTAGGTCAAATTCCATTTTCTTATACTCAGCTATAGTCTTTTTAGTTTGAGTAAGAGCAATTTGATAGTTAGATAACTTGCATCTTTCATTAACCACATCTGTTGTAAATTTTAAAACTTCTTTGTTAAGTTTTTTAGTGTTTAAACGACAACCCTTACTACAAAATGCATCATCATATACCTCATTGTCTGATGAAGATGAAGAGTGTGCCATGAGAGCATAGTGAACATGCTCTTCTTCTTCCTTTTCTGTAATCAAATATTTGTTCTCTTCCTCATCCTTGGCCAAATAGCTCCAATCCCAGCCAACACCATCAATATCTTACATGGCAACCATAGCTTTGGAATCATGAGCCTTGATGATTTGGCTTGAGGGTTTTCCAGCATCCGATCTTCTTGGAGATCTGTATTCTCTTATAAAGTGTCCCATTCGATGACAATTATAACACTCAACCTTGGATTTGTCAAATCCAGCAGTGTCCTTAGCATTAAAAGTCATCTTCTTCTTAAATCCTCTATTCCATCTATTTGCCCTTATGCTTGCAAGGGCCATGTTCCACTTTATGTCCATCTCCTCCAAATGCTCATCACTAATTTGCTCAAGGTCCTCATATGTAATCACTGAACCATTGGGCAATGAAGCAATGTATGCACAAACAGTATCTAGATCAATACCATCAGGCTTGACTCTTGGAGGGATAACATTGTATGTGTCAGTGTCTGAATGTGAGGCGTTGACAAGGCTATGTGCAACGTTGACACAAGTTGATCCAGTAACGGGGTGCATGTATGACTCCTTCTGATCAAATTGACCTTCACTATGTGAGAAGAAGGACATATTTCCATTGGTAGACTTGCTTCCTTGATCCAAAAAAGTTTCATTCTCTACCAGCCTCGGTTTATTGTAAACATCATCAAAGGTAGAACTTTTGTGAGTGTTATTAGCAATTATAGACCTTGCTTCAATCTTCCATACATCACCAAGACTTTTAAGAAAAGTGGTGATGATATCAACATCACCAAGCACTGTTCCCAATAAAGGACAGCTTGCTTGTGATGTCAAGAAGTCTGCTTCTCACTCCACTTAGCTTTTCATTGGGTTGAGCTTTAAAAACAGCATACTCATGCAAGAGTTGCTTCTTTTTCTCTTGTATAGTATCAGCATTACTGATAACTAAGATTTTAGTTATAAAAATTGTTCGTTGTACTCGGTCTGATCGAATTGAAAAAGGACTTTAGTGTGACTCAGTCGTTCTTTGGTGAAACAAATAGTTGTGTCGTTGTAGTATTTAAAGTAAAAGTGCAAAACAATTAAAGTAAATGACTTTAAAATAAATCTAAATCTAATTTAAAGTAAAGGGTGCAAGTATTTAAAAGCGTGACTAAAATTAAAGGGTACTAAATGTAAATAACGTAAACTTAAATCTAACTAAGGCAAACTTAAAACGCAACTAAAACTTAAAACTAAGGCAAGGCTAAAATAAGCCAAGGCAAATACACGTAAAGTGCGACTAAGGAAAAAGGCGGGAAAAATAAAGCTTGAAATTAAATGGCAGAAGATTAAAACTGAAATTAAAAGAAACCTAAAAACCTATCCGGAATAAATTGTCCTATGCGGAATATAAACCTATTCGGAATAACAGTCCTATGCGGAATATCACCCCTATGCGGAATAATCTGCTATTCGGAATGTTCTAGCCTATCCGGAAAAAGGTTCCTATTCGGAATAATTTGCATATTCTGAATAATTTCCCTATTCTGAATAATTTCCCTATTCTGAGTAATTTGCCTATTCTGAATAATTGCCTATTCTGAATAATTGTCTATTCTGAATAATTGCCTATTCTGAATAATTTCCCTATTCTGAATAATTGGTCTATTCTGAATAATTGCCTATTCTGAATAATTGCCTATTCCGAATAATTTTCCTATTCTGAATAATTACCTATTCTGAATAATTGCCTGTTCTGAATAATTGCCTATTCTGAATAATTGGTCTATTCTGAATAATTTGCCTATTCTGAATAATTTGCCTATTTTGAATAATTGGCCTATTCTGAATAATTGCCTAATCTGAATAATTTCCTATTCTGAATAATTGGTCTATTCTGAATAATTGCCTATTCTGAATAATTGCCTATTCTGAATAATTGCCTATTCTGAATAATTATCTATTCTGAATAATTGGTCTATTCTGAATAATTGCCTATTCTGAATAATTGCCTATTCTGAATAATTGCCTATTCTGAATAATTTGCCTATTCTGAATAATTGCCTATTCTGAATAATTGCCTATTCTGAATAATTGCCTATTCTGAATAATTTGTCTATTCTGAATAACTGGCCTATTCTGAATAACTGGTCTATTCTGAATAATTGCCTATTCTGAATAATTTCCTATTCTGAATAATTTCCCTATTCTGAATAATTGGTCTATTATGAATAATTGCCTATTCTGAATATTTGCCTATTCTGAATAATTGCCTATTCTGAATAATTTGCCTATTCTGAATAATTGGCCTATTCTGAATAATTTGCCTATTCTGAATAATTGGCCTATTCTGAATAATTGCCTATTCTGAATAACTGGAAAGTTCAGAACATGCAAACAAACACCCCGAAGAACATGGAACAAGAAAAAGATACGATCTAGATAAAAATTAAGCAAAATCAACCACAAGATTAAATCAATCTAATGAATAAACTTCTATTAAGCATAAATAATCAATCCAAAACAACAAAACTAACAAAACTAATCAAGATAATCAAAACCCACTTTGATCAAAATAAGAACATGAACATAAACATGAACATAAACAAATCAACATAAAGATTAAAGAAAGGTAGGATGAGAAAGAACAATAAAGATAAAGATTAACAAGAATTAAAAAGAAAAACTTACTTGAAATTAAATGGTAATTAAGGTGCAAGACAAGTATTTAAATTTGACGAGTATTTAAATGACAAGGTAATTAAAAGTGAAAGAACTAATTGTCACTATTAGCCAACAAAATGAAAATGATTAAGAACTAATCTATATATAGGGGAGGATTAAGGAATGCTTAGGAAGCTTCCTCCCCTCTTTCCTTTTCTCTTAATTGCATCATTAGGCCCTTCCTTCTTAATCTCTTTGTTAATTGCACCATTAGTCCTTAAGCCTTTAAATCTTCTTTAATCTTGGACTTTTAATGACTTTTGACTCGGGATTTCTTTGAACTCGTCTTTTAATTCTTCAATAAATTAGACTTGAGTTTTTCGGCTTTTGATAAACTTCCGTCTTTTGACTTTTTCTTTGATAAATCTTCAGAATTGGTCTTGGACTTCTGTTCTTTTTCCACTCTTGACTTCTTGACTTCGTCTTTCATCTTTTTCTTCAATAAAAGCTCGTGAATGCCGTGTTTTCTCCACTTTTCACCTTTTCGTCCTCAATCACAACAAAAACACAAACCACGCATAATTCCGACATAAAAGACATAAAATACACGTTTTGGCTCGGTTATTATTGTAATTAAGTGGTAAAAAGGATGGGTGTTTACACACCTATCAAATCCCGTACACTTGACCATTGCAATGTCCTCATGCAATGCATTAGTTACAAAGCATGTTTACATTTTTCATCATAATCAATCCACATTGGCCTTTATTAAAGAGATAGAAAACTATAAACATTCAAAGTAAAGAAATCAAAAGCATACCTTGGGTTTTGGAAATGTCATGAATAATCATCATCCTCAAGTTTTCACTTTCTCCAAACCAAGCTTAAAAACGAGATCATTGTTATTATAAGTTAGTAAACTAACACAAACTCATGAGGGCCAATTATTCACTTAGACTCCCTTATTCCTAGATGTATCTCTTATATTTTATTATTGTCTTGAATGATCCAAAGGATGCAATGTTTGACTTATTTCGATAGTTATTTAGGCCGAAAATAAAGTGAACGATTTAATCAATAGTTAGCTAAAGGACAAAATCTTTTAAAACTGCTTCTCGGGACCTCATAAAGTTCATATCTTGGCATAACTCGCTTCGCGATTTGTGACCTTTCTCGGACCGATATTTGGCAACGACTTCATACTTCAAACCTTGAGAGACGTTCATGAAATTATGGTCTTCTCATCATAATGGAATTTCTTCACTTGAAGTTTTGAGAGATTAATACTTGGACCACGACTTCTTCATTTTCTCCAATCTTTATTTTGGACTTTGATATACAACGATCCGCCTCCTTTTTGACTTGGATCTATTTATCCTCATACCTTGCTAGGGTATTTTCGGATACACTTCTCCATGACTTTTGGGGAATTTTTGCTTTTCGTCGTGTGACTCGATCCTTCATATTGATTTTTGACAAATGATTGTTCACATCACTTTGGATCTTTAGCAACAAAATATAGCCCTCATGTCTTGTTAGGACCTTTTTGGACTCGCCAATCTTCGCATCCCGCTTCAATAAGTTATGCCTTGGCTATGAACTCTAATCCATACCGAGCAACTTTTAAACGATCTTGGGCTAGAAGCTAAGTAACTTTTCAAATCGTACAACCTTATTTATTGCAGATAAATTATTAGCAAGCGATGGGAGAATAGGCTCATAATTAACTCACATAAATTCACGAAAGAATACCGAACTTATAATTGGCTCTATCATCTCTCGTTCTCCACAGTTTAAAATCTCAAGGAATGAGACTCGTGGATGCTTAGCCTATTAAATCAAAGTTTTGGGTTTTCGAGTCGCCTATAGGATCTTGCAAACTCTTAGACTTTTTCAAGTTTAGAAATCGCATTTTAAAGTTCCCTTGATAAACGACTCTCTAGGATCAATTATAGGAACTTGCGAAAAGTTCTTGTTCTTAACCCGTGAGAGTTAAGACTTTCGCGTTTTATAGCTCCCTATATAAAAGCCTAGCAAAACTTGACTTAAACATGTTAAGGATACTAGCTAGAGTAACTTAGATAAGTAAAATCGGGTTGAGTCAAAAGATTCACAACGTTTTGAAAATTAAAACCACTTTATTAAGCATTTATTCTAATAAGGAAAGAAAATAACTATACAAAGGGAAAAACTAATAGGCCAAAATAGATCAAAAATTTTGAAAAATGTCGAAAAATTGATTTTTCGGTTAAAATGAGGACAAATACAAGGAAAAGAGCCACTTAACTTCGATAGAAGTCCCCCCTACACTTAACATAAACATTGTCCTCAATGTTTAAGCATGTGGGAGTAAACTCCCCTACACTTAGGACATTGTGCACTTTGTTTAAAACTCGCTAAGGAAAGGACAACTAAAGAGATTCCTATTTTAATATTGAGAAAATATAAAATAGTGAATCGAAAAGAGTTTAGGATAGAACCGGGAAGAAGTGAACACGGAATCACGGGTCGTCAAGAATCATCAAGAGTGGATCATTGAGCGCTCGAATCCCTGATTAAGAGAGGAGAGGAAATAGCAAACACAACCGGGTCTCCCCTACACTTAGGATAAAGAAAGCAAAAAGATAGATACATGGGTTGCCTCCCAAGAAGCGCTTGATTTTTGATAACCGAGTCGTGAGCCTGACTCGACCTTGATCATCATAGGAAGAAGCATGAAACATATCCACCAGGATCAAAGACATAGTTTTCGTCCATCAAATAGCAGAGGCTTAAGGCGAACAAGGAAAGCCAAAGAAGAGTAGGCAAGGTTCCCTTAAGCAGCGATGGAGCACGGTGGAAGCAAGGGTGAAGTGGTGCAAGCAGATTTCCATAAGTTCCAAAAATGTTTCCTTTTATTTCATCAGGTGGATACTGAGATGGCGGTAGAATATCGATACCGGGGTCGAACACCTTTTCCTTTAAGGGAAAATAGCACTCAGGCTCAGCAGAGTGTGAAGAAGATCCGCGAAGAAGCACAACCTCATCCTCAGAAGGGTAACAAAGAGGTGTTAACTCATACGTGCTGCGGATATTGGTGTCGACCGGTTTCTTCTCCTTTGAAAGAATTTTCTTCAAATCCAAAGTAGGATCAAGACGATAATCTTCAAAATCATAAGGAGGAGCATCACTCTCATGAGGGAAGTATGTATTGAGAAATGCAGAGAAGTCTTCCTCAAATGAGTAATCGTCCAAAGTAGGATCGAGTGATGTAAGCGGAGGATCTTCATCATGTGAAGAATCGCTCGAAAGAGTATCGGCCTCATCGAAATCATCATACGTGGGCAGATCGGGATACTCGGAGGTAAAGTCATCATAATCATCCGAATCTGAGCTAGAATCATCATCATAAGCATCAAAGACCGGTGGAGAATCATAAATGGGAGAAGCGTCCAAATTGGATAGAGAATCATCCACATCATCTTGACAAAGTGGATTATCAATGCAAGAGTCGAATAGAGGATTGTTGTAGATGGTAAAATCATCGAGCACATTAATCATATTCACTGATTCTTGGCCTCCAAAGGATTTGTTTGTAAGCTTCCCCATTTTAAAAACTTGTGAATCATTCCCGACTCTTAAGATTAACTCACCTTCGGCAACATCAACTAGAGCTCGTCCGGTTCTCAAGAATGGCCGACCAAGTATTAAAGGAATACGAGGGTCCATTTCATAATCAACAACGACAAAATCGACCGGGAAAGTAAATGTGCCAACTTTAATGAACACATCTTCGGCTATACCAACGGGGTAAGAGAGAGTGCGATTTGCAAGTTCGAGAGTCATCTTCGTTGGAGTGAGGTCGGGTAATGATAGTGTTTTCCAAACACTCAAAGGCATAAGATTAATACTGGCCCCGAGATCAGCAAGGGCAGTAAATTCTTCAGTTTTGTTGAAAACGCAAGGAACCACAAAACGACCGGGATCTCCAAGCTTTTCTGGAAGTTCTTTAAGAATAACTGCAGAGCAGTTTTCATTTAAGCGCGTGTTGGCGAGCTCAATCAGCTTCTCCTTCTTGTTAAGCAAGTCCTTAAATGCTTTAACAAATTTGGGCATGTGGACAAGTGCTTCAAGAAAGCTAATGTTGAAGTTCATTTGAGAGATCATCTTGACATAGCGCGACACTTCAGAGTCATCCTTGGTTAGCATTTTGGTCTTGCCTAAACGAGAAGGATAAGGGATATTGGGTTTGGGTGGTGAAGGTGCAGGTGAAGCAGGTAAAGGTTGAGATGTTGAAGGGTCCTTCCTAGGTACATCGTCATGACGAGGCGGAGACAGTGATGGTGCACTACTACTAGGTGTAGGAGGAGTAGGGATAAATGGTGGTGGAGGAGGTGTAGATGATGGGGGCGGGATCGGTGGATCGACAATGGTAATTCCACTACGAGTAGTAATAGCACTCATATTTGCTCGCGGATTGGTGACAGTGTTTGAAGGTAGAGAACTCGAAGAAGAAGGTTGAGCGGCGGGCAAGAAACTAGCAAGCATATTCTTCAAATCATTTGTTTGATTGCTGAAGGAGGATTGAATATTATCTCGAAGCTCGAATCTTATCTTATTTCCTTGCTTGGTAATATCTCCTTTAAGATTGATAATTTGGCTCTGCAGATTCTTGATTTGCTCACCTTGGGTTCTCATGATGGCTTCAACATCGGGGTTAATGGGTGGGTTTTGTTGAGCGGGTGGGTGATAAGGATTATAAGCTCTTGGTGGGATTTGGTTGCTTCTATTGTAGTTGTTGGCGGGGTTTTGGTTTTGAGGAGAAAAACCGGGTGAAAGGTAATTGTTGGACCGGTAACTCAGCAAATTTCTATCCCCTTGTAGTCGAGCTTGGTAATTTTCCGGTGAATAATTACCATAAGCTGCATACACATTTTCCGGATTTCCTTGTGTCGAAGGACAATCGGTGTATGAGTGAGGACCGCCGCATGTTTCACAAGGATTGGCAACCGCTTTCACTTGTTGTTGTTGTTGGTTTGAAGCGAGAAGCGTGATACTTTTGCTCATTTCAGTCATCATGCGGGTGAATTCGGTCATATCAGGGTTTGCTGAAGTGGAAGAAACATTGAATCTCGGGTTGTTCCTTGAAGAAGCGGAGGAATCCTAGTTTTTATGATGAGTAGTCATGTTCTCAATAAGCTCTCTACACTCCTCGGGTCTCTTTTTCATAAATGTGCCACCGGCGGCTGCATTAATCGTATCACGATACGAAAAGTCAAACCGTTGTAGAAAGTATCAATTAAGGTCACAGGGAGCATGTTGTGGTTTGGACAACGATCAATCAAGACATTATATCTTTCCCAAGCATCAAAAAGAGATTCATCGGGTTCTTGCATGAAACCGCTGATTTGATTGTGAAGGCTCGTGACCATGGATGGTGGAAAGTAGCGCGACAAAAAGCGTTGAGTCATGTCATCCCAAGTATGAATAGAATTCTTTGGGAGACGATCAAACCATTTCTCGGCATGATGCGATAAAGTATGTGGGAAGAGTTGTAGGCGAAGAACATCCATTGTGGCACCAGGCAACTTCATGCTTTAGGTGACTGTAATGAACTTGTCGAGGTGTTTGTTGGCATCATCATCAGGCAATCCACGGAATGGGTTAGTTTGAACTTGCTGAATCATGTGGTGCTTCAACGAAAACTCCGGAGCGTTGATTTGCATCGGCGCAATCGGTCCTCCTCGTCCAAACATGGTAGGTTGACAAAGCTCCTCCATTGTCCGAAGATCGGGCTGTGGAAGAACATTGTTTTTATTGTTGAGGTGCGGTGGATTATTGTTGTTGTTAACACCTGACATACTTAAATCTTCTTGAGTCTCGGGCTCTTGATAGTTAGAAGATCTAGTACGCATACACCTGAAAATGCAAAATAAAAAGAAACCAAACACAAAGACAATATATATACACAATAAAGATAAAATCTTTTTGGATTTTTGAAATTTTTAATTTTTATGTATTATCAATTTTTAATTTTTATGATTTTTTGAATTTTTTATGCACGAAAAATAACGCTCACAAGTGAACGGATCCCAAAAAGCAACGCGTCTTTCACAGAAAACCGTTAATCTTTACGAAAAGAGCCGGCAGCGGCGCCATTTGATAACTAAGATTTTAGTTATAAAAATTGTTCGTTGTACTCGGTCTAATCGAATTGAAAAAGGAGTTTAGTGTGACTCAGTCGTTCTTTGGTGAAACAAATAGTTATGTCGTTGTAGTATTTAAAGTAAAAGTGCAAAACAATTAAAGTAAATGACTTTAAAATAAATCTAAATCTAATTTAAAGTAAAGGGTGCAAGTATTTAAAAGCGTGACTAAAATTAAAGGGAACTAAATGTAAATAACGCAAACTTAAATCTAACTAAGGCAAACTTAAAACGCAACTAAAACTTAAAACTAAGGCAAGGCTAAAATAAGCCAAGGCAAATACACGTAAAGTGCGACTAAGGAAAAAGGCGGGAAAAATAAAGCTTGAAATTAAATGGCAGAAGATTAAAATTGAAATTAAAAGAAACCTAAAAACCTATCCGGAATAAACTGTCCTATGCGGAACATAAACCTATTCGGAATAACAGCCCTATGCGGAATATCACCCCTATGCGGAATAATCTACTATTCGGAATGTTCTAGCCTATCCGGAAAAAGGTTCCTATTCGGAATAATTGGCCTATTATGAATAATTTCCCTATTCTGAATAATTTGCCTATTCTGAATAATTGCCTATTCTGAATAATTGCCTATTCTGAATAATTGCCTATTCTGAATAATTGCCTATTCTGAATAATTTCCCTATTCTGAATAACTGGTCTATTCTGAATAATTGCCTATTCTGAATAATTGCCTATTCTGAATAATTTGCCTATTCTGAATAATTGCCTATTCTGAATAATTTCCTATTCTGAATAATTGCCTATTCTGAATAATTGGTCTATTCTGAATAATTTGCCTATTCTGAATAATTTGCCTATTCTGAATAATTGGCTTATTCTGTGACAATCCGTTAATTTATGATTGATATTTTTATTCTCAATATTTATTTGAAAACATTATTTTAATGTTACAATATGAACTCACTTATTTTTGGGAAGTAATTTGAATTTACGTCTTGAAGTAGCGTCGACTACGTCTAAACCGGAGGATTCTACGTTACGTGCTTACATTTACATACACCGTCTTTGGTGACAGTCCGACATTTCAGAAAATAAATTTATCCGTGAATATTATTTGGGAGTTTTAAATTTGTGTTAGTTCCTAAACTCACAAATTTACGAGAAGAGATTATGACTTACAATTTTATTTTAATGTCCTTTACGACTAAACCGGAAACCTTAGGATTACGTATTTACGTTTTCGAACTCCGTTTTTGATGAGACAATTTTTATTGGATTCGTTTTGTGACGTTGATTCATAATTTATAAAAACTTTTTTCGTAAAACGACCCGAGGGCACGCAAATCGAGGAAACTAGAATCGAGGAATACCCGTAAATTAGCGGGATGGGACAAAACAAGTTTATCCCACCCACTAATATGGGATGGCCCAAGCATGCCACATACCCATGTGTTGTCAAAGCTTCACAAGGAAGCTTGTACACTTGTATCAAGCTTAACCTTTAAGCTACCACATAACAAAAACTATCTAGCCAAAACCATTCACACATTTTCCCTCACATACAATACCACTCTTATTCTCTCCTCCCTCTCTCTCTCACTATAATTTCGTGTACCACCACCACTAAACACCCTAATTTGATCAAATTTAACCATAGAATCATATGTTATTCATACATATGATGAAGCCCTTTTGAAGCTCTATTGATTGGTGGTGATTTTAAAATCCAAGGAGGAGATTTCATGAAGATCAAGGGTTGATTTCTCAAGGAGTCTACAAATATTTGGTGATCCTAGAAGTGGTGTTGATATCTTCATAATATTGGTTACCCAAAACCAAGTCTTGTTCATCATCAATCCCATCTTTTCATCAACTTGGTGGTATAAAGATTGTCCTCCTCATCTTCTTGTTATTTTGATTATGTAAACATGTATTTTATTTCCTATTGTATATGTATATGATGATTATATGATGATAAAAATGTTATGTGGGGATTTGTTGTTGATAAACATGATTAAAAAGGTGAAAAACTATAAGAAACAAGGTTAAAATCTTGGTAAAATTTGTTGGCTGTATAAAACAGTAAAGAAACAGGTCATGAACTGATAAAATGATGAAGTAGAATTTATTTACAGTAAGCTATGGGTCTTGTACACATGTGAGAGTTGGCCATGCAATGGAATCATTGTAATGAGTGAGATATGATCAAAACAAGTTTAAGATACAAATCTGAGTTCACTGTTTTGGAAGATTTTTAGAAAATACATAGAAGATGATTCAACAGTAGCTATAAAAGATTTAAATGTAACACATATCATTTAGTTTATGTGATAAAAATTTGAGCTTCTATCTCCATATAGAACTCTAGATATGGCAGTTTTGGTGAAAATGAAGATAAAAATCAGATTTTAGAAATTAAAGAATAATACTATTATATAAGCACTCAAAATTTAATAGTATAAAATATAAATTAAAACCCACTAACTTATGGATTCTATTTATATAAATATGTAAAAGTTTTAACAAGTGTATAAATTATAAAAATGGTAGTGGAATAACACTTATAAGTTATAAAACTATAAACACGATTTTTACGACTTTTTCGGCTAATACCGTAAAATTAACGTTTTTGTTAAATAAAACTTAGATGGTTGGACCCGTCTAATGTAAACTTTATAAAACTTATATACTGATATATAAACATGTATAACAAGTAAAAACCGATAAAACCCGAACTATAGGACATACGGACATTAACGGACTAAATTAACATTATTGGACTAATAATACAACAAAAATGGACTAAAACACTTATAAACTTATTATTGGGCTTAACCCATTTAGGCCAAACTTGTAAAGTGTAGATACTGATAATATAAGTATAACATGGATTGATACAAGTTAAAGAACTTATAATAAGTTTATTGGACTTAAAACGCGTAAATAGGTAAAACTAGTGAACTAGTAAAAAGATACCAATACGTAAACACTAAAACGAGTTAATGAGAATATGTAAACCCACTTGATCATCATATATATATAATCATCATATATATACATAATTGTTATTTTTATAAAGTCATTGGACATGAGTCTAAGACGAGTATTATTTGTCTAGGTTTCCGTGATTGAAGCACGTACCGTACGTCCGAATTGCCGATAACCCGCCTTCCCACATCAACGTGAGTTCATAGCCTCGTATTGTTTTAAATGTTTTATAAACCCGCGAGGGAGATAACATGTTAGTTTTTATAAAATTAGGACACCATTTGTCCTGATTGTTTGTTTATTGATTTGGACCCGAATGATTGAATGACCCGATTGTATGACCCGATAAATGATTAAAGGACCCGATAGATGCAAATAAAAATGGATTATTAAAGTTAGGTTATGTCACTAAAATTCCCTTTAGCATGAATTGTGAACTACCGGGAGTTGGTAGACGCTTATGCATTTAATAGTACTATTTGGGGACGATCACCCCAGTTCGCGCCTTGACGGTTGATCCCCGTCGTGCCACATTGATTGGTAAGCGAATTTATGTATGAGAAGATTTCCATAGCGTGACCTTTGTGACGACACGCTACTTTAGATGGGCAAATTGGGAATCGGGTTAGCTACCTGTTGTTGGTTTAGTAAGGTAACAATGTCATGCGGCTTATAATAATCCAAAACTTAACAAAATACTACTAGACGCTCTGAATTACGAGGTATTGCCTGACTAGCAATATAGGGTCATACTATTGATATTATGTTTGTATTTTGGTTTTCATAACCATACTCATATAACGGCTTTTATTTCATACCACGTCATAAGACGTATTGTATGATGTTTTTATGACATTTGCTCGTATAATGATTTTTAAGGCAAATGCCTATATTATGATTTTCGATAAGGAATTGTATAAAATGACTTTGGCTATTCTATGGCCTATTACAAAGATTTGTATAAAATGATTTTGGCTATTTTACGGCCTATTACAATGATTTGTACGAATTGATTTTTGGTACTAATTTTATACCAAAGTTATATTAATGGAATTTATTAAACTCTATGAATTCACTCGGCGTTATCGCTGACCTTTTCTTTTAACATGTTTTATCTCAGGTACTTGAAGGTAATTCTCGGGAAGACAACAAGAATTCATGGCCCGCACTTAAACAATATTTTCCATTCAAATATTATTGTAAAACTTTGTATGAAATGTAATGACTTGGGACCGATGTAACTTTGATATTTATGAATGGAAATGATTTATTAATAAACGACGCGATTTTTATGCGTTGTCTATGATGTGAGTAATGTGCTATCCCGTAACACCAACTAGTCTTCCGCTGTATTGAGTTGTATGAATTTGGGGGTGTTACAGTTTGGTACCAGAGCTCTCGTTATAGAGAACGAAAGATTTTTAAAACCAAGGTTTTGAATAAAACATTTCAAAATCTTTTTACTAAAAACATTTTTCTAAAAATGTCTAAAAATCTTTTGACTATAACGGTGCCGAAGAATTCCCGAGTTACCGACAAGACCAAGACCGAGAAGTGTTATTTTAATATATATATAACTTGGATTATATATATATATATATATATATATATATATATATATATATATATATGATGTAATTTGTTTACATGATTGTTTGATGATTATTCTAATATTTATACGAGGTATTTATACGACGTCGATTGTCACAAGAAACCCTAAATCCCCTAGTAAATTAATCGAAGCTATTCCCGTAGGAATTCTAGCTATCCTAGATCTAAACCAAGTTGTGGATATTTATGATCCCAACAAATGGTCGATATTCGTAGAAATGTAGATATTAGTTGATTGTGATATTGAAGAAGAATTGGCGAGATTAAGACTGATATCGATGTCATGACGATCTTTCCTTATAGAGTGGAGTTTGACAAAACGTTACCACCTAGAAAGATGTCATCTGATTCGCTGTCATCCAATTCTTAAATTGAAATCGAAAGGGTGAATGTTGCACTTGAGGCTGTTATTGGAACCATTACCCAAAAGCCTCATGTCACTAGTACCTTTCCGAGAAGTCTAGTTGAATGATCAAGTCATTTCATATTAATGACTCATTTTGATAATTGTTGTTTTAAGAGCTAATAGGATTAGAAATTAAGTGTTGATTCATATTGAGATTGTATTGCCTTTACAAGGCCAAAGAATAAGGTTGTAAGTATTGGAGAATAAGGCAGGATGTCGAATTGAGTATAAAATTGGTTGGAACTTGAATAAAGTAAAATTTAACTTGTATGAAATATGAGAGATTGTTAAGACGAAGTCGTTAAGTCATGTGATTGAATTATAAGGTTTTAAATGATTGTTAGATCGTGTTAAGGGTTGTTCCTAGGACATTGTCCAATGACGAGGATGCCCAGTGTCCAATAAACAAATTGAAGAAATCTTCTTCTGAATTGGGACCAATGGATCTTCCGGGACATATGGAACACCTAATGACTCTTATAGATTAGTATTCATTGTGGTATCTTTTAAAAATCCCTAACTTAACTGAGATATCAGTTGGTAGGATGAGTTTTGTAAATTGTATGATATAGTGACACGTAATGTGTTACGGTACAATTTGACTTGTTTGTGATTAATGAAAAGACTACCTTTGATTGCTAAATTCTACATGTATCGATGTTATCTATCTTTTAATGCTTCATCCTAATGTTCACATTAGTGATGCAACCATTGAACAAGTACTCATATTGATTGAGTTACGTTATGAATTATTCTTTTAGAGTGCCATCGAGATCATGAACCTCATGATTATTTGGCTAAAGCTCATTTCCTATCATATCGTAGTTAGTTCTTGGTGAACAACTCTTCGTCACTCTTTTGCAGATCACACATTGTTTTTATAAGATAAAACAGTATCCCTTGATAAAGATTGAATCTTCATCACTGAAAGGATTATTTAAAGTGAGATTTATAAGTGGTTGTTATCAAAATGAAGTTGTTTATAAAACGCCTTGAAAAGCTTAATTGTTTTCATAACAAAGAAAATCTTTTTAAATTTTTTTTCTGATTCTTATTTAAGAATTAAGCATGAAAATGTTCTTATTATAAACATGATGATAAAATTTTTGACGAACTGAGTATTGCATCGTTAATCTTGAAATTGTATATAGTTGCGCGCCTACATACAATTTGGAATGGACCATGCAAGGCTGATTAGTAGTCACCATAAAACTAATGAATAAACACTACATTTTCTTTGAAGATTGTGAAAGATTAAATTTTATGAGATCTGCAAGAAGTGAAAAAAAATATAAAAAAATAGGGACATATAGATAGGGACACCTACATATGTGCCTGTAGCATCTATTCTTCTGAGTCGAATTTACTCATCTGTGGAAATTGTCTTATTTGACAATTGACAATTCTTTCTTGTCCAATTCTCCCGTAGTGAGATTCTTAGGAAAAGTATTTGATTACCGAGTGTTGATACCCGACTGGATGTATCGACGTTCCTATCATTTCTTTTGATTTGGTTTCATTTGAATGACCTGGGTAACGATCCGAGGAGCTTTTGAATGCGTACTCAAATTATGAAAACATGGGATATATTCATACTCGTTAAATGTTTTCGTATGTATCTGATTTGAAATTTTCTCGCATAGATTATGCGTTGACCTTACTCTTTTAATAGTAGTTATGTCTCCTGATATCCCTGAATTTGTGAAGGATTTTGAATTATTATCAGGGTTTTGAGAAGTTCACATCTTATCGACGGCAATAAAACTGGAAAGTTGATAGTGCCAGTAGAATGGATTGATTGATCATGACATGACGACATTGTCTTAATTGACGAGAACTCGAGTAGAATATCCCTAAAAGATAAGATGTTGACTATCGAAAGTGATCAAAATAATTCTTGATGGATGACCATATCCTGTATTAAGACTTGAAATATTACCACGAATGGTTGTGAACTAGTTATAGATATTATAATCTAGAAGAACTTAATATGAATTTATTAAAAGATGTTTATGTTATCTGAAACTTTAGGAAGTATTTGTTGGTGAATTACCTAGACTTTTGCCATTTAGGCAAGTTGAAATTGGTATTGACTATATTCCCGGTGCTGCACCTGTGGCTTGTGCACTGTACGTCAGCACCATCTAAATTTAAGGAATTACCGTACAACTGAGAGAGTTGTCGGAGAAAGAATTTTATTCTACCGAGCTCGTCATTATGAAGAGCTATGGTATTATCATTCCTTATATTTATAAATTACTGTGAACTGAGTAAATTGACAATCGAAAACGAAATCCATAACTCGAAATGGAAGAATTGTTCGATCATTTACAAGGTTCTAGCAAATTTGATCCACGGCATGGTTATCATCAACTTCGCATCTGCGAAAAAGATTATCTATTCCAATCATTACATCCAGAACTTGTGATGAACGTTATGAGTTTCTCGTGATGTCGTCTGGATTGACCGATGCACATGTAGCATTCATAAAATTGGTGAATCACGTGTGTAGGCTGTAATTTGATAAATTCATGCATGTGATCATTAAGGACCATTTATTTGTTTACAAGTATAAGAAGGAGTTAATAATTAATTATAGATTGCCCTGAATTGGCCGAACAATGAAAACCTAAACCTTGAATAATTGATATGTGATTAAAGACTTAAACCTTTACATTATTTGACTATGTTATTAATAGATAATGGAATATAAATTGACTCTTCAAAAAAAAAATTTAGAAGTCATCTAAGACTTTGAGTTATACTAAAAAGAAAGTGCAGATATAATTTGACAAATGTTTTAACAAAGGATTTTTAGGGATTATTCCCTTATACACAAACCATTTAACTAAACTTCTGTTTAGGGGTAAATGTTTGTGTATGCCTCAAGATAACTTAAGAGGAATTGAGGAAACCTTTTAAATCATGACTTGAAATTCGAAACGACACATTTTGCTTTTCAAACTAAGAAAATTTTGACCACGGTATAACCAAATATTTTTTGAACATTTACGCATCTTATTAATTATTTTAATTATTTTCGATAAATCAACAAAAATCTTGTTAATTAAATTCAAATTTAATTTTGAACATTTTTATATAATTGGACAAACTGGGAAAATTTAAAATCTTTACGTTTACGTTTCATAAAAATTGAATATTTATTATTTAATTAGTTGTAATAATTATCGACGCTTTAAACGCTGGATTGAGAAAAACGGATAAAAATGATAGAAAAGACGAAACTAAAACATAAAAGATATGAAGAAAGAATTTTGAATAAATACAGTTATGATATTTATTTCATCGGAAGAAAGTGAACGTAATTACTGACGCATAATATAGAAAGAATATCTGAGTGAATTGTGGACATGATAATTATATCATCATGAGAAGTGAATATAGATACCGATACATTATGTAGAAAAGATAAAGAACCAGTTAGGACAAGTTCCTTATTAATGAAGGTGCAAAATAAATTGTCGAACGATATAAAAATAAACAATGCTTGTAAAAAGGATAATATAGATGATAAAAAGGGATTCGCGGCTAATGTGAACCATTAAAATAGAGAAGCCGATAACGTTAGATGTATAAAAGGCCACTTGTGGTTGCCTAAATATGGAGGATTGTGAGATATAGTTATGTTGGAATCTTGTAAGTATAAGTATTATATTTATGTCATTTCTGACTAAAAGTATCTTTGTCTGAAGAAGTGGTACTAATGGTAATTATGAAGGCAGACATCACCTCATACATCAGTTAACGTCTAGCTATTGCAAAGGTCATCATCTGAATTTGATTCGATTTGGGTCATCGTCGACAGACTGACCAAATCTGATAATATCATTCCCGTTAATGATAAATGCAAAAGAGTTATGTAAACATAGTGTGCCTGTATCGATCATCTATATCAAGATCCTCGCTTCACATCGAATTTCTAGAGATTTGCTCAGAAATCATTGAGAACGAACCTTGATGAGAGTGCTATGTACCACCCCAAATCGAAGGGACGAGGTAAAGTAACGATACAAAGTAATATAAGCGCTGTTTTATGTTTGAATGAATGACCTTTGGTAATAGACCGTATAATCGTTTTCCTTTGGAAGGATTATCATTGATAATCATCGTGTTAGGATTGAGATCGAATCTTGTTAGGATCTAAATATTAGAGCATCTGTAAGCAAGAGTTGAGATGAAGACATCCGACATACACCCATTGTGAGTTGGACATGTCTTTTAGGTTATGGTTTCCTATGATGGCGAACCTATCCTTATAAAATACCCGACCCGCGAGATCTGAAATGATTGTTGAAATTAGGATCTGATTATTAACTGCCGATAGTGGGCAGGAGGTTATGTGAATATGAAATGTAGATCTTGAAGTGCCAAATGGGTAGCGAAGTTATGCCACAATTTTTAACCTTGGAAAAATGAATTCATGATCTGAAAAATCATGGGATATAAGTCCCCGTTGTATGGGACCATTGAGATGATGTAAAAGTTTGGTTTGAAAGGCATATAAGGTGGATCTACCCTAGGACTTCAAAGACTGCGTGAATTATGTTTCGTATATCGAACTTGATGGAATATTTATCAAGTGAGAATCTGATTATTCTTAGTAGAGTTTAGATCGGCGAAAAGTTGCATTCATCAGAAACCCGTGAACATCATGGATAGAGAAAGTAAGTCAACATTAAGCCTGATCTTATTCCCGTAGTTATGTTTGATGAAATTCGCGTATTGTAACGAATTGCACTTGTGAGAAAAGACCGAATGTGGAGGAAATACCCACATGGCTTAAACTCTATAAGAAGCGAGTAGTAAGGTAAGATGATCTTTGAGGACAAAGATCCTGTTTATGGGTAAATGCTGTGACAATCCGTCAATTTATGATTGATATTTTTATTCTCAATATTTATTTGAAAACATTATTTTAATGTTACAATATGAACTCACTTATTTTTGGGAAGTAATTTGAATTTACGTCTTGAAGTAGCGTCGACTACGTCTAAACCGGAGGATTCTACGTTACGTGCTTACGTTTACATACACCGTCTTTGGTGACAGTCCGACATTTCAGAAAATAAATTTATCCGTGAATATTATTTTGGAGTTTTAAATTTGTGTTAGTTCCTAAACTCACAAATTTACGAGAAGAGATTAGGACTTACAATTTTATTTTAACGTCCTTTACGACTAAACCGGAAACCTTAGGATTACGTATTTACGTTTTCGAACTCCGTTTTTGATGAGACAATTTTTATTGGATTCGTTTTGTGACGTTGATTCATAATTTATAAAAATGTTTTTCGTAAAACGACCCGAGGGCACGCAAATCGAGGAAACTAGAATCGAGGAATACCCGTAAATTAGCGGGATGGGACAAAACAAGTTTATCCCACCCCACTAATATGGGATGGCCCAAGCATGCCACATACCCATGTGTTGTCAAAGCTTCACAAGGAAGCTTGTACACTTGTATCAAGCTTAACCTTTAAGCTACCACATAACAAAAACTATCTAGCCAAAACCATTCACACATTTTCCCTCACATGCAATACCACTCTTATTCTCTCCTCCCTCTCTCTCTCACTATAATTTCGTGTACCACCACTACTAAACACCCTAATTTGATCAAATTTAACCATAGAATCATATGTTATTCATACATATGATGAAGCCCTTTTGAAGCTCTATTGATTGGTGGTGATTTTAACATCCAAGGAGGAGATTTCATGAAGATCAAGGGCTGATTTCTCAAGGAGTCTACAAATATTTGGTGATCCTAGAAGTGGTGTTGATATCTTCATAAGATTGGTTACCCAAAACCAAGTCTTGTTCATCATCAATCCCATCTTTTCATCAACTTGGTGGTATAAAGATTGTCCTCCTCATCTTCTTGTTATTTTGATTATGTAAACATGTATTTTATTTCCTATTTTATATGTATATGATGATTATATGATGATAAAAATGTTATGTGGGGATTTGTTGTTGATAAACATGATTAAAAAGGTGAAAAACTATAAGAAACAAGGTTAAAATCTTGGTTAAATTTTTTGGCTGTATAAAACAGTAAAGAAACAGGTCATGAACTGATAAAATGATGAAGTAGAATTGATTTACAGTAAGCTATGGGTCTTGTACACATGTGAGAGTTGGCCATGCAATGGAATCATTGTAATGAGTGAGATATGATCAAAACAAGTTTAAGATACAAATCTGAGTTCACTGTTTTGGACGATTTTTAGAAAATACTTAGAAGATGATTCAACAGTAGCTATAAAAGAGTTACATGTAGCACATATCATTTAGTTTATGTGATAAAAATTTGAGCTTCTATCTCCATATAGAACTCTAGATATGGCAGTTTTGGTGAAAGTGAAGATAAAAATCAGATTTTAGAAATTAAAGAATAATACTATTATATAAGCACTCAAAATTTATTAGTATAAAATATAAATTAAAACCCACCAACTTATGGATTCTATTTATATAAATATGTAAAAGTTGGAATAAGTGTATAAATTATAAAAATGGTAGTGGAATAACACTTATAAGTTATAAAACTATAAACACGATTTTTACGACTTTTTCGGCTAATACCGTAAAATTAACGTTTTTGTTAAATAAAACTTAGATGGTTGGACCCGTCTAATGTAAACTTTATAAAACTTATATACTGATATATAAACATGTATAACAAGTAAAAACTGATAAAACCCGAACTATAGGACATCGGAGATTAACGGACTAAATTAACATTATTGGACTAATAATACAACAAAAATGGACTAAAACACTTATAAACTTATTATTGGGCTTAACCCATTTAGGCCCAACTTGTAAAGTGTAGATACTGATAATATAAGTATAACATGGATTGATACAAGTTAAAGAACTTATAATAAGTTTATTGGACTTAAAACGCGTAAATAGGTAAAACTAGTGAACTAGTAAAAAGATACCAATACGTAAACACTAAAACGAGTTAATGAGAATATTAAACCCACTTGATCATCATATATATATAATCATCATATATATACATAATTGTTATTTTTATAAAGTCATTGGACATGAGTCTAAGACGAGTATTATTTGTCTAGGTTTCCGTGATTGAAGCACGTACCGTACGTCCGAATTGCCGATAACCCGCCTTCCCACATCAACGTGAGTTCATAGCCTCGCACTCTTTTAAATGTTTTTATAAATGTTTTATAAACCCGCGAGGGAGATAACATGTTAGTTTTTATAAAATTAGGACACCATTTGTCCCGATTGTTTGTTTATTGATTTGGACCCGAATGATTGAATGACCCGATTGTATGACCCGATAAATGATTAAAGGACCCGATAGATGCAAATAAAAATGGATTATTAAAGTTAGGTTATGTCACTAAAAGTCCCATTAGCATGAATTGTGAACTACCGGGAGTTGGTAGACGCTTATGCATTTAATAGTACTATTTGGGGACGATCACCCCAGTTCGCGCCTTGACGGTTGATCCCCGTCGTGCCACATTGATTGGTAAGCGAATTTATGTATAAGATTTCTATAGCGTGACCTTTGTGACGACACGCTACTTTAGATGGGCAAATTGGGAATCGGGTTAGCTACCCGTTGTTGGTTTAGTAAGGTAACAATGTCATGCGGCTTATAATAATCCAAAACTTAACGAAATACTACTAGACGCTCCGAATTACGAGGTATTGCCTGACTAGCAATACAGGGTCATACTATTGATATTATGTTTGTATTTTGGTTTTCATAACCATACTCATATAACGGTTTTTATTTTCATACCACGTCATAAGACGTATTGTATGATGTTTTTACGACATTTGCTCGTATAATGATTTTTAAGGCAAATGCCTATATTATGATTTTCGATAAGGAATTGTATAAAATGACTTTGTCTATTCTATGGCCTATTACAAAGATTGGTATAAAATGATTTTGGCTATTTTACGGCCTATTACAATGATTTGTACGAATTGATTTTTGGTACTAATTTTATACCAAAGTTATATTAATGGAATTTATTAAACTCTATGAATTCACTCGGCGTTATCGCTGACCTTTTCTTTTAACATGTTTTATCTCAGGTACTTGAAGGTAATTCTCGGGAAGACAACAAGAATTCATGGCCCGCACTTAAACAATATTTTCCATTCAAATATTTTGTAAAACTTTGTATGAAATGTAATGACTTGGGACCGATGTAACTTTGATATTTATGAATGGAAATGATTTATTAATAAACGATGCGATTTTTATGCGTTGTCTATGATGTGAGTAATGTGTTATCCCGTAACACCAACTAGTCTTCCGATGTATTGAGTTGTATGAATTTGGGGGTGTTATATATTCTGAATAATTGCCTATTCTGAATAATTGCCTATTCTGAATAATTGGTCTATTCTGAATAATTGCCTATTCTGAATAATTGCCTATTATGAATAATTTCCCTATTCTGAATAATTGGTCTATTCTGAATAATTGCCTATTCTAAATAATTGCCTATTCTTAATAATTGCCTATTCTGAATAATTTGCCTAGTCTGAATAATTGCCTATTCTGAATAATTGCCTATTATGAATAATTTGCCTATTCTGAATAATTGGCCTATTCTGAATAATTTGTCTATTCTGAATAATTGCCTATTCTGAATAATTGCCTATTCTGAATAATTTCCCTATTCTGAATAATTGGTCTATTCTGAATAATTGCCTATTCTGAATAATTGCCTATTCTGAAAAATTCCTATTCTGAATAATTGCCTATTCTGAATAATTTGCCTATTCTGAATAATTGGCCTATTCTGAATAATTGCCTATTCTGAATAATTGGGAAGTTCAGAACCTGCAAACAAACACCCCGAAGAACATGGAACAAGAAAAAGATACGATCTAGATAAAAATTAAGCAAAATCAACCACAAGATTAAATCAATCTAATGAATAAACTTCTATTAAGCATAAACAATCAATCCGAAACAACAAAACTAACAAAACTAATCAAGATAATCAAAACCCACTTTGATCAAAATAAGAACATGAAAATAAACATGAACATAAACAAATCAACATAAAGATTAAAGAAAGGTAGGATGAGAAAGAACAATAAAGATAAAGATTAACAAGAATTAAAAAGAAAAACTTACTTGAAATTAAATGGTAATTAAGGTGCAAGACAAGTATTTAAATTTGACGAGTATTTAAATGACAAGGTAATTAAAAGTGGAAGAACTAATTGTCACTATTAGCCAACAAAATGAAAATGATTAAGAACTAATGTATATATAGGGGAGGATTAAGGAATGCTTAGGAAGCTTCCTCCCCTCTTTCCTTTTCTCTTAATTGCATCATTAGGCCCTTCCTTCTTAATCTCTTTGTTAATTGCACCATTAGTCCTTAAGCCTTTAAATCTTCTTTAATCTTGGGCTTTTAATGACTTTTGGCTCGGGATTTCTTTGAACTCGTCTTTTAATTCTTTAATAAATTAGACTTGAGTTTTTCGGCTTTTGATAAACTTCCGTCTTTTGACTTTTTCTTTGATAAATCTTCAGAATTGGTCTTGGACTTCTGTTCTTTTTCCACTCTTGACTTCTTGACTTCGTCTTTCATCTTTTTCTTCAATAAAAGCCCGTGAATGCCGTGTTTTCTCCATTTTTCACCTTTTCGTCCTAAATCACAACAAAAACACAAACCACGCATAATTCTGACATAAAAGACATAAAATACACGTTTTGGCTCGGTTATTATTGTAATTAAGTGGTAAAAAGGATGGGTGTTTACACACCTATCAATTACCACCATAAGCAACTTCAAGGGCTGCCCAAAGATCTTTTGCAGACACATAGCTGTTGATACAAAAGTTGGGTGATCCTCACTAGACCCGAATTAGGATTAATTCGGGTTGGCTGGACTCCGGCTCCTGCACCAAGTGAATTATCTGGTTGGGATCCTGCACACTAAACAACACGCGTTAGGCTTACCGTGGGAATGTTTCCCACGATTAGACTCCAGCGTGAGAGTAAGTAATCGGTTAGGGTTATAGGAATCGGATGAGAGTTGAGAGTGTGTAGAATGTAATACCTTTGTGGAACCCTTGGGGGTTCCTTATATAGGCAGTGAAACCCTAATGGGCTGTCACTGATGCTTCGGCCCCAAGGAAAGGATAATCATCAGATTTAGATTGATTGTTATCCTCTAACTATGGTGAGTGAATATCCTCCCCTTTGGGATAAATCCTAATCATAGTAGGAATATGATTCTGTCTAACCCTGCACCGGGCATGCCGGGCCGTGGGCCGCATACGTATGTGCGGTTACTGTTCATCCAAGCCCATAAGCTCAAATAACATTATTCCCGCCCATTCGTGATGGGCCGGATACGGGTAGTACCTGTGGGCCGGGTTCATGACCCGACTAGGGACTATACGTCATCATGTCCCCCCAGTCTAGTTGTTACAGCCGTAGGCGTAACCTCTAGACTATCAAGTTGCTCCCTAGACGTACCAAGAAAGACCCTTTAGGAAATGAATTTATCAAAAAAAAAAATTTTGGCCGCATGTAGCTACCTGACTTGGGAATTATTCCAATGGTACCTCAGCCGTACGTGACGACCGAGACGAATTAAATGTAGCATTGAATTTAGTCTTACGTAAGACCGCATATCCCGACACAATGGACTGTTCACCTGCCAATTGACTGACAAACTGCAAACAGTCAGAACCTCGAGCGACGCAAACTACTGACTCGGAAGTGACCCGTGGGTCCCACCTGACTTTTCACTTGCCACTTACACCCTAACCACACGATTGAGGATAGTGTCAAACACGTGTCATGCATCCAACATACCATGACTCACAAGGCAACCCTATAAATAAGTTACCCCTACGGCTGTGTATAACATACAGTCTTTTTCTTCATTTCTGCCATTAAAGCTTTCCTCATTAGCATCACTTTCGCACGCACGGATCCCTTCCTTTGCAGGTTAGAATAACACGTCCTTAACTTTTTATTTAGTAATGGCCCAAAGAAACAACCCCTCCATTGGATCCGTGCTCAATGTAATGACCTAGGAGCAATTAGATCACTTTTGCACTGATTATTTCATTCCCAGCAACCTACACTCTTCCCTCCCTGGTGTAGGAGACCTTATAACTGAGGCTCCACAGGGAAAGATTGGCCTATATACTCGCCTTTTCTATGCGGCCAACTACCGCATTCCTTTCACCCGTTTCCTTGTAGATCTCTTAGGATATTATGATGTACATATTAGCCAACTACACTGTATAGGCGCATGCAAGGTCAGCCAGTTTGAAATCATGTGTCGTGCTAGAAGAATCCCCCCAACCGTAGAACTATTCCGGCTATTTTACACCCCTAGTGTAGTAAATGGTTGGCTATCCTTCAAGAAATGATCTCCAAACAGCCCTCAGTCCTATAATAAGGTCATGGACTCACTGAAAAACTGGTACGACCATTACTTTTTCATTTGAATCGATAGTGTGGCCGGCCGACTATGTCTTCAAACATAGATTATCTCATGACCCTCCTCCGCACGCCAGTACATATAATCCCCAACATTCCCAAGAAATAGATAGGAATAGAACAGGGTTCCATAGATACCTTCCCGAATCATTCCTCTGTTTGCTAGGGATTAGCCACAACTATTTCGGCTCGTCCAACAGATATCCTGTGTTTTGGAGGAGGCATGGTGAAGGTAGGCATAGCATCCGCACATGAAAGACGTATGTACACTTATGTGCTATAACTAATATACTTCGTTTATTTTGGCAGAAATGAACTTCTTTAGAATCCTACGTCAAGGCGATCCAAATCTTATACCAGAGGGATCCCGTCCCAGACGTGAAAACGAGCTACCCCTCCTCGAGCATACCCGGAACATGACAGTTGCCCTGGAAGCAGTACCAGATCCCATTTCAGACGAAGAGGAAACAACACTCCTGAGAACCCCCGTAGATTTCGACAACGAGGATGGTGATCACATGATGCTTGAAGATGAAGTCGGGCGCTCCTCACCGCCTAAGACTGCTACCCCCACGCACGGGGAAGATCAAGGTGACAACATTGATGAGGAGGAAATTCAACAAGTAGATGAAGAAGATGAAGAAGAGGCCCAGCCTTCCCCAAAGCGTACTCGTAGGAAGAACAAGCGGGTAAGAAGAGTTGCCCAGGCTGAAGTTGGTGAACACAATGCCCCACCAAAGAAACTGCGCGAGGACCAACCCCGCTATCAATCTGTTGGGAGCACCACCCAAGCTTCCGAAACGGTAGGAGCCGCACCTGTGGATCCAGTCGTGTCGTTGATCGATGTCGAGCCCGTCACTCAAGTTCCCCAGACTACATCAGAACTAGAAGGGGATAATGTGTAATTATACCACTTTTATTTACTCAAGATATCCACGAAGTAAGTGAGAGAAACGGTATTCCTCAAACAATACTTGATACTTATTCCAGTTGTGTGTTTGTAGGGATGAACAAGCTGGTGTCGCACCTCCCCCAGATGCATGGAAATAGAAGGGGAAAGAGAAGGAGATGGAGAGAGAACCTGTGATGCATACAGCCGCAACAAGATCCGGCCCTGCCTTTGAAGAAGGTACCCCGACAGCTTCCCAAGAGATCCCGATGTCCGGCCCTCATCAGCAGTTCAACCCTGACTGGAAGATCACCACTGCGTCACGGATGAGAGAGGCCGAGGAGTGTCGTGAGTACCTGAATAACTGCATCCCCCTGGTTTGGTACGAGACGTGAATGTATTAAGCCATGCGGATCTGGTGGATGAATACAATGGCGCCTTGGTTCATCAGATGGCCATGGGCACCTCTATGAGAGTAAGATTCGAAGCTGCTTTAGAGCATGTGGAGTCCCTGAAGAGGAAGGTTGGTCGAAGAGAGAGGATGATTGAAGAAAATGAAGCTCAAATTGCCACCCTCTAGTCCCAGCTTGCTACTGCCGAGGCGACTATTAAAGAACAATCGGCCCACGCCAATGCTCATGACCAACATGTAGCCGAGCTCGAGACTAAACTTGAGGCTGCAATAAACAAGGTATGTATTCGCGCCGCAACACACCTATGCCATAATAACCACCATTCTAATACATGATGTATCACATACAGGTGACCGCGGCAGAAGCTTCAGCTAAGTCCTCCTTCGACCAAGTGTCCATACTCATAAAGAAGCTTGAGGATGCCCATGCGCTGATCCAGGGTGGGGAGAAAATGAAAGAGGAGCTTGCTCATGAGAGGGCCACGACCGAACAGTTGAGGGAGGCGTCCACCCAAAAAGATGTGCTAGTGAATGCCCTTATCACCGAGCGTGACGACGTGCTATACCCCCAACTACTAGCAGCCATTGCCGGCCGTAGGTGGATGGTGGGTCACGGGACGCGTTTAGCCGTTACCAAGGTGCTGGAAGCCCCCGAATTTGTTAAGCAATTTGCAGACCTCGTGTCAGATGGCATCGACCACGGTCGACATGAAGGAATGGTCATGGCTGTAGAGCTAATCAGGAAGAAGCAAAACTTCACAAAGCATGCCTTCTTCAACACCGGAGCTGCTGACAAGATGACTGCTTCTATGGCCGCAATGCGAGATCTCCACTACCCATTCTTGACCGAGCTGGAAGCCACAAAAGATGCGTCTAACATGGAGGTTATGGGAAAACTAAGTCTTGGCGCATTTTCTCAGGATGAGGGACATTCCCGGGCTCCCTTCACTCCCTCACCCAGCCACCTCACTCTTCCTATTTATGAAGATGTAACCAGAATCGTAGTTGGTGAACAGCCATTATGCGAGGTGCTGGAGAGGAATGCGGCTCAAGCTTTGGAGCAGAGGAAACGCGGTGAGATGTTGCCTTGTCTGGCTGAGGAGCAATGGGAGATAGGTAGGTTTCTCCCCCCCATGTAGGGTGCCCTTATATTGTTATCTCTTGTATAATTTGGTTTGTAACCTAAACATTCGTCCGTGGATGTCCACGGCACTTTATGATTGTAAACATTTGTCATGCTATGTATAAGTCTGTGGTAGGCACGACAATTTTGATGATTTGGAAACTTGTTTATATTCTTTTCTAGATATCATGTATCTGTGTCGCATGACATGTCACGTCTTACCAAGAATAAAACCAAGTCTATATTTTACTAGACGTGCGGCGTGCGTCTTTACCATGCAAAGCACTACGTGAGCGCGACATATGGAAACTTATCACAACGTCTCATGAATAAGGTGTCTAGTAAGGATACATGATCCGCGTCACTGGGGTTGCATCCCTCTTATGTGACAAGTTGAATTATTAGGTTCACTTAATCCTCTTACCCCACCTGGATGTGCATTGTACATGTACGGTATTGAATGAATGCATATGAATAAGACATGGCACATTACGATAATAACAATTAAATCCATATGACTATAACGGAATCTAAAGAATAAAAACAATTTGCACAAAACAAGTCGTGGAGCTAGCTAGGCACCACGGCATTTTATTAGAACGTTTACGTTTTTTGTTTCAACAAGAATGGGAAGTCCTAAAAACAAAAAGAACCTAGAAAGCATAAAAAAACAAAACAAAGAGAGCACATGGATCTTCATTGAAGCCAGATATAGCGAAGTGTCCATGCGGAAGCCGTAGCTTTCAAAGATAGCACCTTTTAAGATTGCAGATATTCCATGTGCATTCCAGGTCGCGGCCATCCATGTCACGTAACTTGTACGCGCCCCGTCCTAAGGCTTCCGTGACCTCATACGGTCCTTCCCACTTAGGGCCCATCTTTCCTGTATTCTCCGCTCGACTTGCCTCGTTAGCACGATAGACATAATCTCCCGGTCGAATAGAAACACCTTTAACCTTGGCATCATAATAAGCCTTCATCCACGCCTTGGACTTGGCCTCATTGATAGCCGCTATCTCCCTTTTCTCCTCCAACAAATCCAGATTGATCCAGAGTTGCTCATCGTTTGTGACGACATTAACCTCTGCTGTGCGGATGGTAGGCATTCCTATTTCTACTGGTATAACAGCTTCAGTGCCGTAGGCCAATGCGAATTGGGTGTCCCCGTTGGATATTTTGATCATTGTCCTATGCGCCCATAGAACATGTGGTAGTTCGTCCACCCATTTGGCACTTCGTTCCTCCAGGCGTGCCTTGATGCCTTCACCCAAGCTTCTATTTGCTCGTTCCACAAGACCATTTTTATGCGGGTGCTTAACAGATGCAAAGCGCCGTTTGATATTCAATGTTACGCACCAGTCCTTGAATGGATTATCTGCGAACTGCTTCCCGTTGTCCGAGATGATTTCTCCTGGTAAGCCAAACGGCACACGATGTTCTCCCAAACTAACTTTTTAACTTGTTTGCCTGTGATGGATTTGACTGCCTTGGCCTCTATCCACCGTGTAAAGTAGTCCATTGCGACAATCAAGAACTTAACTCCCCCCGCAACTACGGGAGAAGGTCCTGCAATGTCGATCCCCCACTTATAGAATGGCCATGGCGATGTAATAGGTGTAAGTTCCTGCTGCGGATGTCGTGGTACTGGCCTGTGCACTTGGCAATCACAGCACTTGCGAATCATGTCGCGTGTATCCATATGCATAGTAGGCCAATAATATCTTGTGCGTAGAGCTCGGGCCACCACGGACCGGGGACCCGCGTGCATGCCGCATAACCCTTCGTGTATCTCACTGATCACATAAGTAGCCTGGCGCGGCCCAACACACCGCAACCACGGCTGCAAGAAAGAGCGCTTGTAAAGAATACCTTCTCGAAGCTCGAAGTGCTGCGACTTCCTTCTAATGCGTCGCGCCGCTTTTTCCTTGTCTGGAAGGGTTTCATTAGTCAAATAGTTGACGATCGGGGTCATCCATGTAGGTCCGTCTTCCTCAACTATAGCTGCGACTTCCCCTTCTGTTATAGACTTTTCCTTGAGTACTTCCACCAAGACTTGCTTGGATAAGTGGGCGAAACTTGTAGACGCGATCTTGCTAAGAGCGTCCGCCTTCTTGTTTTCACCTCTCGGTACCTGCTTGATAGCAAACTTGCTGAAAGCCGCAATGAGTGACTTGACTTTCTCCAAGTATCGAACCATGTTATCCTCCTTAGCTACGTATCCTCCCAGAATGTGGTTCGCGACAAGTCGTGAGTCCACGTAGGCCTCAAGGTTGCGGACTCCCATTCTAGCGGCGATTTTTAAACCCGCAATCAACGCTTCATATTCTGCCTCATTGTTGGTGGCTGTGAACTCAAAGCGAAGGGCGTACGTAAACTCCATTCCTTCCGGATTCGTAAGGATGAGACCAGCTCCTGACCCATCCGTACACGAAGATCCGTCCGTAAATAATACCCATGGTTCTGCTGGAGTTTCGTCTTGCTGTACGATTGGTCCCTCTTCGTCCGGCTTCTTTATCAAGAAATCCGCCAAGATTTGGCCTTTAACAGCCGTCCTTGGTCTATAAGATATGTTGTGTTCTCCCAATAGAATGCTCCACTTTTATAGCCTACCTGCCACATCTGGTCTAGAGATGACTTGTTTTCTTGGTTGATCAGTAATGACTACAATTGGGTGCGCCTGAAAGTATCGGCGCAACCGTTTTGTAGCAAACACTAATGCCAAAACAAATTTTCCCATAGAGGAGTAATTCAACTCCGGCCCTTGTAGTGTTCTACTTATGAAGTAGACTGGAGTTTGGACTGTGTCCCTATCCGTCATAAGTACCACACTTATTGCTCCATGTGTGGCTGAAAGGTACATAATGAGCTCCTCCTTTGTCCGGGGAGCTACTAGCATGGGGAGAGATGCGAGGTGTTGCTTGAGTTGACCAAAGGCTTCCTCAGCTTCCTTTGTCCACCGGAAGTCTCCCTTATTAATGCACTTCTTGAGTGTTTTGAATAGGGGGAGTGACTTCTCTGCGGACTTTGATAAGAACCTGTTTAGCCCGGCCAACTTCCCATTTAAGGACTGCACCTCTTTCTGTGTCTGAGGGGATGGTAGCTGTATTACTGCGTCCGTCTTTTCCGGGCAAGGCTTGATGCCATTTGGATCAATCATATATCCAAGGAACATTCCTTCCGTTTCCCCAAACGTGCATTTCTTTGGATTTAGCTTCATATTAATCCTCCTCAATGTGTCAAACGTCTCTTGGACGTCTCGGAGGAGTGCATCCTCCGTATGACTTTTGATGACTAAATCATCAACATAGACCTCCAGGTTGCGGCCTATCTGTGAGTCGAAGGCTTTGTCAACAAGCCGCTGATATGTTGCCCTGACGTTTTTCAGTCCGAACGGCATTTTTGTATAACAGTATGCGCCCTGACTAGTATGGAACGCCGTCTTCTCTGCGTCCTCCACCGCCATCTGGATCTGGCGGTATCCTTTATATGCATCTAAGAAGCACTTAAAGGGATATCCACATAGGGATTCCACCTTCCAGTCATTCTCTGGTAACGGGTAACAATCCTGTGGACAGGTTTTGTTCAGATCCGTGAAATCCACACACATGCGCCAGCTTCCGTCATGCTTTTTGACCATGACTGGGTTGGATAACCACTCGTGGTAGTATACCTCGCGCATGATACCTGCATCCACCAGTTTCCGTACCTCATCCAATATCACTTGGCTGCGTTCAGGTGCCTGACCACGCTTCTTTTGCTTAACGGGAGGGTATCCCTGGCGGATCTGGAGCTTATGTTCTGCTATCGCGCGCGGTACGCCCATCATATGCTTGGGCTCCCATGCGAATACATCTAAGTTTGCGTTCAAGAGAGAGCACATGACCCTCTTGCCGCTATCCGAGAGTGTTCCCCCTATGGACACCGCTTGTCCGGGGTAATCAGGATGGATCGCCACCTTCCAATTAGGAGGTGGTGATCCGTCTTTAGGGGGAACGGGTGGAATCGGTGTTGTCACGGCATGACACTCGGATGCTGGTATGACTGTGTTATAGATAGTGACAATTCCTCCTTCCATAGGGAATTTAATCATCCCGTGTGCCGTGGAGGGTACCGCTCGTATGGCCAGGATGCCTGGTCTGCCTATGATTCCATTGTATGGAGAGTGTGAGCATATCACCATAAAGTTCATCCACGCCGTGGTGGAGTGCTCTACATTCCCGATGGTTACAAGCAGACGCAGCTGTCCTATTGGCCAGATGGTGTCTCCACTAAAACCGATGAGCGACGTTGTGGCCGGTACTAATTGGTTCCTTATTTTTGGTCGTAACTATACGAAACAATGTTCGTATAGTACTTCTGCTGATGACCCTCCATCCACATACATACGGCGGACATTGTGTGTTCCAATGCTTATCTCAATAGTGAGAGGCGCATCAATCACATCACTTGCCGTAATGGGAGGGAATGAGATTTCTCTGCCGCGTGAAAAAATTTGACTAATTTTCTGCCTTGTGCGGCGCTTCCTGGATTGGATCATGTATATAGTTGAAGGTTTGTCCTTTTGGGGATCCTTCTTGTCATACTTCTTGTTGTCTTTTCCATCCTTCCAATCCTTGACCAAATGCTTGAGTTTGCCTGACTTGATCAGTGACTCAATATGCTTCTTGATCTGGATACATTTCTCCGTGCCATGGCCCTTGTCATTTTGGAATTCGCAGAAGCGATTTCCTTGACGACGGTCCAGCGGAGTCGTCATTGGGGGAGGTCTCGGGAAATTGGCCCCTTCCGTCAGCAAGATCTCCCGGTAGGACATCTTTAGAGGGGTAAATTTATCGTCCGGCCGTCCTCCTTTGTTTTGGCTCTTGTAATCTGAGCCCCTCCCATTGTTCTGGTTGTTTTGACCGCCCGACTGTCTCCTGGACTGGTAGTTTGATCGGTAGTTGTTTCCTTTTGAAGGATAGGCCGCGGCTACCGCGGTTTCTACCTCTATGAAGTTTCTGACCCTTTCCATAAGGTCGTCATACCTCTCCGGACGTTTGTCATTGAGACGTCTGATTAATTCCCTGTCTGTTATGGCATGCATATAGTCGGAAATTTTCAGTAGTTCCGGCATTGTCTTTGTGCGTGTGCACTCGTCATTGAAGCGTTCAGTGAATGCCTCCGTAGACTCCCCCGGCCGTTGCTTGACGGTTGCCAATGAGACCGGGTCCCTATTATACTTCTTCCGCTGAGTATAATTATTCTTGAACGCAGTACGTAGTTCAGTGAAACTATCAATGCTTCGCGGAGGAAGTCCCTCAAACCAGTCACGAGCATTGCCGATCAAGGTTGAATTGAACATCTGGCACCATATAGGCATGGGCCATCGCTCAATTTTCGCCTGCGTATCAAATATCTTGAGGTGATCATCTCGATCACCAGTCCCATCATAAGTCTTGACACACGCCAGCATGCGACGCTTTGTGTCCTCAGAGTAATTCTGTATGCGGAGAGTAAAAGGATCTTCCCTGGGATCTGCCCATGGACGGGTGAGACTAGGGTCACACCACGGGCAGGAAAGATCTTCTGCTTCCGTATCTCGATAATAGGGGCCGCCATAGTACTCCTCATTGTCTGGTGGCGGTGGAGGAGTACGCCTAGGTCGGCGACGCTTGGGCGGATGGTCATCCGACTCCTCTCCTGATGGACCGGGAGAAGGAGGTGGTGCCCTATCCTTTGGGTGAGGACCGCTCTTGTGGGAAGAGCCAGGAGCCTTCTTCCCGGTATTCATCCTATCCCACACGCTTGTGCGGTGATTAGTTCTGGTTAATTCCAGATCTAGTCGTTCGGGTGAACTGTCGGACTTCTCTCCCTCTTCTCTGGACTATACTAGTTCCTGCATGAGACGATCCCCTATGCGTTCGAACACATTCCTGGGTTGGGGAGTTTCCTCAATGAGGTTCCGCTCCTGAGGTCGTTTCCTTCTCTTTCTCTGAGTTTGAGAATAGGTACCTGGTCCGGCGTTGCCAAAGTTGAGCCTAGATTGGAGGTCCCTCCCTAGATTCAACCTTGATGCAATCCCTGGGACGATCCTCTCAAAGTTCTGCGTGATAACTCGAGTGAGATCTTCCTCGCTGAGTGGTTCGACCTCTACTTCTTCCTCGGTCGATGGTTTGCGCGGCTCCTTGTTAGGGGGATTGGGCGTACTCCCTGGATCAGGATTGTCCAAGGTCAAAGTAGGTGGTGGAGTCATGGAGAACGTGTTTGTCACACCCATGGACTGAAGACTACTCCGGTTGTTTGGTCCGCCAGCTTGATGGCTAGGGGATCGAGGGAATGAGTATCCCTTCCCTTTGGGACTTCCGATTTCCAGGATTTGTGTTCCTGGGGTTTCCCTGCGGATGCCCCTTCGTCATTGAGAATTCAAGATGAGATTTTGCTCTAACTTAGTGTAATGGTCCCACGGATGGCGCCAACTTGTTGATACAAAAGTTGGGTGATCCTCGCTAGACCCGAATTAGGCTTAATTCAGGTTGGCTGGACTCCGGCTCCTGCACCAAGTGAATTATCTGGTTGGGATCCTGCACACTAAACAACACGCGTTAGGCTTACCGTGGGAATGTTTCCCACGATTAGACTCCGACGTGAGAGTAAGTAATCGGTTAGGGTTATAGGAATCGGATGAGAGTTGAGAGTGTGTAGAATGTAATACCTTTGTAGAACCCTTAGGGGTTCCTTATATAGGCAGTGAAACCTTATTGGGATGTCACTGATGCTTCGGACCCAAGGAAAGGATAATCATCAGATTTAGATTGATTGTTATCCTCTAACTATGGTGAGTGAATATCCTCCCCTTTGGGATAAATCCTAATCATAGTAGGAGTATGATTTTGTCTAACCCTGCACCGGGCATGCCGGGCCATGGGCCGCATACGTATGTGTGGTTACTGTTCATCCAAGCCCATAAGCTCAAATAACATTATTCCCGCCCATTCATGATGGGCCGGATACGGGTAGTACCCGTGGGCCGGGTTCATGACCCGACTGGGGACTATACGTCATCAATAGCTTCTATATTTGTGCTGATTTTCTTGTCCCAAAGAGAGTTTGAGAATGCTTAGGGTTTTCATGTCATTCCTTCTCTTTTCTATGTCCTCAGTTGAGACAACTCTACCATCTTCAGGTTTTTCTCTTCGATCCTCTTCAGTAGAGCCTTGAACATTTGTTCTTTGTAAGATGGCAGCTGCAATCTTTTGAGCTTTATTGAATGTGTTTCCATATTCAATAATTTCCCATAGGGTGTAGTCATGGATTTGAAGATACTGTTCAAAGTTAAACTTCCACAGCTCAAAATTGTCTGGGTCAGCATGGGAATCTTGATGTTGGGGTTGAGGAGGAGGATGATTTTAACTCTGGAGTAGACATGTTGTTTTTAGGGTTTCTTGAAAATTAGGGCTTTTGGCGATTTAAGGTTTTTGTGTTCTTTAGATCAAAGTTTTTAACTTTGGAGTAGACATGTTGTTTTTAGGGTTTCTTGAAAATTAGGGTTTTTGGCGATTTAGGGTTTTTCTGTTCTTTAGATCAAATTTTCTCAACAAGCTCTGATACCACTTGTTGATCCCAAACTTAGATCGATTTAGCTTGTGTATACGAGATTAAATCAAGTTAAACATGTAGAGAAACTTTGTTGTGTATAAAACAATTTTAGTATTATGCGAAATTAATACTCAAACAAGAACACACAAACAATTTAAACCAAACTTTCACTTGATTGATAAAACAAACTTGCGTACAATGAAAGTGTGAAAACATATGTTAAACATAAACCTAAAGGCCTCCTTTTATAGACATAAGGAGCCTTGTACAAGAGTCTACGTATCAGCTATTTTAGGTAAAGATAAACATAGAAAATACATTGTCGATCATATCTTTACTAGAAACATACTAGAAACCTAATACGTGTAGACTAAGTCTTCTATCAGTGCTTGACTTCTTCTTATCAACGCTTGAATTCTTCTTGTCAACGCTTGTCTTGTCAACGCTTGATTTCTTCCTATCAACGTCCCGATTGCTCTTGTCAGCGTCCAAGTGTATTGATTACATTTTAATTTGGTCTTGTGAACGCTGAACATACGAGCAGAAAAGCAAGACAAATATAATAATCATTCATTCAAAATGTAAAACTAAAGTTGAGTTCGTGTTCTAGGCATGGGATTAAATGTATACACGCCTAGAGATTATTTGTTTTGATGTTTAATGCAAGTAATCATTGGAGAAATTCATGTCTTGTTCTTATAACATCTTGTTCTTATTAATGTTCTATTCTGCTATGTTTTATACATAAGAACATTGATAATCCTAGATATAATGGTTTTTACCATTGAGTCTAACGATCATATGGACTCCACAATTGGTATCAGAGCGGGTGGCTCTCGATGCTAGGATCAACATGGTGTTTGTTCGTAGTGAAAAAGACGAAAAACCCGTCTAGGGTTTTTATGCAGTTTTGTGTGCGCAGCAGTATTCAGAAGGGTATATCTCCTTCATTAACCATTGGATCGTCGTGAAATTTTGGCTGAGTGTTCTCAGTATATGTGTCTACAATCTCACCGGAGGGATCTTCGATTTGGGCTCTAAAGAAAAAGTTATATACTATCGTAGTTCACTACAGAAAGAAGGAATGACAGCAGATGTATAGTGGTCCCCGGTACGATTTATGTTAAATATGCTGTTGTTACAACAGTATGCAAGACAGAAGGGAGATGATTCGATACTGTTAGGGTTTCGATGTGAGTTTTTGTTAAGAACTACAGCAGGTTATGATTATCTGTGTGATGTGTTTGCTTGAGTTTGTACACGTGATTTCAGCAACAAACAAAGATCTATATTGGTTTTTGGATCATGGTTTATTGATCACGTGAGTTTTCAAGAGAATTGGGAAATAAGAAAGCAAATATGGAGTGTTCTATATTACTGGTTTATTTAGACAAAATATTATGGGAGGATATCACAATTATTTTGTTGCGTATAATATGGAAATAAGAATATGCATTCCTATTTTATTGGAGTATAAGTGACGTAAAGGTTTCTAATTTATTAATCTTGGAAGGCTATAGACAGACGATGGTTAAAGCGTTAACGTGAATACATATGGGCTTATGATTAATATGGGCTGGTGGAAATTATATACGCATATTGCTATGTGAAAAGTACCAACGATAAAGAAGATCGTGACTTATAAATTAAGTGGAAAAGGAAGTCACGTGTTATCTAGCAACAGAAAGGCTACATGTGAGGTATTGTTGGAAAAGAAGATCTATTTTTGGAGTGGATGTTTATAGCTCTTCACGTGATGCATTGTTGGAAAAGAAGAATAAAGAATGTGATTGTATGGTGTGTTTAATAAACAACAATAAAGAAGAGATGTGAAGGATAGCAAAAGATCCTTGTTGCTATTCACGAAAGTAATTGTGGTATTTACTCAAAGTACTATGGTACACAGTGAGTTTGTGTGGTCTAAGGAAAAGAAAGTGATGTATTAAAAGAAGACAGTATGCATGCATGATTGTGATTGTGATTAATCATGTGAGTGGATCGAGCCACTGACATGAAGAAAAGTTGACGCCGATGCATTAAAATTCATCCGCTGACAGAGTATATGTTTTCGAATATGTTGACATTTGTAATCGAGACGCTGACGAGTGTAGGTCAGCCGCTGAAAGAAGTAGACGCTGATAGGAATAAGTCAGACGCTGACAGAAGCGCTGACAGAATGATGTGTTGTCAGAGATATGTCAACACATACGGATGGGATCTTGGACAGTGAAGGATCTGTGATAAAGGAAGAAAAGATGCTGTTTAGAAATTTGATTCGGTTTTGGTACACAAAACGAGGTATTTACACACGAAGGTACATGGAATCTCTATTTTATTCAGAATATCGTTTTGATATTGATGGCTCGGATATTTTTTTTAGAAGAGGTATATGATTAAGGGGAAGATCTTATGGTAAAATTGATGCTTGAATTAGATTTTCGCGTGTTTATGTTTTATCATATCTTTAAATCATGTGGATAGTACCCATTGGTTTGAAGGTAACTTGTTCGTGCTTTAAATGTTTGGTGACGAAGACTTGTCAAATCTAGCAACTAGATACCTTGTTATCACTTGAAGGAGTTACATTATCGTGCTCAGTGTCTCACAAAGGATGAGGATTTTGACAAGAGATCGAGGTCTACTTATAGTTTCCTGCATTATATAAGTTCGACGTCACATGGATAATACAAGACATGGAACATTGGTTTGGGTTACTCTACTTCTACATCAAGAATATTATAGTTATTTTTCTTCAAGATCATTACATGAGCTACATTTGGAGAATCTTCAAGATTGCATACATTGTTTACTTCCCTGTTGATGTGACAAAAAGGGGAAGACATACATGCTACAATTAAGGGGAGGTAATTTGAAGATGATGTACAACTTACAAGAGATACACAAAGAGTTTTGCCGACATCAAATAGGGGAAGATTGTTGGGTCAAAAAGTTGATGTGGCAGAAACTCAAAAACGAAGAAAACATGAAGGCATTTTTCTAAGCGTTGACAAGTGTAATCTAGGCGTTGTCAAGAACAAATCAGGCGTTGATAGAAGTCAACAAAATTCAAACGTTGTTGGAAGCTTCAATTTAGGATAAGTATGCATAATATATTCTGTATTAGTTATTTAGATAGAAGATATTCATGTTTATTCATAATTATCTCTTACAAACCGTATTCCTTACACTATAAATGGAACCAAGGGTATTAGGCTTTATTCATAACTTTCATATACAATGTAAACCTAAAGCGTGTGTCGACTAGGTGTGGGATTCAATGTATACACACCTAGTGATTGTTGATTATTAATATAATTAGCAATCCGTTTGTTTAATTTATATGTTCTTGTTCCCCAAACACCTTGTTACATAGTTATTGTTCTTTTTCGCTTTGATTGTATAATCATGTGAATAATGGCTATGCCTAGTAGCTAAAAGATCGAGGAAACCAAGGTTTCCACATATGGAATGTTTTCCCTTTTTGAAAATGATTCACTGAATAAGCTGGAAAATGGAATTAAGTTGAAAAGAGCTTATTTGACCAAGTTTGACCAAAAATATGAAAAAGCTAAAAAGTTCAATATCTATTCAAGAAAACAGCCCACTTTATATTACAGAAACTTGAGTTTACTAAGGAGCTTATTAATAAGCTGATTTTTCAATAAGAACAGAATACTGTAGAATTTCCTTGCACAGACTTGATCTTTGGATGTTATACTACAACTGAGAAGTGGTTTCAAGGAATTTGATTAAGAAATGAATCCATGGCATGGATCTGAATCTAGCTAGTTTTCTGAATGTATGAAATGAGACACTTGACCCAACCCCTTTTTATACCATTTGCCTTTTTGACCAATATTTTGACCACAAAACTGAACAATTGGATTACTACTATGTTACTGAATATAGCTGAACAAGTATAACAGGTTTCTTACAAGTTTTGATCACAAAGACTCACAAATCCAAACACTACTTAACAAATCTTATAAGAACTTTTTCAAAGCAATTTTGAGTTTAAAAGTGAATCAGGCTAAGACTAATATCAAGACTTGTTTAATGAGTGACATTAAAGGCGATTAAACCAAAATCAGACTTGTAACAGACTACTCAACAAAATGCACTTAGAAGCTGTTTAATGATGAAAAACAGAACTAAAATCAAGTAAAACAGACTAAAGCTACAATACTACTCACAGGTTAGCAAACTAACAAGATTACACTAAAACAAATCCAAACACATGATCAAAGCAGCACAAAGTGTCTACACTAGGAATGTAGCATGCAAATTCAGTTTAGAGGAAATGAAACAAGAAAATAAGTGCCTTTTAGCTAGAAGCCTCCATTGATGGAGTAGTGTGGCACTGAGCCAACTAAAGTCTGCTAGAACAACACCAATACACCACCATTAAACCAATTAATCAACTCCATTAGCTAATACTGCTCAAATCAACCCAATCTGCTACTAAACTGCTTCAAATGAAACTGGAACTTGAACTGCAAGGCTTAATGAACTGGAGAGCTTCCAAAATACTCAAAATCACTTCATTGATCACTTATGATCAATAATATCACAACATAACAACAGTAGTGCAGGATTTCAGAAAGTGAATAAAGATAAGAGAATGAGATGAATATTTTTGTTCTTTTATTGATTTTGAGGGAAAAGTCGTTACAACTACTAACTGATTAACTAACTCTCAAGTGTGTGTCAAACACTTAATAGAAGCTATCTAAAATGAAGGAGAAACAGAATTTGAGAAAAAGAACTAAAGTGTGTGTTTTTGCACACTTAACTACACAAATGAAAATGAAGGTACAAGCTCCTATTTTTAGAGGTTGATGATGATGAGTTGGGGAAGTCTGACGTGTCTCAACCAATGAGGAGATGCCATGTGTCCAAAGCTGATGAATTGTAGATTTCACTCCAAGAACAAGAAAGGGGTTTTCTTCTCCTTTGATATTCAGTCTAATTGACTTATGTATCTGGATTCGTCTTCTCATTTTGAGCATTTTTCACGTAGAAAGTGTTTTATGAAATGCATCGTAGCTCAAAATCGTTCCTGGGTTTGTTGATAGTTGGAGATGACACGTGTCATGTTCTTGTTGGATGATGGCCCTTCACACGGATCATTATCCTTATTGGATAAAATGAAATATGGAGTGTTGATCTCTGATTGGCTGAGAGAAAATAAGTGCGCTGCACTGTTTGGATATTCAGTTTATTAATTGAAGGGTGAGCTGGCAGTGGAGTTGGCAATCCATACTCTCTTTTTCTTGTGTTTTCATTGTCAAGAGTGTGTATACACGGATTGAGCACAAAGTTGATGCCTTTTGACTATTTCAGCCCCTTGTCTTTATCAGAAAATCCAAATGGGCTCCTTTCTTCATTTAAATGGCAAATTTGGTCCTTTGACTTACATTCTTGTTTATTTGACTCCCTTGACTTGGTTGACTTGAAGTTTGACCAAGTTTGACTTTGATCTTGACTTTTCCAAAGTTTGCATTTAAGTTCCTCAACTTTTGAGTATTGTCAAGATAGGTCCTTCTTCTTTAAATGACTTGTCATATTTGATCCTTCTCTTGTCTTTTCATCACAAATGAACTTGATTTCCTCTTATTTGCTTGAAATTGTATCCTTGTTACCTATTTAAACACAAACACAAAACATACCACATAATACTTCTTTATAGCACAAAAGTTAGGTATTTTCCATGTGTTTTAGGGTGATTTGTTGATTAACTGATATGAGATTTTGCTCATAATACAAAGATTCTGTCGAAACAGTGGCTGGCGATCCCTTATGTAGGGCCGCGGTTTGATATCGATAAATAACCGCGGGGATGATAAAGAACCGCCACCAATAGGTTCGAAAAATGGCACTTCCTGAAACATTTGCCAAGCCCAGTTTTTATACCAAAGTTTATCATGCCAAAGTGAACTATAAATCAAAATCTAGGAAGCTAACAAACACATAATATGCACAAAGCTATGCAAATTGAAGGATCAATAGAATAGACGATTAGGATTAAAATACTAAGTAATCCAAACACAAAGTATTAGTTTGCAAACATAACATCCTAAAAATAAAAAGAGAATAAGGAAATATTGTTTAACAATTCAAACATGTTTTCAAACATGTTAACCTTGATAAACCAAAGCTTCATTTCTTCTTCTTGCCAAGTCCCTTGATCAATTTGGATATGCTCTTGAACAGTCCTCTTGACTCCACTCGATGATCATACAACTCACCTTGGGTTTTAAGATTAGCTCGGTAGACATACTCAAGACCAAAGTTCTCCGGAAGTCCACTAGTGGCATAGTAAGGAGGAGGAATGATTTCTTCTAACCCGTCCATGAAAGTGTCCATGGATTGGTGGGAGTCACTCAAAGAGCCAACATGATCACTTGTGCCTACGCCACCACCATCACTTGGTGACATATCAAATTCCTCATCATCAGACTCTTGTGGATCGGACTTTCTCAAACCTCGATCACTTCTAGGCTTTCGTGGTTGTACCTTTTGAATAGGTAGCATAACACGTTCGACCGAACGAAAGAAAGAAATGTTGATGTCGGGATAGTCTTCACCAACCTTCTTAAGAAGGCGAGTAAAGAGCATGGCATAGGGAAGATTTGTTTTGGCTTTGGAAAGAGCATAAGTGATTTGTCGAGCGATAAAGTATGTGAGATTGTACTTGGCGTTGGTAGCGATGCAACATAACATGTGCGCCATACACGCCAGAATATGATCCCAGTTTTTGCCAAGACAAAACACATTCTCCCTAAGTATGTCGGCCCAACGGACCATTGATTGTGGTAAATTACACCTTTTAGGAAAAAGGCGTAAAAGCGGTAAGTATTGAACAAATGACTTTAGGAAAAATCAAGTGTTAATGACCCGATTAAGTTCGTTTCCCAAGGAGGTATATGTGTGTGACTAAGATGTACAAGATTTGAGATTAATATTTGGTTTAGAAGGGGATTAGAAGAGAAAATGACGAAGTCGTAAAAAAAAAAATTAACACAAAATCACTATTAGAAAGTTAAAACGTAGAAGCTTAAAACCACAAAAATAAAAATAAATTCTAAAAATTACCAAAAATTCACCAAAAATCAAAAATAATAAACTAAGAGTTTACCAATGATCAAAACTTTTTCAAACATTTTAAATAATTAAATATTCAATTTTTAAATGCTAATTAAAGCCCTAAAAATCAAATAAATTATCAAAAAGCCCAAATAAAGATTTTTCAATTGATAAACCTCTAAAATGACCTAAAAAGATTAAAAACTATTTTTAGAAATTTTAAAACTAATAAAAACTATTTAAAACTAATTAAAAACTTAAATTAATTATAAAAATTAATCTATAAGTGATAAAATTATTCTAAAACTTGCTAAATTCCTATTTTAATGTAATTAACCTAAGAAAAATGTAAAAAGTTGGAAAAAGTGAAATTTCAAAAATAATAATAAAATAGTAATAAAATAATATTAAAAATCTAAAAATTATGAAAAATTCTAAAAACTTGCAAACTAGTTTATTTTAACCTAAATAATCAGAAAATCAAAGTGAAATTACCAAAATACCCCTAATGGGCCCTGTTGAAACAAAATCCTCCGGCTAGACTGCGGTCAATGATCTTGCCTCGACATCGTGAAGGTGTGCTCGTCTCTTGACCTCGATCCTAAGATACACAAGACAACACACGTTAACTCGCCCCAGGTTTGACCCCGAGACCAAGCTCCGGTGTGAGAATAAGTAACTATCACACACGAATGGCATTTAATAGTAAATACCGGAAGGTACAAGTGTATGTTAATGGAAGTATTGAATGTGTACATTGTGTGTTAAATGCAGGGGTATTTATACTACCCCAAGGCACATACCTGTCTGAGTAGTCACATCATAGGCTAGGCCTTGAAACCTGGGCTGGTCAAATCCCCACAATCGAGGGATTTGTTGTCCCAAGGGCGGCGGTGTATCCTTTTACCCACAGGACGGACGGATGGTCCCTGGATAATAGGATAGGTTCCTTTTGCTTTTTTCCTCGAGCCTTGCTACGCTCATTAATGCTCTACTGTTCATGCCACGACCTTATTAAATGATCGAAGGTTCCGGTTCTGAGGCGGGAAAGCGTTCGTCTCCGGGGGTGTTGACCGGAGACATACGCGAACATGTCCCCCCTAGTATCATAGTGTTAGCCTAAGCTAGCGGTGTGATACTCGAAATACGTGTCCTTAAAATAGTAACGAGTGCAATTAATGCGAGCCGCCTATTTGGCTTCGCATTAATTGATTTTGTCTGTTGGGTTTCGGGTTGTCGGCCACTTGTGGCATTGATTTTCGCCCTTTGACTCGCCATCTGCTTCCACGTGGCCATTCATTTTTCAACGGTATGGATTTAACTTGGGGATTTGTGCACGTCCCTTCACTGCCCCCTTTCTTTAATATAAATACCTACCCATTTTTTCATTTACTTCACGCTTCTCCTTTTTCTTGTTTCCGCCATTGTTATTCTTTCTTCCAGGATTCTCTCCAAGCAGGTGTGCACCTCTCTTTACTCTCACTTTGTTCGTACTTTTGTTATGTCTACCAGTAGTTCCGGTGAGGAGGCTACTTTTCGCGATCCAAAATGCGATATGCACATTAGGGTTTCGACATTGACGGAGGATGACCTTAAAAAGATACGCAGAAAGTATCGCATACCCAGTGAGCTTCGTCCACGGTTACCGGACCCGCTTCTTACTATGGACAAACTTCCGGATCGATTTATTGGAATATACGAAGATTATTTGAAGCATGGGGGACTTCGGATTCCTTTTTCCACCTTTCTCTTATCTGTGTTGAGATATTTTCTTGTGCATATTTCTCAATTAGTTCCCATGAGCGTCAACCGCGTTACTATGTTTGAAATCCGTTGTCGGAGCTTGAACATTCCTTGTTCCGTGACTTTGTTTCGTGTATTCTATAAGTTGGGTAAACAGGGACACTGGTTCTCCTTTGAAAGTCGGTATCCGGCTCGGTATGGCAAATGTTTGAAAGAGACTACTTCTAGCTTGAAACTCTGGAAACACAAGTGGTTTCTCATAGACCGAAGGGCCATTCCTCATGGCATGCCCTGGAGGGATAGGGACACCGATGTCCATGATGACTTCCCAATTGGCTTCAATGCCGATCACGCTAAAATGTTCGCTGATGACCCGGTTCTGCTTCGCCCTCCTCACCGGCATTTGTTGTTTCTAGCCGGCTTGTGGGTTCCTTATGAGGATCCTACCCTTCGCCGCATAGTTGTTGACCCTGATGATGAGGGTACTTTACATATATACTTTTTTTTTATTTTCTGCGAGCTCTTGTTGCTCGCTCTAACTGTTATTTCCCTTTTATTTGCAGAGCTTACTATGGATGAATTTATCAAGCTTCCGTCGCTCGAGAATGCCAAGGTTGGTAGAGATGAAAACGAGAAGGCGCCGTTACCGCCCCCAAGGGTTACCCAACCGTTACCGTTGACTACTCCTTTACCTGCGTTGAACGCTCGCCAGAAGGCTGTCACTACTCCTGATCCCAAGATCCAGGCTGCTCGACTCCGTCACGAGGGGAAGAACCCGGTAGTGAACAAAAAGAGACCTGCCGAGGGTCAGTCGTCTGGTCGCAAGCTTAAGCAGAAAGCCACACAAAACCAAGTGCAGTCTGAGGCTGAGGATATGGAAGCGGATTCGCCTTCCCCAATCCATGAGTCCCATCCCTCCGGCTCGGTAGATGGTCATAGCAAATCGGATGCTACCCACAAGACTTCTACTCACATAAATCTGAGCGACCATTTGGATGGTGATGACGATGTCGCAGGTATGTATTCTCTCAGACCCTTCTTCTTAACAACGTCTTTTGCTTCTATGCTCTCTTCCTTACCTTGTTATTTTTGCTCAGGGAATGTGCAAGGGCCAGTACGCCGTCATGTACCTTTGTGGCGTTTAACCGAAGATGTGCACATTGACTCTCATTATTCTTCCCGAGAACTGCTGTATCATTTGGCCACTCCTGCGGAACAAGATAGACTGTCTTCTCTTTCCAATTATGATGTTCTGAGTTATGCCTACCAGACTATGGCCCGCAGTACCCTGACCGTATTCGAGCTTATGAAGAGGTACGAGGCTCTCAGCCGCGAACACTCCCGACTGACTGCTGTACCGGAGGGGGTCCAAGGGCACTTTGCTACCGGGAAATCCGTTCTTGATCAGATGGCTATGGTGCACAAAACTCTTGAAGATAAGTATAACAGCTGTCTTGACCGGGAGAAGGAGAACCTGGCGGCTATCGATAGGTTGAAGCAGGAGGTTGAAGATTCCGGTGCCCTGATCGCTACCAAAGACGAGAGAATAGCTGAGCTGGAGCATCTATCAAGTCTTAGCATCCAAGATCATGTCAGGGATTCCGAGAGGATTAAAGAGCTTGAAGCCGGAAACAAACATTTAACCTCTCTACTCGCTCAAGCCGAAGTGGACAAACAGGTTTTGGTGAGAGATGGCTTCCCTATTTTGGTACGCAAGCTGCTTGCTAGCTATGAGTACAGACGATCTCTCTCCTTGGGTACCGGCGGTATGTACAACGCGGGGTTTCTGAAGGCTGTTGAATATGGGCGCACGCCGGAACAAATTGAGGCTGCTATTGCTGCTGCTGACAATCTTAACACAGAGATGGCTAGGACCTGGAAGGAGGATTTCATTGCTCTATTTTCTATTGAGTATCCTTTCGTGGCCAAAGTGTCTGCGGCCAATAAGCTTTCCGTTGTCGATATCATGCAGCTTGTTCCAGCTGAGAAGCCCCCCGCCCCTACAGCCGAGATTGTTGACGCTACTCAACCTCCAGTGAATAACCAAGATGGTGCCGGCTCTAATTCCACCACCCATGGCGGCGAAGCTTTATGATCTGAAGACCCGGTATGCCGGGATATCTTGTAATTTGTTATTTTGAAACATTTGTGGTTGTTGTAATAATTTTTAACACTTGTGGCTCCGTAAACATGTTTCACCCGCGACACTTATCGTTTTATGAATGGTTATCCAATTTCCTGTGTTATATCTTTGTCTGAACCGCTATGACTACCGACTTGTTATTCAAATGTCTCTTATAGACCTGGCCTTATTTTCTATTATTTACCCTTCATATATGCGGAAGACATCGGCACTTGACCGCTTTTATTTTGTCTTCGGACTGCTATTCACGCGCATCCGACACTTGTACGTCTACATTAGTGTATATATGGTTTGGGAGACATCGGTACTGAGCCGCTTTTTGTTTGTCTCCCAATTGTCCATTAGACGCATCCCATTATGTATAATAATACTTTTATTAAGTGTATATGGGAGATATCGGTACCGGACCGCTTTTTATTTATCTCCGGATTGCCTTTTGGGCGCATCCAGCATTTCAAAGCGTATTCATATACCATACGGTTAGCTAGGCCGAGGTTTATAATTACCGCAATCAAACATGCTTAGAACTTTCATTCATTAAAAACAACTGGAAATGATACATCTTGTTCATATTACATAAAACATTTTTGCAAGTTAGTTGCATGCCAGGTACGCGGGATTTCCTTCCCCTCGATGGTTTCCAGCTTGTACGATCCAGTCTGATAGGCTTCGACAATCCTGTAGGGACCTTCCCAGTTGGGACCTAACTTCCCTATTTTCTCTTGCCGGCTGGCTATGTTGCGCCGGTACACAAAGTCTCCGACCTTGAAAGAGCAGGGTCTAACACGTTTGTTGTAGTATTGTTCCACCTTCTTTTTGTATTTGGCTTCCTGTATGGCCGCAGCCTCTCTTCTTTCTTGTAAAAGATCTAGGTTTAGCCGCAGTTCTTCTTCATTTGCGTCACCATCGAACAACAAGGTTCTTGCGGTGGGGATGCCTATCTCTGCAGGAATGACCGCTTCACTTCCATAGGTGAGACTAAAGGGGGTTTCTCCATTGCTTGTCTTGAGCATGGTACGGTGGGCCCATAACACATGGGGCAGTTCGTCGACCCACCCGGTTAACCTTCTCCCCAGCCTTGCTTTCAAACCGTGCATCAGTGACTTGTTGGCTCTTTCAACTAGGCCGTTGGCTTGCGGATGTGCTACTGCAGTGTTCATCTGCTTGATATGCCATTTCTCGCACCACTTTCCGAAGGATCCATCTATCAATTGCTTGCCATTATCAGTCACTATCACTCCTGGTAGACCAAATCTACACACTATGTTTTCCAAAGCAAATTTTTGCACCTCCTTTCCCGTTATCTTAGCCACCGGTTTTGCTTCAATCCATTTGGTGAAATAATCAATGGCCACTATCACAAACTTGATGTTTCCGGCATTTCCACTGATCGGACCCAGTATGTCCATTCCCCATTGGTAAAAGGGCCAAGGTGACGTTATTGACGTGAGGTTGGTTTTTGGGAGCCTCGGTATAGGACCATGTATTTTGCATGAATCGCATTTGGAGATCTCGTCCCATGCATCTTGGTGCATGGTTGGCCAGAAATAACCTTGACGCATTATCTTTGCCACCACAGACCTTGCTCCGGCATGCATTCCGCACGCCCCCTCATGAACCTCCCTGATTATATAGTTTGCTTGTAATGGACCGACACATCTTAGCATTGGAGATAGGTACGATTTTTTGAATAGGATGCCATTCTCCAGAGTGTACATGGGAATCTTCATCCTTAAGTTCCTAGCCTTTTCCGGCTCTTGAGGCCATATTCCTTCCTCCAAACATCTTTTGATAGGAGACATCCAACACTCCCCTTCTTCTTCCACTATATCGTTGACCTCTTGAACATCTATTGACCTTGCGTCCAATGCTTCTACCAGAACCTCTTTAGTTAAATGGTTGAACGCAATTGAAGCGAGTTTGCTTAGGACATCAGCTTTTTGGTTCTTCTGGCGTGGAATGTGTTCTATGTCGAACTTGGTGAAGACGAGGAGAAGTTCTTTGACCTTAGCTAAGTATTTGGACATCCTATCATCGTTTGCCTCAAACTCCCCCTTGATCTGACAAGCCACTAATTTTGAATCTACCTTGGCTTGCAATTCTTTTACTCCCATCTTTTCGGCCAGACGGAGCCCCGCCAGAAGGGCTTCGTACTCAGCCTCATTGTTTGAGCAATTGAAATTGAACCTCAATGCATACGTAAATTCTACCTCCTCTGGGTTAATTAATACCAGACCGGCACCGGATCCCTTACTATTGGCCGCTCCATCTATATACAGGATCCATTGTGGTTCCGGCTCCTCTTCTTCGGACACTTCGTATATTGTTGCAGCTTCCTGTTGGTCTAACGGAGCTTCGTTGAGGAAGTCCGCTAACACTTGTCCTTTGATGGAATTTCTGGGCACATAGAATATTTCATACGTCCCTAGCTCTACTGCATATTTTGCCAATCTTCCGGAGGCCTCGGATTTGCTTAGTATCTGCTTCAGTGGCTGGTCTGATATGACATGAATGTCGTGAGCTTCGAAATGTCTTCTTAACCTTCGAGATAAGTGTAGTAACCCTAGGACCAGCTTTTCCAATGGAGCGTATCTTCTCTCGGCATCATGCAACGTTTTACTCACATATCTTATGGGCATTTGAATCCCATTTCGTTCCGCTAGGAGTACCCCGCTGACTGCTTCTTTGGACGCGGCCAGATAGACGTACAGAACCTCTCCTTTGAGTGGGGATGTTAACAATGGAAGGTCTAGAATCATTTTCTTCAACTGCTGAAAAGCTTCCTCTGCTTTGTCCATCCACCGGAACTCATTTTTGTTTTCCTTTGTGATGTTCTTCAACGTTTCAAAGAAAGGAATGGACCTTTCGGCCGACCGGGATAGAAAACGGTTGAGAGCCGCCAACTTGCCACTCAGGGACTGCATTTCTTTCAAAGTCTTAGGAGATCTCATTTCTGCGATTGCTTTGGTTTTCTTGGGGTTAGCTCTTATACCTTCGGATGTTACCATATAACCCAAAAATTTACCCTCCTCGACACCGAACGAACATTTCTTTGGGTTCAGCTTCATGTTAATTCTCTTTAGATTATCAAAGGTTTCTTGTATGTCCGCAAGCATGTCCTCTTTGGTTTGGCTCTTGATCATCAAGTCGTCTACGTATGCTTCCAGATTCGTACCAATTTGTGAGCGGAAGGCTGAGTCAACTAACCTTTGATAGGTCGCTCCTGCATTTTTCAAACCGAAAGGCATTTTTGTGTAACAGTACGTTCCCTCATTGGTATAAAATGCCGTCTTTTCTTCATCAGCCTCGTCCATTTGCACTTGATGATAGCCTTTGTATGCGTCTAGGAAACATTTGAATTTGTATCCCACAACGGCCCCTATCTTGACGTCTATATCCGACAAGGGATAATAATCCTTTGGGCAAGCGGAGTTGAGGTTTTTGAAATCAATGCACATTCGCCAGTTTCCATCCGGCTTTTTGACTAGGACCGGATTGGAGATTCATGTCGGGTATCGTACCGGTCGGATGATGCCTGCTTTTGTTAACTCTTCCACGTCTTTCTTAACTGCTTGGCTTTTTTCTTCACCTAACGTCCTTCTTTTTTGGGCAATCGGTGTGGTCTCCATATCCACGTTCAACGAATGTTTGACGATTCTCCTAGGTACTCCCGTCATGTCGGAAGGCTCCCATGCGAATACATCAACGTTGTCCTTAAGCAACTCTATGAGCTGAATTCGATATTTTTTGGTAAACAACCTTCCGATGGTGATCAACTGTTCCGGGTATCCAGGATTGACACAGATCTGCTCCGTCATGTCTCCTGCAACTCGTTGTTGCTGATTGAATTCTTCCTTGGCAATCCATTCATCTAACTCTTTTCCCACAGCTGACGCTTTCATCGTCTTTATCTTTTGACTATCCTCTATGATTCGACATTCGTAGATGGCTCGCGCTTTGGTTGTCATGGTGGCTATGCCGTTGGGGGTTGGAAACTTCATGGATGAGTGTACAGTAGAGGGCACGGCCCTTAACTCTCTGATTCCGGTTCTTCCCAGTATGATATTATAAGGGGATGGTGCTCTAATCACTGTGAAGTTCATCATCGTCCGCCTTGTTAAACTGTCTGCTCCAAAGGTTACCTCTAAGTCTATCTTCCCGAGAGGGGTGGTCTCCTCCCCCGAAAAGCCCCGGACTTTCACGTTATCGGGCGTTAATCTTCTTCGGATCGCTAGATCTAGATTTAGGAAACAGTGCTCGAACATGACCTGCATGGTGGCTCCTTCATCCACAAACACCCTTTTTACCCAATATCCCTCTATTTCGGCCTCGAATATCAGGGGTTCTTCCGAAGCCTCATCATCGGGTATAGGCGGAAAGGTTATGGGGACATTCATCCAATCCATTTCGATCTTGCACACCTCCTTCCTCTTCATACCGCTATACCTTCTTTCGATCATGTTTATAGTCCTTCCCTTAAAATCTCCATTCCCTCTTCCTTGATTTCCTTTATTCACTCTTCCACGTAGGTCCTTTACCAAATGGTTGAGCTTACCGGACTCTAGGGCAGCCTCCAGCTGTTTCCTCAACTGATGGCAATTATTGGTAAGATGTCCTTTCTCTTGATGATAGTCGCAATACTTATCCATGTTTTCCGGCCGGATGATACCCTTGGTTGGTTGCGGTGGAGGGAGGCACAATTGCAACTCAGTTGCTAAGATTTCCTTTGGAAATTTGGTAAGCGACTCCAAGCTGGAACGTTGGTACGGTGCCCTTCTTCCATAATTTGGGTTAACCGGAGGTACATATGGGGGAAATGGGGGTCTGGACCGATAATCATTTCTTTGACGCCCTCTTTGTCGCCCACGTGAACCGGAAGGACCATACCTTTCTTCCTTGCTATACTTTATGTTACCATCTCCTGCTTCTCCTGTTGGCAACTCAGTGTTTCGGTATGCATCTTCGGATTTTATAAAATCGTCTACTCTTTGCATCATCTCTGCTACCGTCAACGGAGTATCATCTGTAAAACGTCGGACCAATTCCTGGCATTTGGCTCCATTTACGAAGGCCGATATCTTCATCACTTCCGGAACGCCTTGAATATAACTTGCTTCGTCTGTCCAACGCTCTTTAAATACTGCCAACGTTTCATGAGCCTTGCGGACAATGGTGGTGATCTCCATTGGCGTTTTGAGACTTTTCCTTCTCAAGGAGAATCTTTCTAGGAACTGTTCCTTCAAATCTTCCCAATTGTCTATGCTACCCCTCGGCAACCTTTCAAACCATCCTCCAGCGGCTCCGTCTAAAGTTTGCTGGAAAAATCTACACCATACCGGCATCGGCCATTCTCCCGAATTGGCGGCACCGGCAAACCGAGTAATATGGTCATTAGGATCCGTAGCCCCTGAATACAATTTGAGAGTTGCGGGTAACCTATGCTTTGGTGAGGAGAATTGTATGATTCTTTTAGTAAATGGGGAGGCCATCACATCTTTGAAAGGCTTCTGCAAATCATCTTCCGGGAGGTTAGCTACCCTCTGAACCTCCCGTCCTTCGTCCTTATCCTTCGGTGGATTCGATGCATCTTCTTCGAAATCTAGGCGTATGAGCGAAATGGGTCTCTTGGATGCGGCATTGTGACGCTCCACCAGACCTTGTAGCGCGCTCATACTCTCCAAAATCTTTTCCCGCAAGTTTAGAGGCGTTTCCGTCTCTTTCACTATTGTTGCGGGGTCACGACTAGGGGATGATGACGGATCTGACTCCCCTGGGACTCCTGCCATTGCTTAGCTGTTGTGTGGAGATCCGAGTTTAAGGTCCCACGGATGGCGCCAAATGTTGAAACAAAATCCTCCGGCTAGACTGCGGTCAATGATCTTGCCTCGACATCGTGAAGGTGTGCTCGTCTCTTGACCTCGATCCTAAGATACACAAGACAACACACGTTAACTCGCCCCAGGTTTGACCCCGAGACCAAGCTCCGGTGTGAGAATAAGTAACTATCACACACGAATGGTATTTAATAGTAAATACCGGAAGGTACAAGTGTATGTTAATGGAAGTATTGAATGTGTACATTGTGTGTTAAATGCAGGGGTATTTATACTACCCCAAGGCACATACCTGTCTGAGTAGTCACATCATAGGCTAGGCCTTGAAACCTGGGCTGGTCAAATCCCCACAATCGAGGGATTTGTTGTCCCAAGGGCGGCGGTGTATCCTTTTACCCACAGGACGAACGGATGGTCCCTGGATAATAGGATAGGTGCCTTTTGCTTTTTTCCTCGAGCCTTCCTACGCTCATTAATGCTCTACTGTTCATGCCACGACCTTATTAAATGATCGAAGGTTCCGGTTCTGAGGCGGGAAAGCGTTCGTCTCCGGGGGTGTTGACCGGAGACATACGCGAACAGGCCCTCAAATGGGCCAAATCCAAATTCAGTCAACACAAATGGGCTTTTGGGCCCAAAAAGTCAAACTTGGCCCAATTGACTTGGAAAAGCCCTATCTGACTTAAAATTTAATTCTAAGAACAAAACTCTAAAGGCCCAAAAGCTGAAGATGTGCTTATCACAGCTTATTGAACACAAAGCTTATTCTTATTGGGCTTTTCAGCCCATTAAGCCATAAGCTAATGCCATAAGTTCTAATTTGACACACAACCCTCTTTTTGGATGCTTAAGAGATCTGTAAAAAGAAATTTCCAATAAGCACACTCAATAAGCCAGAAAATAGAAAAGCAAAAATACACAAAACGACAAAATAGTCGGGTTTGAGAAATAATGCACCTTAGAAGCTCTAGTTTGTTGCAAAAGCTCACAAATAGCTTAACTAAGAATAATCAATCAAGAAAATCACAAAAAGCCAAGTAGAATAAGCTGAAGGAGCAAATAAGCTGGCTGAAAAAGCCAAATAAGCTAGTTTTCTAGCAAAAGCTTAACCAAAAGACTTGTAAACTTCCAGACTTGATATTAAGCTGAGAAAAATGATTTCTATTACAAAAACTAAGTTGTTGCATGTACCAATAAGCAAAACAGATTCAAATAAGCTGAAAACCAAGTTTGACCAAAAGTCAAACGCTGATAAGTTGAAATCAAACGCTGACAGGAACAAAGTAGGCGTTGACAGACTTAATGAAGTGTAAGGAATTATTTTTCACCCTGCTGGTCAAGGATTGAGTGCAAACCTTGTGAATCAAAGCTTGCCAGTTGGGTAAACTTTGATGTATTTTGGCACAAATAAGCCAACAAGCCAGTGAGCTTATAAGCTATGAACAAAGCAATCCAAGTACCCAATTATCCTCACAAGCAGCAAACAAATAAGATCCAAGCAGCAATACAACAATCCTAATGCTAGAAATCAAAATGCAGCACCAAATGAGGTGGTCACTTTGCTGATGCAAATGACCACTTCAGCAGACTTTGATAAGCTATAAAAACCACAATAAGCCACCAAATTCAACAAGCAGATGACCAATAGATAGCTTATCACCCAAACTATTCCCAAACCAAATTTCAGACCTTAGGTCCAACAAACAAAGAAGTTATTGGATCTGATGTGTTTGACCAAATTCAAAACCAATTTTATCAGATTTTTGCAAAACTTAGAATCCCCTTTTCAAACTTTCAGAAAGTGAACCAATGGCAAAAACTTGTATATTGTGACTTGTTTAGACCACCCAAACCCTAAGAACCAAGGGCACAAGGCCACAAGGCCTTGATAACCAGTAATCCCAAACAACCCTTAATCAAGCACTTAACAAACAAACTTTTGATTTCTACACACAACCTATTGATTTTAATGATCAAAAGGCTAAACTAGGTGACAACTAACAGAAACCAACCAATAAACACAAAGCACAAACACAAGAACACTAAAGCATATACCAAAGTACAAAATAAGCAGAAACATGAAAATTTTAGAGGAATCTTAACAAGGGATTATACCTGCCTTCCACAACATCCTAGGAAGGCCAGCAATGCTCCTTGGACCTTGTTCAACAACTAGAACAAGACCAAGGTACTTCAATAAGAAAGATGATGAATGCCTTGGTTGATGTTTCAAAGCAGAAACTCAAGGACTTGATGTCTTCAACACAAGCAGCAAACAACTCAACCAAGGGCTCTAATCCCTTCACAAGCTTGGTGTCAACAAGCTTGTAAGAGCTTATAGCAGATGGTCAAGGGTTAGTACACAAAATAACCAAAACAGAACCTAGGATTTCAAGGTTTTCAAACCTTAAAAACCTTATGAGACAAGACGTGCCTTAACCACAAGATTAAGGTAGGCCTTAACAATCAAATGGAACTCAGAATTAGGCTACTCAAACACCAAACTTTTAACTAAATCAAAAAGAGATTTCAAATTTTCAGAAATTCAAATTTTATTTAACTTAAAAAGGAATTACAAAGATTAATAGCCTAAAACTGGAACAAAGGGACTCTCACATGTTGAGGTCTCCTTTTATAGGCAAATGCCTGGCTAAACACTATTCACAAACCCTAGAAGTAAAATTCCCTAAATGCCCTAAGTCCTTCTAGACGAATCCTTGGTGTGAGCTGTTTAAATTCATCTTGGACGTTCATTTCAGCTTTTTATGAAGCAATGATCTTTGGCTGTTGATTTGGACACGTCACATAACTTGGAGAGTAAGTTGTGTTTTCATTGGGTAAGGAGGTTGAGTGTGGGGTCCAGGGAGTAGTGGGAGTGAGGGTTTTGTGTGTGGGATTCGTTTCTGCATGTGTGAATCAAACGTGTGCGTGGGTAATTTGTTTTTACCCTTTGTTTTAAGTGAGATGGTAACTGGGTTCTTGGGGTGAATAGTAAAGTTTTTGATCCGTTTTTGTAGGAGTGAATAAGTGTTTGGCGCAAAACATGTTTGAATGTTTTATTTGCACAAGTTTAGCCCTCCTCTTTCCTTTCTTTTGGCATTTGTGGTTAAACTTCTATCAGCGCCCAATTAAGCTTGTAACAACTTTCACCACTTGGCAATTTTGGCACATAACTTTTCAAAAGGTGTTTCAAGGGTTATATTTGCCATTTTGAGATATTTCAAGGACTGATCTTGGACATTGTTGATCTTCAAAGGTCTTCATTGTAACTTTGACTTCATGAGGGATCATTATTTGCAATTTTGATTTGTTGAGGGACTAATCTTGCCATTTCTTCAAAGTTGAAGGACCTTTTGTGTAATTTTGACAAACTTAAGGGACCAAACTTGTAATTATTAATATACAAGGGTTTTAAGTGTCATTTCTTCAATAAATGAGGATCAATCTTGTTTGTCTTCAAGTCTTCAAGGGTATTTGTTGAGAATTCCATGATTAAGGCCCGGTTCTTTGTACGGCTTCGTTTCTCGTGTCCGTTTTTCCTTGTAACTTGTGATATTTTGTCTTTTTCACGATATCCATACCTAAAGTACACAAGTAAACAAACACAAGCATATATATGGTATTTTTATGACATTTTATGCATTTAAAGCCCGAAAGGAACGATGAGATCATGTATAAATGCCATCTCATCACTCCACCATACTAAGCCATTGCCGTGCCATCACGCAATGCTAGAATAAAGTATCTAAGCATCACCAAAGTTCAATTTTATTAACCTTTATTGAAAAGTAAAAGATTTGCAACATACTACGATGATGTGTAAAGACATAATGTATGATTTTCATCACAAAAAGTGACTTTTAGGGTCAAAGAATAGAAACAAGTTAATGTCCCTTAGAGTAAACTTCGTCATCCTTGATTGTCATACATTCCATGCTAAGTGTAAAAACAAGATCATTGTTGGTACAAGTCACAATGCTAACACTACTCATACGTCCAAATTTTGTAATACTTTTTCTCCCCGCAATCCTAGTTATTATAAAAAGAAATGGGTTACTAGCATTTTTTATCTATTTGTCATGGATCACAAGTGATTCATATTGACTTATTTGAGTAGTTATTAGTCCGAAAGCAAAGTAGCACGATTTGATCAATAGTTAGCCGAAGGACAAAATCTTTTAAAACGGCTTCTCGTGTATCTCCTTAAGTTCATATCTTGGCATAACTCGTTTCACGATTTGAGACCTTTCTCGGATCGATATTTGGCATGTACTTCATACTTCAAATCTTGGGAAGACGTTCTTGAAATTATGGTCTTCTCTTCATATATTTGGAATTTCTTCACTTGACATTTTTGAGAGATTCTTCATATTGGACCACGACTTCATCATTTTTCTTCAATCTTTACTTTGGATTTTGATATACAACGATCCGCCTCCTTTTCGGACTTGGATATATTTATCCTCATACCTTGTTAGGGTCTTTTTGGATAGACTTTCTCCATTCTTTAGGGGAGTAATAGCTTCTCGTCGTGTGTCTCGATCCTTCATATTTATTTAGGAATAATGATACTTCACATCATCTTTGGATCTTTAGCAAAAATAGAGCTCCTCATGCCTTGTTAGGGCCTTTTTGGATAATCGCCAATCTTCGCGTCCCGATTTAATAAGTTATGCCTTGGCTATGAACTCTATTCAACCCCGAGCAACTTTTAAACGATCTTGCGCTAGAGGCTAAGTAACCTTTCAAATCGTACGACCTTGCTTATTGCAATTATGATTTATTCCTAATGCATTGATCTTATGGGAAGAAAAAGCCACAATTAAAAACATATGAGTTTTTGAAAGAACACATTCATGTTCTACGTTTAGCATGATCACTTGTCTAACTCTATCATTTCTCGTTCTTCACTATATAAAGACCTCTAATTAAAGAGACTCGTGAATACTTAGCCATGCAAGTCAAAATTAAGCCAAATTTGGATTAGCTTTCATTAAGACTATAACAAATCAAAGTTTTGGGTTTTCAAGCCACCTATAGGATCTTGCACTTTCTTGGACTTTTTCAAGTTTAGAAAATGTGTTTTAAAGTTCCCTTGATAAGTGACTTTCTAGAATCAATTATAGGAACTTGCGAAAAGTTCTTGTTCTTAACCCGAATGGATTAAGACTTTCGCGTTTTAAATCTCCCTATATAAAAGTCTAGCAAAACTTGAATTGAGCGGGTTAAGGAATGTAAATGGCTCCAAATGCCCATCAAGTCAAAAATTAACTCTTATTCTACCCAACGGAAAATATACATTCGTGTCTTAAAAACACTTATTAAAACTAAGAAAATTTTTTAAAATTTGGCCATTTTTAGCCTTATTAGCAAAACAAAATATTTAAAGTTGGAAAGCGTGAGGGCGTAGCAAAGCAAGTACCTATTCACCCCCCCATACTAAAAGTAAACATTATCCTCAATGTTTCGAGTCTAAAGGTGGAGCACCCCCATACTAGAGACGAAGAATCGAATGCTTAGGATCTAGCATGGAAAGGGTGATCAACAATATATCTAAAGCCGTTTATTAAGTATGCTAAAAGATAATTGTTAGAACAATTAAGGATATGTCATGGATTCGTGAAAAACTTCTTCAAACGAACGATTGAGGCTCACGTAAACGAACACGAGAGTCTTCAATCCTAGACGATGATGATGATCTAGATAACACAATCACAAACAACCACGAGACAACGAGTTGAAAGGGTACAACTCCCCTTATTAGTGAATAGTGAGCATAAAAGATAAGCATGGGATCTCCCCCACGAGGCACCTCGTTTTTGATTACCGAGTCATGAGCTCGACTCGATCCCCTCAAAATGTGAACATTTAGGGAAAATCATGGTATGGTCAATTTTTGATGGGGCTTACATGATAAACAAGGCCCAAAAACAACCGGTATAAAGGACTAAGTCCTTAAATGGTGCAAAATACCGGGGTCGAAAATGGCGTTTTCGTTTTCATTGGAAAAACAAATTAACGCCACTTCAACATGTGCCATAAACTCAAAGAGTTTGAAGAAAAGAGGTGAGAAGTAGAAGGGTGGGACAATTGGTAAGACAAACTTTTGAGCTACTCGAGGTAGACTCGCACCAAGCAAATAGAAAGATTTTCCATTTATTGCATCGGTGGAAGACCGAGATTTCCCTTTACATGAAATTCCGGGATCGAATATCTCGTCCTCGGTGGACAAGGATGAGGGAACATAAGGGGCTTCCCCCATACTAAAACCACACAAAGCATCGTCAAAAGGAGTAGACGAGCTTGTAGCACTCAAAACACGTGGTGATGACGGAGTTAGATTTGTAGAAAAATCAATTAAGTCACATTTAATATCTTTTTCTTTTTTATCTTTTAAACTCTCCTTATGAAAACCCTTTTTGATTATGTCAAAAATATTCGGTGTTTCTAAGACGATGTTAGTTACACTAAAAATTCTCACATTTGAAAATCGTTTTGGTTTTGGTGGCGGCAAGTTCTCAAAACGTTTATCGACGAAGAAAACCTCCCCATCGGGGTCTACATATTCATTATCCGAAAGATCTTCCGTAGAAACCGGCAACTTATCAACACTTTTCAAGAATGAATGTGAAGGATTTTTCGATTCAAGTATTGACGGTTTCTTCTTTGTAGGCTTTACACTCATAACCTCCACCGGCGGAGGAAATGGTAAATTGTTTTTGGCGACATTTCCTAAAACTCTTGGTGAAAATTCTTTGCAAACGACATTGGTCGAATCACCATGGTTTAAAGTTGCAATAGAATAGACATGAGAAAGATTGGAGTTTTGTGTTGCATTGATGACAAGTTCTTCCTCATTGAAACGAAGGGTGATTTTTCGAGCATGAACATCGATAAGTGCTCTTGATGTATCCAAAAATGAACGACCCAAAATGAGAGGAACTTTTCGATCGATAGGAATGTCTACAACGATAAAGTCAATGGGATAGTAAAACTTTCCGACTTTAACGAAAACGTCCTCGGCTACTCCACATGCTAAAATCGTAGAATGATCGGCCATCTCGATAGACATGTTCGAAGGAGTAAGAGCCGGAATCGAAAGCGATTTGAAAATCTCGAGAGGCATTAAATTAATACTAGCACCAAGATCGGCCAAGGCGTAGCATTCCTCCATATCTTGAATTGCACACGGAATCAAAAATTTACCGGGATCACCGACTTTTTGTGGTATGCGGCTAAGAAAAACCAATGAACAACTAGACGATTGTTGTAACTTCTCTTTGTTGTTAAGCATACTTTTGAAGTTTGCGGCGAATCAAGGCATCATGATAAGAGCGTCGGCAAAACTTATGTTAAAATGCATATCACGAAAAATTTTCATAAATAGCTCAAATTGATAATTATTCCGTTCTTGTGCTTTCTCTTTGTTACGTCTCGAAGGGTAGGGTAAAGGTGGTGTGGGTTGGTCATTAGGCAACGGCCTTGGAAACTCGGGTTCCACAATTGGTATTCGTTCAACCGTAGGTGTGGTATGAGCGGTACTTCGTGGGATTGTAATGTGCTCCTTTTCGACCATCATCTCGGGTTCTTTCTCGATTTCCTTCTCCTTAGAAGTACTTGTACGAGAGATTGGTTCCTTGAAAGTTTTACCACTTCGTGTAGTAATAACCTTCATTTCTCCCCTCGGGTTGTTAATGGTATCACTAGGAAGACCACCCGAAGAAGAGGGTTTACACATGATTGCTTCAAACATCTTAGCCATTCGGTCCTCAAATTTTGATTGCCTAGCATCCGCTTTTAATAACTCTTGCTTAATCTCATGTTGTCCTAATTCCATCTTTTGTTGGTTTTGTTGAAGACGTTGGACATTTCCTTCCATTTTGTTTGCATGAGTTTTAAGTTCATTAGCAAGTTCATTTTTAAGTTCGTTTTTCAACTCGGATCTTAAGCTAATCATCTCACGTTGCATGTTATAAAATTTATCATCATTTGCTTTTGCATAATCCAAAAATTCTCCTTGCAAATTTTTAGTGTGAGCATTTTGAAAACCTTGTGTAGTGTTTTGAAAATCACGGTTTTGGTTTTGATTAGAGATTTTTCCATTCCCACTTTGATAATTCCCTTTGTTGTAATTGCGTGTGTTGCCTTGGTAATTACCTTGGTTGTTGTTTCGATAATTGTTAACATTTTGGTTTGGTGGAGCTTGATTTGGGCGGGAACCTTGACCGTTTTGGTTGTAAGTTCCCGTTGCTACATAAGCACTCGAAGTGTTACCATCCGCGGTAATGCACTCGGAAAGATCATGAGCTCCCCCACAAGATAAACAACTCTTAGCAACCGCTTTAACCGAAGCGGAATTGGAAGCTTCTTGAGCCTTCCAATGGGACATTAGATTAGCAAATCTATCAAAAAACCGATTTTCCTCATTAGCTTCATCATGTAAGGCGTTAATGCTACGAGATGATTGTGACAAAGATGACGAACCCATATTGGCAACACTCGGTGTGTTACGAGGGTTATAAACCTTAGATCTATTTTCAATGATTTGTAAAGCCTCATTTGTCGTCTTGCACAAAAAATTACCACCCGCGGCGGCGTTCAAATAATCTCGTTCATGATCATTAAGCCCATTATAAAAAGTATCCACTTGATGCAATTCCGTAAAATCATGGTGTGGACATTCATGTAACATTTCTTTAAAGCGTTCCCATGCCATTGAAAAACTTTCATTATTTCTTTGCACAAATCATGAAATCTCATTTTTTAAGTGTGTTGTTTTAGATGGTGGAAAAAACTTGTTCACAAACTTAGAAACGAGATCGGCCCATGTCAAAATCGAATTTGGCGGTTCTTTCTCGAGCCAAATTTTTGCGGGTCCATCCAACGAGTATGGAAACAACATCATCTTAATGGCGTCATGTGGAACATCCTTAAATTTGCTAGTGGCGGTGAGACGGTTGAAATTCCTAATGTGGTAATGCGGGTTGTCTTTCTCGTGACCTCTAAACTTATTTCCTTGCAACATTGACATTAAACCCGTCTTAATTTCGAAATTCTCCGCAAGGATGGCGGGAATCACAATAGCCTCTCCAAAACCCTCGGTGGGTGCTTGTAGCAACTCCATCATAGTACGATTAGCCATGACGACTTCTTGTTCTACAATAGGTTCAACAATTGGAGGTTCTTCAACAATCAACGTCTCTTGATTGGCTTGCTTTTGAAGTCGTTTACGAGCTCGTTTTGCTTGATTACGAGTGATCATAAACTTCACGAAGAATGGGAGGTGAGCAAAGAAGATTCTTTTTGGGTGTTTTGTGAATTTTCAATTTTTTTGTGTTTTTGATGATATTTAATTTTTTTGGATTTTGATGTATCTTCGTAGACAACAATCTACAAAATCTCTCCTCGAATCAAACTCTTGATTAAAGAAGCCTCAAAGGAATGAAAACGATCACGTGGAGTGAACGCCTTCGAATGACTTTAGAACTTTGGTGAAAACCAAATTGTTCAAGAGGTTTTAATCACAAAGAAAACCAAGCAAATATAGTATACGTAATAATACTTTGGGCGGCAAAACCCTCGATTAGCCTTCAATCTCAAAATACTCACAAGCAAGCGGGGAAACGAGGCGGCGCGAAGCACTTAAGAGCCTTTTTCCTTAGGGTATATTTTATAATACCCGCCTTATACCCACCTTATAGTTTGTATCTTTCAAAATCGAGCTTCACGAAAGTATTTATCTATTTTTGCCTTTTTCTTTTTGTTTGAGATTCGAATACAATAATTAGGAGATCAAATCCCAACTAAAGTTGTGTTTTCACACTTTTGGAGATATTGTAAATTTATTGTGATACTTAATACAATATATTAATAATATTTGTACAAGAAAAACCAAGAAAACCGATAATACGTATTAGTAGAGTTCTACTAATACAAATACTATTTGGTTAATATTAAAAACAACAATGCAAATTAATCACGACACACCTCCCCGGCAGCGGCGCCAAAGTGATTGTGGTAAATTACACCTTTTAGGAAAAAGGCGTAAAAGCGGTAAGTATTGAACAAATGACTTTAGGAAAAATCAAGTGTTAATGACCCGATTAAGTTCGTTTCCCAAGGAGGTATATGTGTGTGACTAAGATGTACAAGATTTGAGATTAATATTTGGTTTAGAAGGGGATTAGAAGAGAAAATGACGAAGTCGTAAAAATAAAAATTAACACAAAATCACTATTAGAAAGTTAAAACGAAGAAGCTTAAAACCACAAAAATAAAAATAAATTGTAAAATTACCAAAAATTCACCAAAAATCAAAAATAATAAACTAAGAGTTTACCAATGATCAAAACTTTTTCAAACCTTTTAAATAATTAAATATTCAATTTTTAAATGCTAATTAAAGCCCTAAAAATCAAATAAATTATCAAAAAGCCCAAATAAAGATTTTTCAATTGATAAACCTCTAAAATGACCTAAAAAGATTAAAAACTATTTTTAGAAATTTTAAAACTAATAAAAACTATTTAAAACTAACTAAAAACTTAAATTAATTATAAAAATTAATCTATAAGTGATAAAATTATTCTAAAACTTGCTAAATTCCTATTTTAATGTAATTAACCTAAGAAAAATGTAAAAAGTTGGAAAAAGTGAAATTTCAAAAATAATAATAAAATAGTAATAAAATAATATTAAAAATCTAAAAATTATGAAAAATTCTAAAAACTTGCAAACTAGTTTATTTTAACCTAAGTAATCAGAAAATCAAAGTGAAATTACCAAAATACCCCTAATGGGCCCTCAAATGGGCCAAATCCAAATTCAGTCAACACAAATGGGCTTTTGGGCCCAAAAAGTCAAACTTGGCCCAATTGACTTGGAAAAGCCCTATCTGACTTAAAATTTAATTCTAAGAACAAAACTCTAAAGGCCCAAAAGCTGAAAATGTGCTTATCACAGCTTATTGAACACAAAGCTTATTCTTATTGGGCTTTTCAGCGCATTAAGCCATAAGCTAATGCCATAAGCTCTAATTTGACACACAACCCTCTTTTTGGATGCTTAAGAGATCTGTAAAAAGAAATTTCCAATAAGCACACTCAATAAGCCAGAAAATAGAAAAGCAAAAATCCACAAAACGACAAAATAGTCGGGTTTGAGAAATAATGCACCTTAGAAGCTCTAGTTTGTTGCAAAAGCTCACAAATAGCTTAACTAAGAATAATCAATCAAGAAAATCACAAAAAGCCAAGTAGAATAAGCTGAAGGAGCAAATAAGCTGGCTGAAAAAGCCAAATAAGCTAGTTTTCTAGCAAAAGCTTAACCAAAAGACTTGTAAACTTCCAGACTTGATATTAAGCTGAGAAAAATGATTTCTATTACAAAAACTAAGCTGTTGCATGTACCAATAAGCAAAACAGATTCAAATAAGCTGAAAACCAAGTTTGACCAAAAGTGAAACGCTGATAAGTTGAAATCAAACGCTGACAGGAACAAAGTAGGCGTTGACAGACTTAATGAAGTGTAAGGACTTGTTTTTCACCCTGCTGGTCAAGGATTGAGTGCAAACCTTGTGAATCAAAGCTTACCAGTTGGGTAAACTTTGATGTATTTTGGCACAAATAAGCCAACAAGCCAGTGAGCTTATAAGCTATGAACAAAGCAATCCAAGTACCCAATTATCCTCACAAGCAGCAAACAAATAAGATCCAAGCAGCAATACAACAATCCTAATGCTAGAAATCAAAATGCAGCACCAAATGAGGTGGTCACTTTGCTGATGCAAATGACCACTTCAGCAGACTTTGATAAGCTATAAAAACCACAATAAGCCACCAAATTCAACAAGCAGATGACCAATAGATAGCTTATCACCCAAACTATTCCCAAACCAAATTTCAGACCTTAGGTCCAACAAACAAAGAAGTTATTGGATCTGATGTGTTTGACTAAATTCAAAACCAATTTTATCAGATTTTTGCAAAACTTAGAATCCCCTTTTCAAACTTTCAGAAAGTGAACCAATGGCAAAAACTTGTATATTGTGACTTGTTTAGACCACCCAAACCCTAAGAACCAAGGGCACAAGGCCACAAGGCCTTGATAACCAGTAATCCCAAACAACCCTTAATCAAGCACTTAACAAACAAACTTTTGATTTCTACACACAACCTATTGATTTTAATGATCAAAAAGCTAAACTAGGTGACAACTAACAGAAACCAACCAATAAACACAAAGCACAAACATAAGAACACCAAATCATATACCAAAGTACAAAATAAGCAGAAACATGAAAATTTTAGAGGAATCTTAACAAGGGATTATACCTGCCTTCCACAACATCCTAGGAAGGCCAGCAATGCTCCTTGGACCTTGTTCAACAACTAGAACAAGACCTAGGTACTTCAATAAGAAAGATGATGAATGCCTTGGTTGATGTTTCAAAGCAGAAACTCAAGGACTTGATGTCTTCAACACAAGCAGCAAACAACTCAACCAAGGGCTCTAATCCCTTCACAAGCTTGGTGTCAACAAGCTTGTAAGAGCTTATAGCAGATGGTCAAGGGTTAGTACACAAAATAACCAAAACAGAACCTAGGATTTCAAGGTTTTCAAACCTTAAAAACCTTATGAGACAAGACGTGCCTTAACCACAAGATTAAGGTAGGCCTAAACAATCAAATGGAACTCAGAATTAGGCTACTCAAACACCAAACTTTTAACTAAATCAAAAAGAGATTTCAAATTTTCAGAAATTCAAATTTTATTTAACTTAAAAAGGAATTACAAAGATTAATAGCCTAAAACTGGAACAAAGGGACTCTCACATGTTGAGGTCTCCTTTTATAGGCAAATGCCTGGCTAAACACTATTCACAAACCCTAGAAGTGAAATTCCCTAAATGCCCTAAGTCCTTCTAGACGAATCCTTGGTGTGAGCTGTTTAAATTCATCTTGGACGTTCATTTCAGCTTTGTTATGAAGCAATGATCCTTGGCTGTTCATTTGGACACGTCACATAACTTGGAGAGTAAGTTGTGTTTTCATTGGGTAAGGAGGTTGAGTGTGGGGTCCAGGGAGTAGTGGGAGTGAGGGTTTTGTGTGTGGGATTCGTTTCTGCATGTGTGAATCAAACGTGTGCGTGGGTAATTTGTTTTTACCCTTTGTTTTAAGTGAGATAGTAACTGGGTTCTTGGGGTGAATAGTAAAGTTTTTGATCCGTTTTTGTAAGAGTGAATAAGTGTTTGGCGCAAAACATGTTTGAATGTTTTATTTACACAAGTTTAGCCCTCCTCTTTCCTTTCTTTTGGCATTTGTGGTTAAACTTCTATCAGCGCCCAATTAAGCTTGTAACAACTTTCACCACTTGGCAATTTTGGCACATAACTTTTCAAAAGGTGTTTCAAGGGTTATATTTGCCATTTTGAGATATTTCAAGGACTGATCTTGGACATTGTTGATCTTCAAAGGTCTTCATTGTAACTTTGACTTCATGAGGGATCATTATTGGCAATTTTGATTTGTTGAGGGACTAATCTTGCTATTTCTTCAAAGTTGAAGGACCTTTTGTGTAATTTTGACAAACTTAAGGGACCAAACTTGTAATTATTAATATACAAGGGTTTTAAGTGTCATTTCTTCAATAAATGAGGATCAATCTTGTTTGTCTTCAAGTCTTCAAGGGTATTTGTTGAGAATTCCATGATTAAGGCCCGGTTCTTTGTACGGCTTCGTTTCTCGTGTCCGTTTTTCCTTGTAACTTGTGATCTTTTGTCTTTTTCACGATATCCATACCTAAAATACACAAGTAAACAAACACAAGCATATATATGGTATTTTTATGACATTTTATGCATTTAAAGCCCGAAAGGAACGATGAGATCATGTATAAATGCCATCTCATCAACCATACAATCATTTAGATCGCTTAAGAGAACCTCATAGCGTTTTAGCCGACGCTTGGTAGAGTGGATGCTTCTTACAACATTTCCACTATGCTCTTTACAAATGACATCAAGAATGTAGTCAAGGTCAATCTCTTCATTTTCATCTGGAGCACAGTCGAATGGTTCAAGAAGATAATCAAGTTTCCATTTATCAATAAATCCACAAGTGCCCTCAAATGGAACACGAAGAGCTTGACCAAAGTCTTCAAGAGAGAGTTTAATGAGTCGACCTTCAAGGATGAACCTAACATATGTTGGGTCAAAAGTTGATGAGTCAAATCACCATGGAAACTAGAAGGACCAAATATGGCATTAGGAGAAATTTCAAGCTGGTGGACAAAATACAAGAAAGTTTCCCCTGATACAGAACTTTCCACTGCTGTGAAGATTCCCCTGCTCTATACTAAAAACATGGAGATTTGGTCAAGTAGTGATAAGAATGAATAATTCTGTTTTGATTTAGTCATTATTATCTTATTTAGTTTCCATGTATCCCTGGGTTCCTTAAGTTATAAAAGGAACACCAGACCGTAGGTTTTAATTAACTAATTCATACTACACAAATGTAACCTACAGAGTCTTTGACCTCTAGGCATGGGATTCAATGTATACATGCCTAGAGTGGTTTGTGTTAATCATCAATAATGCAAACCCTTTGGGAATCATTCATCTTTGTTAAACATCTTATTCATGATCATTGTTCTTATTACGCTATGTTATCATATGAATGATGATCAACCTAGATAAAACGGTTTCGACTGTTTGAGTCTAACGATCTTGGATTCAACAAGTGGTATCAGAGCGGGCGGCTCTCGATATCTAGGAGAATAAGATGTTTTTCTTGTTACTGTTCGTTGCTGTGAAGATCTAGGGTTTATGTTATAACCCTAGTAATTATGATTATGTTGCTGTAAAGATGATGTGATTGAATAATTGTGGTCTTCACGTGATGATATGTTTGTTTATTGGTTCGTAATGATGTGCCTAAGAAACGTTTATAAGCAACAACCATGAAGGTAAGTATTATTAAACATATGTTTTGAATCTGCTCTAAAAGCGTGGTCCAAAGAACAAAAATAATACTTTTGATGTAGACGTTTTCAAGATATCGAATATTATATGTCTACTACACTTTCAGTATCTCGCATGTTGATGGTTGTTTAAAGTAAATGAACATGATGGGACGTGATGTGTGTCAACAAGCATTGTTCATGATTGGTTGAATAAAGATGGGTACTATGTTTCTTCACGATTGGGTAAAGCATGGTATTGCATTTATTGGTCAAACCAACTAGTATAAAAAGCATAAAGGTGTCACGTGAGCTTCGCCTCATAATATTTATGTTTATCTGTTCACAAGGGATGCTAATGCAAGTGCTAGTGATCGTTTATTTTTGAGAAGTCACTGTTCTAGAGTGATTCGATAAAGTATTGTTGATGCTGCTCTTTATGGCGATTGTGCAGACTTCACGTGGCACTAACATCACAAATGGACAAACAACAAAATTAGGGTGTAATTAAAGTGGGTATATCATTTGAGATGGGGATGTTTGCACAAGGGCACATGTATATTTTTCACAGTAGGGTAATTTTTTTAATTGCTTTTGTTTTTGTTATTTATTTTGCTGTTATAAATTCATTCCCATTGAGCACGGGTTTGGCACAGTTAATAACAAAAACAGTGGCATTAAAAGTTACCCCTGCTTTTGAAAAAGTTAACCCTGCTTTCATTAAAAGTTCCCCCTGCTACGATCCCCCTGCCTTCAATAGTTCCCCCTGCTTTCATTAATAGATTCCCACTATTTTTGAAAGTTCCCCCTGCTGTCAGATCTGAGTTTTTGGACAGCAGTATTTTGGCGTTTGGTATATTCACAGCAACTGGTTTAAAGGTATAAAGGCTCGTTTTATATTTATCGATTACAAAGAAAAGTGTTTATCATTTATTTGAAGATGAAGGAGATTTTCGCGGGTATGTGTTTTATGCTTAAACGCTTAGTGACAAAGTCGTACAAGATCTAGGAATGTGTGATTTTTCTTATGGTACTCTATGCACATATTTTCTATCACTTGAAGGAGTTACATTATCGTGCTCAGTGTCTCATTTTCAACAAAAATGAGGATTTTGTATATGCTAACTCTTTGTCACATGGTTAGTGCAAGATATAGAATGCAAGTTCGAGTTATTCTACTTCATCATCAAGTAAGTTATGATTAGATTTCTTCATATGTAATCATTACATACAGCCTACAGAATTCAAGGTTCATAAATGATTAGCACACTTTAAGGGGAAGCTCATTTGATAAAGTGTTAGTCATTCACATATGACATCAAGGTGAAGATTTTTGCTACTATTCACTAGTATTACTACAACTAATGTAAGTTTCTACTTCTCAAATTCATTTTAAGACGCGGAAAACTTCGTGGAGGGTAATTTCGGGTGCAGAATACTTGGGTTTGATGTATGATATTGGTTAGTAGTAGTTGAAAATCAAGGTTGTTAACATAGAAGACCCCTATTTGATCATGTCAAAAAGGGGAAGTTGTCTACAAAGAATGTTCAGCCTGTTGATCTTTGGTGTTGTATGCTTAAGGGGAAGTGTTTTGACATCATCAACTAGGGGAAGATTGTTGGGTCAAAAGTTGATGAGTCAAATCACCATGGAAACTAGAAGGACCAAATATGGCATTAGGAGAAATTTCAAGCTGGTGGACAAAATACAAGAAAGTTTCCCCTGCTACAGAACTTTCCACTGCTGTGAAGATTCCCCTGCTATATACTAAAAACATGGAGATTTGGTCAAGTAGTGATAAGAATGAATAATTCTGTTTTGATTTAGTCATTATTATCTTATTTAGTTTCCATGTATCCCTGGGTTCCTTAAGTTATAAAAGGAACACCAGACCGTAGGTTTTAATTAATTAATTCATACTACACAAATGTAACCTACAGAGTCTTTGACCTCTAGGCATGGGATTCAATGTATACATGCCTAGAGTGGTTTGTGTTAATCATCAATAATACAAACCCTTTGGGAATCATTCATCTTTGTTAAACATATTATTCATGATCATTGTTCTTATTCCACTATTTTATCATATGAATGATGATCAACCTAGATAAAACGGTTTCGTCTGTTTGAGTCTAACGATCTTGGATTCAACAACATATACTCTACCGTTATCATAAACGAGAGAGTATGTGCTAAAGAACTCTAATAGAAATTGGGGATATATATCCTCTTTGATGTCCAATAAACAATCAACCCTAATTTCTCCGAACATCGATCGAGTATATATATATCCCTCAATATCCTCTTTGACAACTCTACCCTCGTGAAAGCAAAGTTTTTGGAGTGAGGAATAGGTGTTTGTAAGTTGAGGGGAAGCACACATTTCGGAAAGGTTTGGCATATATTGTTTAGTGTATTGGTGATCTTGTTGATATTCCGAAGGCATGATTAGTACCTAAATAAACACAAAAATATTTCCCTAATTACTCATATGTTACATATAAACCAAAAATAAAAAAGATGAGAATGTGTTTCATCAATCTATTGACAAACAAAGGTTTAATCCTTATCATTCTCATACTTACAATGTACCTAGTTCATCATTGACATTAACACATTGACCATGTAAGATCAACATTGAACTTGAACATTGGTTTTTCAAAACAAGGTTTTTAGGCAAGCATTTAACAATGCCATTGCCAACTTGTTCATGTATTCATATCAATTCCATCAATCAACCAAAATAATTTAGTCAAAATTCGAATTTGTTCTACAAGTGGGTTTTAGTGAAATCTCAATGAATATGAACCTAATGAATCATAGTAACAATACTATGTCAACTCTTATTCCTAGTAAGGTTCTAATTCAATTTTAATTTTAAAAATCCCCAATTATGAATGTATGAACCCTAGAACAAATTAGATGAAATTGAAAGAAATGACTTACAGATAATTGATATTGGATGAAGGATGAGTGAAACCCACAAATCGAAAGCAATTAATCTTGAGTAACTAAAGGTTTTAGAAAATCAACAATGGTGGAAAACTGGGTATTCTCGTCACTATGTTGGAGAAGAGAGAGAAGGAGTGTTTAAAAAAAATGATTTTCAATAAAAACTGGCACTTTAGTCGCGAGTACTGGACGGTTCCTTACCGATAAGGAACCGCCTGTTTAAGCCGCGATAATAAGGAACCGCCTACCGTGGCGTGTTTTTAACAAGGAAAATCAAAGAACTTTTCAAAACCAGTTTTTTCTAAAAACCTTAAAATATGTCTTAAGCCTTTAGGAAATCATTGGACCACCATAACACTAGGCAATAATGCTTTATTGAAGGATTACGAGTCGAATCGAGATAGGAAAAAACTGAAACGGACAAACGACTACTCATAGCAAAGAAGCAAAGAGGAGAGGAGTCAAGATAAGTGAATCAAGACCAAGAACATTTCTCAAGAGAAAAATGACATTCTTCAAATCGAGGAGACGAAGAGCTTGTGTCATATATAATGGTTTAAGACGTGCCTTTCCGACGAAAGTCTAAACGGATTTGGTAATGAACTAAACCAACTAATTTTGATAGATAGAATAAGATCAATTTCCAGAGTAATCTTACTCTATTTCAAAATGTAAGAAAAATATAGATTCACTTTCTCTCCTACATGATCAGATAATTATTGCTAGGATTTATAATAACAATATCCTTGGAATATTTCAATTCCAAATGTGTAAAGTCCACCTACAACTTAATGAAGAAGTTTGGTATTTCAAGGGATTCATCAGTCATCCTAGATATGAGCTTAATTGCACAAGTTACACATGATATTGGGCCTACTAACCTTAAGGGTGCAAACCATGGAAATCATGCTTGATACTTTAAGATTCTACTAACTCACTCTACATCTTCATAGTGAGTCAAGTATCCAAGCAATAAAGGTTTGAGAGGGAAAAGGGAAGAATCACAAACCACAAACAAATGTCAAGGCAAGGATGCCAAGAACAAACATATAGTCAATTAATGATCAAAAGAATGATCAATAGGGCGTGTGGAAGAACAAAAATGTACCTTGGCTACAAATTGCATTCGAAGCTTTCAAGGAACCAATGCAAAGCCCAACTATGACTAATATTGTAACACCCCCTTTTGGTAAATGGAATGTCACGCGTGATTATGGCGTGTCATCAAAGCATACAAGGTAAATGTCTTAAAAACATTAAATGACCATGAAAGGAAATACCGGAAACAAACATCAGTACCCTAAGTATAAGCTCATCACACACAAACATAAGTACTGTAAAGGAAAAGGACTAAACAATGTCCAAATAAATAAGTAGAAAAATGTACGATGAAATGCATAAAGTAGAGAAGGCTATATAGCTTCCAATCCATATGCACGTACGTTTAAAGCCTATGAGCGCCCTTGAGGACCTACCGTTTGGGAACATGAAAGGAAAACGGCTAAGCATAACGCTCAGTACACAGATATACAAGCATAGCATGGAATAACATAAGCATAAAATACTAATAGCAACAGAATATTCTAAGCTCTAAGCAATCTGGATTCATGTTCATAAAACTGGTTTTATAGTTTAAAAAGACTTATGTTTCTATGAAAATCTGTTTTAATTAGCCAAATAGCGCATATAGGTCATGAGGTTCCACCGTACATGAATACTTGGAGGGGAGACCTTGTCATGCAATTAGAGGGGTTGCCTCTAATTAAATAGTCTGGGTAGGAGGGATCAACTCCTAGTGAATGATGCAAGGCACACATCGCATTCACTCTGATATTACTGGTAAACATGTAACTAAGATGCACCCATACGCCCCACATGATAATATAATATAATGGCCAAAGCTGAAAAGGGACGCCACGAGCAATCACTTTGCCGTGTGGATGTCATAACACTGGTGCCTCCAGTGTTATGGTTATGGTACATCCATAACTAGGTGACACTGGTCATGCATGTATATGGCTTAGGCTCTTATTCTAACATAAGTATCAAACATATAAAACAATATTGGGAAAACAGTTGGCTGTAAACGGGGAATCATAATAAGGAAAGAATGTCCATACTAAAGGACGGGAAATCCGTACCTTATGTCCAGTGAACGAAGAAGACGAAAGAATGGAAGTCCTACTTCGATCTCACTAATGCTACATAAATAGTATACATGTATAAGTATTCTGATTACTGAGTACGTAACTGATTTTATATCATGTCTTAGCTTGTTTTATATGTTCATGTCTTGTTTTACTGATTTTAATGTTATGCTGTGTTTATCATGTATTCTACGTATTCTGATTAAGTATTACTTGCATTTCTTGTATTATTATACTTATTGTGTAATAACAAGTAACTTTCTAAAAATAGCAGGTTTCCTAAAATAGAAAGTTTCCAAAAATAGAAAGTTTCCAAAAATAGATTAACCTCTTAAAATAGATGAGTTTCTAAAAATAGAAAGTTTCCAAAAATAGTAAGTTTCCTGAATTAGAAAATTTACATATTTAGAAATAAGCTGACTTAATAAGCTAAGAATATAAGCTTAAGTTTACTAGTTAAATATCATAAGTCATGTGATTATAGTATAGTTTATTAATAATATCATGTTAATTAAATAAACTATATGTTATAAGATTTAATTAAATATAAGCATGATTTAATTAAATTAAAGTGTATAAAATACTTAGGTTAAAACATGTATTAATATTTTATTAATTATAACCTAAATTATGTTTATTAATTAATTATATTTCATGTCTTAATAATTAATTAATACTATAGTCTAAATTAAATAATTAAATACTTAGGTTAAAACATGTATTATTTACTAAATAACAATTAACCTAAGACCATGATTAATTAAATTAATTGCATGTCATGTTTTAATTAATTTAATATCTTGTTAAAAATAAAAACTTGTAAAAAATAAAATACTAGTACATATCTTAGTCATGAACCAGACCCATGTATTTAATTTAGACATGTCGTGAACCGGACCTGGAACCCCTTGAACCAATCCGAACCAAACACCCCTTAACAGTGGCAAACCGGCTTGGCCGGTTGCCACTTTTCCTGTTTAGGCTGCCATCGGCTTAAGTCGGTGGTCTTGTCTCTCGGCTAGCCGCTTCCCAACAGCGGGTTCCCACCGGTTGTGTGCCGGTGGTTGCCATAGTTGCGCTGCGTTTCCCCCTGCTGTGTGCCGGTGGTGGTGGCTGTTGGCTATCGTGACCCAACAAACCAAAAGGACACCCCGACGCGAGTCGGGGTTCCTTGTCCCTGCTGTCGACCGAACCAAACACCACCGAGATCATAGATCTTGGTTGGTGGCGTGATCAAAACACGTCGAGAGCCTTGGGCTCTTGGCTTGTGTATCGACCGAACAACCAAACCCAAAATAAACCCTTAATTTACCCTCCATGATCACGTGACATGTTTTAATCCTTGTTTTTATTTAATCCATGTTCATGTGCTAATTAACTAAATAAAAAGAATAAACATAAAAAGGTTTACGGATTACCGAATGCGTGTTAGAGAACAATAACACGAACACGGTCTTGAATTTAATTAGCTAAAAATCAAACAAACACCCCTTTGGTGGTGGTTGTTGCCGCTGACCAAGAGAGAGAAAAGAGAGAGTATGGTTTTTGATTTCTTGAAAATTCTGTAAAGTGAAAAAGAATGTTTTCCCTTATTCGTTATTTACTAAAATCAAATGGGCTTGGCCCGCTTCCTTCTCTTGGTGCCACGGCTAGTAGGGCCCACAAGGGAAAACCCGGAGTTTTCCCGTGTTCAAAATTTACGTGCTCGTATGTTCGTATATTCGTGTTATAATAGTTCGTGTTTTATTTAAATACTTGCACATAACGATATTAATCGTATAATATTAATTAAGTACGTAATTACGTGTTCGTGATTTTTACGTTCCTGATGTGTCGAGGAAACGTCGATGTATTTTAATTAGATACGATATAAGACAAATTTAGGAAATTACCCTTAGGAAAAGGTAATAATCCATAAATAAGTCGAAGACGGATTTAATTAAACACGTTGATGAACCAAGTTTGTTGTACACGAAGATCAAGTGAATTTGAGACGTTTTATTACAATTTGGACAATTGATTTGAATGGGTTTTCGGTTTTTATCTAATATTAATCCTATAATTTTTAATTAATTAATTCCTAAAGTGCGCGAATCGTTCCCCATATTTAAACGATTAGACAATTATTTAAAAATTAAAGCTATTTAAAAATCTATTAAAAATTTATCTATTTAATTAAAATGACTTTTACACTATTTAAAAACTTTATTTAGACTTTATAAACTAATTTAAAAATTATTTTAAATCTAAAAATTAATTCAGTCTATTTAAAAAGAATAACTTTTACTTTTTTTTAACTAAACAAAATCTATTTTTTAATAAACTATTTTTATTTAAAACTAAATTAATTAAAATCTAATTTTTTAAATTTAATTAAAACTAAAACGATGTATTTAAAATCAACAAATAGGCAGACAGCCTAATTAAAAGCCTATATTAATTAGAAAAGTTGTATCTAAACACAAAAAGAGGGCTAGAGAAAATGGTTAACTTGTTTGGCCTGTGACCAGGAGGTCACAGGGTCGAATCCTGTAATGGACATTTTTGTGATTTAATTCTTTTTGACAAAGTAAAAGAAAGTAAAGTCACAAAGGTGACTTATAACTGCTATTGGGACTGGTAAATTCAGTCTAAACTATGCAGATCAAATGGATCTGCTAGCTTATTGCTTAGCAAAATAATCACAAAATCAGCAGAGTCCACAAATACACCAAGCAAACCAAATTTCAGCAACACTAGAACACTTAATAATTCTACCAATATCAGCAATAAACATTTAATTTCAGCAAAGTTAGAAACCAACAAAAGCTTATTTCAGGTTGCATACAGATTCACCAATATACATTAAATCAATTAAAGTCCATTTAAAAACAGATAATGAAGATTAAGTGAAAACTAGGAATAAGAACTCCAAACTAGCAGATCTAACACTCTAAAACAGCTAGTGATGAAAATCAGAAGAAATTTTTAACAATATAACACTCAATGCTTAGAATAATAGCATGTTTAGTTTACCAAATAGGAGACTATAATTACCAGTTAAATTCATATTTCCAGTTCAAACTTATCTAAACTTTAGCTATAAATCCTCAACTTAAACCTCAACTCCAAACATATTAAGCATATGAAAATTTGCAGTTAAAATAATGAAGCAGATTAAAACTAAGATTAGTTAAATTCATAAAAATAATTGCATATCAAAACTTTCATATAGATTCATTAAACAATAAGTAAAAGCAATACAACATGATAACATATAAAATCAACAACAGATTACCAAACAGATTCAGTAAAACCTAAATCATAACCCTACAGCCTTAACACATTGATCAATAACTTTATTTAAGCAACTAATCATATTCATCAAAACAAGTAAACAACATAAAATAAAAACAGATTCAAACCTTTTGAAGAAACCTTTGTGGAGTAGATCAGCGCTGAGCTGTCTAAATGAACCGACTCAGCACCATTAATTTTGCCACCATAATCGAACCTCCAACGTACACCATTTAACATCAACTCACGAAAATCAACAATATTCGATCCAGTTTATTATAAACTTCCAGTGGGAAAGTTTATCCCCAATATTATTTTCAATTATCTAACATAAGCTATTTATTAGCTTAATAAAATAATTTCATCATTATTATAACAAATTAGTTCAAAGATTAAATTGCAATAATAAAAATCCTTAAAAGAAAAATTAAACAAAATTTGAATAAAACAAAAATAGACTTTTACTAAATTCCAAAAGTGATTACAAATACTGGAAAAGAAATTACAATAATCCTAAAACTAAACTAGCATAATAACTTTAGAAAATAAAATGGGATAATCAATTACAGAAAATATGGGGGTTTTTATAGCCAAACCCCCAAGGCTCTTGGTGGAGTTTGTTGAGAAGATACCATCATCTGAGCCGTCCAAATCTTCTCTTTCTTCTTTCTCTTTGATCTATGGCTGATAAATACACAACTAGCACACGGATCACCAACGTGGCAACCGAGTGTGCTAGTTGTGCTAGTTGATATCTGAGGTGGCATCCTTTTATTGGTGGGTTGTTGAGGAGTGAGCTGTCTCGACCAATCAGGGAGGAGAAAAGGGCCACGTCACTGTTCTCTCCTCTATCTTCTAGATCAGAAAAAGGGGGAATTAAATAAAGGGACGTGTATACCACGCGCCCTTAATTTAACAAAGCCCCAAATTTATTTATGGCTAGGGTTTGGGTAAACAGTACTCTGGTTATTTGGGGGTAAGGGTGAAAGAGATGAGAGGTGGGTGGACATAGGAAGTATCGAAAGGAATAAATAAATGTGTGTGGGATAATAAACGTGTGTGGGTATAAAGTAAATAAATGGATGAAGGGTTCGTTTGTTTATTGTGGTGTGGGTAAATGTGTTTGACCAAGTGAAAGTAAAATGAGTAATCACTGGGGATGGAAAAAGCACCCGAAACCGATGGGGAAAACCGAAACCCGAACCGGTTGGGTCGGGTTCGGAGTCGGGTTGGCGGGTTTAGATACGGGTTCGGGTTTGAATATTCTTTTTTTCGCGGGTACGGGTTCGGGTACAGGTTCTAGTAATACCCGCCCCGTTTACCCGTATCCGAATCCGTACCCGTTTACCCGAATCCGTATCCGCTTTTTTCGTTATTTTATATAAGTTCTAAATTTGTGTGAAATAGTAGACGAAGATTATTGAACGAATTGAATGATCATATTAGTTATATTTTGTGTGCATTAACATGCTTGTGATCAATTATATTTGGATTTTGTAACTTTAAAATAAAAAACCATGATTTATTCGATATATTAAATGGCGTGAATAATATTAGAAAGTATGTTTTTATCTTCTAAACACTTAAAATATATATTAGGGTATTTTGGTCGTTTTCGAGTGGTTTTTCTTAACATTATACGCACAATAGTGCCCAACAAAAATTTAATTGTGGATACCCGATACTGGCGGGTAAAATCCGAAAACCCGATGGTAATACTAAGCGGGTACCCGTCGGGTGATGGAGCGGATACGGGTACGGATATTATAAACGGGTGCGGGTTCACTAAAACCCGACCCAAACCCGACCCGTTGCCATCCCTAGTAATCACCAAACGTTTATAACTTCTTTTGTAACCAGATATATGAAACCCTAATGGGTTTCCAAAGCCCAATTCACGTCTTCTATTTATTTGCAAAGATATTGGACTTTAAACCCATTATGTATTTAATCTGTTACATAGGAAATGAAATGGGCTATTGGTTTTAACTTATCTCACAAATGGGCTTTTAAGCCCATAATACAAATGTGGTACCCACAAGCCCAATTAACTTCTTTAAAGATTAAATCCGCTAAAAACGAGCTTGTATTTGGCTTTGTTGATCTTTTCTTCAAACTCGTGTCGATATTGTCGGTTTTCACGAACTTTGGTACCTACACACATCAAACAACAAACAAACGTATGCAAGGCAATATTTATTGATTATATGCATTTATTGTTCGTTTTTAAATACAAATGGTATGAGTAAAATCACTCATATCAAATTCTCCCTTGCTAAGCAATTGCGGTGTCCTCACGCAATGATAAAATAAAACACTAACTACACCTTTATTCAACTTTTGACATTTTATTTTGCAAATACATAATGTAAAACTTTCATTATTGAAAAATAACTTTTAGGATCATAAAACTCAAATAGATTCATCGTCATCGACTTTTCACTTTTCCATGCCAAGTTTAAAAAACAAGATCATTGTCAATCATAAGCCCCACAATTAAAACAACTCATACAAGTAATTTGTGTTAAACTCAATCTCCTATTATTCCTAATTGTATCTCTAGATTTTATTTGTCATTCACCCAAAGGCTCATTTGACTTTATTTGATATTTATTAATCCAAAAATGAAGGCAAAAACGGTGTAAACTCAATACTCAAAAACTAACCTCGACTTCAAAAACCATTGTCACTAAAGAAAGCCCACATCAAGGATAACTTAACACGATTTGAGGGATAAATCCTCGGACCCGAAATTTGGCTAATAGGACTACTTAAAAGCAACAATAAAACCTCCAAATTCAGTTATGACTTTATTAATGGAGTTAGCAACAACTACATCATATCACCTTGTGGCTCTTTAAGATGCACTAGTGCTCCTTATTTAAAATCCACACCGAAGGCTCCTTGGACAAAAATAAGGGAATTGACATTCACCATCCCACCTTATGGCTCATGATGATGAAGCAATTTTTATTAAACACGTCCCCTTGCCATACACCCTAAGGCTCTAATGACAAGGTTATTGCTACATGACTCCCACCCGAAGTGTAACACCCCCAAATTTGTACAACTCAATACAGCGGAAGACTAGTTGGTGTTACAGGATAGCACATTACTCACATCATAGACAACGCATAAAAATCGCGTCGTTTAATAATAAAAGCATTTCCATTCATAATTATCAAAGTTACATCGGTCCCAAGTCATATTATTTCATACAAAGTTTTACAAAGTATTTGAATGGAAAATATTGTTTAAGTGCGGGCCATGAATTCTTGTCTTCTTCCCGAGAATTACCTTCAAGTACCTGAGATAAAACATGTTAAAAGAAAAGGTCAGCGATAACGCCGAGTGAATTCATAGAGTTTAATAAATTCCATCAATATAATATCAGTATAAAATTATTACTGAAAATCATTTTGTACAAATCATTTTAATAGGCCATAAAATAGCCAAAGTCATTTTATACAAATCCTTATCGAAAATCATAATATAGGCATTTGCCGTAAAAATCATTGTACGAGCCAATGTCGTAAAAACATCATACAATACGTCTTATGACGTTGTATAAAATCAAATAAAAACCGTTATATGAATATGGTTATGAAAACCAAAACACAAACATAATATCATTAGTATGACCCTGTATTGCTAGTCAGGCAATACATCGTAATTCGAAGCGTCTAGTAGTATGTCGTTAGTTTTGGATTATTATAAGCCGCATGACATTGTTACCTTACTAAACCAACAACGGGTAGCTAACCCGATACCAATTTTTCCCATCTAAAGTAGCGTGTCGTCACAAAGGTCACGCTATGGAAATCTTCTCATACATAAATTCGCTTACCAATCAATGTGGCACGACGGGGATCAACCGTCAAGGCGCGAACTGGGGTGATCGTCCCCAAATAGTACTATTAAATGCATAAGCGTCTACCAATTCCCGGTAGTTCACAATTCATGCTAATGGGACTTTTAGTGACATAACCTATCTTTAATAATCCATTTAATTTCATCTATCGGGTCCTTTAATCATTTATCGGGTCATTCAATCATTCGGGTCCAAAATCAATAAACAAACAATCGGGACAAATGGTGTCCTATTTAATAAAAAATAACATGTTATCTCCCTCGCGGGTTTATAAAACATTTATAAAAACATTTAAAAGAGTGCGAGGCTATGAACTCACGTTGATGTGGGAAGACGATTATCGGCGATTTGGATGTACGGTACGTGCTTCAATCACGGAAACCTAGACAAATAATGCTCGTCTTAGACTCATGTCCAATGACTTTATAAAAATAACAATTATGTATACATATGATGATTACATATATGATGATCAAGTGGGTTTACATATTCTCTTTTACTCATTTTAGTGTTATATGTCGATAACTTTTATACTAGTTTACTAGTTTTACCTATTCATACGTTTTAAGTCCAATAAGCTTATTATAAGTTCTTTAACTTGTTTTAATCCATTTTATACTTATATTATCAGTATACATACTTTCCATGTTGGGCCCAAATGGGTTAAGCCCAATAATAAGTTTATAAGTGTTTTAGTCCATTTTTGTTGTATTATTAGTCCCATAACGTTAATTTAGTCCGTTAACGTCCGTATGTCCCATAGTTCGGGTTTTTATCGGTTTTTAATTGTTATGCATGTTTATATATCAGTATATAAGTTTTATAAAGTTTACATTAGACGGGTCCAACCATCTAAGTTTTATTTAACAAAAACGTTAATTTTACGGTATTAGCCGAAAAAGTCGTAAAAATCATGTTTATAGTTTTATAACTTATAAAACTTAACAAGTTACCATTTTTATAATTTATACACTTATTCCACCTTTTACATATTTATATAAATAGAATCCATAAGTTAGTGGGTTTTAATTTATATTTTATACATTAAAATTTTGAGTGCTTATATAATATTATTATACTTTAATTTCCAAAATCTGATTTTTATCTTTACTTTCACCAAAACTTCCATATCTTGAGTTCTATTTGGAGATAGAAGCTCAAATTTTTATCACATAAACTACATGATATGTTCTACATTTAACTCTTCTATAGCTACTGTTGAATCATCATTTAAGTATTTTCTAAAAATCGTCCAAAACAGTAACCTCAGATTTATACCGTAAACTTGTTTTGATCATATCTCACTCATTACAATGATTTCATTGCATGGCCAACTCTCACATGTGTACAAGACCCATAGCTTACTTTAAATGGATTCTACTTCATCATTTTATCAGTCCATGACCTGTTTCTTTACTGTTTTATACAGCCATCACTTTTAAGCAAGATTTTAGCCTTGTTCTTTATAGTTTTTCACCTTTTTAATCATGTTTATCAACACCAAATCCCCACATAACATTTTTATCATCATATAACCATCATATACATATATAAAAGGAAATAAAATACATGTTTACATAATCAAAATAACAAGAGGATGAGGAGGACAATCTTTATACCACCATGTTGATGTAGGTTATGAGTTTGACATGGATTTGGATGGAGAAACTTGTGCATAGCCAAGACCATCTTCAAGACCATCTTCAAGACCACCAGTCTTCATATACTCCTTGTGAAAAATCAGCCCTAAGACACCATGAATACTCCTCCTTAGATGTTATAAGTACCACCAATCAATAGGGTTTCAAAAGGGCTTCAACATATGCAAGTATAACATAGGATTTCATGGTTGAATCAAGATCAAAGGGTGTTTTTGGGGTGGATATGGGACGACACAATGGAGTGAGATGAGAGGATTTGTGTGTGGTATTGCATGTGAGAAATGGGAAAAGTGGTTTGAGGTTTGCTTGTTTTGATGAGTTAGTGGAATGTGTAGCTTAACTTGTAAGCTTAGCTTACAAGTGTAAGTTACTTTTTTGCAATATTGACACATCAAGGGTGGTGTTGCTATATTAGGCCGGTTTTGAGTGGGGTGGGACAAGTGTCCCACTTGTCTCATCCCCATTTATTTACGGGTACTCCTCGATTCTAGTTTCCTCGATTTGCGTGCCCTTGGGTCGTTTTACGAAAAACGTTTTTATAAATTATGGATCAACGTCACAAGACGAATCCAATAAAAATTGTCTCATCAAAAACGGAGTTCGAAAACGTAAATACGTAATCCTAGGGTTTCCGGTTTAGTCGTAAAGGACGTTAAAATAAAATCGTAAGTCCTAATCTCTTCTCGTAAATTTGTGAGTTTATGAACCAACACAAATTTAAAACTCCAAAATAATATCCACGAATAAATTTATTTTCTGAAATGTCGGACTGTCACCAAAGACGGTGTATGTAAACGTAAGCACGTAACGTTGAATACTCCGGTTTAGACGTAGTCGATGCTACTCCAAGACGTAAATCCAAATTTCTTCCAAAAAAATAAGTGAGTTCATATTGTAACATTAAAATAATGTTTTCAAATAAATATTGAGAATAAAAATATCGACCATAAATTGACGGATTGTCACAGCATTTACCCCTAAACAGGATCTTTGTCCTCAAAGATCATCTTACTACTCGCTTCTTATAGAGTTAAAGCCATGTGGGTATTTCCTCCATATTTGGTCTTTTCTCACAAGTGTCATTCATTACAATACGTGAGTTTCATTAAACCTAACTACGGGAATAAGATCAGGCTAAATGTTGACTTATTTTCTCTACCCATGATGTTCACGGGTTTCTGATGAATGCAACTTTTCGCCGATCTAAGCTCTACTAAGAATAATCAGATTCTCACTTGATAGATATTCCATCAAGTTCGATATATGAAACATAATTCACGCAGTCTTTGAAGTCCTAGGGTAGATCCAGCTTATATGCCTTTCAATTCCAACTTTTTCATCATCCCAATGGTCCCATACAACGGGGACTTATATCCCATGATTTGTCAGATCATCAATTTATTTTTCCAAGGTTAAAAATTGAGGCATAACTTCGCTACCCATTTGGCACTTCAAGATCTACATTTCATATTCACATAACCTCTTGCCCACTACCGGCAGTCAATAATCAGATCCTAATTTCAACAATCATTTCAGATTTCGCGGGTCGGGTATTTTGCAAGGATAGGTTCGCCATCATAGGAAACCTTAAACCTAAAAGACATGTCCAACTCACAGTGGGTGTATGTCGGATGTCTCCATCTCAACTCTTGCTTACAGATGCTCTAAGATTTAGATCCTAACAAGATTCGATTTCAATCCTAACAAGATGATTATCAATGATAATCTTTCCAAAGGAAAATGATTATACGGTCTATTACCAAAGTTCAATCATTCAAACATAAAACAGCACTTATATTACTTTGCATCGTTACTTTACCTCGTCCCTTCGATTTGGGGTGGTATATAGTACTCTCATCAAGGTTCGTTCTCAATGATTTCTGAGCAAATCTCTAGAAATTCGATGCGAAGCGAGGATCTTGATAAAGATGTTCGATATAGGCACACTATGTTTACATAACTCTTTTGCATTTATCATTAACGGAAATGATATTAGCAGATTTGGTCATTCTGTCGACGATGACCCAAATCGAATCAAATTCAGATGATGACCTTTGCAATAGCTAGACGTTTACTAATGTATGAGGCGATCTCTGCCTTCATAATCGTCATCAGTACAACTTCTTCAGACAAAGTTACTTTTAGTCATAAATGACATAAATAGAATACTTATACTTACAAGATTCCAATATAACTATATCTCACAATCATCCATATTTAGACAATCACAAGTGGTCTTTAAAACATTTTAACGCTATCGGCTTCTCAATTTTAATGGTTCACATTAGCCGTGAAACCTTTCATTATTTATATTATCCTTTTATAAGCATCGGCTATATTTTAAATTGTTCGGCAAATTTTATTTTGCACCTTCATTATCAAGGAACATGTCCTAATTGGTTCTTTATCTTTTATACATAATGTGTCAGTAATTACGTTCACTTTCCAGATGAAATAAATATCATAACCGTATTTATTCAAAATTTCTTTCTTTATATTTTCTAAGTTTTAGTTTCGTCTCAACTATCATTTTTATCAGTTTTGCTCAATCCGACGTCTAAAGCGTCGATAATTATTACATGTAAATTAACAATAATTATTTAATTTTTATGAAACGTAAACGTAAAGATTTTAAATTTCTTAGTCCATCCAATTATATAAAAATGTTCAAAATAATTTTTAATTAACAAGATTTTTGTTGATTTATTGAAAATAATTAATAAGATTCGCAAATATTCGGAAAATCTTTGGTTAAATTTTTCTTAGTTGAAAAGCAAAAATTGTAGTTTCAAATTCCAAGTTATGGTTTAAATGGTTTCCCTCAATCCTTCTTAGGTTGTCTTAAGGTATATACAAACATTTACCCCTAAACAGAAGTTTATTTAAATGTTTTAGTTATAAGGGAATAATCCCTTTAAAAATCCTTTGTTAAAACATTTGTCAAAACATATTTCCATTTTCTTTTTAGTATAACTCAAAGTCTTAAAAGGGCTCTTAATTTTTGAAGAGTCTATATGCATACATCTTACCATTATTAATCCAACGGTCATTTTATGTAAAGGATTAAGTTTTTAATCCCTAAGCGTTAATGGTTCTAATCTTTGAAAAGTCAATATAGCTTCCATTATCTTTTAATCACACGGTTAAATCATGTAAAGAATTAAGTCTTAAGTCTTATGTTAAATATTTAAGGTACATGTTTTCATTGTTCAGCCAATTCAGGGCAATCTATAAATAATTATTAACTCATTCTTATTCTTATAAACAAACAAATGATCCTTAATGATCACAAGCATGAATTTATCAAATTACAGCCTACACACGTGATTCACCAAATTTATGAATACTACATGTGTATTGGTCAATCCAAACGACATCACGTGAGACTCATAACGTTCATTACAAGTACCGGATGTAGTGATCGGAGTAGATAATCTTTTTCGCGGATGCGAAATTGATGATAACCATGCTGAGGATCAAAAACCTTGTAAATGATCGAACAAATCTTCCATTTCGAGTTATGGATATCGTTTTCGATTGTCAATTTACTCAGTTCACAGTAATCTATAAATATAAGGAATGATAACACCATAGCTCTTCAAGATGACAGGCTTGGTATAATAAAATCTTTCTCCGACAACTCTCTCAGTTGTACGGAAATTCCTTTAATTTAGATGGTGCTGACGTACAGTGCACAAGCCACAGGTGCAACACCGGAAATATAATCAATACCAAATTCAATTTGCCTTAATGGCGATAGTCTAAGTAATTCACCAACAATTACTTACTAAAATTTCAGATAACAAAAACATCTTTTAATAAATTCATATTAGGTTCTTCTATATTACAATATCTATAACTAGTTCGTAACCATTCACGGTATACTTTTAGGTCTAAAAGCAGGATACAGCCACCTATCGGGAATTATTTAAATCACTTTTGATAATCAACATCTTATCATTTAGGGGAATTCTATTCGAGTTCCCATTGATTAAGACAATGTCGTCATGTCATAATCAATCAATCCATTCTACTGGCACTATCAACTTTCCAGTTTTATTGCCGTCGATAAGATGTGAACTTCTCAAAAGACTAATAATAATTCATAATCCTTCACAAATTCAAGGATATATGGAGACACGACTATCATTAAAAGAGTAAGGTGAACGCATAATCTACGCGAGAGAATTTCAAATCAGATAAAGACGAAAACATTTAACGAATATGAATATATCCCATGTTTTCATAATTTGAGTACGCATTCAAAAGCTCCTCAGATCGTTACCCAGGTCATTCAAATGAAATCAAATCATAAGAAATGATAAGAACGTCAATACATTCAGTCGGGTATCAACACTCGGTAATCAAATACTTTTCCTAAGAATCTCACTACGGGAGAATTGGACAAGAACGGAATATCAATTGTCAAATAAGACAAATTCCACAGATGAGTAAATTCAACTCAGAAGAATAGATGCTACAGGCACATATGTAGGTGTCCCTAACATTATGTCCTTATTTTTCACTTCTTGCAGATCTCATAAAATTTAATCTTTCACAATCTTCAAAGAAAATGTAGTGTTTATTAATCAGTTTTATGGTGACTACTAATCAGCCTTGCATGGTCCATTCCAAATTGTATGTAGGCGCGCAACTATATACAATTTCAAGATTAACGATGCAATACTCAGTTCGTCAAAATTTTATCATCATGTTTATAACAAAAACATTTTCATGCTTAATTCTTAGATAAGAATCAAGAATAAATTTACAAAGATTTTCTTTATTATGAAAACAATTAAGTTTTCCAAGATGTTTTATAAACAATTTCATTTCGATAACAATCACTTATAAATCTCACTTTGAATAATCCTTATAGTGATGAAAATTAAATTTTCTCAAAGGATACTGTTTTAGCTTATAAAAAGAATGAGTGATCTGCAAAAGAGTGACGAAGAGTTGTTCACCAAGAACTAACTATGATATGATGGGAAATGAGCTTAGCCAAATAATCATGAGGTTCATGACCTTGATGGCACTCAAAAGACAATAATCCACAACATAACTCAAATCGAGATGAGTATTTGTTCAATGGTTGCATCACTAATGCGAACATTAGGATGAAGCAATAAAAGATAGATAACATCGATACATGTAGGATTTAGCAATCAAAGGTAGTCTTTTTCATTAATCACAAACAAGTCAAAATTGTACCGTAACACATTACGTGTCACTATGTCATACAATTCTCAGAACTCATCCTACCAACTGATATCACAGTTAAGTTAGGGATTTTTAAAAGATACCACAATGAATACTAATCTACAAGAGTCATTAGGTGTTCCATATGTCCTGGAAGATCCATTGGTCCCAATTCAGAAGAAGATTTCTTCAATTTATTTCTTGGACACTGGGCATCCTCGTTAGTAGACAATGGCCTAGGAACAGCCCTTAACACGATCTAACAATCATTTAAAACCTTATAATTCAATCACAAAACTTAACGATTTCCTCTTAACAATTTCTTATTCCATACAGGTTAAATTTTACTTTATTCAAGTTTCAACAAATTTTATACTCAATTCGATATCCTACCTTATTATCCAATACCTTCAATCTTATTCATAAACCTTAATAGGCCAATAAAAGCTCGATATGATCAACACTTAATTTCCAATCCTATAGCTCTTACAACAATAGTTATCAAATGAGTCACTAGTATGAAATGACTCGATCATTCAACTAGACTTCTCGGAAAGGTATTAGTGGCATGAGGCTTTTGGGTAATGGTTCCAATGACAGCCACAAGTGCAACATTCACCCTTTCGATTTCATTTTAAGAATTGGATGACAACGAATCAGATGACATCTTTCTAGGTGATAACGTTTTGTCAAACTCCACTCTATAAGGAAAGAAGGTCATGATATCGATATCATATTTAATCTCGCCAATTCTTCTTTAATATCACAATAAACTAATATCAACATTTCTACGAATATCAACCATTTTGTTGGGATTATAAACATCCACAACTTGGTTTAGATCTAGGGTAGCTAGAATTCCTACGAGAATAGCTTAGATTAATTTACTAGGGGATTTAGGGTTACTTGTGACAATCTACGTCGTATAAATACCTCGTATAAAAATCAAAATAATCATCAAACAACCGTGTAATCAAATTACATCATATATATATAATCCAAGTATATATATATTAAAATAACACTTCTCAGTCTTGGCCTTGTCGGTAACTCGGGAATTCTTCGGCACCGTTATAGTCAAAAGATTTTTAGACATTTTTAGAAAAATGTTTATAATTAAAAGATTTTTGAAATGTTTTATTCAAAACCTTTGATTTTTAAAAATCTTTCGTTCTCTATAACGAGAGCTCTGGTACCAAACTGTAACACCCCCAAATTTGTACAACTCAATACAGCGGAAGACTAGTTGGTGTTACGGGATAGCACATTACTCACATCATAGACAACGCATAAAAATCGTGTCATTTAATAATAAAAGCATTTCCATTCATAATTATCAAAGTTACATCGGTCCCAAGTCATATTATTTCATACAAAGTTTTACAAAGTATTTGAATGGAAAATATTGTTTAAGTGCGGGCCATGAATTCTTGTCGTCTTCCCGAGAATTACCTTCAAGTACCTGAGATAAAACATGTTAAAAGAAAAGGTCAGCGATAACGCCGAGTGAATTCATAGAGTTTAATAAATTCCATCAATATAATATCAGTATAAAATTATTAGTGAAAATCATTTTGTACAAATCATTTTAATAGGCCATAAAATAGCCAAAGTCATTTTATACGAGCCAATGTCGTAAAAACATCATACAATACGTCTTATGACGTTGTATAAAATCAAATAAAAACCGTTATATGAATATGGTTATGAAAACAAAAACACAAACATAATATCATTAGTATGACCCTGTATTGCTAGTCAGGCAATAAATCGTAATTCGAAGCGTCTAGTAGTATTTCGTTAGTTTTGGATTATTATAAGCCGCATGACATTGTTACCTTACTAAACCAACAACGGGTAGCTAACCCAGTACCAATTTTGCCCATCTAAAGTAGCGTGTCGTCACAAAGGTCACGCTATGGAAATCTTCTCATACATAAATTCGCTTACCAATCAATGTGGCACGATGGGGATCAACCGTCAAGGCGCGAACTGGGGAGATCGTCCCCAAATAGTACTATTAAATGCATAAGCGTCTACCAAATCCCGGTAGTTCACAATTCATGCTAATGGGACTTTTAGTGACATAACCTAACTTTAATAATCCATTTAATTTCATCTATCGGGTCCTTTAATCATTTATCGGGTCATACAATCGGGTCATTCAATCATTCGGGTCCAAAATCAATAAACAAACAATCGGGACAAATGGTGTCCTATTTAATAAAAACTAACATGTTATCTCCCTCGTGGGTTTATAAAACATTTATAAAAACATTTAAAAGAGTGCGAGGCTATGAACTCACGTTGATGTGGGAAGACGATTATCGGCGATTTGGATGTACGGTACGTGCTTCAATCACGGAAACCTAGACAAATAATGCTCGTCTTAGACTCATGTCCAATGACTTTATAAAAATAACAATTATGTATACATATGATGATTATATATATATGATGATCAAGTGGGTTTACATATTCTCGTTTACTCATTTTAGTGTTATATGTCGATAACTTTTATACTAGTTTACTAGTTTTACCTATTCATACGTTTTAAGTCCAATAAGCTTATTATAAGTTCTTTAACTTGTTTTAATCCATTTTATACTAATATTATCAGTATACATACTTTCCATGTTGGGCCCAAATGGGTTAATGTAGAATATTGATAACCTATGAATCTATGAAGTGGGTTGATGTTTTCTAGTGAGAGAAACTAGAGAGAGAAAGTGAGAGAATATGTGAATGATTTTATTACTATGAATGTGCAAATGGAACAACAACCAACCCCTTTCCATGGTGGAAAGGGGTATTTATACTCCAAGCCTAACATTGGGCTTGGGCCGGTCCATGACAAGCCCATGGACCGGTTCTTACTTAAGTTAATAAGCAACTAATGACTATTTTCTAACTACTAGCTATTACAACATAAATCATATTGTGGAGTGACCGATACTTCTAATATACGTTAAAACGTATTTCTAACAATCTCCCCCTAAGGGAGGTCACTCCACGTTTACAAAGTTCTAAACCTAGCATACTATACTAAGTCTTCGTTCTTTAGCTCGTAGTCTTTTCTTCTTTTCTTTCTTTTGTTGTGAATATGTTGATTTGATCCTTTAGGCTTTGACTTGAGAGCATTGTTCTTTGGCCTTTCACGTGCGATCTTTGCCTTTCTTGTGAACTTTGCCTCCTCGTGACTTCATGTTCCACACACTTACGTCTTTTTGTTGAATTCTTGAAAGCTTCAGAGTTTGGTACAGCGGAAGACTTCATCTTGAACTTTCTTGAATTTTTGCTGAACTTTGTTGCAAAAGACATAAGCATGTGGGAACGACTTTTACAGGTACACCGCAACACCACCGTCTTCACTGGTACACAGCAACGCCACCGTCTTCAACAGGTACACAGCAACGCCACCGTCTTTAACAGGTACACAGCAACGCCACCGTCTTTAACAGGTACACAGCAACGACACGAATAAAATGGCTTTGAACATTTTATTCTAATTCGGTAGCATTTTACCTCCGGTCGGTGAAGACCGTTGGACGATATTAGATATCGTACCCGTGACGGATAGTTTCAATTAAGTAACTTCCTGACAGGATTTCGCGGGTAAACCCGTTCTCTTTATTCGACCGTCCAAAGCTGACTGCGAACATAAAGAGTGAATCACTTGGATAAATTATCCTTGTGATTAAAAGCCGTCAATTCATGAAACCTGGAACAAGTGAATTTCAATTAAGATTTTCACCATCGTTGCTTTCCAGTTGTCACGAGCTCAATTCATAAAGAATCTTGCACGTCACCTACCAAGTGCTGTTTGATGTTAACACTAGAAGGATTTCCACTCGTCACTGTGGTCAATAAAGAGTCACTCTGAGTGTTCTGGCAAGATCATATGATAATGCGAAGAGGCCTGGAACGAGTTTAAGTTCAATTAAGAATTAAACCACTGTTACCTTCCAGTTTTTCACAAGATTGGTTCTGAAAGAACCGCACGTGTAACCTACCATGAGCTTGTTTGATGTTGGCTCAAGCAGGATTTCCATCTTCATTGTAATACTTGCGTATTACTCGGATGTTCTGGCAATATTACAGGAATACTGCGTAGGACTCATGAAAATCTCTTACTTTTCACAGTGTGTGAGAAAGCAAGGAATAAATGGAAAGTGTCCTAATGAGACTTTTGATGATCTCTTGGCTCTAGACTCGATTGTGCGTTTTGATTTAGTGAACGATGGCTGGAGAGGAGTGCCACCTTTTCAATACCAGTCTATTCGGAGTGAATAAACCAATAGATAACGTGTTGATCTCCGTGTGATTAAAACAAATACCTTTTGAGAGATATTTGAGTTAGCTGGGGAAGGGTTGTGCATTGCATCACTGGGTCCATGATGTCTTTCTTCAATACCGAGAATCATTAGCAAAAATGACCTCAATAGCATATGTATTGACCCGGTTTCTGCCTAAAGTTGTAAGGAGGGCTTCTTTCTTTACACCCTTTATCTTTTCATTTCTTTTTCATTCTTCAACCCCTTCAATGCTTACCAATACGTCATCACTAGCACCTTGTTGTGATTGTTCCAGTGCTAGCTTAAGTACTTGGTCGGTATTCAGCTACGTTCACATTCTTTCTCCATCTTTCCTAGGACTTCTAATTCTATCTAGGGAATTGTCCTTGGGAAGATTCCATCGGTTCTGATGAATCATTGGACTAAACCTATTCCTACCACCCTTTTGTCACCACATCCGTCGTGAATTAAGCGTGTTTTGGGAAGGAATTGCCACCATGAAAAATCATTGAAAATCACATAAGGTACTTGTGATATTGAAATCAAAAGTTTTGTACCTTAGGTGTTTTGTTCATCAAAAACGCTCCCCCTTAACACGTGCTTAACACATATTAAGTTAGATTATCATTAAGTCTTTTTCATCTTTTAGCCAAGTATCACTTAAGTCTCCTTAATCCCATTTTCTCCCCTTATCCAAAATGTTAACCATTAATATTTGGGATATTGAATGGATTAACCGGTCTTTGGGTAAAAATGAAATCGATGTTTGGCCATAGAACAAGTTATTGCTCCCCCTTAAGTTAATAAGGGATAGTTGTAGTGCTTTAGTATGATATATTTTGAAAGATTTAGAATCTCGTGAGAAATTCTTGAAAACTTATCATACCTTAACACTACAACAAGCCATTAAAGCACATTATTCACAAATATACATATTCACAAATAATACAAATATAGAGTGACCTGAAATGTACGACCCTTTAGATGGATCGTTGCAGTGTCCTGTAGTGCACTCCATATGGTCTACCACCCACGAATCTTTCCAAGCTCCTCATCAATCTACGTCACGGAGCTTTTGATCGATCTTCTTGATCACGTACTTCGCCATCTGCCGGTAACCTGGATGCCAATCCTCCGTCATTTCTGGCAAAGTCCCACCCGAGTTCAGATGCTCCAACTTTCCTCTGACTTGTATAAGAGTTCCATCACTATACTTGTGGAGCTCCCCCACCCTCATAAACTTCATCAAACCTCGACTGTTCAAGTAGAAAATGCCGTAATTCGGGACAGAAATGCCGGTATAGGGACATCTTTCTACGTGTTGAGGTAGCACTTGATTCACTGGACGGGTTAAGTTGAGCCTCCTTTGGTAGCTTTCGACTCCCAACTGCAGATCTTCAACTCGTGTTTTGATGACAACACTTCGTGTGAACATACGAAGTGCTGTATTCAAAGCAATGAGGTCTTCACGAGGAATATGTGTGAGTTGATCTCGAGTCATCAGAAGCAGCATATCTTCAATATCCTCAAGGCGAATGATGGAAAAATCTCCCTGCTGGATTCTGTATTCCCTGTCATCCTCCCTTTTCAAACGAATCTCCGTCACATGATAATAGCCGTTCTTGGCTTCTGTTTTCATCCCTAAAATGCTGGAGATGCGGATATCGGATCTAACTGAGCTTCCAGAATTGACTAGGCAGCAACCCCTGTACGCCCTTCTGACTCGTTCGTCCCAATGAGATGCACCTATGACAGCATACATATCATAATTACGATTTATCTTAGGGACCCAGAGTCGGTTTACCTTTTCCTCGATAAAGGGTATTGTTCCCCAGTTGGCAGCTTTCAGCAAGGTCAGGGATGTTGCGTACTTTGATGACCCCTTCAGTAGATACACCAGATCATTGGTGACAAAGAAGTCAAGAGAAATCTGATTATCTTGATCCATTGGAGGTGGAGCTCTTTCTGATTCATGAAGACCTGGCCGTTGAACGGTATTCAGAGCCTTCAGGATCTCCTCGGCATAATATTCGAACTCCATTTGGGTCAACCGGGTTTTGGCGCGAAGTCTTTCATCCTTCAGTACTTTCTTCACCAAAGATGGAGTAACCGAAGTCTTATACTCATGAGCAAGAAATGCACATAAGTCAATCGGACTTCGGATACGAAGATACAAGACGTCTTTGTCGGCGTCGGTGATCGGATCATACTGCGCCGCTGCCGTGATCCAAGCCTGTGGTGGAGCAGTCTCGTCGATCTCCAACGTGTCCTCCCAGTCCTTTATGCTTGGTTCAGGAATAGTAGATTGTGGGTTTTGTTGCAGAGGAGTGGAGACGTGAACATCTGCTTGTTCAGATTCAGGCATTTCAGCAGTGTCATGGACGGGTGAGTGTTGTGCAGCTTCTGGTTCGGTTACCGATTCTGCAATCACAGGGACAACAACAATAGAACTAACGGGGTTAGTGGTAACAGGTATGGATGCAGCAATAAATGTACCAGGAATAGATGACCCTGTAGTGGCATTCACATCGTGGCGCCACTTCGATCGTCTGGATTCCGTGGATGTAGATTTCTCCTTTGGTGCTGCATCTTTCTTTGACTTGGTGCCAGACTTAACAGGTTTCTTTGAGCTGGCACCCTTATCCCCTTTCTCAGGCTGTTCACCTTTATCCGCATTGCTCCCCTTAACACTCTCCTGGTGACCATCACCACCATTATTACCATCATTATCTTCATCATCTGCATCCTCATCATCATCATCATCGTCATCCTCATCCTCATCATGATTATCATCTTCATCATCATCATTCTCATCATCATCATTCTCATCATCATCATTCTGATCCTCATCATCCTCATCATCCTCATCATTCTTATCTTCTTCTTCTTCTTCCTCTTCTCCACCAGTACCCTCTTCTTCGTCACTCTCTTCCCTTTCTTCCTCAGGGAGAATGTGGTAGGGTACCACACTTCCAAACGTTTTGAATAACCTATCATCCTCCATGATAGCATCATTCAGGGATTTGTAGAGAGCCCGTTGAAGTCTAGACTTATCAAACGATCCAAGTTCCACCATACGAGCCTTAAGGATCTTCTTCAATTCAAAATCCGTCAAGTCATAAGCAATCTTGTAGGCGGCTTCTGAAGGATTGGATGATTTGATCATCAAGTTGTCAGCAGCAAGTGTTTTCAAATCATCACGTAGTTTAGGCATTAGGGATTCAACGGAGTCTTTCACTCTCTGCTCAATAGTAGCTTCAAGAGCTTCTTTCTGCTCTTTCAGGTCATCCTTAATAGCTTTAAGTCTCTTAATTCGTGCTTGATGCCTATCAGCTTCAGCCTTTTTAACCTGAGCAAGTTCTTCTGCATGAACTTTTCGTGTAGCTTCCATGTCTGCAGCGAACTTGGCAATCAACTCTTCTTGAGCTTTCCTTGATGCTTCTTCACTTTGAGCTCTTCTATTTAGCTCTTGGCGAAGTTCATCCATTTCTCTCTTGTGATTATCCACATGTTTATCCAACATCTCGGCCATCACTATTGCTGCCATTGCAGACGTTGCAGAGCTGCTCTGGGTTGATGGAATGGGCTCGGTTGTGACTGCGGTGCTGAGGATGGGCTTTATTGGTGGTGGAGGAAATGGTGTAGAAACCGGTCTGGTTGGTAAGGGTTGAGTTGTTTGAAGTTGAGTTACCAAAGGTTGAGTCGACTCTTTGTCAATACCAGCTGAAACAGGGATTGATGGCTCCTTCGAAGTGGAATAATGTTCAGGTGACCCAAATTCATCAACATCATCTGGTTCCACGTACTCATCCTCAATTTCTACCCTTGCACCTGAACCACTACCGCCAGTATCTTTCCTACTCCTTTGAATGGCTATCTTCATCATTTGTTTCTCAGTTTTATCATGAGTAGGATCAACAATGTTTTCTTCGTCACGTAGACGCATCTCATCAGCCTTACCCTTTCCCTTCTTACCCTCTGTCTTCTTCTTCTTGGTTTGGGGTTCAGGTAAATCTGCTTGCTTCCGTTTACCTTTGCTCTTAACCGTGGTGGAAGAGTCTTCACCTGCTAGAATACTTGCTCGTTGATTCTCAATTTCTTTTAGCAAGTTCTTGTAATCATCGGATGCAATAAGCTCATCGGTCAGAAGGTGATTGGGAATGGGACCAGGAATAACCGTATTCGAATGAGTCTCCTGCTTTAAGTCTACCAAATCATCATCATCGATCGTGTGTTGACGTCTGCCTGCACGCTTATCAATGGATGCATCGTTTTCCATAAAGTAATGTATGATCAGCTTAATAAACCTAGGATACTGGTAACATTTAACCTTACCCTTCGTGTTTGTGAAGAGTTGAAAAGTAAACTCCTCCCACAGCAGTGATGCATAATCAATACCCATACCTTTAAACATACCATAAAACATCTTGATAATTGGTGGACGAACAGCATCAAACCCAATTGTTTTGGGTGTTAAACATCGGCTTAGAATCCCAAAAATAGCTTTCCATGGTTGACCAACTTTGGCAGTAGTAAACTCAGACGGGGTTCGTATGTCAAGACATCCAATGGCGGTGAACATCTCCATGATCTGGTCCTTGGTTGGGTTGGGTGAGTATGATGGTAGACCTTTGAGTATCGGTCGAAATCCAAAGATCTTTCTGAAGTCTGACACAGTAAGCGTCTGCTGCTTGTTGTCCAAGGAAAAAGTGATCTTGTTCGACGTCCTCTCTTTGGTAGCCCAGAACTCGTAAAGATATTCATAGGGCACCGAAGCACTTCTCCTTAGCGCATGCTTGAAATGAGATTTATCAAGCATGGTTGTACCTACCTTAAAGCCATTATGGGTAGAGTGAGATACCTCCTTCAAGCGGAAGTTGTTTGGAATAAACTTTAGAGTCTTGGCTTCAGCAATGGCGGCGGCTTTGTTGTCTTGTAGTTGTTGTACGGTAGGGTTAGTCATCGTCTCTGCTTAAGATAAAACACAAAGGTTGATACAAACAAGTATGAATATCATTATGACTTTAAACCTAAGCATTGTACATATGACATAATCCCTTAAGCTTTAAAATCATTCAAACATCTTCTATTCGGAATAATCACTCAATTCGGAATAATAGGTCTACACTGAAAATAAGTCCTATGCGGAACATAAGTCTATTCGGAACATATAACCTATGCGGAAAAACATCCCTATTCTGAATAACAAGGCTATTCGGAACATTGATCCTATTCGGAATAAAATACTCTATTCGGAACATTTGGCCTATGCGGAATAAATTCCCCATTCGGAACTTTTGCCCTATGCGGAATAAATTCCCTATTCGGAACATTTGGGCCTATGCGGAATAGATTCCCCATTCGGAACTTTTGGCCTATGCGGAATAAATTCTCTATTCGGAACATTTGGGTTATGCGGAATAAATTCCCCATTCGGAACTTTTGGCCTATGCGGAAAATTCCCTATTCGAAACATTTGGGCCTATGCGGAATAAAGTCCTTATTCGGAACATTTTGACCTATGCGGAATAAATTCCTTATTCGGAACATTTGCCCTATTCGGAACATTTGTCCTATTCGGAACATTTTCCCTATTCGGAACATTTGCCTTATTCGGAACATTTGCCCTATGCGGAACATTTGCCCTATGCGGAACATTTGCCCTATTCGGAACATTTGTCCTATTCGGAACATTTGCCCTATTCGGAACATTTGCCCTATTCGGAACATTTGCCCTATTCGGAACATTTGCCCTATTCGGAACATTTGCCCTATTCGGAACTTTTGCCCTATTCGGAACTTTTGCCCTATTCGGAATGATATCCTATTCGGAACATTCTTCTATGCGGAACAAAAAAAACTCCTATTCGGAACATTTTTCAACACTTATATTTTCTAATTAAGCATGCAATCGTGTGATTCAAGTGTTCTAAAGGACAAATTTGGGCAAATAGATCAATTCCGAATATAACCCAAGCAAAACCCCCAAATTAATTAACCCTAATTAAGCAGTAATTTGATTTCGATTGTTTTCAATTTAAACAGTTAATTAACTTGTTGTGCATGAAAGATTAATCCGATTTGATACCTTTTGTGAAGATCTGATCTAGAAGATGACTGATTGTTTTGTGTTTGATTGATTTCCGTGAGTGTGTATGTGTTTTGATTATCAATGGCGGCAAAGAAGATAAAGGAACAGTGAGAGTATAGAAGAAACGGGGGGGGGAAGGTTTTGACTAGGTCAACTTTTCCACAAGTTAGACATATTGTCAACTTTGCCCCCTCAAATTTTCTTTTTGCTTCATTCAACATTCTTTTGTGTACCAAGTTTTAACACTTGTCACTTTGACCCTATCTTATGTTAACTATCCGAGCCTTAGTGATTAACTTAACTTAACACAAGCACAAAACTATCCACGACAAACTTATAAGCAACAACAATACAAATGCCAAAGCAATCCAACCATTAACTATTAAGCTTTGTGAGTTTCCTTGAAAACTTTTGAAGATCTTTTTGATGTGAAAGATGATGAAACATTTTCTCCCCCTTAAACGATGACCCGTTTTCTATTTAAAGAGCTGTAGTCATTGTTTAACGAGGCACATGATGATGAAAAACATTTCCCAATTGATGTCTTGAAAAAGTTTGATTCGTGGTGTCAATAAGATTTCTCTTATTTTAACAAATTAATGCACTGAGACGTACACTAATTCGTGTTAGACCAAGTTGTAAAGTAAACTTGATCCCTTGCATGATTTGGCTTGTAAATCACGCCCGAGAAAATTAATTCCCGTTCTGAGCCAACGTTTTCCAAGGAAATACGTGACTTTAATATGAAAACCGGGTTGCAGTCAGAAATAACTACAAGCCATAATGGGCATGTTTTAAAACATTACAACTTTTATACGGACTCTATTTATGGCACCGTGTCAATATTAATCGACATTTCTAAGGCCGTAAATATTACCGTACTAAAAGACATGCCCGTTTTAAACGAAAAATATTTTTGGTTTTTCTTGATTTTATAATTTTTATGGTTTTTCTAGGTTTTATATTTTTTATGGTTTTTCTTGGTTTTATATTTTTTATGGTTTTTCTTGGTTTTATATTTTTGTATTTTTCTTTTGTGGTTTATATATTTACGATAATATACCTGATCACGAACAAAGGATACTCTAAATAGTTTACCACGACTATTCAGCTGATTCTTCTGCCAACTCTTTGAGAGTCGCTGGGGTGAATGATTTCATGCCAAGCTTGTCGATCAAAAACTCGATTCGTCCTCGATCTAAGGCTTTGGTGAACATATCCGCCAGCTGGTACTCAGTAGTGACAAAATACAGCTCGATCACTCCGTTCTCCACCTGCTCCTTAATGAAATGGTAGCGAATGTCTATGTGCTTGGCCTGGGAGTGTTGAACATAGTTGCAACAAAGGGCAATGGCGCTCTTGTTGTCACAATACATCGGGATTTTGTTAAATCCAAGACTGTAGTTAGTTAATTGTGATCTCATCCAAAGGACTTGAGCACAACAACCGGACATGGCGATGTATTCAGCCTCCGTGCTTGATATTGCAGCGCTTTTCTGCCTTTTTGAAGACTAACTGATCAATCTATCTCCAAGGAGTTGCACAGATCCAGAAGTGCTACGCCTCGTGTCTTGACATCCAGCATGATCGGCATCTGCGTATGATATTAAAGCAATCGAGGAATCTTTCGGATACCATAGACCACGATGAAGTGTTCCTTTTAGATACCGAAAGATCCTTTTCACAACATGTAGGTGCTTTTCGGTAGGTCGAGCCTGATACCGGGCACACATGCATACAGCAAATTGCAAATCAGGCCTGCTAGCAGTCAGATAGAGAAGGGTGCCGATCATTCCACGGTAAAGTTTCGGATCGACAATAATCCCATCCCTATCTTCATCTAACTTGGATTTCTCCACCATTGGAGTGTCTACGGGGTCACAATTCTCAAAGTTATATTTCTTAAGAGATTCTAGAGCATATTTGGATTGATTTATAAAGATGCCTCTGGGATTCTGAGAAATCTGTAATCCTAAGAAAAATGAAATTTTTCCCATCATCGACATCTGAAAGCGGGTGGACATTATCTTCTCAAATTGTTTAGACAATTCTATGTTAGTGGCAGCAAATATTATATCATCAACATAAATTTGTACCAGAAGCATGTCGTTGCCGTCCTTGAGAGTGAATAGAGTGGGGTCCACTTTGCCTTTGGAGAAGCCTTCCGACATGAGATATGTTGACAGGAGATCATACCACGCGCGTGGAGCTTGTTTCAACCCATAGAGAGCCTTCTTAAGCTTGTACACATGATTAGGAGACTCCGTACTGACGAACCCATCCGGTTGACTAACATAAACTTCTTCCCTTAGTTCACCGTTCAAAAATGTCGTCTTTACATCCATTTGATAGACGATCATGTTCATATGAGCAGCAAACGCAAGGAATAGTCTAATCGCCTCCAATCTAGCCACAGGAGCAAAAGATTCCTCAAAGTCTATACCCAAGGCTTGTTTATATCCTCTAGCGACCAATCTAGCTTTATTCTTCAATACCGCACCCATCTCATCAAGTTTAACCTTATAAACCCATAACAAAGTGAGGATGTTAACCTTGTCAGGGCGAGGAACCAATTCCCATACTTCTAGTCGTTTGAATTCATTGAGTTCCTCCTGCATAGCTTCAATCCAAGATGATTGGGTCATAGCCTGCTGCCAATTTTTGGGTTCAACTTCAGAGAGAAATGCATCAAAGTAACAATATAGTGCACTTTCTTGTAATTGATGGCGTGTAGAGACTGGTCGATCTAGATCTCCAATAACATTCCTAATTGGGTGATCTTTTGTCCATTTAGTGCTATGGTTTTCAATCCTAGGTGGTCTGGAGTGAACAATAGAAGGAGCTTCTTCTGAGGTAGACGCGGCTGAAGGGTTGATACAATGATTTTGTATGGGTTCAGATTAAAGTTCTCTCGATATCCTCTCGAATTGATCTCGGTCTTAAGTGGAAAGATTTGTTCTTGGTTAATAAAAAATGGTTTGGTTATTTATCTATTTTAAACTAATAACAATTAATTAAGTGTTGAAGAGTAAAATTAAAGACTTGAAAGATTAAAGTAGGAGACGAGTTTAAAAATAAATGTTGAAAACTTAAAGATTTTAATATTAAATAAATGAACACTTAATAAAAACTAACTCTCGGAAAACTTGGTAAAAATATGGACTTAATTGAAAAGTACTAAAAGAAACTAGAATCGTCACAAAACACCACCCAATCGGAATGTTATTCCGATCGTATGGTCGGAATATGTTGCAATATGAGCCAATCGGAATATCTAATAAATGGACCAATCGGAATATGGTAAGAGGCATCAATCGGAATACCAAAACTTGCTCAATCGGAATCTTAGGAAAATAGGCAGATCGGAATATTCAAATTTCCACCAGTCGGAATATATGAAGCTTGTACAATCGGAATATGAGGAATGCTCACCGTCGGAATATAGAAAAAGATCACCAATCGGAAAATACTAAACCCTCTTCCGATCGGTTGATCGGAAAGATGGGGTATGCTCGGTCGGAAAATACAATCGGAAAAGGGAGTTTCCCTTTCCGAAATTGGGGCAAATTCGGGACAAAAGCAAGGGAAATAAGCTATTAGGACAAGCTAAAACCCAAAACTAACTCGAATCTATTAATAAGCTGATCGAATAAGCACTAAAAACACTTTTCCAAACTCAAATTAAATAACTTTTAAATCAAATCAATAAAAAGATGAACTTTTCATAAAAACTTCAAAAAGTAAATAAGCTAAATCATCAAATAAGCCAATAAGAACAAGGATCTCAAAGCTTATTTATGTAAAAACTTAAGGAAACATAAAAAGTTAACAACTTTTTAAGCACAAATCATAGATGAACAACACGGATCATACGAGATTTGTACCAAAATCAATTAAAGTAAAAGAAAGGAAGGATGAGATTAAAGATTAAAACTTAACAACTTGAACTTGATTAAAAAAAAGTGATACAAAGTTTGAATTTGAAAGAGAAAAAGATGAAATCTAGTGAGAGAAAGTTCTAAACTTTCTCTCTCTAAAACTAGAGAGAAAAACTACAAACTAAAAACTAAGTGTGAATTTTTGTGAAGTAAGGGCCTTTATATAGGCGTGTACATGGTGGTGATGGGCTTTTGATTGGTCTTTGATTTGGGCTTCTTTTTCTTCTTTCTTCTTAAGTCTTCATGCGTCTTTTTTAAATAAACGTTGCCGACTTGGATTTGAGAAGTGTCGGTGAATTATTCCAACTCGTCTTATAATCTATTATTTTATAGACTCGAGTTCTTCGACATATATGAATCTTCCATCTTTGGCTCTATTCTTTGATAAATCTTCAAATAGGCACAATGACTTCAAATCTTCTGCATCTCTTGGATAATAGACTTCGTCTTGAGTCTTTTTCCTCGATAAAACCCGTGTAATCCCATGTTTTCTTCATTATTCATCTGGTTGACTCTGAAAACACAATAAACACAAAAACCACGCATAATTCCAAACAAATGATATTAAATACGTGTTTTGGTCTTGTTTTAGCCCGATTTAAGTGGTAAAAGGATGAGTGTTTTCACACTTATCAAATCCCCTACACTTAACCATTGCCATGCCCTCATGCAATGCTTAGTGACAAAGCACATTTCCACTTTTCTCATAATCAATCAACCTTGGCCTTATTAATATACTACTAAACGAAAATGAAAATACTAAGAGAAATTTAAAACTTTGAAGCAAACAAAAGGATGGAAATACCTTGCAAAGAGATCGAGGACTTACATTAGGGCTTCGGTGCTACGAAGATTTATCATCCTCAAGTTTCACGTTCCCCAAACTAAGCTTAAAAACGAGATCATTGTCATTATAAGTTAGCAATTCAAACACTTACACACATGGCTTAATTAAATGCTTAGACTCCCTTATTCCTAGGTGTATCTCTTATATTTTATTTTTGTCTTAGAATGATCATGAAGATGCATTTTTGGACTTATTTCGATAGTTATTTAGGGCTGAAAGCAAAGTAGGACGATTTGATCAATAGTTAGCTAAAGGACAAAATCTTTTAAAACTGCTTCTCGGGATATCAAAAAGTTCATATCTTGGCATAACTTGGTTCACGATTTGAGACCTTTCTCGGGCCGATATTTGGCATGTACTTCATACTTCATATCTTCGAGAGACGTTCTTGAGATAATGGTCTTCTCATCATAATAGAGTTTCTTCACTTGGAGACTTTTGAGGGGTACTCCAACCTTGTTGACCACGACTTCATGATTATTTCTTCAATCTCTAATTGGGATTTTGAGATACAACGATCCGCCTCCTTTTCGGACTTGGATCTATTTATCCTCATACCTTGTTAGGGTCTTTTTGGATAGACTTCTCCATGATCTTTATGGGAGTTGATTGCTTTTCGTCGTGAGTCTTGATCCTTCATATTGATTTTGGGAATAATGCTTTTCACATCACTTTTGGATCTTCAGCAATAAAATGGAATCCTCATGCCTTGTTAGGGCCTTTTCGGACTCGCCAATCTTCGCGCCCCGCTTCATAAGTTATGCCTTGGCTATGAACTCTCGTCATTACCGAGCAACTTTTAAACGATCTTGGGCTAAAAGCTAAGTAACTTTTCAAATCGTACGACCTTACTTATTGCAGATAAATTTTTAGCAAGTGAAGGGAGAATAGGCAAATAATTACACCAAGTGAGCTTGCGCAAGAATACCGACTTATAATTGACTCTATCATTTCTCGTCCTCCACAATTTAAAATCTCAAGTAATGAGACTCGTGGACACTTAGCCTAATAAACCATTTAAGGTCTACATGGTTAAGGATACTAGCTAGAATAAACTTGGATAAGTCTATTCGGGTTGAGTCAAAATAAACGCAACGGGCCTAATATGTCAAAGATTTCTAAACTAGCTACACCACTTATTAATATTTTTGACTTTATTGCGGAATATATACATATGAAAGCAACGATAAAAATTTTAAAAATTACGACTAAATGGCCAAAGTTAATTAAAAATTTGAAAAATGTTGAAAAAGATGATTTTCTGGTTAAATGAAGGCATTTTCATGGAAAAGTCCACTTAAAACTTCGATAGAAGTCCCCCCTACACTTAAGATAAACATTGTCCTCAATGTTTAAGCATGTGGGAAAAGTCTCCCCTACACTTATGACATTGTGCACGTTGGTTAACTCAAGCTAAGGAAGAGACGACTAAAGTGATCAATTTCAAATGTGAGTATGAAGAAAATTGAATCACGATAGTTGAGAGATAGAACCGGATTTCGGATAACACGGGAGCACGGTTCTTCTAAGTTTCCAAGAGTGCACTTATCCCTGTAATCACATCACCACACAAATACAAACACCTATGCAGGCCCCCCTACACTTAGGAGGTTAAAACGTAAAAGGATAGATACTCGGGCTGCCTCCCGAGGAGCGCTTGTTTTTTATGACCGAGTCACGAGCCTGACTCGACCCAAAATTAGTTCATGGGGAACGTGGTGAGGGATGGAATCATCTCATGAGAAATGTCCTCACCAAAGTACAGCTTCAGACGCTGGCCATTCACCTTGAAATTGGGCCCATTTGGCTGAGAAAGCTCAATGGTCCCATACGGAAAGACGTTGGCGACGGTGAATGGACCAGACCAGCGGCTCTTCAACTTGCCAGAGAAGATCTTCAACCGAGAGTTGAAAAGTAAGACTTGATCACCAATATGGAACTCTCGGTTCTTGATTTTTGCGTCATGGAGGATCTTCGTCTTCTCTTTGTAGATCAGCGAGTTCTCATAAGCTTCATTTCTCAGTTCATTGAGCTCGTTGAGTTGAATCTTGCGATGATCACCGGCTTTGTTGATGTCGAAGTTAGCCCACTTTAAGGCCCAGTGCGCCTTATGCTCCAGCTCGATGGGAAGGTGGCATGCTTTCCCGTACACAAGACGATAAGGTGTACAACCGATCGGGGTCTTGTAAGCAGTACGGAAAGCCCACAGAGCATCATCTAACTTATCGGCCCACGCGGCACGATGCTCTCCCACAGTGCGCTCCAAAATTCGCTTCAATCCACGGTTGGATATCTCGGCTTGCCCATTGGTTTGGGGATGATAAGCGGTGGAAAGACGGTGATTGACACCATACTTGGCCATGACTCTTGCAAATTGATCGTTGCAAAAATGAGTCCCGCGGTCACTGATAATAGCACGAGGAACGCCGAATCGAGCGAACAGCGATTTCAAAAAGTTACAAACCACCCTTGCATCATTAGTAGGTAAAGCTTTGGCTTCAACCCACTTGGAGACGTAGTCAACGGCAACAAGGATGTATTTGTTTCCTTTAGATGAAGGAAATGGCCCCATAAAGTCGATACCCCAAACATCAAAGATTTCACACTCTTGAATGAAATTCTGAGGCATCTCGTCTTTATGTGTGATCGTGCCTTGTTTCTGGCAAGCATCACATTTTTTAACCATATCGTGAGCGTCACGATAAATGGAGGGCCAATAAAATCCTGAATCAAACACTTTTTTGGCGGTGTAGTTGGGACCAAAGTGACCACCAGTGGGTCCTTTGTGGCAAGCATCAAGGATTTCGAAAGCTGCCGGTCCATCAACACATCGGCGAATAATCAAGTCAGCACATTGTTTGAAAAGATACGGGTCATCCCAGAAGTAAGTCTTTATGTCTTTGAAAAACTTCTTCTTTTGCTGGGATGTTAACCCGTCAACGAGGATTCCACCCGCCAAATAGTTTGCAATGTCCGCAAACCACGGGGTTTCATCAGCAGTCGAATTGATAGACATTAAGGTCTCCAGGGGAAAAGAATCATTGATTTCTTTGTTCGGATGATCCCCTTGGTAAGGATCCTCAAGTCTACTGAGATGATCTGCGGCTAGGTTTTCTGCTCCTTTTTTATCGCGAATTTCGATTTTAAATTCCTGGAGCAGTAAAACCCAGCGAAGAAGTCTTGGTTTGGAATCTTGCTTTGTCAACAAGTACTTCAGCGCGGAATGATCGGTGTACACAATGGTGGTGGAAAGGACAAGATAGGGGCGAAATTTTTCAAAAGCATAAACAACAGCTAAAAGCTCTTTTTCTGTTGTCGTGTAATGCAATTGTGCCCCAGTCATTGTCTTGCTAGCGTAATGGATCGGTTGGAAGTGTTTGTTCACTCTTTGTCCCAGAACCGCTCCAATAGCAAAATCACTAGCATCGCACATCAACTCAAAGGGCAGCTCCCAATTAGGGGTAACCAAGACGGGTGCCTTAGTAAGCTTCTCCTTAAGCGAGTCAAAGGCTTCAAGACACTCTTTGGAAAAGATAAAAGGAGTATCTTTTTCCAAGAGGTGGGTCATCGGGCGAGCGATTTGAGAAAAATCTTTGATGAATCGACGGTAGAAGCCCGCATGACCCAGAAAACTTCTCACACCCTTCACTGTTGAAGGTGGAGGCAACTTAGCGATAACATCGACTTTAGCACGGTCTACTTCAAGACCGGCTTTCGAGATCTTGTGTCCAAGGACGATGCCTTCTTTTACCATAAAATGGCATTTTTCCCAATTCAGAACTAGGCGAGTGTCTTCGCAGCGCTTGAGCATACGTTCCAAATTGGCAAGGCACGCAGAGAATGAATCGCCATAGACCGAGAAATCATCCATGAATACTTCCATAGTGTCTTCCACCATGTCATGGAAGATAGCCATCATGCACCTTTGGAATGTCCCAGGAGCATTACATAAACCAAAAGGCATGCGTTTGTAAGCAAATGTTCCATAGGGACAAGTGAATGTGGTCTTTTCTTGGTCCTTGGGATCGATGGGAATTTGAAAATACCCGGAGAAGCCATCTAAAAAGCAGTAATAATCATTACCCGCAAGACGCTCGAGCATTTGATCCATGAAGGGAAGAGGAAAGTGGTCTTTTCTCGTGGCATCATTGAGCTTGCGATAATCAATACAAACTCTCCACCCAGTAACGAGACGAGTGGGAATCAACTCGTTGTGTTCATTGGGAACAACGGTTATTCCGCCCTTCTTGGGCACACAATGGACGGGACTTACCCACGGCGAATCCGAAATAGGGTAAATCAAGCCAGCATCTAGAAGTTTGATAACCTCTTGTTTGATGACGTCATGAATTTTAGGATTAACCCTTCTTTGGCTCTGGATTGTGGGTTTGAAGTCATCTTCCATGAGAATCTTGTGAGTACAAAAGTTCGGATCAATTCCGCGGATATCGGAAATTTTCCAAGCAATTGCCTTCTTATGAGCTTTAAGCACATCGATGAGACGAGTTTTCTCTTCTTCTTGCAAGTCCTTAGCGATGATGACGGGTGACTTCTTCTCTGCTTCAAGGAACGCATACTCGAGATGGGGCGGCAACTCCTTAAGTTCTAAATCCGGAGGATTTTCGACGGGAGGCGTTTTCAAAGTCGTGGCATCGATAGCAATAACCGTGGGAGATGGAGGCGAAGGAGTGTCTTCGGTGAGAAGATTGTCAAAGAAATTCATGTCTTCATCCCCATCGATAGGAGAATCATTAGTAGCTAAATTCGCATCTCCCATGGTATCTTCAAGATTGTTCCAGAATAAATCACTATCTCCAAATAGAGACAATGATGAATCAATGGAGGACACGGTCTCAACATTGGGAAGAGAGGAAGGAATACTTTTGCAAGCATCAATAAAGTGTGCTTCACAAGCCTCATCCAGAACGTCAATACAATTAATACTTTCGTTGGAATAAGGTTGTTTAGACAACTTTCCCATGTTGAAGACTACGTTATCGTCACCCACTCTCATGATAAGCTCACCGGCTTCAACATCAATGAGAGTGCGACCGGTCCTAAGGAATGGACGACCAACAATCAGTGGTACACGGGGGTCCATCTCGTAGTCGACGACAACAAAATCAGCAGGGAAGGTGAATTTGTCGACTCCTACAATGACGTCTTCGGCTATCCCCACTGGATAAGCAACCGTACGGTTAGCCAATTCCAAAGTCATTTTAGTGGGGACTAGCTCTGGGAGAGATAATTGCTTCCAAACACTTAGAGGCATGAGATTAATACTGGCACCTAGATCGGCTAGGGCCATGCAATTCTCTACTCCTGGGAAATTGCAAGGGATAAGAAAACGACCCGGATCACCAAGCTTGATTGGCAATTTCCTTAAAAGCACTGCAGAGCAGTTCTCATTAAGTTGGGTGTTGGCGAGATCGAGGAGCTTTTCCTTGTCGCTCAGAAGATCTTTAAACATTTTAGCATATTTAGGCATGTGAGCGAGAGCCTCAGCGAAGGAGATATTGAAATTCAATTGTTTGAACATTTTAAGGAAGTTCGAAACTTGAATATCGTCCTTGCTTTTGAGCTTCTCTTTCCTCAACCTAGATGGATAAGGTATATTGGAAGAAGAGAAAGGCTTTGGTAGAATAGGATCACTCACATCCTTGGGTGGAGGAGGGGTAGAAGTAGGAGGTGGAGAAATTGGGGAAGGAGAAGGATGGGGAACAGGAGCAGGTGACTCGTTCTCCTTAGTCACAACCACCGGTGGAGGTATAGGAAGCTCGGGTTCCTTGGTACCTTTGCCACTTCGAGTGGTGATTGCTTTCATCTCCCCTCTTGGGTTCGCAACGGTGTTACTCGGAAGAGTACCCGAAGAAGAGGGTTGATTACCATTGAAGAAACTAGCCATCATGTTCCTCAAGTCATTCGTTTGACTCTCCATAGTATTCTTCATATCAGCTCGTAGATCATTCCCTTGTTTCATCAGATCTGCTTTCAAGTTGCGCACTTCCTGTTGGAGGTTATCCACGATCACATCGTTAGTCCTCATGTAGGTTCCAATGTCTTGATGTGATGCGGGGGTTTGGTTGGAAGGAGCAGTGTATGAAGGTGGTTGATAAGCAGGTTGCTGATAAACTTGGGTGTTTCGTTGTTGTGGTTGTTGCTGCTTGTGAGGAGGGATGTATGGTGTACGAGTTTGTTGTTGTTGAGGAGGGCGGTTGAGGTTTTGTTGTTGGTTTTGGTTGTTAGGATTAAAACCAGGTGGTGAGAGATAGTTGTTGGAACGGTAGCTAAGCAGGTTGCGGTCACCTTGAGGTTTTGCTTGATAAGCAGGTTGGGTATAGGTGCCATATGCCGCATTCACATTCTCAGCAGGGTAATCTTGGGTGGCAGTACAAGTTGTGTAAGAATGGGGACCACCGCATATCTCACAAGGTTGGCTGACAGCGTTTACTTGTGCATTTTTGGCGTTGTTGCTGTTGTTGTTGCTGACGGTGTGGGTGACAAGCGATTCAAGAAGCGTGGTAATTTTGTCAAGTCGCTTGTCGCTGTCATTAGTGCTAGCACTAGCAACATTGGTCCGAACACTCTTGGTTTGCACACGAGACTTGTTCTCAATGATATCCCAAGCAGCATTGGAAGTCTTAGCCAATAAATTACCCCCTGAGGCACTATTCAGTGAATCTTGGTCACTCATGCTTAAACCATTATAAAAAGTATTGATTTGATGTACTTTGGTAAAACCATGTTGTGGGCATTTTCTTAAAAGATCTTTAAAACGATCCCAAGATTCACTGAATGACTCATCGTACTTTTGTTCAAAGTTTATAATCTCATTCCGCAAAGCGGTAGTACGAGAGGGTGGAAAAAAGTAGTTGATAAACTTTGTTTCCAAATCCGTCCACGAGAGAATACTCTGTGGCGGTTCCTTAGCAAGCCAATGCCGGGCTTGTCCCTCTAAAGAAAAGGGAAAAAGTTGTAACCTTATCACTTCTTGTGGAACTCCATTGAACTTGACCGTGTTGGTGAGTTGTAGAAATCTCTTGATATGGTCGTGTGGGTCATCAATGGTTCGTCCCAAGAATGGTTGAGCTGAGACCATCTGGATAAAGCCTGACTTTAGCTCGAAATTGTTGGCGGCAATTGGTGGAATAACAATTGGATCCGTATTGCCATCGACATGAGCTTGTAGCAATTCAATCATTGGCCGATTATCCGGAAGGGGCTCATTGTTGTTGTTATTCATGTTGTTGAAAGGTGGGTTGTTGTCGTTATTATTGTTGTTCGGAGGTGGTATGTTGTTGTTGTTTTGTACACCAGCCATGTCTAAGTTATCGAGAGGCTCGGGCTCTTGATAAGACGTGGATCGAGTGCGCATACACCTGCAAAAGAACGAACAAAGAAAAACAAAGCAAAAATATTTTTGGTTTTTATTGTTTTTTACTTTTTAGGATTTCTGAAAAGTTTATATTTTTTAGTGTTTTTGAAGATTTTTGAAAAAGTAACGTTCACGGGGAACGGATCCCAAAATCCAATTTCTCACAAAAGACTTTTGATCTTAACGAGAAGAGCCGGCAGCGGCGCCATTTGATACAATGATTTTGTATGGGTTCAGATTAAAGTTCTCTCGATATCCTCTCGAATTGATCTCGGTCTTAAGTGGAAAGATTTGTTCTTGGTTAATAAAAAATGGTTTGGTTATTTATCTATTTTAAACTAATAACAATTAATTAAGTGTTGAAGAGTAAAATTAAAGACTTGAAAGATTAAAGTAGGAGACGAGTTTAAAAATAAATGTTGAAAACTTAAAGATTTTAATATTAAATAAATGAACACTTAATAAAAACTAACTCTCGGAAAACTTGGTAAAAATATGGACTTAATTGAAAAGTACTAAAAGAAAGTAGAATCGTCACAAAACACCACCCAATCGGAATGTTATTCCGATCGTATGGTCGGAATATGTTGCAATATGAGCCAATCGGAATATCTAATAAATGGACCAATCGGAATATGGTAAGAGGCATCAATCGGAATACCAAAACTTGCTCAATCGGAATCTTAGGAAAATAGGCAGATCGGAATATTCAAATTTCCACCAGTCGGAATATATGAAGCTTGTACAATCGGAATATGAGGAATGCTCACCGTCGGAATATAGAAAAAGATCACCAATCGGAAAATACTAAACCCTCTTCCGATCGGTTGATCGGAAAGATGGGGTATGCTCGGTCGGAAAATACAATCGGAAAAGGGAGTTTCCCTTTCCGAAATTGGGGCAAATTCGGGACAAAAGCAAGGGAAATAAGCTATTAGGACAAGCTAAAACCCAAAACTAACTCGAATCTATTAATAAGCTGATCGAATAAGCACTAAAAACACTTTTCCAAACTCAAATTAAATAACTTTTAAATCAAATCAATAAAAAGATGAACTTTTCATAAAAACTTCAAAAAGTAAATAAGCTAAATCATCAAATAAGCCAATAAGAACAAGGATCTCAAAGCTTATTTATGTAAAAACTTAAGGAAACATAAAAAGTTAACAACTTTTTAAGCACAAATCATAGATGAACAACACGGATCATACGAGATTTGTACCAAAATCAATTAAAGTAAAAGAAAGGAAGGATGAGATTAAAGATTAAAACTTAACAACTTGAACTTGATTAAAAAAAAGTGATACAAAGTTTGAATTTGAAAGAGAAAAAGATGAAATCTAGTGAGAGAAAGTTCTAAACTTTCTCTCTCTAAAACTAGAGAGAAAAACTACAAACTAAAAACTAAGTGTGAATTTTTGTGAAGTAAGGGCCTTTATATAGGCGTGTACATGGTGGTGATGGGCTTTTGATTGGTCTTTGATTTGGGCTTCTTTTTCTTCTTTCTTCTTAAGTCTTCATGCGTCTTTTTTAAATAAACGTTGCCGACTTGGATTTGAGAAGTGTCGGTGAATTATTCCAACTCGTCTTATAATCTATTATTTTATAGACTCGAGTTCTTCGACATATATGAATCTTCCATCTTTGGCTCTATTCTTTGATAAATCTTCAAATAGGCACAATGACTTCAAATCTTCTGCATCTCTTGGATAATAGACTTCGTCTTGAGTCTTTTTCCTCGATAAAACCCGTGTAATCCCATGTTTTCTTCATTATTCATCCGGTTGACTCTGAAAACACAATAAACACAAAAACCACGCATAATTCCAAACAAATGATATTAAATACGTGTTTTGGTCTTGTTTTACCCCGATTTAAGTGGTAAAAGGATGAGTGTTTTCACACTTATCAAGGGTTTTCAGGGATCGCTACACCAAAGAAAGGAAGCTCTTGCAAGTGAGCATATTCCAAGTCGTGATCAGTAGAATCCTCTTCCACATCATTAGGCACAAGTAGGGGTGATGATTCAGGTGTAGTTTGAGAATCACTTGGTGAAGGTGCATCCGGTTCAATGTGAATGGTAGATGCATTAGATAAAGGTTCATTAACTTGAGCAACCACTTCAGGTATTGGAGCAATTACTACAGGTACTGGAACTTCATCAGTCGGGGGATCGAAGAATTCATCAAACAACGGTTGAAACAGTTTATCCCACTCGGGCCTTGATGGTGGTAAAAATGATGTAGAAGTAGGATTATTGGGAACTAATCCGGAACTAATAGCACCGGTTCCCATCTCATGAAGCGCGGGTTCAGAGCTGTGTTGCTCAGAAGCCATCGCTGTCAGCTCGTCGAAATCTGCGTCCATAGTTTCTACAATCTTGCCAAGACGACGGTTATAGATTCGGTATGCTCTTTTGGACGGTGAGTAACCAATGAAAATACCTATATCGGCTTTCGGTTGAAGCTTACCCAAGTTCTCACTGTTGATGTTTGGATAACACAGAGCACCAAACACATGGAAAAATGAAACATCGGGTTTTCGGTCATGTAAAAGCTCATAAGGTGTTTTTCCATGGCGTTTCCGAAGGATAGAACGGTTTTGGGTGAAACATGCAGTAGAAATAGCCTCTGCCCACAAGAACAATGGAGCGTTCGCATAAATAAGCATGGTCCTAGCAGCTTCCATAAGTGTACGATTCCGTCTTTCAACGACACCGTTTTGTTGTGGAGTGCGTGCAGCGGATGTTTCATGTGATATACCAACTCCTTCATAATAATCACGAAGAGTCTGGTTGACGAACTCTGTACCATTGTCTGTACGAATACGGCGGACAGTGGTATTCAAACGTACCTGAATGAACTTCAGAAAAGTGATGATAGCCTTCGGTGCTTCATCCTTTGTACGTAGAAATCTAACCCATGTAAACCTGGAAAAATCATCCACAATGACGAGAATGAATTTCTTACCGCTCACACTTTCAGTTCTCATCGGCCCACAAAGATCCATATGCAAAAGATGAAGTTTTTCTTGATTGGTGTCTTCAGCTTTAGGTTGTAAGATTTCTTGGTGCTTTTCCCCCTTGAACACGCGGAACATAAATGGTCCTTGTGAAATTTAAGCTTTGGAAGACCACGAACTAATTCGTTTTTAGCCAGATGATTAATAGCATCAAAATTAAGATGAGATAATCTGCGATGCCATAACCATGACTTGGTCTTAGAAGCTTTAGAGAGAAGACATACTGGAGAAGCGGCCATCATGTCTTGTAAGGACAAAGTATAAAGATTTGCACCACGAGATCCCTTCAACAAATCTTTTCCTTCCAAGTTGCGGATGAAACAAGTGTGTTGTCAAAAAGCAACCTCAAGGTTGGAATCACAAAACTGTCCTACTGAGAATAAGTTATGACCAAGACCTTCTACATAGTATACCCTAGAGATCGTCACATTTCCAATTTGATATTCACCATATCCCATAATCTTTGCTATATGATCATTCCCGAATTTAACCGTACCGAGAAACTTGCTGACGAAATTTCGGAGCATCGAGCGATTTCCGGTCATATGTTTTGAACAACCGGAGTCCAAATACCACAGGATGATTTGGACCACCTGAAAATATCACCACACAAAGACAATGTAGAGGAATCGGAATCTGAGTGTTCCTTGTTATTAGCAGGTACAGATTTAACAATCTTAGATTTGCTAACTCTAGGTTTCTTAGATTTCCTAGCCTTCTTCTTCTTAATTGGTGGTGTAGATTCTAATTGGCTCAAATCCTGAGGTATTTCGTCACTGATAGGCACTATAGTGGGGGCTGACCTAATTAAAGGGCGCTGTTTCCATACTTGAGTGCGAGTGTTCCTAACTAAAGGACGCTCAGACCTAACCTCAATGGATGCATTCCTAGTTAAAGGGCACATTTTACCATCTAGTGTAAAGGTCCTACCAGTGGGACGCCATTGCCAGCCAACTTGGGCACGAGTTCTACCTGTTGGCTTCCATTCAAGACCATTCTTAATAGCATTCATTTCATTAACGTGATCAATCAGACACAAATCATGACGCTGGGAAAACATACATTCATTACAATTCCAACAATTTAAATCAGAATTCACGAATGGTTTAGGCTGCTGCACAGGCGCAGAGCTTTTAGTCTTAACATGATTCGTTTTATTTAAAACTGAACTAGCATTCCTATTGTGGACTTCTACTTTCTTCTTTGTGGCACTACTAGTGGAGGGCTTGATCTTAGCTTTCTTGAGTGGCGATCCTTTAGCCTTAGTAGTCGCTTTTAATCCTGTAGAAGGCAAAGTGGTAATATTAGCAACAGTTTTTAAAGGTGTCTTACTTGATTGTGCCAATGACGGTTTCGCTCCTGGAGTCTTATTAAATGGAGTGACAGCAATGGGCCTATTATTAAGTAGTGCAGAACCTGGTGTACCTATGTATTGCAAATATGCTAGGCAATATTGAACTCGCTTAACATATTCATGAGCCGAATAATAGTCGCTACTTGAGGGATCTAAGGCATAAAGATCGTCTAAAATATCCCTAAGAAGATCGACATGCTTAATGGCATTCCTCATATAATCATCGTAGGTAACCGGGTTTCTCTTATGAAGCGGATTCTTATAAAGCACTACTGATTTGGTTGTTGGAGCACTAGTGGACGGTGCAGAGTCGGTAGCTAAGTTATCAACAACTTCTTGTCGGGTGAGAAGAAGTGTCTCCTTTAACTCAGCCAAAACCATATTTTTGTCTATGAGCAGGATGTTCAAATCAGAGATTTCCTCGCACTTTTGGTTCAGTTGTTCAACAAAAGATTGTTGCTGTGCCGCATTAAAAGCGAAGCGTTCTTCTAGTGAACCATAAAGAGCGGATAATCCCTGTCTTGTCCGATCCATCTCCCCTAGAACAGACGAAAGTCTAATTTCTAAGACTTGGTTTTTAGAATCTGCAGCCTCTAGTTCCATTTTGAGTGTTTCATTTGATGACATATCTCTCTTCAATCTCATTATCTCTTCCTCTAATGTCTTAACAATTGCAATCATCTTGTCACTATTCTCAACACCGTTTTCACAAACATTTGATATCAAAAGATTTTCATTTTGAGTTTGTTGTTTTAGTTCTAAAGATATACAATGTTGTTCTAGTTGATTAAAGCGTTGTGAAAGTAAATTGTAAGAATCTTGTAGCTTTAAAAACTCAGCGTTAGATTCGTGACAAGAATGATTATCTACCTCATTTACAGTATCAGCAACATTTACAGAGAGATCACAAACATCTCACAAATATCAGTACAAATATTCACAGCATCACAATTAATCATAGCGGATGTAAGCTCATTCGAATAATTAACATTTACAGTGGTAAGCACATCACACGAGATTACTTCGGACAAGAATCAGTCATATTCGGTTAAAATCTTTTCTTTTTCAATTAGTTGCAGTTCGTAAGCGGTGTCCATTTCATAAAACACTTTTTGAACTTCCCCAATTTCAAACTGAAGATTTTCCTTAAGAGATGCAAAACTTCCTTTTAGACTTTCGACAAACGGATTGATCTCAGTTTTAAACACCTCGTTCATGTGTTCGAAAGCCCATTCTCCGGCGTTTAAGCCATTTGAAGTCGTACATTCCAAAATGACCTTGTCAAAGTTAGTAAAGTATCGGTTAATCTCTTGCAAGTTTAACCATACAGTGCTAACAGGTGGAAGATTCTTTGGAATTTCCTTAGGATCTTCCATGTTGACAAGTGTAGGAAATGTACTAGGGCTTTCTTCCTCTATCATGTAGGTTGGTGCTGTAATGAGATCTTTATCCATATGGAAGCGAACTCTAAAATCAGTTTTAGCAAGCTCCTTATTCATTTTAAAATAATCACAATCGGGATATTTTGCTGAATTGTATGACCGATCCTCATCAACTAGTTCCTTATTTGTTCGATCATCGGAAAAAACAATCGGGTCTAAGGCCAATCCTAATTGAGTTGCATTATACAATCTTGGACTATGTCTAAAAGCTTGTTTTGCATACCTTGGGTTAGGGGGAAGGCCTTTTTGACGTGATAAGTTAAACTCTCTAAACGAAGCATCAAATAAGTGCACTAGTTGAGAAGCAGCGTATTGTCTTAAAAGCAAGTAGTCTAGACTTCTAATCTTATTAGCAGCATTAATCTCCATTTCATTCTTCTTAGATTCAAGTGATTCAAAATCCGTTTGAAGTTTTTCAAAATTAGTGACCACTAACTCCTTTTCTTTAAGTTCATTAGACAGATTTGCTCTTAAGTTTTCGATCTCTTGCAAGTGACACATTTGTTTGTTTCTAAAATGATCATATTCGAGATTAGTTAGAACACTAGACGAAGGCACTAATTCCAAAGTTTGTACTTTCTCATTGCTTAAGGCAAGCTCATCAGACAAATTCTTATTCTTAGCTAAGGTTTCTAAGAGTGCAGCATTCATTTGGCTAAGTAATGTAGCAGGAACCATGACCAAATCTTGTTGAGCAGGAGTAGGCGTATGCGAAATGGATCCCGGTTGTGATTCACTCAAAGTCTGGGGACTCACATTAATATTGCTATCATTGTTTGTCTCCTCATTTGAAAGACTCACCACCGAAGATTCATTCGAATCCGCACTCTCTTGCACAACTTGATGTGGTTGAATACTAGCATCAGTGGCATTATCGGTGTTATTAATAAGTACCTCAGATCTCTTATCTGGCCCTAAGCTGGAGATAGTTGCCATGAGAGCAGCCTTTGCAGTTTGAAAGTCATCACAGTCGGAGTCATACGCATCAAGATCATCGGCTTGGTAAGCTGCATTCTGCGTAGTGACAACGTCTTGTTCAGCAATCCCTGGGTCAGCAAGAAATGCAAGCTCCTCTTCATCAAGTTCCCTTCCTTGCGCCTGAGCATTTACCAGATAGATCTTTTCTGCAAACCACTGTCCATCCCTTCTCCTCTTGGGTTTCTTACAATCCCTGGACATATGACCCTCTTCCTTGCAGTTGTAGCATGTAATCATTCTCAACTTGCCTGTATTAGCCCGTGGAGGATTGTTGACCATTGGAGCAGGAGCAGGATTGATCGTGCGAGCATTGGTTGATGTGGAAGGTCTCCCCTGATATGGTTGAATTGGCTGAACCATCACCCAGCCATTCTCAATTGTAGCTTGTTGGCGAGAATTGGATGAATTCCTCAACTGATTGTTGGTAGGAGCTGATCCTCTGTATCCTCGTTTGCTTAAAGTTCTTGTGAGATAAGCAGACATAGTAGTTAGCACTTCAACTGGGTCAGCTCCTTGTTGAAATACAGGAACGGGGACTTCTTCATCATCACAATACAGTGCTTGATCTGGATGAGCTGCATAATCAGTAGAAGGAATACTCATTTGATCAGGGTAGCTTGTTGGATATGCTGCATTCTCTTGATAAGAAGAATATGAAGGCTGAGCATAAGGTGCAACATTTGCTGGATGAAGTTGTGAAGCATACTGTGGTGAAGGTGCATTGAACCGATATTGTTGCTGATGTGAGGTGGGTGGTTGTGGTAGAATCGAGTATTGTGGGAAGGTTGGTGTCATATAAGGTGATGGATGATAAGCTTGATGTCCCAAGATATAAGGTGTGTTGTTGTGTGACAAGCTTGGTTGATTCGCCATCAAAGCTAAGGAATCTGGGTGCATACCGCGAGGAGAACGGTGCATAATCACATGCTTCTCATGTTGCTGAAGAAAAGCATAGATTTGATCTAAGTTGCACTTATGCAAATCCCGGGTTAACTTCACATCGGTAATATACTCACCCCATTCAGCTTGAGGTAAAGTATTCAAGAACTTGGTATTAACCTGGAATGGAGCAATTACAAGATTGTATACATTCAGATCATTCATTAGAGTAGTGAATCTGAAGTAATAATCGTGTAGTGTTTCCCCTGGGCTGTACGTGAATCTATCAAACAAATCATACAGCTGACACTCCCTTTCTTGTTTGGTGAGAGACGTGCCTTGTAGCAACACCTTAAGACGTTCCCATAACTCCTTTGCCACTGTATACTGACTTACCATCCTATAAATATCATGTGGAAGGGCTTGAAGAATGGTTTGAAGAGCTTTTTCATCTGCATCTGCAACAAGTTGTTGAGCTGGAGTGAGTTCTTCAAATTCTCGTGGTCTAGTCACGTTGTCAACCACAATGGTACCATAGTCGAGTGGACCATTCAAAATCGATTTGACCATAAGCCTTCCATATGTTGGTTTGCCCTTTAGATATTGCATCATTCCACCTTGCCATGCCTCAAACACCTCTTTAATAAGCATCGGTGGACGACTATCACTCCCCGTTATGATCGAGATATCCGTAAGAGATGTCATCTGAGGCATTAATGAACTTGGATTCATTGTGATCACTTAACAGACTCAAAGATTATCGGTTGATCGAGCAGTGAAGAAAGGTTGAGAATTTGTGTTGTGTTGGTTGAACTCAAGATTAAATCCACTAAAGATCGTCGAAAAAACTCAAATACCCCTTGAACTTGCTTATACGGAATAACCCAAAAGTAGAATAAACCCTATTCGGAATAACACCTATTCGGAATAATCCTATGCTGAAAATACCCTATTCGGAATAAACTCTATGCTGAATATCCTTTATGCGGAAAAACCTCCTATTCGGAATACTTCTTCAATTCGGAATATCTGGCAATTTGGTTTATTCGGAAAAAAAACCTCCTATTCGGAATGATGGGTAATTCGGAAAGATATTCGGAATATTTTCTCCTATGCGGAAAAATTTTTGCTATTCGGAAAAATCTGGCTATTCGGAAAATTATAGGCTATTCGGAAAGTTTTTTGCTGTTCGGAAAGATTTCTGCTATTCGGAAAGATTTCTGCTATTCGGAAAGATTTCTTCTATTCGGAAAAATAACTGCTATTCGGAAAATACCCTTCTAATCGGAATGTCTATTCGGAAACTTCTGCTATTCGGAATATTCTCCTATTCGGAATCCTATTCGGAATAAACTTTCTATACTGAAAATCCTTCTATTCGGAATCCTATTCGGAAAGTTCTGAAAAAATTGGTTCCGAGACTTAAAAAGCAGCTATTAACACCGATTTTTGATCCAAAACCACAAAAAGTTTTATGATTTTTACCAAAATAAGCTAAACCCAATCCTTATCAATCAATCCCAATAACAAAAACACCAAAAACAACAAAATTCAAGATTAATTTTTTCTAAAGATCACTAATTGATTCAAAAACTAAAAAAGCAACACAATCCTTACCTTAAATCACCCCATAGCTCTTGATACCAAATGTAGAATATTGATAACCTATGAATCTATGAAGTGGGTTGATGTTTTCTAGTGAGAGAAACTAGAGAGAGAAAGTGAGAGAATATGTGAATGATTTTATTACTATGAATGTGCAAATGGAACAACAACCAACCCCTTTCCATGGTGGAAAGGGGTATTTATACTCCAAGCCTAACATTGGGCTTGGGCCGGTCCATGACAAGCCCATGGACCGGTTCTTACTTAAGTTAATAAGCAACTAATGACTATTTTCTAACTACGAGCTATTACAACATAAATCATATTGTGGAGTGACCGATACTTCTAATTTACGTTAAAACGTATTTCTAACAGTTAAGCCCAATAATAAGTTTATAAGTGTTTTAGTCCATTTTTGTTGTATTATTAGTCCCATAACGTTAATTTAGTCCGTTAACGTCCGTATGTCCTATAGTTCGGGTTTTTATTGGTTTTTACTTGTTATACATGTTTATATATCAGTATATAAGTTTTATAAAGTTTACATTAGACGGGTCCAACCATCTAAGTTTTATTTAAAAAAACGTTAATTTTACGGTATTAGCCGAAAAAGTCGTAAAAATCATGTTTATAGTTTTATAACTTATAAAACTTAACAAGTTACCATTTTTATAATTTATACACTTATTCCACCTTTTACATATTTATATAAATAGAATCCATAAGTTAGTGGGTTTTAATTTATATTTTATACATTAAAATTTTGAGTGCTTATATAATATTATTATACTTTAATTTCCAAAATCTGATTTTTATCTTCACTTTCACCAAAACTGCGATATCTTGAGTTCTATATGGAGATAGAAGCTCAAATTTTTATCACATAAACTATATGATATGTGCTACATTTAACTCTTCTATAGCTACTGTTGAATAATCCTTTAAGTATTTTCTAAAAATCGTCCAAAACAGTAACCTCAGATTTATACCCTAAACTTGTTTTGATCATATCTCACTCATTACAATGATTCCATTGCATGGCCAACTCTAACATGTGTACAAGACCCATAGATTACTGTAAATGGATTATACTTCATCATTTTATCAGTCCATGACCTGTTTCTTTACTGTTTTATACAGCCATCACTTTTAAGCAAGATTTTAGCCTTGTTCTTTATAGTTTTTCACCTTTTTAATCATGTTTATCAACACCAAATCCCCACATAACATTTTTATCATCATATAACCATC